>CAWUFW010007648.1:0-600000 GCA_963921515.1 Calotriton arnoldi
TGTCCCAACAGTTGACGACAATCTTGCTGCTGTTCATGGGTCAGTGTGGCAGAGAGGCTGACACCATCAACTGACCCATCTTGCTCTGTTGCAGACAGGAGGTCAGGAAGAGGCTCAGTCTCCTCCTCCATTCCAACAAGGTTCAGCTTTGTCCCCCACGCTCTTTAACCTGTTCATGGAGCCTCTGATGGAAATTTTAAAATCATCCAGCATTCGCTATCATATGTATGCGTATGATACCCAACTATACCTGAAGATCACCTCCCCTGAAGACATCCAGTCCCTCAACTCAGTCCTGCTGGAAACATAAAGCTGGCTGACACGCAATCACCTGAAGCTTAATGCTCTTAAAAGGGAATTCCTACTGATCTCACCCCACAACTAATCCCTCGTCATGGAACAATGGCTGAATCAGCTAACTGCTCTTAACTGCAGTCCACACCTCGTGGACTCGGCATCATCTCTGGGTATCATTCTAGACAAAAGCCTGAACATGCAGAAGCACATCAGTTCCCTCACCAAAGGAGCGAACTTTCAACTCAGCTTACTTAGGAAACTCAAACCCTTCCTCCCGGCTCATGACCTCAAGACTGCAGTTCAAGCATTAGTGATCTCAAAGCTGGACTATGGCAGTGCAACACTCTGTGGCCTGCCTAGAGTGAGGATGGCTCCTCTTAGGGCTACCCTCAATTCCGCTGCTAGGCTTTTAACTGGTACTAAAAAATACCACCACATCTCTCCTGACATGCGTGAACTGAATTGGCTTCCCTATGAAGCTCGGATTCAGTTAAAAATTGCATGCATGGCTCACAAAGCCATCCACTTCAAGACCCCGCTGTACCTAGCGCAGAAATTGGAACTCTCTTGTGGATCTAGAGCTTCCAGAAGCGCCAGCACCCTTTTGCTTAAGCCTCAAAAATGTAAGAAAAAAAAGACCTATAACCGAGCCTTCTCAGGGCTGGGTCAGAGGATCTGGAACTCCCTTCCCCCTGCAGTCAGGGTGAACCCTTCTACTGTCCTCTTCAAAAAAGAGGTCAAAGGGCTCCTGATGAAGAAATTTCTGCCTTAGCATGCCACCTGCATCGGATTCGGGTCCATACACGCTGTTCCTGGCTCTGCCACCGGGTTCACGATTAGATCGGACAATGCTAGACTCTGACTCTGCCTGTGGGTGTGTTTACTTCCCTCACGAGATTGATGGACTATTTTAGACTTTGATTTTGTCGCCTGTCTATTTTGCTTTGTATGTTCATACCCTCTGATGCATAATCTGTATTATACCCTTATGGTGCATAATTTGTAAAGCGCTCTGATACCCTCTGTGGTCATGTTCGCGCTATATAAAACTTTCAAAATAAAATAAATAAATAAATCATCTGTTGCTAAGAGCATGCCCACTTCGGACCTTTCTAAGTGGGGCTTCAGGCGGTTAACATGCAGGACCCGCAAAGGGTTCCTAGGAGACCGCAAGTTCACCAGGTAGGTGACATCACTCTTGCGCTCCACCACCTCAAATGGTCCGGTCCACCTGTCCTGGAGCGCACAGGGCTCTACAGGGGCCATGACCCAAACTTTCTGACCAAGTTGAAGCTCAATCAGAGTGGCATTCTGATCGTACCACCGCTTCATTTCCTCCTGGCTGGCTTCCAGATTCGCCTGAGCGAGTTGTCTGAATCGCCTAGTCTGGTTCCTGAAGGCCAGCATGTAACCAGGTTTCCTGGGAGATTGCTCCCAGCCTTCCTTGACCAGACTCAAAGGTCCTCTTACCGGGTGACCATACAGCAGTTCAAAGGGACTGAACCCTAAGGACTTCTTTGGCACCTCACGGTAAGCAAAAAGAAGGCATGGCAAGAGGACGTCCCACTTACGCCTCATAGGTTCTTCAAGACCCATAAAAATGCCTTTGAGGGTCCGGTTGAATCTCTCAACCAGCCCATTACCTTGGGGGTGGTAAGGAGTGGTGAACTTATAGGTAACACCGCACTCCTGCCACAGGGACTTCATATAGTTGGATATGAAGTTTGTACCTCGGCCTGACACCACCTCTCTGGGGAACCCCACACGGGAGAAAATCCCCATCAGTGCACGTCCCACCACGGGGGCTATCACTGTCCTGAGAGGGAAGGCTTCCGGGTACCAGGTAGCATGGTCCACCAAGACCAGGATAAACCTGTTGCCCATGGCTGTCTTGGGGTCCAGTGGCCCCACAATGTCAATGCCCACCCGCTCAAAGGGGGTACTGACTACAGGGAAAGGTTGGAGAGGAGCCTTGTGCTTCCTTCCACTTTTCCCACTTGCCTGGCAAGTTGGACAAGTCCTACAATGAGTATCTGAACTCTTGCGCATCTGGGGCCAATAAAAGTGGGTGATAAGCCTCTCAAAGGTCTTGTCCTGCCCTAGATGTCCAGCTAAAGGTACATCATGAGCCAAACCCAGTAGGAAGGCTCTGAAGTGCTGGGGTACCACCAGCACACGGGCTGACCCAGGCTCAGCAACCTTAGGCTTGCTATACAGGAGGTCCTTCTCCCAGTAGATCCAATGTGATCCAGACTGATCACCTGCTGCCTGGTTTGTGGCCTGTTGCCGCAAACCCACAAGAGAAGGGCACTTCTTCTGCTCCTCACAAAATTCATCCCTGGAGGGGCCTCCTTCCTGCTGCCAATGGGTCAGCTCAGGCAGGTCCCCCAGTTCGGCCACTTGTTCCCCTGTAGGTTCCAGGGCATCCCCCTCAAGGTCTGCCTCCTCCTGGACCGTGGGAACTATGGGGGCCGTTTTCCCGCGCCCCCTACCTCTTCTCTTTAAGGCAGAGGTCTGGGCCATATTTACAGGCTCCAGAACCTCTTGAACACCCCTACTGGCTGCCATAGACCGAGTGGTCACACACGCCCACTCAGGCAGACCCAACATCTCCAAATGAGACCTTCTCTTCACATTAGCCCAAGGGGAGTTCTCTAAATCATTGCCCAACAGACAATCAACAGGCATGGCTGGCCTCACAGCTACTTGAAGAGTACCTGAGACCCCCCCCTACTCAAAGGGAACTTGAGCCACCTCACACTGGCTCTGAGAGTTGTCCGCAGCAACTACAGGGAAGAATGCATGGGGGATAACCTGCTCTTTGGACACCAGCCGGCAACTGACAGCTGTCACACTAGCCCCGGTGTCTCTTAGAGCTTCCACCCTATGGCCATTGATGGTCACCCACTGCCTGTACTTCTTAGTGTTATCAGGCAGTTGGGTCTTAGGGACCATCTCAAAGTCTCCTAAAGAGACAAGGGACATCTCTGCAGGACCCCACCCACCTTGGACACCCATCTCCTCCCCCCCCAGGGCTACACTCGCCATCTGATGGGGTGGTGCACGAGGTGGTGCTTTGGGATCCCTCATGGGACACTGTGCATCATACCAACGGTGGCCCACTTGACCACATGTAAAGCACTTAGAAGGGCCCCTGTGAACAGGTTTACCTGTCAGGGCCTCTTGCTTTTTCTCAGGGGGAGGCTGGGAACCCTTCCCTTGGTTCCCTTGGGAATTACTTTGGGGCACTTTCTGGAACTCCCTCTGTTTACCCTTGTCCCCCCCACTCTTCTGCTGGGGACCCTGCCCACCTTTGGCGAAGTCTCCCACGTGACCTTGGTGGACCCGGGTTCTGACCCAGCGGTCCGCCTCCTCAGCAAGCTTCCTAGGTTTAGTTAACTTGCTATCAATAAGGTGCTGGCGTAGCTCTGGAAAACAATTAGCAGACAAGTGCTCCCATGCAAATAAATCATAGAGCGCTCCAAAGTATCCACTTTGCTACCCTTCACCCAACCATCCATAGCTCTGCAAAAGAAAGACTGATATTCCACCCAGGTAGTTGCCTCCAGCTTCTTGCAATTCCTGAACCTCTGTCTATAGAGTTCTGGGGTCAAACCATACCTTGTCATCAGGGCTTCCTTCATGTGGGCATAAGACATCCTATTCTCACTGGGTAGGTCTAACAATGTATCCCTCCCCTCAATCGCAAAGCGGCCCCACAACCCCGCTCCCCAATCCTTCTAAGGGACCCGGTGGGCCAACATTGCTATCTCATAGGCTGCAAACCACTGCCCAATATCTTCCTGTCTATGGAATTCTTTGATGACATCCTTGGGGATATGGACTCTGCCTTCTGCAGGCACAGATGGTGCGCTGCCACCAGAGGGATTGATTTCTAAGCTTTTTGCTTTGAGCTCCATCTCCCTCAACATTCTCTCATGTTCCAACCTCATTCTCTCTCTCTCCAAGGACAACCTGCTATTCTCTAGGTCCCTTTGACCCTCTATCTTGAGCCTGGCCATCCCCAGCTTGTGCAACCTATTTCTCTCCCTGTCTTCCAGCTCTCTTGGGGACAGGTCCTTGGAAGAGACGCTACTGCCAGGCGGGGACGGTACCCCTTCCCTGGCTGGAACCAATGGCCCATCCAGCTGCCCATCTGCATCCCTAACTGGCTCCACCACCAGTTCAGGGGTATTTCTTGCTTCCACCCAGGCCCTCAGCGCCTTTTGGTATTCATCCTTTTCGGCAATGCTTTGGGTAACAACTTTACATTTTTTGCAGAAGTGCTTTAGCTGTTTCACATTGTAGGTTTCCAACCTCTCTTCCTCAAAATCTAGATCCATAGATGCAACGGATGCTGGTCTGGTCATGGCAGTAAGAATTGGCAGTTCTCAGAAAAAAAACCAGTCCAAGGAAAGAAAAATTCTACCAAAAAAGTATGTGGTTGCGTTTGGTCTGCACTCACTAGTAGTGTACAGCAATTACTGTATATGAGTCACAAATGCAAGTCCAGAATCCTCACCGCTGACCACCAATGTTAGAACTGGGAGTCTCTAGTTGGCAATGGTATACACCTTTGTCCAAATAGGGACCCTTGCTTCTAAGTCAGGGAAAGGGGATTACACTCCTGGATAACCCCTGCTCACCCCCTTGGTAGCTTGGCACGAGCAGACAGGCTTATCTCAGAGGCAGTGTGTTAAGCATTTGTGAACACATACAGTAATACAGTGAAAACACTACAGATGGACACCACACAGGTTTTATCAAAATAAGTATTCTTTATATAGACTTAACACAAGACCACAAACGACAATACTGTACTCAAAATAGACTTAAAGGTGGTAGAAGTAACTTAGTTCAAGTTGATGATAAATGCGACACGTTTCTCACAAAAGTACCTTGGATGCGTAACGCAAAACAAACAAAAGGTTCGCAGGGAGGATGATGCGTCGGTTCCTTGCTTCGGTGGAGGCTATGCGTCGCGCCTCAATGCTTGCGCAGAGTAGGGGATGCGTCTGTTCCTTACCGGAGAGGAGGTGATGCGTTGATTCTCGTACTGCGTTCCGGTTACGATGCGATAAGATGGCGCCCTTGATGCGATGCAACGACGTGAAGGCGATGCGTGCACGCCCGACGGCCGTGCGGCGACTCGAGAACTTCTGAGCCGCGACAGGCACTGTGACACGTTTCTCCGGTGATGCGACGGCGACCCTTGCGGTGGCGACACGCTTCTCCGGTGATGCGACGGCAAACAGCTGTGACGAAGACACGCTTCTCTGGTGGTGCGGCGGCGGCACGCTTCTCCGGCGATGCGACGGCAACAGCTGCGACGGCGACACGCTCCTTCTTGTTGAGTCGCGCTTCCAGCTCCCAGCGACACGCAGGCTTTCTGCAGACAGCATTCCCAACAAGGAAATTCAGGGGGGAGCTGGTGGTGAAGTCTTGTAGCCCTGAGACTTCAGCAGGAGGCAAGCACAAGTTCAAGCCCTTGGAGAAATATTCTGCAAGATGATGAAAGTTCCTTAAAAGTTCCTTCTCCTTTCCTTGGCAATGAAGAAACCACTGCAGGCCAACCCAGCAAAACAGCACACTGGCAGAGGGGCAGTCCAAACTCCTGCAGCTTCCTTGGTTCTTCTCCTTGGCAAAGGTTCGTCTTGATTTCCCAGAAGTGATCTAAAGTCTTGGGGTCTGGGCCGCAATATTTATACTAGCAAATCCTTTGTCTCTGAAGGCAGCGGGTCCTGTACCTAGTCCAAACCAGTTCTGAGTGCATTCTGCCAGTGCACACTTTCTTCCTTTGTCAGTGTGGGCCAGGGCCATCAGACGCACCACAGGAGGTGGAGCCAGCGTTGTGGAAGGCAGACACAGCTCTATTCAGGCCCAGGTGCTACTCCTCCCACCACTTCCAATGCAGATAGGTCTATTCAGCCTAGGCTGACTCACCCTGTCTCCTGGAGCCACCCCAGCCCCTGTCACTCACAAACCAGACATGCAATACACAACCTAGCAGAGGCAGGCTGGATGGTTAGGTAAAAAATACCTACTTTCTAAAAGTGGTGTGTGAAAAACTTTATTTGATTAAAATATAATCATAAAAGCTGGACATACATACCGTACATATACAGAATAGATTATTAAAATGACCAAGGTGATATAAAAATGCGAAATTTTAAAACTAGGCAACAGCAAAGTGTTTTTTTAAAGATTGATAATATAAAAAATAAAAAAAAGTAAGTGTTGCTGACGGAGTCTGAAAAAAGAAGACCGGGAGTTACAAGGGGACACAGAGTGTGACCAGTTCATTGAAACAGCTGTCAAATGTCAATATCAATGAAGGAACATCAGGTTCACATACCCTAGTGTTACAGACACAGAGAACACAGAGGAGTCCAAGGTAGGGCTTTGTAGGTCTGCAGGTTTGTTTTAGGCACGTGTGGCCCTCTTTACAGTTGCTACCGGGCCTGCAATTTGCTGATTAAATTTACGATATACGTAATGAATAAAAATAGTGAAACTTATGTTTAAAACTGTGTTCTCTGGGTTCAGAGCCACGATGATTGCCTGTCTGCAGGACCGAACTCCCAATCTATTCCATTCTGGCCTCAGTTTTGATCTGCGCTGAATCAGCAGTGCAGGGCAGAGGCATACAACATGCTCCATAGATTCCACCGAATCCCCACAACCCCTGCACTGTTGGTTGTCTGACGTACGACGCCAAATGGGTAAATGTTTCAGCAGGTGCCATTCCCCCAGTCTAAGTGCCATAAATCGCAGTTTTAGATACAAGGGATATGTGCAGGGCAGATATAATGACGGTGTAGCCAGCTGGTGAGAGTTAATTACTGCCCATGCATGCTTACGTTTGGCGAGAGCAGCTTTGTCTGTAGTATGGGACAGCATGCGGGTGCGCTTCTTGATGCTGATTTTAAAGGCCGTTTGACTGGGGTTTAGGTTCCAAAGATCACTTGCTGAAAATTGCTGAACACAGTCATGGAAGAGCTTGCTGTAGGTCCCACTTGGGTTATTAAAACTGATGTCCGACCACACCATTGACTCAAGGGACCCACCTTCAGCCTGCCTTAGCTTGTGGCACAGGTTTAGATAGGCACCTAAGCTAGAAATGTCATAGTTTAAAAGGCCCAGTTCTAATCGAATCTGTGCGGCGGAGGCAGATTTTGGCATGCGAAAAGCACTTTTATAGATCTTAGTCACATGTTGATTTAGTGTTGTGCTAAATTTCCCCTAAAAATTTCGATACCGTATGACAGCGTGGGGCCGACTTTGGCTTTCATGACTTCCATCATTGGGGTCAAACTCGGACCCATCAATTTTTTCGAGAGTTTTGAGAAATTCAGTCGGAGGGCTGTGGCTTTCATTGAAATGTTGCTACGATGTTTGGCGAAGGTGCCCCTGGAGTCAAAGTTGACCCCCAGGTATTTATAGGATTTTCCTACAACAAGGCTGGAGTCGTTGTACGTCCAGCCACCACCTCCGTAGTGTTTTCTGCCGAATATGACTACTTGAGTTTTCTTTAGATTAACCTCTAGGCTGTTTGTAGCAGTATAACTATGTAATTTGTTTAACAATCGTTGCAGCCCTACTCTGGTTTGACTGAAAAGAACAAGGTCATCGGCATACAAAAGATTACTTAGCTGCACACCACCAATCTTTGGGGGATGGCTGTTTATCTCATCCAGTTCTGCTGAGAGATCAGCAAGAAACAGGTTAAAGAGCAATGGGGCAAGCACACACCCCTGTTTCACTCCTCTTGTTGTTAAGATTTTTCGAGACAGGTGTGTGCCAGTGCCAAGCTTAACTTGTATCCAGGTGTTGGTGTGTAGTTGAACGATGGCCTCCAGTAGTTTGCCCGGGACTCCCCATTTTGTTAACTTTGTCCAAAGTGCTGCCCTGGGGACCCGATCGAAGGCGGCTTTGAAGTCAACGAAACAACAAAAAACCACCTTCGATGAAATGAGAGATTTGTCAATAAGTATTGATAGTGCCAGTAGATTGGAAGTTGTGCCCGAGTTTGCTGTGAAGCCCGTTTGGTTTTTTGGAATCGGGCCTTTCTGATCAGCCCAGGAACTCAATTCTTCAAGTAGGATACTTGCAAAATGCTTTGCCTCATTGTCCAGTAAGGCTATCAACCTATAGTTATTTGGGGACGAATGAGCACCGGACTTATATATTGGGTGAATTACTGCACCTCGCCATGAGTCCGGTATGGCTGGACAACTCAGTACGGATCTAAAAAGGATTACTAACTGTTGTGCCCAAAAGGGAATATTTGCTTTAAACAGGGCCTGTGGCAGGCCATTTGGACCTGGCGCTCCGTCTGGTCTCGCTTTTGTTAATATTTTGGCCAGCCTTGGTTGAGTGATAGAGATCGTCTCGCATTGGGGCTGCGTCAACTCGTGGAAGCTGTCCTGACGCTCCGAGGGCCCGTTTTTAATCAGTGCGGAGGTGTTTACTATTAGGGAGTCTGCACCTCCATTGGCCTTGAAATGATCGGTCAAGAATGTAACCCATTCTGCCTCCGCAATGTTTGCACTCCCCTGTCTGGTTGTTCCATTGATTTGTCTGTTCATTAGTGCCCAAAATTTTCTTGAGTTGTGGTTTTTGCTTTCCCAGAGAAGTTTGCACCAAAATTGATCAAGATGAAGTTGTTTATCTTTTTGGTGTGCCTGTCTATAGTTTTTTTGAGCAATTTTATAATCGTTCAGGCGGTCGTTGGATTCTGGATACTTTCTGGTTGCCCGCAGGGCAACGTTTCTGATTTTCTTTAATTTCACCGTTTGGCTTGAAATAAGAAACTGGGAGCAGCGGGTGGTCGAGTTGGCGTGCGGATAAGATGGAAACAAATTTAGCAAATGGTGACAAAAGTTTGACCAATCAGCAATATGAGAAGCTGTAGGGGGAGGGCCGTCAAGTGGTATTTTCAAACACAGAATGTTAAAACCAACTTCACTAAAAGATGTATTTTATCATTCTGAGTTCAGGCACACTAAACTCGAATTTCTACCATGTTCCCTGGGTCAGTTAGGATTATAAGATGTTATAATCAAACTGCCCATTCTGGCCTATGGGGACAGGTAGCCTTGCAATAGTGAAAAACGAAATAGGCTGTAATTCACTATCAGGCCATGCCACACACATCAGGGCATGACCTACCTTTTACATTCAATGCACCCTGCCCTAGGGCCTACCTTAGGGGTGTCTGATATGTGGAAAAGGGAAGGTTTAGGGACTGGCAAGTGGGTGCACTTGCCAAGTCGACATGGCAGTCCCAGACTGCACATAGGGTCTGCAATGGCAGGCCTGAGTTACACTTTACAGGCTGCTTCTGTGGGTGGCACAATCAGTGCTGCAAGCCCACCAGCAGCATTTGATTTACAGGCCCTGCGCACACATGGTGCACTATACTAAGGTCTGACAAGTAAATCAAATAATCCAATCATGGAGTCACTAATCAATACATGAATTTACAATAGGGAGCAATTGCACTGTGGCACTGAATAGCAGTGGCACAGTGCCCAAAGCATCTAAACCAGCAAAACATATCAAAAACAGAGGAGACAACAGCGAAAAATGGAAGGGAGACTCACGCCAATGGTACCAGGTCTAACAATACCTTTTGGCGCTATTTTGACTAACATGTTTAAAAGTGACTATCTCTGTTCCTACTGATTCGATTTTTGTTGTTTTGGTCTTGTTTTATTTATTAAAAATTACTCAATGTTTCTAATGCAGTTATGGGCTCCTTTTGTGGTGTGATTTCAATGTGTTACTGTTTGAAGTGTTGTACAAATACTTTACAAATTGCCTCTGAGCTAAGCCTGACTGCTTTGTGCCAAGCTAACGGAGGGTTAAGCACAGGTTAATTTAGAGTTCTCTTGTGGCTTCACCCTGAGAAGAGTTGTGGTAGCTGTTTGAGAGGTATTTCACTCCCCTCAACCAGTAACCCAATTTCTTACAAGTGCGGACTCTCATGTTGACCTGCTAGGCATGTGGCACCCCGTGCAGAGCACATATGCTCTGACAGCTAAGCGGTTGTAAAAGTACAAAAGCCAGATGTGCAGTGGGGTACATGTTTGTAGCGTAGAGATATACGCATAGAGGGAAAACGCTGATTATTTAGCAAATAACTGTTAATTATCTTGTATACACTTCAGTTTGAGTTTTTAAATGGTTGTTTTTTAATACTTATAGTGAAACCCCTGAAGAAGAGCTAATGAAAGCTTGAAATGCATTGGGTAGAGAAGATCAATCACTAAGGATGAATTTATGTATATGGCACGCGACAGAAAAAGGCCTGGAGGCATATCTGCCATTTCGAAGCTTTGTTATAGATAAGTGCTCAACACGTAATACGATGAATGGAAATTAATTTTTGGATTACTTTGAATAAAACGGATGAAATTTGGATGAATTTGACATAACTTTGTCATGTTACTTGAATTAAGCAGTGCGTCCGATCTGGAGTGGAATTACGCTTCGGTTTCTGTATGTTTACCCAAAGCAGCCTGTGGCTGAACCTGTGAATGGTCCCATAGTTTCACAAAAGTCAAGAAGAGACTAAGGCAGCCATCTTGAATATGGTGCACAGGTTAAAGGTGCCATTTTGTTGTATGACATCGTTTTCATTACGTGTCCAAATCGTGCTGTGTACGACACACACCTAAGTGTATGTTAGCCTGGGGACTATGCATTGAATGGATTGAAATGTATGATAGAAGTTTAGGGTCTAGAAGAGAGGCTTACTCATTACAAACCTTTTTAGCTGTTTACCCTTTTTATCTTGGAGCTGACTTACAAAACTATATGTGTATAATTGTCAAGTTATTGTTTGTTGCTCATAAATATGCAATAAAGCCATTTTTTACCCCACACTGCAGAACTGAGTCTTACACTGTAGCCATTGAATCATTTTTCTTGGTCTATATCAGGGAAACTGGAAGAATACAATAGCAACAGCTTCCATAAGCCATCAAAAAAATTAAAGAAGAAATGGTTTTCTGTCATCTTTAGCAAGTACAGGAGCCGAGCATGACAAACCCCTCCTTACTCCATAGGCCATCATATATGGAAAAGGTTTAAAAAATACCAGCAAGTGGTGGAGGGGTGGGTTAAAGAGGATTTGCAGGTGGCTAGAGGAATGCTACAAAACTAGTTAATAGAAAAATACCAATAAGTCTGTGTTTATGTACTGATTTCAGAGTTTGGGACTGGGCTCCTCAATGTCACCTACAGATGAGACTCACTGACAGGTTTGTCTGATTATTAATATCCATCCCTACGTTAGCATGCTCATAAGAACAAGTGAGAGATACCTGCCAGTTTACCTTTTCCACAAAAAGGTTGCTGTTCCTTTTTAGGGCTTACGATTTCTACTGCCTGTGAAATGGGTAACAAAGAGCTTTTTTTGGTGAATATTCTAACTGCAGATTCCTCATCTTCAGAACATCCCCAGGTGCCACACTGGAACCAGAAGATTTACCAGCATTGCTTCCATGTTCCAGTAGATGGAGCCATATAGCTCCCCACTGACTTCATTCCACTATGGAACTGATAAACGGTGACGCACATTAGCACCACCTCTGAGCGTCGACATCAGTTTCTTTCTAGACTCTGAACGCATCCTCGGACGAGGAACCTAGCAATAATCAGGAGCCCAGCAATAATCATTTCACAAATAACCAAACTGGAACCTTTCTTAGATTGAAAAAAAGATAATTCCATTGAATGGGGAGGTGGGAGGGCAGGGACGAATCTGCGGTTGGATATAGTATCCACCTGAAAGAGTGTTACCGAAAGCCATTAATTTGTTCTTCTGATGGATACTTCTAACCACAGATTCCTCACCTTTAGAATATATACCAAAGCAGTACCTCCCAAGGTGGTAGGTCTGAGGAGTGGTCAGGATCAAAAAGTCCTACCAAACAGAATGGGCCAAATTCCCTTCCCATAGGACCTGGCTGTCAAGGCTGTAGGGCTTTGTGAATGTGTGCACTCATGTCCATGTTGCGGCTTGACAGATATCAAAAACAGGCAATGCACATGCTAAAGCAGTGGTAGCAGCCTAGGCCTTGTGGAAGGGGCCCTCAGTCCTTCTGGAGACTACTTCTTGGCCAATGTGCAGCAGATCTTAATGCAGAGGACTATCCAGCCTGGCAGTGTTTAGAGCCAGTACTCCCTTACAGCACTCGAATGGATGCCATATTGGGAGGGGGTCTAGCTATTTTTTCCCTCCGGGTAAGCACTACAAAATGAGGCCCGATACGCGGCTGAGTTAGAAAGGAGTAAGTGACAGCACGGAGCTGCACCGATCTTTATTATAAGCTTGTTTTAAGCCCGTTTTGCATTTTAATTGAATTAAAGCTGCACCAATCTTTACTTTTAGCTAGTTCTGAACGTGAATTGAATTGTATTTTAACTGTTATATTGTGCCGTTTTGCACTTTCCTACTACGAGGGGGAATAAGACAACAAGGGGGACCCATAGTGGGGAACTTACCAGGCACGATCAGAGCACTTGAGCTGGTGCGTGAAAGCGCTTTGGAGACAAGTGCTCCCTGGCGATGTTCAGAGCCAGTATGCCCTTACAGCACTCGAGGGGACGCTGTATTGGGTGGCAGTCTAGCTCTTTTTTCACTCCCGGCAAGCACTACAAAATAAGGCCCGATGCGTGTCCACGCATCGGGCACGCCAAAGGCAAACCTGTCAGTGCCCGTCCGCGACTGACCGGGGCCAGAGGCCATAACTCCTGGATCCTTCTCGTGGCGGCAGATACAGTACTTCTCTGAGGAATTAAAATGACTCATTTTGCCACCCAAGGAAGTCTGTTTGCACGCTTTAGACCCCGTGTCATTACTTAGTAAGTGCCCAAACTGTGATTTCTTGCTTGAATGCACTAATGATAACACATCCTCCACCACCCACGTTGCAGTAAACAGCCAAGTAGCGATAGTCCCCAAACAATCACTATCAGACTGGCAAATGTATCTGTTAAATTGTAGGTTGCTTCCTAAACACAAGATGGAGATATTTACTTTCCTGGAAGAAAAAAGACCCAAGCTCTCTTTCTTACTGAAACCTGACTGCATGAGGATAGTGGCCTTGATATTGCCATCACTCTTCCTCCTGGATATGCAATTGCCAGAAATGATTGACCGGGAAGGAAAGGGGGTGCGGTTGTTATCATTTTTAAAAATCACCTTAAATGTAGGACATCTCCCATTAACATAGTGGGATGTGAAAACCTTGTTTTCTCACTCAAACTGTCGCACATATTCACCTTCTTGGGTCTGGTTTTATATCGACCACCTGGGTCTGCGGCAACATTTGTACAGACTCTACCAGAAATAATAGTTGCACAAAGTTGGTCAGCAACCAATTTCACGTTAATAGGGGACTTAAAAATACATTTTGACACCATCATTTGCACACAGGCCAATGATTTTAAAATGATTTAGCAGCAATGCAGCTCACACTATTTGTGGAGTATCCCACCCACTTAAAGGGCCATATCCTGGACCCCATCTTCTCAAATGTTTCATCTATGAAGATATATACCCCGTCTCCAATCCTGTGGTCTAACCATTTGTTACTTCGGGTTACTGTCCCTAAATCTGAAATGCCTAAACCTAATACCTTGCAAATTCATCAACGCAATGGTCAAAACTGGATATTCCAGGCTGGCAAACAGCTTTGATTAAATCCATCCCTAGGCTAGATGGTGATGTTTGCGCCTCTGATTTAGCTTTTAGGGAATGAGTAGACACTACACTGGAAAACATGATCACCAGGCAATCCGCAATGCCAAATTGAAAGACCTTGCAGAGAAGATCAAGCTGGCTGCACACTCCTCCAGAGAAATATACAATATAGTGAACTCTTTCCTAAAACCTAATTTGGTAGGGATAGGGTCCTCTACCTTCAAGGGACAATGAGAACGGTCTGCACACTTCTTCCTGGATAAAGTAAAAAACAAATCTATGACTCCTTAGTGGTGCTGCCAGTCTCCTTGGAGACTCCAAAAGCCAATATCATGGACAGTTCACCCTTAGTAGAATTGTCATCTTTTCCTTGGCTGAGCATAAATGACATTATAGGAGAAACAGGCACAACAAAATCAGGATCACCATTAGACCCAGCCCCAGTGAACATTTTATTGAAAGGAGGGGAGAGTATACTATCGTGCCTTAATGAACATATACAACACCTCTTTGGAGGACGGTTGCGTCCCAGATTCATAGAAGCACGCCATTGATAGGCCAGTGTTAAAAAGGCTTAATTGGACCCTGAGAGACCAGAGAATTACAGGCCTATTTCATTGCTGCCTGGGATAAGCAAAATCCTTGAGAAATTGCTGAATGGTTCTCTCTTACTTCCAGGATACCAACAATTTGCTGCATCACACGCAAACTGGTTTCCGCCCTGGCTGTAATACGGAGACAGCCCTGCAGCTGGCTACCGAAGACATGAGAATGACCTTAGACCGGGGAGGGTCGGCTGTGCTCATCCTTCTTGATTTGAGCGCAGCATTCAATACTGTCTTTCATTCTATTTTAAGAGACAGGATGAAGGCAATAGAAATCACAGAGAAAGCACTAAAATGACTAACCGCATTTTCCAAATCAGTTCCTTTCAATCGGAAACCTACAACTGGGAATGTGGATTGCCGCAGGGCTTGGCACTGAGCCCCATGCTGTTTAACATATATGTTAAACCTCTTTCAGAGATTATCTGTGCCCATGGTTTTACTATAGTAGCCTACGCTGACAACATTCAAATCATCGTCTCTATGTCACCAAACACCAAATCCACTTCGAAGAGACTAAATATATGTTTAGAATAGGTGGCCAGCTGGATGGCTGCGAGCTGTCTAAAGTTGAATAGAGACAAATCGAAGGTGATGGTCGTGGGCAACAACCCGTCCCTCTGGGAACCACTTACATGGCCCCCCTGTCTGGGAGAATCCCCTACTTCTAAATCTGAGGTGAAGAACCTGGGTGTTATCCTGGACAAAGATCTGACTATGATCTCCCAGGCCAAGAAGGTGGCAGGCACCTGCTTTGGCCTGTTAAGATCCCTTGGGAAGACGCTTAGGTGGCTTCCAATGGAGTGTCATAGGACGGTGGTTCAAGGCTTGATCCTTCCACGCCTCGACTTCAGCAACTCCTTATACTTGGGCAGTCCAACATATGTGAGAAAGAAATTGCAGGTCATACAAAACACAGCAGCACAAGTTCTTTTCTGCTAGTTAAGATGTATTCAGCAAGCCCAGCTCTTCTGCAATTGCATTGGCTACCCATTAAGAAATGTATAGAATTTAAGGCCCTATGTATTGACCACAAGTTAAAATATTCAGCCAAACCTTTTGCATTGTGACATCTCATCACATCTCATATAGCCTCAAGAGCATTGAGATCGAATGATCTCTCTCTCCTCGCAGCACCCAAAACCAAGAGAGCAAGAGGAGGAGGTCGCTCATTTAGCTACCTTACTGCCAAATTATGGAATTCTCTTCGAGGACAGCTCAGGTCTAACAATAATCTGCTAAATTTCAGGAAACAACTTAAAACATGCTAACATAACAAAACAAAGTCAGTTTCTGCACTGCCTTGCCTTCATTTGTCCCAGGGAATCCCACAAAAAAGCAGCTGTCCGCCCAGTGGTCTTTAGTGCGATCGATGTAAAAGCTCAAGGATCTCTTGGGGTCCAGCCGTTGAAATCGCTGTTCCTCTTCTGAGGGGTGAGATGCAGCAAAGAAAATTGGGCTGGTGACAGATTGCCCAGTGTGAAAAGGAGTCATGAATTTTGGCAAGAAGGCTACCCTGGTCCTCAACAGCAGTTTATCTAAGAAAAAGATAAGGCGGCTGCACCGAAAGAGCTTGGAGCTCACTCAGGCAAAGTGCTGAAATGATCACAAGGAATAGTCTTTTTTTTCTTTTCTTTTTTTCAAAACTTTATTCGGGAAGAACAAACATTACAGGTTATGCATTTGGAAGACACTGTAGTTTAAAATAGCTATAGCAGGAGTACATGAACTTTGCCATGCAACGGTAGCCAGTAAGTTTGCATTACACATATTTTAGTTTGCAGAACAATTCAAACTTTAGTGCATACGAAATCATTGCGTCATGTTAATGTAAGGGTCCAGATCATAATTTTCAACCATAACTCTCAAGGGCACGTCCAGGTCTGCTTGTGTGTGATCTGGTGAGGGAGGGCTACTGTCCGATAGCTGTAGGTACACTTCCAGGGGGGCCCATATATCATGTGGTCGGCTAGCTGGGGGCATGACGTTCCAATATTCAGTTAAATGAGTCTGACAATGTGCCACGTCTGCCAACCAGGCCTTGGGAGGTGGTGCCGGTTTCCGACCCCAATGGATCGCCACACGGCGTCGAGCCAGTATTAGCAGCATTGCGGACAATCGTCTGCTGGCGTCCAGAATATCTTTGACATAGCCCAACAGACAGGTCATGTGGTCTGGAGTTAGGGTGTCTGAGGTGATGCCACTTGTGATGCGGCATACATCATGCCAGAAGGCAGTAATCTTAGGGCATGTCCAGGCTACGTGTATAAATGAGGCATTGGGAGCAGCACATCTCATGCAGTTAGAGTCCGCAATCAGTCCCATTTTATGAAGCACAATGGGTGTGCGGTATAGCCTGTGTAGATACTTAAAATGTATGAGGCGTAAGCGGTAATTAGGAGAAAGTTTTTGGGACTGATTGCAGCAATACGTCCATTGTGCAGGCGTGGGAACATCCCTGAGGTCAGACATCCAGGCTAGTCGCGCCCGCTCAGTGTCGACTGGGGAAGCTGCGAGCGTCAGCGCATAAAGTCTTGTGATCAGTTCTTGTGGAGAAGCGGTGGAATGAATATATTCTAGCGCAGCGCACTGGGCCGGGGGGGCGGGAAATGAGGCATTATTATCTTTGCATGTGGCGCTGATTTGAAAGTACAGCAGATTATCTAGGGGAGTTGTATTCTCTGGAAGAGTAAGGAACTGATCATTAGGGTACAGATCTGCATTGTTGGTAATGCCTAGTGAAGCAGCGCGACGCGCCATACCTAATGTCTGGAGTGGTGGGAATGAGGGGTTGTTCGCCAGCGTCATGGCTGGGGCATAGAGTGTCGGGACCCCAGTGTGTTTGCGTATTTCCTCCCAGGCCCAGCGCATACACTCAACAGTGTCAAGTTCGCCCTTTAGGGCCGTATAGGGAAGGAATATGGCAGTCTGTATTGGCCATGGGGCGGCAAGGTCGGTTTCTACCGCGACGTGCGGTTGAAATGGCATAGGATGTAGCCAAAAGTGGAGAAAACTAGCTTGGGCTGAGTAAGCATAAAGTTTGAAGTCGGGAGCCCCCAGCCCTCCGCGTGAGAAGGGCAGTGTTAGGGTGTCATATGCAATACGGGGTTGGCGGCCAGCCCAGAAAAGTGTAATCATGTTAGAGCGTAGTCTCTGGAAAAATTGGGATGAAAGTGGCAGCGGAATATTTAGAAACAGATACAAGAACTTGGGCAGGACTACCATCTTAGCGATGGCGATTCTACCGGCAAGGGATAGCGGTAGGGTTTTCCAGATAAGAATCCTGGACTTTCCACAGCACGTCAATATTCCTAGTGGGCCAAATTCCCAGGTATTTAATCGGGCCGGATGCCCATGTAATCGGATATTCTGTATCGAAGGGGCGGGTTGCGTCAGTTAACGGAAATAAAATTGATTTCCCCCAATTTATCTGCACCCCGGAGTAAACGCCAAATCGGATGACCTCTCTGGTCGTAGGGCCTAGGTTCTCTTGGGGCCCTCGAATAAAAAGGGCAACATCATCCGCATACATTGATGTGACTAGGCTGCGTGATGAGAAGCCAATGCCCCTTTGTGTGTGATGTTGCCTTAGCCGTGCCGCCAGTGGCTCCATAGCTATGGCAAAGAGCATGGGAGACAGAGGGCAACTCTGCCTGGTGCCACGGGTGATGCGTACTGGTTCAGTGATTTAGACATTAATACGGATACGTGCCACTGGTAGTGTATATAGTAACTTAATTTTGCTAATGAAGAGCGGGCTAAGTCCCAGACGGGCCAACAAGCCGAAGAGGAAGGGCCACTCTAGCGAGTCAAATGCCTTAGTGGCATCCAACAGGGCAGCCACTGCAGGTAGGTTCGGGTTGATTTGATGTATGATGGAGAAGATGGTACGTACGTTATGAGAGGTGGCACGGCCCGGTATAAAACCGGATTGATCCGGATACGTGCCGCTGGTAGTGTATATAGTAACTTAATTTTGCTAATGAAGACCGGGCTAAGTCCCAGACGGGCCAACAAGGCGAAGAGGAAGGGACACTCTAGCGAGTCAAATGCCTTAGTGGCATCCAACAGGGCAGCCACTGCAGGTAGGTTCGGGTTGATTTGATGTATGATGGAGAAGATGGTACGTAAGTTATGAGAGGTGGCACGGCCCGGTATAAAACCGGATTGATCCGGGCGAGCAATAAGCGACATGAGGGGAAGGAGGCGGTTGGCGAGGAGTTTCGCATAGATTTTATTATCCGTATTGATTAACGAAAGTGGGCGATATGAGTTGCACAACAAGGAATAGTCTTTAAAGTAAAGAGACGAAGAAGGCAGCTGGGCATTGGCTCAAAAAGAGTGCACATGAGGAAAATGAGTACTAAATGAAGATCCCACTGTGACATCACATAGGGTTTGGGGGAAACACATTTCAAACCTTATATAAATCTCACCACAACAGGTGATTTAAACAAGGACAGCTGGTCCAGCAAAAGCAAAAAAAGCCGAAAGGGCCAACAAATAACTTTCGAAGTGCCCACTGCAATTACTTGCTGGGCTAGAGACAAAAGAAAGATCCAGACATCCACCAGGTTGGCTTGTAAAGGGTCCATATTTGGGGTGCCATATGAAGGCATAAATGTGTCCCAGCGCCCGTCCTAGATAGACTGTGTTGAAGTGTGCTCGGCAGAAAGGATGACCTTTAAAACTTTGGACAGAGAACAAACGCAGTCAACTGCACTGCACAATCTCCACACATGAAGGTGTAGATTACATAGGGCAAGGTGAAGAACTTTGCCCTACTTATGCACAGAAGATCCCCTGGAAGAGGTAACTTGATCCAAGGTCAGATGCTCATGCCCAGAAGTGCTGTATGCCACTAAGATGACTTTGGCCCAGTCATTCCTGATCTTCAGAACTAGGGGCAGTAGAGGCAAAGGGTAAAAGGCATACAGGAGTCACATGCTCCACTCCAGCAAGAAGGCATCCCAGAGATAGAGCCTGTTGGAAACTCCAGCGTGCAAATGTTTTGACATTGCGAATCAGACTGTAGTGAAAAGATCTAGCCAGGGTTTGTCCCATTGCTGATATAATTTGCCAGCCGGGATATAATTTGTGAGCTGCCAGGTGCTGCACCTGAGTTAATCTGCCCTGGTGTCCAAAGATCCCACCAGGTGGTTCACAATCAGGGAAATGCCATTTCCAGAGATGAAGAGCCTCCTGACACAAGACCCAGGACCCCACCCACCCGGCTTGTTGCAGTATCACATAGTGGTGGTGTTATCCATGAGAACCTGAACCAGCCTCTTCTTGATGGACAGTAGGAAGGCTTCCAGCAGAAGGCAAATTGCCCGAAACTCCAAGAAGTTGATGTAGTAATGGGTGTGGAGGAAGTGGGACAGCTTCACCAATAAATGTTTGCCAAACACACCTCTCTTAATAAAAAAAATAAATCAGGGGGGGTTTCTTTATTGCCTTATTATCAATTCTTAATAAGGTGCTAGAATGCTTTATAAAATATTGCAGTCAATGTATTTTTTCAACTTCCTGTAAGCCCTCCTGGCCCAATGCATAAAGTCTCTTTCTCTTCCTTCTATGTGTATGGCACAGACACTTTTCCCCCCACTCTGCCCACTTCATGTGCCAACACCAAGAAATGTGATTCTGAAATGGAGAGAGACACCTGACTTTCTTTAGGGACATAGTCTTTCCATTTTTTAAAGAAGATTAACATGGAAGATTTGACTCATTTTTTTCTGGATCACTCAAGCTGGTATGTCACTTGGTTTACTCTCTTCTGCACTTTATAAGTGCCCTTCCACTTAGCTAGAAGTTTTTGATTGATTGAAGTAATGAGTAGCAGGACCCAATCAGCCAGTTGAAATTCCCTCAGTTTATCTTTTCTGTCATAATATGTTTGTTGTCTAATTTGGGTTCTCTCTAACATTTCCTTAACTAACTGTCTAAGTTTCCCAAGACTATTATGTAACTGTGAAGCATATTCTATTAAGGTTTTATCTCCCCTTCTTGTTCTTTCCAGGCTTCTTTGGCATCTCTAGTAAGGTCCTGGGCTTCCGACCAAACAATAACTTGAATGAGAATCCTGACTGACTTTGGGTTGACACATATTAGCAAACAGAGCTAGAGAGAGCATTTTATACCAGTTTCGACCCTCTCACAATTTTTTTAAGGTTAGTTTTATTAGAACACATCACTAATCTGACTGCCTGGGGGATGATAGGTCATAACTGTTTAATCCCCAACTCTAGACATACCTGTTTTATTCATTTCGAAATAAAAGGACTGCCCTGGTCAGTTCTTTGGGGAACCCTATTCTAGAAAAAACTTCTGTTGGACTGGTAGCCATTTGATGAATGGTTGTCGAGGGGAATGGCTTCAGGGTATCCATTGGCAACATCTGCTATAACCAAGGTGTATTTATATACTCTTTTCAAGATGGTAATAAGGGTCTGAGTAAATCCATCCCTACTCTTTGGAATGGTGTTTCAATAATAGGCAAAGCTGAAAAGGGGCATTGAAAGGTTTGTGTGGGCTAACAAATTAGCAAGTGGTACATACCCTACAGTACTTTTTATGTGCGAAAACATTCTGGGCAAGTAGAAGTGTTCAGAAATAATTTTTTCAGTTTTCTGTGGTCCGAAATATCCTCTTAGTAAATGTGTATGTGCAAAAGAAATTCTTCTTGAAAGTTCTTGGGTACTAGTGATTGTAATGGGGCAGTAGCCAGACCTTTCTGGTAAAGTAAACCCTCCCATTATAACAAAATGAGGTCCTTCTTTATGATTAGTTTCTTCTTGCAAAGCTTATTCCCATGCATTTTGTGACGGGGGTTAATTCCTTTAAGCAATCTTAAAGTTTGTATCCTCACTCCAAAGCACCTGTGATAAGCCAAGTGAGGTCCTTTTTTTCCTCTGCCCTCCTTTCCTGTACACTTTCGGCCTTTTTTGCAGGTATCACTACCCATTTCTTTCTGGGCAAAAGGAGGATCCCACTTGAGTGATTGAAGGGTAAAATGTGCAGAAAGAAGTCAAATGCATACATTTAATTGTTATCCCCTCTTGAGGGATTATTTGGACAGGAAGAACAAAGGAGTCCTTAACTACAGATTGAGGGCAGCTGGTATCTAATAAGGTCTTAAGTGAATATTCATCAGCTTGGTCAGGCAAGTGATATCGGTGTTGAGAGTGTTAACCAAAACATACTTGACAGTACCAAAACTAGCACCCATGGGTTCTACTACATCTTTCCACTTTGTGGGACAAACCCAGGCTATATGCCCCCACATTCTCACAGTCAAAACACTAAGTAAAGTTATTGGAAGAGGGAAGGGACTTCTTCTCTGTCGCAAATGAGGATACGTACGAGCAGGGAGTCATCGCCACTTTCCCTGAACACCTCAGAGTTAAAGATTTTTTTATATGCTTTTCCTGTATTGTCCTCACTACTGTGCCCTTCATTGCCCGGTGGAGCTTTGAATAGCAGTATTCAAAGTTAACTTGTCATGTTGCTTTATCCACTTTTGGACAGTTAAGAGGAAGAGCATTCACAAACTGTTCTGAATAGATTTTATCCACTATCTCCTGTTTTGAAGAGCTACTTGCCCCCCAAATCCTTAATTGAAAGGAAAAAAAAGGATAACAGGGATTGTCTCCTGGTAAGTCTCTTTACAGGCTAAATCAAATTCAATATGTTTGTTCATCTATACCCATCTGCTCTAAAATGGCTCCTTTAATATCTGAATATAGGTGGTCCCAAAGGGATTAGCAGATCGGTAGGCTACTTGGATGCCTCCCACAAGGACTGGCCCGAGATAATTTCTCCATTTTTCTGACGGCCAGATTGCCGCCTTTGCAGTACGTTTAAACTTACTAAAAAAAATAATAATCGGGGTCCTCCACTGGAGTAAATTTTTGTAAGGAAACGGAGATCGTATGCATGTTGCCCCTAGGTTGTGTTACCACATTCACTAAATTACGCATGGTGGCAGACTCGGCCATACCACTTGAGTCAATTGTTCGGCTTGAATTTGGAGGTTGTGTTGGAAATTCTTCCTATCCTGTTCTGCCACTTTCACATATCTCTCTAAGGCTCATTCCAATTTCTCTGTTCCTCAGCCACTTGTGGAGGGAGTGGTACAGGTTCACCAATAAATATTTGCCAAACACACCTCTCCTGACAAAAAAACACAGGAGGGGAATTTATTGGCCTTATTATCAAGGTCCTGATAAAGTGTCAAAATACTTCCAACAATTATTGTAGTCCGAGTGTCCTACTTGAACTTTCCTCTAGGTTCTTTCGGCCCAATGAGCAATGTCTCTCTTTCTCTTCCTTCAATGTGGATGGTGCAGGATCTCTTTCCTATGGACTTCATGTCTCGTGGGCCAAGGACCCTTGACAGAAAATAAGATTAGTATCAGTAAAACGAAGGATGACAAAAATGATTTAGACAAAAACAAATGACCCCATTCTCTTTCCCATGGTTGCTTTTGTGGGGTTTATTGGCACTGAAGCTTTTCCTCCTGCTCTATCTTCCCACCTTCACTGCAATGAGGGTTTCTTTACCCCTGTCTACCTCAGAACACAACTTAGGAGTCTTGAACCTCCTATGAGCCGTGGCAGGTCCGGAACAGTGAGAAGTCAGGCCTCCTCGGGTGCCTGCTCTCCTTCATCTAGGTTAAGGGCGTTGTATTGTTTGCACTCCCCTGCGCCTTCAGATTACCCCAGGTCTGCAGCGATTTTTCCTCTCTGGCCTTCTCCCAAATCTCCTGGGCATCTGCAGCGGTGTTCCCTCTTTTTGGTCTTTGGGTTTCTCTTTTGGGTCCCACAGCAGTCTCTGGTGGGCTGTCAGCTTCTTCCGTGGAGGGTTATGGCTTGCATCCATGTACCTATTCAAGCCACAAGACGATTGCAATCAACTTTAAGTAGTCTCTCTTTTCTGGCCATCCATCCACTGATTATCCCTTTTCACTTTCTGCCCTATCTTCTCTACGTAGTGTGTCTTTCACTTCTAACTGTGTGTCTTTTCTGTTTCCTACAGTTTGCAGGAACACAGATCATAGGAGCGACTAGACACCCCAGGTAAGTCGGTGCTACATTGAGTATCTGCTGGAGACAAGAGTCTTCTCATCTCCACCTCTCCTAGATGAATTCCCCATACTATCAGTGACAAATCAGTCATCACCGTCAACTCTGGGTGGGGCAGGGCGAGGAGTATGCTGCCAAACATCCGGAGTAACACCAAAAGGGACAAAAATTATGAGGAAGTTGCCTAGCAGGAGTAGAAAGACCCAAGGAATGCACAGTGGTCCAGCTCTATTTAAAGCATTCCAGGGCAGAATCAGCCCTCTCACCAAACAGGCAAGACCTGTCAGAAGGCAGGTTCATTAGTGATGCCTGCACGTCTCCAGAGAAGACCGTGGATCTCATTGATGTGTGATACTAAAGCACCACGCTGATTCTACCTACTCTGCTCAAGCAATCAGTAGTGCCCAATCTGGAACGTATAACATATAATGGCTGCGTCCTCACCATTCTGAATGGCTTGCGCCAGAGAGGTCTGACATTCTTCAAAGCATGCTGGCAAGATCTCCTTGGTCGTGTCCCAGAGTGCATGTGATTGTCAATCTAACAAGCAGCAGGTATTGACTGACTGCTGGAACATGCTGCCTTATGAAAACATTTGATTCCCAATTGCCTCAATTCTCTTCGACTCTCTGTCTTGGGGGATGGGGGGGGCAGGGGGGTTGTAGGGAAAGAATTGGGGTTTACCCTGCTGGTGGAAGCTTGAACCACCAGACTTTCTGCGTAGGGTGTTGTGTTAAAAAATCAGGGTCACCTATCGTCGGTCTGTTATGTTACATTATACAGATCTGTAAAGCGCACTATGACCCGGGAGGGTATCCTGGCACTAAGCAGGTGTGAGTCTAGGCACACCTAGGGCCTAATGGGACTACTCGAAAAGCCAGTTCTTCAGCTTCTTGCAGAATTCAAAAAGTGAGGAGGAGGCTCTTATTTGTAGTGACGTCTGACAACCTGCCTGTTCACTGATGGACAAGAACAAGGCCTAGCCCTGGAGCCCAGTAATGTGTAGGTCAGGGCCACACTGACTGGAAGCAGATGTTTGGAGGAGGCTTGTCCAGGCTGCAGAACTTCAATTAAGATTTGTGTGTTGACTTCCGTTGAAGGAAGACGCAAGTCTAATAACTCAGGTGCATAGCGTGTCACCATAGCAAAGAAAGCACTTTCCTCTGTCAATGGCCTGCGAGGGAAACCAGGCCAGTGTCCGGGGAAGTGTCCAACCCACTGACCTACTGTATATACACATAAAAGTTGTCATTGTAGTGTGGGGGTAACATCCCTATAGTTTCCATCGTCATCTGTGAAGGCTAGTTGAATCTGCAAATTTGGGATGCAACCTAGGTCAAGGCACAGATGAATTCAGCTCGTAGTCGAAAACAGCTATTGGTACAATGTTCTCCTCTAGCACCGGTGGTGTCAGAACCCGTGTTAATGTCAAAGGAATTGGTGTGGATTTTGGAGCTGGAGTGGGTGTCGGCACCAAAGGCTATGGGGAACCAGAGATGGGCTCAGAAGGCACAGACAGGATGCACCGGTGGAAACCTATATGGAGGCTTCTGTGAATCCTTGGGGCCCGAAGGAGCGTAGGAGGAAGCCAGAAGGGTGAAAAAGATCAGCAACGTGGCCGCTTTAAAAGCCTTAATCAATTGCAATGTCGCAGATGGGAAACTCTAGGTGCATCGGCATCAGCTGCGGAATTGGTTCCTCAGTGGGGGTTTGGGTGCAAGAACAGGAGACACCCTGACATCCTTGTGACTTCTCAGTCAGAGAGTGGCAGGACTGGGACGATTCCCACTTAGCCTTCTTGTGGTTCTGCTTCGACTTCGATTTACTGGCAGACTTAGACCCGGATGATGCACTGGCGCGGGAATGGCCCTAAGAGCAACAGAGGGTCCATGCCCTTGACTTCGAGTGGGACTCGCATGATTTCTTACAGTGTATTGTGACGTACAGCTTCACTTCCCATTCCTGGATTACCTTCGGATTCATGAGGGCAAACACTTTGGATTCGGGGCACGACTCCAAGTCATGTAAACACCAGAGACATACCTCCTATGGGTCTGTCACAGATATTTGCTTGCAACAGTCTCGACAAAGCTTAAACCCTGTAGTTTTAGGAGGGGACATATTTCCTGGCACACACATTTTTAGACTATATGTAAAGACAAAACTAGTAAACTGATGAGAAAAAAGTAGGAGCGAGCTATGGACCGGTGTACTAAGACACAGCAAGAAATTAACCGACATTGGCACACAGCTTATATGCGGCTCCAGTCATCTCTTCCGGTCCTCGTTTCCAGGGCAGCACAAAGTCAAAGCGGAGCTGCACAGCACCACCTACCACTAATGTTAAATCTTCAGAATCCAGTCTGGCACCTGGTGATATTGTAAAGGTGAGGAATCTGCTGTTAGATTTATCCATCAGAAAATCATATATAAACTTAATGAGAAATGGCATTTTTCATGTCTAAATGAAAGATTAATCCTTTAAGTTCCTCTCCATGTGCAGAATCTCTTGCAGTCTTTCCACCACCTGAACTGCACATAATAGCTCCATGAAGTGTTTGCGTGTGAAGCTATGTGTCTGCAGGCACACTACTTAGCCTGCTGTTGCTCACCTCTCCTGAGGTGGGTCCAGGAGTAAGGAAGCAAAATGCAGTCTAGCAAACTGAGTGACACTACAATTATCTAAAGATGTCCTTTGGACTGATACAAAATGTGAATGGCAACAGCAACAAACAATGGCTGAAGGATGCTGACCCACTGCCCCACTCCACATATTTTGCCCTGTAAGCTGGTGCCAACATTTTAATGACGCTCCAACAAAGTAATAGCTGAATGTGACAGATCCTAAGCTCCTTTATGTATTATTTTCTTTTTTGGAGTAGACAATATGTATTGGCTGCCTGTAATTCACTCAGCTTTTTATTGGCATCCATTGGCATGTATCAAATCGCACTGTCTTGTTTAATTCAGAAAGGCATAACAAAACATAGCTCCCTGACATCTACATTTATCACATTGCTTTAAACGAATCGTGAAATAAAAAAATAAAATAAAATGGTCTTTTCAACTCTTCCAAATAATTTTCCTTCAACTTGGTTCAGTCTGTTTACTGACACGAACATTAAACTCTGTTTTAGCTGCATCGATTTTAAAGTTTAAAGGAAGAATTGTGAGTTTCAGAAACCTTTTTTTCTTTATTGCAAAAGTAGGGCGTTCAGCTACAGCAGTCTCTAAGCTAGAACTAATAAGTATATTCTAATTTTAGGACAAAAATATAAATGGTATGACGTACCTTAACCACCATTGCAGCATAGGTAACATCAGCTCGCCATGTATGTGGCACAGACCAGCCAACCAATGGATCTGCTTCATCGTTATATATAGGAACTGAAACAAAGCGCGGGAAGAGCTCGTGGATTTCTCTAACGGTTTCAATTTCTTGCTCTAGAATTTGCAAAGAACTACTTGCTCCCTGTAAAACACAAATCGTCAGATATTTAAAATAAAGGTGAGTAGGAATTGGTAAAGTTGCATTAAAAGAGGCTCACAAAAAGAGTCATCAACAGTTACGACTCCCCAAGTGCCAGGGAAATCGCTATCATACATGTAGTCTATCACTAATGTATGAGCTAAAGCTTGATGAGGAGCTGCACGATTATATATCATTGCACAAAGAAAAGTCAGAAAAAAATAGATACAACATTTGTCAAATTTCACAAAACGGAAAGGGATTGTAATCAAATTAATCAACAACCACAAACAATGTCACATACAGCAAAAAAGCGTTATTAACAATTTCAAGAAACTCTTACACATTTCTTACCTTTTCTCTTCGTATTATCTTATTTTAATTCTGTTTTTCTTTTTCCCTTTTAACGCTTTCTTCCTCTCCGCTTTTGTACCCCATTTTTTGATTATATCTTCATTTTTTCCTACTTTGTTCTTCCTTCTTGTAATCTTTATCTTTTATTATTCATATTCTTCTTTTTATGTTCAATTGCACATTTTTCAATGCACTCATGGTCTTCATTTTGGTTGTTTTTATATTGACTATATTATTTTTGTGGAATTATTTAATATTGTTACTGGTATCAATGCCTCCTTTGACTTGTAATGTCTGATAATGTTCGGATTACTTCATGGAATGTGAAGGGGCTACGTAATCCAGTTAAGAAACAGCGGGTACTTACCCATCTCGCTAAACTTCAATGCAAAATTGCTATGCTACAAGAAACACACCTTACTGAGAATGATATTAATTCCCTTAAAAAGCAATGGGTAGGTCACGTATATAGTTCTCCTTCCAAAGACAGGAAAAATTGTGTCGCAATACTCTTTCACAAATCCTTGTCCCTCACAATAGAAAAAGAAGAGAAGGATGAAGATGGTCGATGGCTCCTTCTTCATACTATTATCAATGGGTCCCATGTTTCTTTACTCAATATCTATGGCCCCACAGGCATAGACTCCCAATTTTGGCAATCTATGTCCCAAACTCTTCATACTTGTTCCAGCTCTAACCTTATAGTGGGTGGTGACTGTAATCAGGTTATGGATCCTTTCACAGATAGGAAATCATCGTCTAGGTACATCCCCAATAAAATGCAAAAAACTTTTGTTAGGACTATTCATTCACGAGGTCTAGTAGATGCCTGGAGAATATTCAACCCAGATAGTCTAGAATATACATTTTATTCCCCCACTCATAACTCTACCTCTAGGATAGATTACATATTTGTAAGCCCACATCTCCTTCCCAACCTTCTACACGCAGAGATTGGTTCCATTCTCATCTCTGATCATGCTCCGGTTTTGATTAATTTAGACCTTCCCTCTTTACCTTCTAAATCTCGTCGCTGGCGTTTTAACAATTATCTTCTTAAAGATCCCTCCTTTCTAGGCTGCTTTAAAGATTTTGTTTCTGAATTCTTTTTTCTTAATTCTACTCCTGATATGCCCTTTCATACTATTTGGGATTCTTTCAAAGCAACAGCCAGAGGCTTTATTATAGATTATGGAGCTAGCAAAAAGAAAAAGTATCGCAAAGAATCTATTTCTCTGCTCTCTTCTATTAAAGAATTGGAACATGCCTATTTTTCATCTAAAAATGCTGATACCCTCAAGACTTTAGTCCAAGCAAAACTTGACTTTAATAGGAAATCCACCGAGGAAGCATCAGGGACGTTGTTAAAAATGAACTCTAAATTTTATGGTGGTCGCAACCGAGCCGGTAAACTTTTGGCAAATTACCTGAAGGTTAAATCTCAAAGATCTAGAGTAGTCAAGATTATTGATGACAGGGACATTCCCCGCCTCAAAGATGAAGAAATTTTAACATGTTTCACAGATTTCTATAAGAACCTTTATACCCCTGAGACTTCCCCGTCTGATGCAAATCTAGATTCTTTTTTCGATTCCCTACCTCCCCGCTCCTCTCCTCTTCCTGACTGCTTAATTTTGGAAGGAGATATTTCTCTTTCTGAGATTAAATCCGCTTTGCCCATGTTACCTAAGGATAAGGCTCCTGGTCCTGATGGTCTCACTGCTGAGTTCTATTCCTACTTTTCCTCAGTTCTTCTGCCTCATCTTTTATCTCTTTTTCAACATTTTGTTCGTCATGGTGAAGCTCGAGGCTCTTTTCTTGAAGCCATGATTTGTCTTATTCCTAAAAAAGATAAAGATCCGTCCCGATGCGCCAACTACCGTCCTATATCTTTGATTAATCTGGATTGTAAGCTTTTTGCCAAGATATTAGCCCTTCGCATCAATCAGGTCCTTCCTGATTTAATTGGATCTGAACAAACAGGGTTTGTTAAGGGAAGGAATATTTCTGATAACTCTAGAACTTTCCTCAATATTATTCATCTTGCAGCTAAAAGTTCTTCCCCTATAGCCGCCATAACCCTGGATGCGGAAAAAGCTTTCGACCGCGTCCATTGGTTTTTTATGATGCGCGCCCTTAAATGGCATGGGTTTGGTCCTTCTATTCTATCCCTTATTAATTTATTATATTCTTCTCCGACCACCTTCAGTCTTCGTTAATGGATCACAATCTTCTTATTTCCCTCTTCAGAGGGGTACCCGTCAGGGATGTCCTCTCTCTCCGTTACTCTTTATCCTTTCTCTTGAACCCTTTCTTTATTCCTTGCGACACTCCCCCACATTCCGTGGCTTCACGCACAAGTCTGTTGAAATTAAGTTTACTGCTTATGCTGATGATATTATGTTATATGTTTCTGATCCCTCTACTTCTATGCCTGCTTTTACCGAAATTCTTTCTTCTTATGCGGCCTTGTCAGGGTATAAATTGAATTTTTCTAAATCCGAGGTGCTTCCTTTAAACAAATATTGTTTAAGAAGCATGTTTGCGGGTATTGATTTTAAATGGAATACTAATACTATTACATGTTTAGGTATTAAATATTCTTCTACCATTGCTAAAACGATTCACTTTAATTTGGAAGAGGTCTTATCTAAAGTTAAGAATATGGCAGAAAGATGGTCCCCTCTTTTTTGTCGTGGTGGGGTAGGTTAGACACTATTAAAATGATGATGCTTCCCGTTATTAATTTTTATTTATCTATGCTACCAGTTAAATTACCATTGAAGTTTTTTAAAACACTTAATGGAACTCTGAGTAAATTTCTCTGGAATGGCCGGAAGGCTCGTATTTCTCTAGCCCTTCTCTCTGCCCCAAAGGATCGAGGTGGCGTTCTTTTTCCCAATTTTAGACAATATCATTCTTCTTTTCTAATTCGCCAAATGTTACCATATATATCTACTTCGGATGATGTTCCTTCTTCTATTTGGTATAAGTTGGAGGAATCTCTGATTTCTCCTTTTCCTTTTTCTCTCTTAGCAAATTTTACTCATCCTCCTCGCTCTTTCAATTATCCAACGATTTCCAAATTCATTTCAACTTTTCATCCTATTCAATGTAAATCTCATACTCCCTTACAGATATTTTTAGATTCTTCTATTTGGCATAACAAAAATATCAAATTATCTAATCGTACTATTTTTTGGAAAGCATGGGTGGCCAAGGGGATTTTTCAAGTTAAACAATTAATTCAGGATTCTCGCTGTCTTTCTCTTCAAGAGATTCAGTCTGCATTTGACCTACCTGCATCTTCACTGCTCAGATACGAGTCTCTACGATTGCTCTTAACTGATCAATTTTCTCTACTATCTAGCTCTCCTCTTTCCCCTCAGGATCCTCTGTTAGAACCATTATCTACCTCCCCTTCCATTAAAGCCTCCCAAGTTTACAAATACCTACATTTTTCTTCTCCTAGTCGCCCTAAAAGTAAAGTTGAGCTTTTATGGGAATCTGATCTACAACGCACCCTTTCCGTTCATACTTGGAACTCCATTTGGACACGCATACATCACACCTCTTGTAATTCTAGCACCACTCAGACCCTTTTTTATTTTTATCATAGATTATTTTTAACTCCATTATCAATCTCCAGGTATAGTTCACATCTATCCCCAAATTGTTGGATATGTCCCTTCACTCCCGGCTCCTTTATGAATTCCTTTTTTCTTTGTCCTAACATTGCCCGTTTTTGGAAGAGGGTTTGTGAATCAATCTCCTCCATTTGTAATATTAAATTTTCTTTTGACATATACTCCATATTTCTGGGCAGCAATTCTGCTGAATGGGTTGGTTCCCGCAGAGTGGGTATATTTGTGGACTTGTTAATTGCCATTGCTTTTCAGGTAATTACTTCTAATTGGAAAGATGCCTCTAAGGTTTCCTTCTCAGCCTGGTGGAACCTTCTTTGTTATCATAGACTGGACAGAGCTTCTTCCAAAACTTCTCAACAACTTAGTCGAAAAGAAGCCTTCTGGTCTCCACTTACTAGCTACTTATCTGCATCGGCATTGCGTACTCAAAATAGCTCTTTTGTTTATCAACCACCATGAGTACTTTATTCTTTTATAGTTTTTCTCTTTTATTCTATTTCCTTTGATATGTCACTTATACAGTTATTACTCTGTTTTTGGATACCAATGTGATTATTATAAGATTATTGTTCTACTGTAATATTAGATGAAGATAGTGTTATATCTCCAATTTCTTTTTCTTTCCTTTCCTTCCTTTCCATTTCGTTTTTCCTTTTTCTGTCTTTTCCTCTTTCCACTTTAGATTTTTCTTTCTTCTGTAAAATTCAAAAATGTAAAATGCTATTTACTCTTTCTGGTACAAATGTTATTACTGCTTTTTCTTTGTGGCATATCTTTAGATTCATGATAATAATTTTATGATATCTATTCCACTAATTTACTTATTCAGTTGTTCAATTAATGCTACTTGTTTTATATGCTTTGTAGTGTATCGTACCCATTTTTCTAATTACTTTAATAAAGCTCTTTAAACTAAAAAAAAAAAAAACAATTTCAAGAAACGGAGGTCACAAGGAACTTTAGACTTGTTGCATTTCCTAAGAGGAATTCTAGTTGTTCCACCCGAGTGATTACAATGACGCTGCCACTTTTGTTTTTAGGTGTAGCTTACAGAGGAAAATGTTATAAAAATAATTGGATGGGTGAATTTTCCACTTCCATTTGTATTGAAGTGGGGGCGATTTCAAGGGGGGGGGGGGGGCGAGCCAGCTAAATTAAAGCCAATTTAGGCTTACAAAATCGGGAGTCTCCTGCCTTAATCGGGTCTGTTGGCATGCATGAGATGTATTGTCCACATTACTAAAACTTACAGTGGGCTTTGGGGCAGCCCAGTGCAAACCAATGGTTGGATTTCTTGTCAATCACATTTGCTTGGTTCATATTCAATTATTTTACTTCCTCTTCTTGTGTTTCTCTCCCCCCCTTAGGATAGCTGCTCTACCATCCTTCTGAATGGACGACTTGTCTTGCTTCATTGCTAAATTCAGAGAAATATTATTTTTTCTTTCAGCACTGCTAGTACATGCTTTTTATCTCTCTCCTTCATGTGCTGCTTCCTAAGTGAAATATCCCCATGCTCTCCATGTTGCTCCTACAGTCTACTTCTGCTTATCTGTTGCTTCTCCTGCCCAGCGCCATGCACTGTCTGTGATGCTCTCCCCCTTCATCAGTCCCTCCTTCTTTAGTACAAAATGTCTTTCTTTCTTATTTTTTATTCATTTTAACCCAATACTCCCACAGAATTTCTTCGATGCTGACCCCACAGCTACCACCACTTTTTAAGTTGAAACCCCTCACTACTCTGCCATCTACTCACCCACCTCATTGTCTCCTTTTAAAAAATATGTTTATATTTTGGAGGGCTCGTCAGCTGCAATTTGCTGCTGGTCTGTTTCGTCATACAAAAATGTGCTTCAGGTCACTTTTAATGTTTTTATTATTGACCATTCCAAGATGGGAGTCCACTATCTTGGCATGGTAAATAAGCACCAAAAACCAAAATACATCTCATGCATGCACATGCATGCGTGGTGACACTGGGGCCGCCGAGCATCATGACACTTATGTACGAATGCACACGTATGAATTGTTGTCTTTTTTCCCTATCTCTGCTGATGCTGACAGTATCGGTAAAAAAGCACTGTCAAAGCCAGAAGCTCTTGGTAAAGCCTAAAAACAGGACCTAGGGGATTTGCAACGCTTGTTTACTAAAAGTTATGTAATACATGTGGTCAGTGGTGGCAGCTGATGGGAGAAACAATGGAAAAAGATTAAGCATGTGTTGGATCTTGCCCTTTTTGCAGGGTTATCCCCAAACTTTTTTGCCTTCTTCCTCCTATTTTTTCTGTCCTGTTTTTGTTGACTTAAGGACTTTGGGCATTTTAACAATGCTGATCAGTGCTAAAGTGCACATGCTCTCTGTCTAAATTGTAATTGTGATTGGTTATCCATGATTGGCGTATTTGATTTACTAGTAAGTCCCTAGTAAAGTGCACTGCGTGTGCCAGGGGCCTGTAATTCAAATGCTACTGGTGGGCCTGCTCCACTGATTATGCCACCCACATTAGTAGCCCTGAAACCACGTTTCAGGCCTGCCTCTTCAGTGTCTGCGAGTGCAGTTCGAAACTGCCATGTCGGCCTGGCAAGTGCACCCACTTGCCAGGCCCAAACCTTCCCTTTTCTACATGTAAGGCATCCCCAAGGTAGGCCCAACGTAGCCCCATGGGCAGGGTGCAGTGTATGTGAAAGGTAGGACATATGCTGTTGTGATTTTTTCACTATTTCAAGGGCTATTTCTCCCATAGGTTATCATTGGAGCTGCCTTGTAACATCTTACAAGTGTAACTTTCAATTGGGAAGAAATAGCGATTTGGAGTTTATGTTCCCTGAACTCAGAATTTAAATATACATCCTTCTGTGAAGTTAGTTTTTAAATTGTGTGTTTGAAAATGCCACTTTTAGAACGATCAACAGATCGCAGAGGATTGGAGACTTTCTATATAAATGTTCTGTTTTAGCTGAAATGTCATTTTTACATGTTATTTTTAAATGTTAAATTTTTCTTTTCGTTTAAATTGTTTGTATTTACTTCGTTTTCTGGCAGGGAGAGGTGATGGAAACAGTTTTAGTATAGGCACCCTGTATATGTTTTTTTCGCTAGGTTGATTATTTCACGGTTTTCATGTCAATTTTTCTTTTTTTACTGCTTTGATATTCAGAGCGTCATTAATCTGATTGTTTTCACCTGGGGAGTTCACCGTGGGTTTAAATAGGAGTGGGTTTCACTTCACAAACAATTTTGTTATGTGCACGTAAGCGTCGTGGTGGAGCACAGCGTTGGGTTACTGTGTTTCGAGGTTTCACATCGGGCACACGTGAGTTTTTCATTAAGATGACGGATTGAGTTCAGTTCGGCACGTTTTCAGTTCAGGCATGCTCGTATTACATGACATGTTATTTTGAAGCTTCTTTCTTTTTTGGTTCACTTTAGTAGTTTTCGTTTATCGCGTACAACATGGGGTTGAGGTTAGATCCATTGCACAATGATTGTAGTGAGGTTGAGGATGTGCACACAGTTCACTCTGGTTTGGAATTTGCGACCTTTTGTATCTTGGTTACTTTATTGTATTTACATTCAGAGCACTATTCTATGTCAGGACTGGAGGCGAGGATTATGCCTTCTCTCTTCACTTTATTTTAACAGCAGCCATTAAACAACAAGACTACATTTCCCATGAACCTTAGGGAAAATTGTAGTCAACCAAAAAAGTCCAATAGGAGCAGTCCTTTGTAATCCAATCAGGATAGGCTGGCCCCAACATAGTCTGCTCTCACTGTCCCTTCCTCCTCTTTCTTTGCTGCTCAGCAGCCGAGATAAGTGCTTTCCCTTATTACACTGTTCTCTAGTGTTGTTGCATGGATTTAACTGCGATTTGCTGTGTGCGCTTCATTGTGCTTACTGTGTTAGCAGCGCTCATTGTGCTTATTGCGTTCAGTAGCGCTTTGCGCTTCATCTGTTATTTTCATTGTGCTTTCTGTGAATGAGCTTGGCGCTTCGCTTGAGTATCCTTTGTGGTATTTTTTTGCGGTTTTGTGGCGCTTGCTCGTTTTGCCCGCACTTCGGTGCCCGTTGTTTCTCGAGGACCAGTGCCGCGTCCTCTGACAGGAACCGCGGAAGCGTTTCCGCTCCTACGTGGTCCGTCTGGTGCGCTCGGGGCCTCCCGCCATCAGGGGGCGTGGAAGGCCGTCTTCTGTGGCGCGCGCATTCAAGTCCTTAAGGGCTTGTGCGGCGCGCCGTAGGCTCGAGCTTCTGGCCTGAGGTAGAGCGCCTCTGTGGTGTGTAACCGCGAGATCGAGCCATCTCCTTTCTTCAGGCCGATCTGTGTCCACGCTCTGCTGGGCACTGCAGCAGAGTCTGTATTCAATTTCAACACGCTCTTTGAGTTTGTTTTCGAGCGCGAATTCGCTCGTTGGGCACACGATCCCAGGCCAGCTGATTTTCTTTTTGTAGTATTTCCGGTTGTTAGCACCAGACATTGTGCCCGGGGTTACCCCCTGTTCTACTGCGAGGCCCTCACATTTAATTGCAGGCTGACACCCAGCCCTTGGGGAACTGCTCTTTTTCTAACGCACTGTGTGCCACCCAGACTTTCCAGTTTAAGCCCTCATTAACATCCTCTTGGCCCTATAATGGAGTACGAGGATGATTACCACGGAGGGGAAAACTCCCTGACAGACCTCCAGTGGGACGAGGACTTTTATGACGCTGTGGATGCGTCAATTTTTAAAGCGTTGGGGGACGCCATGACCCCGCTAGAAGAACGCCTCAAGCTTAAAATTGATCAGCCACTGGCGCGCCTAACCAACGTTCCTGCGGTTTCTGCCCCGCAAATGGCGGCCCCAGTCCCCTCCCCTCCTCCGGCCAAACGCGGACGCGTTACTGGAGTGGACTCCACTGCTTTTGACCGCCTGAAACAAGCCTTTTTGGCGACACACCCTCAGCTGCCTCCTGCAGACCCCCTTCCAATGCCTCCGGGCCCCTCTGGGTTCCCCGATGGAGAGCCGGGTCCGGCCGGACCCCCTCCACCTGCACCTCCAGCGCCAGCAGCGGACATGTTTGACCCTGACGACATCGTTCACCCGCGTTCGTCAGAGTGGGCCCCGGCAGATAAAGTGGCGGAGTACGTGGCCATGCGTATTCGCAAGCCTCTGGAGAAGAAGGCCCGTAACTGCCTTCGGCCGGAGTGTCCTCGACCTTCTTTGGAAGGTAAGGTTGCCCTTACTCCAGAAATTGACCCGCGAATGGCGACCTTCCTCCAGAAATGTATTAGGGACCCCAAGAAGGGGAAAGACCGTTCATGGAGGGCTTGTCAGGACAAGCTCCTGGACGTCCTGGGCCCTTTAACGAAAATATTAGACATGGCCGAGGAGGCCAAGGTTTCAGGTTCCCTCATCTCCCCTAACTCCCTTTCTGGATGGGCACAGAGAGCTATAGTGTTCTTAGGTAATGCCAACTGTGCGTTGTCTGCTGAGCGTCGCCGCTCTTTGCTTATTAAGGTAGACCCCAAGCTTGGGGATTTAGCAGACTCAGAGGCCGGAGCCTTTGCCCAAGGTGGTCTTTTTGGAGACCCGTTCGTTAAAGAACTGGGTACATTTATTAACACCTTTACGTCTTTGGATAAGGCACAAACCACCATTAAGAAGGTTTTTCCCCGGGTTTTCAGGGGGGCCGGTCGAGGTAGGGGCCGCTCGACCGGCCGAGGCTCCAATCAATATCCCAGAGGACAAGGCTCCACCAGAGGTCAATACCAGGACCAAAGTCGATTTGGCAACATCTATCCCTCCAGGGGTCGTCGAGGCAAAGGTCGAGGATACAGAGGGGCAGCGGCCTCTTCCTCCGGTGAGTGTTCTCCCTTCTTTCCGCGTAAAAATAGGGGGGAGGCTGGGGAATTTTTTCCAGGCCTGGACTTTTGTCACGGGGGACCCGTGGGTTCTTCAAACTGTTCAGGGTTTTCGCATAGAATACTTGGGGGTTCCCCGTCAACGGGTCAGGCCCCGCCCCATAGTGTTTTCTCACCAGGATGCGGACTTGGTGACCGAGGAGGTTTCCTCTCTCCTACACAAAGGAGCGATTATGTCAGCCCCTCTCCATCCAGACGGTTTTGTCAGCAATTTGTTTCTGGTAGACAAGCCGGACGGAGGCAAGCGCCCAGTTATCAATCTGAGCGAGTTCAACGAGTGGCTCGTCTACCGCCACTTCAAAATGGAGGGAATCCACCTCCTCCGGGATGTCTTGCGTCCGGCAGACTGGATGGCGCGGCTAGACTTGAAAGACGCCTACCTGGTCATTCCTGTCTTTCCTCCTCACCGGCGTTTTCTCCAGTTTTGTTGGCAAGGCCAGACTTACGAGTTTGTCTCCCTACCATTCGGCCTGTCCTCTGCCCCTTGGTGTTTTACCAAGGTCCTCAAACCAGTGGTGGAATGGCTGAGAGCTCGGGGCATTCGGATGATCGTCTATCTCGACGATCTCCTCTTTATGGATGCGTGCCCTCAGCAACTTCATCTTCATCTTCAGATGGCGGTGAATCTGCTTCAGACTCTGGGTTTCGTCATCAACGAAACAAAGTCTATGCTCTCCCCCTCTCAGACGATAACGTTTCTTGGCTTCATGATCGACTCAAAGTCATCCACTCTCAGCCTCCCGTCGAGGAAAATAACGAAAATCCATCACGAGCTTCGGCGGACCCTTTCCAGGCACCAGATATCCCTCCGAGATCTGGCGCGGATTGTGGGCCTACTTTCAGCCTCTATCCAAGCGATTTTTCCGGGTCCACTGCACTACCGTGCGTTGCAGCGCCTCAAGGCTTTTTACCTCCGGAAGGGCTATCCTTATTCACACAAAGTGAGTCTGTCAGTGGATGCCCGGGAGGAGATTCACTGGTGGCTCCAACACATGGAGGCCTGGAACAGTCGGGCTATCTTCGGGTCTGCTCCCGATTTGGTCATCGAATCGGACGCCAGCATTCTGGGTTGGGGAGCCAGGTGTGGCGATTTTGCTACCGGAGGGTTGTGGTCTCCAGACGAGCGCAGGTTACATATCAATTGTCTGGAACTCATGGCAGGTTCTTTCGCGGTACGATGCTGGACGAGAGTCCATTCAGTCCTCGGTCCTGTTGAAAATGGACAACGTTTCGGCGGTCCGTTATATCAACCACCTGGGAGGATCAAGATCCAAAGCCCTCTCCGATCTCGCCGCCAGCTTCTGGCACTACTGCCTCGATCACCATGTATCGGTGACTGCAGAGTACCTTCCAGGGAGAGATAACCTAGTGGCGGATTTCCAATCTCGCAACTTCAGGGATTCCAGCCTGTGGAAGCTGGACACGAAGGTCTTTCGGACGTTGGTTTCGTGGTGGGGTCCGTACTCAGTGGACCTATTTGCCTCCAGACTGGATTGCCAGCTACCTCGGTTTTTCAGTTGGAGGCCGGACCCCTTGGCGGCAGTAACGGATGCTTTCCTTCAGGACTGGAGCTTGGAGAGGGGTTATGCGTTTCCTCCCTTCGCGATGATCACTCGGGTGACGGCCCAGGTCAGGAGACAAGGGGCGGAAATAGTTCTCCTATCCCCGCTTTGGAGGTCTCAAGTGTGGTTTCCGGTTCTTCTGGAACTTTCCTGGGATTCTCGAATCCTACTCCCCCTCTTTCCGAATCTTCCGCTGAATCCCGACAGGGCTCCTCATCCTCTAGTCCTTCAGAACTCGTTGCGGCTTGTAGCATGGAGGATTACCGGCGTCGCTGGGAAATCCCAGGCCTTTCGGCAAAGGCTGAGGAACTCATGTCGCGAGCTTGGGCGGACAGTACAGTCAAACGTTACAGATCCGCTTGGGGCAGATGGTCCCGTTGGTGTATGCGACGGGGTATCAATCCCTTGGACACAGACGTGGTGGACATCCTGAATTTCTTGGCCCATCTGGCATCTAAGGGTCTGGCCTATCGGTCTATTAACACCTTTCGCTCCACCATATCGGCTGGACATTTGCCGCTTGATAATTCCCCTGTGGGGGAACATCCTCTTGTTTGCAAGCTTCTCCGAGGCATTCGCCTTTCCTTGCCTCCAGAACCACGCTATTCAGCGCTCTGGGACGTGAATCAGGTCTTCAACCTGTTTTTATCTTGGCAGCCTAACAGGTTCTTGTCACGCAAACAGCTGTCATCGAAATTGGCAATGTTATTGTGTCTCATTTCCTGCCGCCGTGTCTCAGATGTCCGAGCCCTGGACATCACCTCCAGGATGTTTTCCCCTCGGGAGTCACTTTTACTCTGCATAGACGCACTAAGTGCCATACCAGAGTTATCTCTTACCCGGAATTTCCTGATTCCCGAAGTTGTGTGTGGTTCGTTGCTTGAAAGCCTATGAGGGGATGACGGAGGAGTTCAGGCCCCCGGGCGAACGCCAGTTGCTCATTTCCCTTCGCAAACCCTTCAAGGCAGTCTCCTCCCCAACCATAGCCCGTTGGGTTAGGTGGGTCATGCAGGAAGCAGGCATCAGCCTCAAGGACTTTGGCGCTCACTCGGCTCGAATAGCGATGGCTTCTAAAGCATTTGGCTTGGGTGCCCGTTTGGAGGATATCCTCAACGCGGCTGATTGGTCTTCGGACTCTACCTTTAAAAGGTTTTATTTCAAGCCTGTGCTAGACATGGCTCACCTCGTGGTGAGCAAGCTTTGAACTAGCATAATCCTCGCCTCCAGTCCTGACATAGAATGAAAAATTTCCTAGCTATCGTAACGGAAAGTTTCAATTCTATTAAGGACTCGGAGGCGAGGATTATCCCGCCCTAGGGATTACCTGTGGATTTCCCGCCCGTATGGTAGTAAGTAATACAGTTTCAATCTGATCTCTGCTTTACTGTCCGACTCCTTTGGGGTCGGGTAATGCCATGTTACTGTTTGCTTGCTGTATTCATGCACTCAAGTCATGCTCTGTTTGTTTTTCTGCAGAATGATGTTTAGTCTGCATCCTAATGTCATAATTGGTGTCATGGGATTCTTTTCCGTAAACTGATATTTCCCTTTGCTCTCATAGGTTCTGATGCGAGTAAACAGGACGCTTAACTATGGACCTCCGGCTGCCTTCGCGCAAAGAAAGAGGAGGAAGGGACAGTGAGAGCAGACTATGTTGGGGCCAGCCTATCCTGATTGGATGACAAAGGACTGCTCCTATTGGACTTTTTTGGTTGACTACAATTTTCCCTAAAGTTCATGGGAAATGTAGTCTTGTTGTTGTTTAATGGCTGCTGTTAAAATAAAGTGAAGAGAGAAGGCATAATCCTCGCCTCCGAGTCCTTAATAGAATTGAAACTTTCCGTTACGATAGCTAGGAATTTTTTCATTCTCTTTATCATAAACACGGTTTTCCTCTTATTAAGTTTTCTTACTAAGCACGTTTCTTTCTGCAGTTATCTGGCACAGTGCATGATTGATGTTGTAGGCTCGTTCTTTTACGTATTAGATTCCTCACGTTTCTTATGGGTTGTCTTTATGTTACAGTTACCCCTGAGGAAGGGCTATCGGCCCAAAACGCATTGGGTTTTTATGACATCATGGCTGCCCAGGATAATAGTGATTTCTGTCGTGCTGTGGGATAAAGGCCTGGATGGGCATTTTTCTGGCATTTGAAGCTCAGTATCACGAAGCCTCTGTTTTGGAAATGGATAAAAATTCTTGAAACATTTTTGAATAAAAAAGATTACCTGGATGAATATTGGATTCAACTTTGTTATCCTTGTGGAGACTGAAATCAAATAGCAGTGCAACATGAAGCTGGTGCGTGACGACGCACCAGATAATTGAGACTTTTAGAAAGTGGGCATTTTCTTGCCTTACCATTCTGTGCCTCTGCCTGTCTGTGGAATCCACATCTGGTTCAGGCTGACAGTTTGGATGTTTGCACAGTCATACAAAAGGAGCTGAGGTGTGCCCTGCATATCCTGATGGCCCAACACCAGGCTAATGGGCCTTTCTGAGTTAGAGTGGTCGGAGAGTTGTCACTGACATCTGAATAGGGCTGTGCCTCTCCTCACAGAAAGCTGTCTACACCCCCCTGTAGTGCGTCTGGAGCTAGGTCAGGGCAAAGCAGGATCATGTGCACTTCAAAGTCTATCCTTTGAAGTATGCCTACTTCAAAGGCAGAAAGGGGTATAAGTATTGGACCTGTGACCCCACATTTTTAGAACACTTCTGGATCAAGAGGAGATTCTGCCAAGAAGAGCTGTAGGAGGGGAACAGCCACTCTGCGTGTTGCTGTGTTTGGCTGGCCTACTGCTTTTTGTTTTTGTTTTGGACAGTGAAAGGACTCAACTTTGCTTTCTTATCCTGCTTGTTAAGGTTCTTCAAGGGCTTGTGTGTGTTTGCCTCCTGTTAAGAAGTCTCAGGGCCATCAAAGACTTTATCTGCAGCTCCTGACCTGCCAAGTGGTGCCAATTACAGTGCTGGGCCCTTGGAGGTGGCTTCTGTTACAAGAAGAGAAGAAAATCCCTGCACCGGTCTTCAATGCCTGTTTTTCCAGCCGCAAACTTACCATGCAATTGAAAAACCAATGCATCGCCACAGTGTGGCCAATGCATCGATGCAGCACCTATCGTGCGGCTTCAAGATCGCCGCAGCCCGAGTCCCAAGCACCGTGTCTCCGACATCTGAGACACCCTCTCCAACACGACACAGTCCTTGCTGTGCAACTGAAGATTTAATGCATCACCTGCCTGTGGCTGGGAGAATTGACGCAGTGCCTGTTTCGCAGCCGCCGCATCTACCCAAGCGCACCTGGATTTTCCACGCATCGCACCTGTGCGGCAAGTCTTCATCGACGTTGCCCAGCAGTAAGGAACCGATCGTGTGTCGTCAATTCGACGCATCACCTTCCCTCGCAGAAGGGAATCAACGCATCACCTCCCCTGACATCAAGGAATCGACGTATCACCTCCTCTGCACCGCAGCAAGGAATCGACGGATCACCTCCTCTGGAAGTAAGGAATCAACACATCACCTCCCCTGATGGAAGGGAATCAACACATTGCTTCGTTTTCTGCGCCTCATCTCCCCTGACTGCTCGTGCCAAGCCACCAAGGGGGTGAACAGGGGTTATCTTGGGGTGTAACTCCCTTACCCTGACTAGAATAAAGGTCCCAACTTGGACAGGGTGTAAGCCACTGCCAACTAGAGACCCCCATTTCTAACCTAACATTTATGGCAGCGGTGGGATAGGACTTGTGTTTGTACTTGACATACAGTGATTGGTGCACACTACTATCAGATCGCAGACCACTAGGCAACCATATGCTGTTTTTCTTTTTACCAGCTTGAGTTTGGATACTCTTTGAGCTTTCTACTACCATCGTATCCCAGACTGGTGAGCACCCAGGGGATGGAAATTATATTGTCAAGGGGAAAGAACAAAGTCTGTACCTTGGATGGCTGGAGGAGGCAGCATCTCATGCGGGGCAGGGGGCCAGCCTGAATGGTAGAAGGACTCCCTCTAGAGTTGGTAGGAGTTTTTCCTTCTCCAGGCCTGTTTCCAGAGGAGCCGAAGTAACAGGAGGAGAGCAAGGAAGCTTGAGTTGGAGCTAGTGAAACTCCAGTTGGAGCAGGAAAGAGAGGAAATATCGGAGATGGAGAGAAAGAAAATTATTTTAGCCCATGAGCTGAGAATAAGAAAGTGGGAGCTGGAGTTGAAAGCTAGGAGGGCTAAGTCCAGATCAGATGGTGGCAGCGAAAATGCATTGTCCAGTACTGAAGAAAAAGTTCACATACCCAGAGACTTGGTGCAGGGGATGACATACACCAGGGGCTCAGGTTTGTGGAGGTAGCTCCAGAGGTGCGCAGGGTACCTGAGGTGGGTTGGGGAACTGGCATGGGGAGTCATTCATATTCCTAGTGGTGGGAGGGACACTCTACTGACTCTCGAAGAGAGTGACAGGGAGAGGGGTTCTCCCATGGTAGAAGCCCTGGTATTGAAGTATGGAGACACCCCAGAAGAGTGTGTGTTGAGTTTCAGGGACAGTCAGACACTGTCTCACCAGACTCAGGAGGGTGATGTGGGGTACTTTTTCAAGGCACTGGATGGTGTGGTGAAGGGTAGTAAGGTTAACACGTGTGGAGCTGTACAATTTGACTGCTGGAAAGCATATCTTCAGTCACGGAGTGTGAGTTTTCTGACCCCAGGGAGTTTGCACTGGAGGCAGACCTTTTGGTGGATGCCGGAGTGTCTGAAGAGGCTTTTGGGAGTGATCCTGAAGGGAGTGGCTCAGGTTTTCCCCAACCAAGGGAGGTGTGGAGTAGTCCAGATAGGTCCCAGTATAGTGGGATGGGTAAAGGGTCCCATGTCCCTTCTCCGGGTAGGAGGAGGGGTGGGGTTGGGCAGAGGCCCAGGTTGACCAACACCCAGTCCCAGGGTCTAGACGGTTCCCAGAGGGAGCACCAGGAGGGGGACCTAGTCTGTACCAGGAGGCCATCCCCTGAGGGGAACCCCATATTGTCAGCAGCGAGGGGGGGGGAGGGCTGTCGCACGCATCCCATCAGTTCTGGTATCTGGCAGCACCACTCCAGAAGGGAGGGTGCAGAAGTCCCGATGGAGGTGTGAGAGGGGGAGACAGTCACCAGTAGGAGGACCAATAGATCAGGGGTTGCCAGCTCTTAGGTCAGAGCACCCCAGGACTGACCCTAGTGAGGCCACTTCTGCTTAGGGGGCTCCATGCGCTGTCAGATGGACAGAAGGCAGGAGACCGTGGCCAAGCAGACTCTTGCACAACACTTACAGTAAGTGTTTCCCTTGGGAGGGTGGGTGTGCTTCCCTTGAAGTCCAGGCTTACCAGGCACATGCTCAGCCTAAGGGTACAGACCCTAAGTTGGGGGACCAGTTGCAGGTTAGCACCCCTGAACTGGTGGGAGAATTGTGCAGGACACTTGCCATAAGTGCCTTGACATTTCTGGAGTCAGGGGATACCTCTCCACAGTGGAAGGTACAGGATCCCAGAGAAGAGGACAGGATATGGGAGAGCCCACCCCGGTCTCCTGTTCTGCCTCAGGGTACAGACCCTGGGCTGGGGGACCAGTCTCAGGATACCGCGCCTGAACTGGCGGGAGGGAGAGTGGACAAAGGGTGTGTCGGAAGTTCCTGATAAGAAGGGGCACAATACAGGTGATATTTCTTTGTAGTATATTTTATTAGTGCTTTAATTAGTTTTAATGTCCTTTTTCTTCTTTTCTTGTCTCCTTTTTTTCTGCAGGGTCTTCTATGTCAGTCCCTTTTGAGGAGTCTTCCTGGCCACCGTCGTCCCTCGGACAGAAGAAAGGCTCAGGTAAGTGTTCCGTGGTATATAGAATAAACAGGGGAGGGAGTGGGGGATAAATAAATATATAAAAGTATAATGTGAAGGGAGGGGGAGGATGGAACAAACCAAAACAAAATCCGATAGAGGAAAGTACCAAGCTATCTCTTGCTCTTCCCGTTTCTCCCCTTCGTTCTCCCGTTTCTTTTCGTTTCTCCCTCCCCAGTCACCTCACGTACTGCTATTTAATTTCCCCCCCTTCAAGTAGCCCTGTAGACGCCCACGCACCTGGGAAAGCCACGTCCCTCCGGGGCCGTGGCGAGGTAAATCCGCTCTATTCTGTGGCGTCTGGTCACCGGCTTCTTCAGCTTTCTCTTCCCCACCGGGATCAGCTGTTCTTCTCTTGTGGAAGCCGCGGTCGTCTAAGGGCTCGGTTATGCTTCCCGGTACTGGTGGTGTCTCTTCTTCGGGTCTCCGGTCCTCCGGGTGGTTCTTTGGTCGCGCGATTTCTCTTCTCGCCGTTTCAGGAAACTCCTCTGGCGCTCCTGCCGGTCTCTTTGGGACACCCTCATACCCGTGTGACTTCTGACGTCAGCCGTTCTGCCTTCGCTTGAGCCTTGCTTAAAGGGGCTGTTTCCTTGTAAATCTCCCTCTATTTCTGTCAGATGGTTGTCATGCCAGGTAACGAAGGGAGGCTGTAAATAAAGGAGGGGAGATATATATGAAGGGATCGGGTCATCGTATTACTTCTCTTCTACTCCCTCATTTGGGACAGGGACTTCCTGACACACCCCACCCCCAGACTCTTCCCGTTCGGGGAAATGAGGGATGCGTGAACGGAAATCTGCATTTTCGTTCTCAGACCCTTTTCGATTACGAACCTCAAATGAATAGGGTTGCAATGACAAAAACCACCTTAGGACACGAGGGTTGTTGCCTTTATTGCGTCTCATCCACAATAGAGGAGCGTGGTCTGTGTAGAGGATAAAAGGGGATCCTTCTAGGTAATAACGTAATTTATCTACTGCCCATTTTATGTCTAAACATTCTTTTTCTACTGTGGAATACTTTTTCTCTCTTGGAAACAGCTTACGGCTGATAAAGAGTACAGGGCGCTCTATACCGTCTTTAGTACGTTGGGAAAGAACGGCCCCTAGGCCTGCTTCCGAGGCATCTGTTTGTAGTATAAATTGTTCCTTGAAGTTGGGTGAAATGAGTACAGGACTGGTGGTTAAGGCCCGTTTGAGATCGTAGAATGCCTTCCTGGCGGTTTGAGGGGGGTATATCAGGTCTTTGTTCTTTATCTCCTTCCTCAGTAAATCGGTCAGTGGAGATGCCATCTCAGAGTATTTAGGTATAAACCGGCGATAATAGCCTAGTAAACCTAAAAAGGACCTGATACCCTTCTTGGTAGTGGGGAAGGGGGTGTCCAAGACTGCTTTGATCTTCACTTGTTGGGGCGCAATGACCCCGTCCCCCAAACGATAGCCCAAATATTTGACTTTAGTGAATCCCATCTTGGACTTTTTAGAATTGACATGAAGTCCTGCGGTCTTGAGAGCCTGGAATACCTTTCTGCAATGGAGAAGGTGTTGTTCCCAGTTAGGACTAAATATAATGATATCATCTATATAGGCTGATGAATACTCTTGGTGTTGACAGCGTACTTTGTTCATGAGCCTTTGAAAAGTTGCTGGGGCTCCATGTAGTGCAAAAGTCAGTATGGTGAATTTGTATAAACCAGTAGGGGTGCTAAAGGCGGTCTTTTCTTGGTCTTCTTGTTTAAGCGGTACCTGCCAGTAGCCCTTCGTAAGATCAAGCGTGGTTATGTACTGGGCTTCGCCTAGTTTCTCAATTAACTCGTCAACTCTTGGTAATGGGTAAGAGTCAAACTTAGAGATGGCATTGACTGCTCTAAAATCTATGCAAAAACGGATCGAACCATCCGGTTTTGGGACTATAACAATGGGGGAGAACCAGTTGCTGCAAGATGGTTTTATGACCCCTAATTTCAACATGTTCTCTATTTCTGCAGTGATAGCATCTCGTCTGGCTGCTGGAATTCTATAAGGACGCTGTTTTATTACTTTCTCTGGAGGGGTAATAATGGAGTGCTCGACCAGCGTTGTTCTACCAGGGAGATCGGAAAAGATGGAGTAGAAAGAACTTAGGAGTTCATGAAGGGACGCTTTTTGTTCTTGCGTTAGATTCTCGTTTATGGGCAGCTGGCTAACCGAAGAAGGGGTGGGTGTTGACTCTGGTAGGGCTAAATGGGTGTCCTTGGGGAGGGGTCCCAGCCACTTCTTAAGAATGTTCATATGATATATTTGGGTCTTATTTGAGGAAATACATAATCGATAGGTAGTAAGGCCTATCTTTTCAATGATATCATACGGACCCTTCCATTCTGCTTGTTTAGGGGTATAGAGGATGGTAGGAGTATGAGTGCCCAATCATGGATTTTCAGTTGTCGCCACTTCTTCCCTTTATCGTAATAAGTTTGTTGTTTTCTTTGGGCTTTTTCTAAATTATCGTGAGCGAAGTCTCGCAATTTCTGGATGCGAGTTCTTAGTCCCTGTGTATATTTGAGAAGGTTTTGGGTATCTTCCTGTTGTTCTGGCTCCCACGCTTCTTTCGTCATTTCTAGTAAGGTTCGTGGTTGTCTCCCATAAAGGAGTTCAAAGGGGGAACAGCCTAGACTGCTCTGAACCTGGCTCCTGATGACGAAGAGAGCGAGGGATAATAACATGTCCCATTCCTTCCCTTCCGTAGTCAGAATTTTCTTAAGAGTAAGCTTAATGGTGGCGTTGTACCGTTCACATAAACCATCCGTTTGGGGGTGGTATGCAGAGGTTCTTATTTGGGAGATATTCAGAGTTTTACACACTCAGCAGGCGAGAGACAAAGGGAGTTCCCTGGTCTGTCAATATCTCTTGGGGAAATCCTACTCTAGAAAACAGCTCTAGTAATTTTTCGCTAATGTTCTTAGTGTTTGGTGTTCGTAAGGGAAACGCTTCTGGATATCTGGTTGCATAGTCGACTATAACTAATATATACAAATATCCCCTTTTTAGGTCTCGCCTAGCGACCCAGCGCATGCGTTGCTCGCCTTGGCGAGATCTATTGTTGTGGGTTTTGTGTCCGAAGGGGGGCAGCCGATGTGCACGCTCACGGCGTGTCTTCTCAGGCGATCTCAGCTTGCGCCCGGACAGCAGATGTGCACGCTCACGGCGCGTTCTTTTCCGCCTGTTGCTGCTGATGTGCACGCTCACGGCGTGTCTTCTCTGGCGATCTCAGCTTGCGCCCGGACAGCAGATGTGCACGCTCACGGCGCGTTCAGCACAACGTGCGCATGGCGCGCTTTCACTTTCCCTCCCTCCCTGTCACGTGCACAGCGAAAGGGCAGAAATGAATTTCACTTCGTCACGTTCAATGACAAAGCTGACTTCCTGACGAAATAAAATTGAAAAGTGACTCACTCCAGGCTACCGGAAACAGCAGGGAGGGCTCGGACTGTGTCTGTGCAAGTCTGAGGACAGGTCGGACCCGGAAGCAGGCTGGCGGCGTCGTGTTACACAACAGCGCGCGCTGAGTTTGTAAACGTACATTAGCTTGACTGTTGAGTTTCCATCGTGCACGTTGTCTATTCTTGAAAAGAAAGAGACGGAGAGGAGAGCCCTTTGGAAGTGAGGTCCAACTCCACATTTTTGTAGTTTTGATTGAACCAACGTGATAGGATTTCCTCAAAAGCACCACCACCCTACGTTGCCTTGGGACAAAAAGTTAGCGGCCATATGCGCCCATTTCTTTTTCGCGACAGCGACCCGAAGGTACTGGAGCGCTTTACATGAGCACCAGTTACATCACACATGGACACGTTCATTTTTTGAAGGCCCAGGGAGAATAAGTGATCTGCCCAGAATCACAGGATGTTGAGCCGACGCCGAGATTCGAAGCTGCTCAACATCTTGTCAGGTCGGACTTCTTCAGCCAATATCGGATTCCTAGTCAACTGCTCATTCGTAGCTTGTGGGGACTTACAGACCCATACAAAACACGGGGAAGCTAAAATACAAAATAATCGCCACCTAAAGCCCAGATCTGGACTGACGGAAGGCGTGGTGTCACCTGGCAGCACTTTCCCAATCTCTAGACGGCTCTTCCCACCCGCAGGGACCCCGCTTAGAGTGCCGATTACCTGCCCTTAGCAGGGGACCCCTGTTTACACTCCACTGCTGCCCCGTACAGGTCTCCTCGCAGTCTCTCCCTACTGTTTACTCCTTCACAGTCTTTTTTTAGGATCTCCCTGACCCCGGGACTGTTCCCTCTCTCAGGCCAGGAGTCTTCGGACCTCCACCACAGGGTGTAGCTCTCCTCCGCTCTTGGCCCTCTTCCATCAGATGCCACTCCGGATTTAACACTTCTCCCCCAGTGCAAATGGGTTTATTCTGTCGTGGCACGAGGTAACCCCACTATCTCCCTAAATGTCACCCTCTTATTCCAGGTATACCCCCTCCACCCTCCATTTCTATCCCGTAAACATTGCGTCTTCATATAGGGCCTCCTCGGGACTGCCTGTCTCCTTACCTTTCAGCCCTACGAGCCCCCACCCCAGCCCCCCCGCCCCCAAGTACTAGTGGGTACCCTTTCTTACCTTGTAAATGGCAAGCAACAGCGTAGCAGCTGTGCTGGTAGGACAACTTTAAACAAAAAGTGGCAAAGCCAAGAGGTTTGGCCTTGGCAAATGTACAGTATTGTGTTTTTTAATTTTAATTTTTGCAAACATATGCAGTATACAATAAATAATAAAAACACTGGAAAACATTGGAAAAGTCAAAAGGAGTCCCGAAGCAGCCCAAACACACCAGCCTAGCACCGAAGTGCACTGCTTTCCATGTCTGTGGACGTGATGAGGAACAATGCATTAAATATATTTTCTCAACCGAAGACAAACATCTCTCAGAGATGTTCAATAATCATGGCCACGTTCTTCCCTGTTTGGGACTCGTCACGGTATACAGGTGACCTACTTTCAGCCTCATCACGCTCTTAAGCTCTCGAGTGACTGGCTAGAACAAGCATTTGCAATGCAATAGGTCTCGCATTTACGCGAGTTTAAGCTATTGGCATTGTAAATGACAATGCCTTTATTTATGTTTTAAAAACAAAAATAAAAGGCATTGTTATTTGCAATGTCAATAAGTCAAACTCGCGTAAATACGAGACCTATTGCATTGCAAATGCTTGTTGACTTTGGGAGGGGTCCCACTAAGTCCATGCTTATTCTCTCAAAAGGTTTATCAATAATCGGTAGAGGTTGTAATGGAACGGAAGGGGGTTTGTAGGGATTCTTTTTCTGACATATCTCACATTCCCTACAATACTTGTCTATATTGGCGAATATCCCCGGCCAATAAAAATGTCTTAACACAGTCTGGGTTGTCTTTGCAGTACCACTATGACCTGCCAGGAGGTGGGAATGGGCAAAGAACAAAATTTATTCGCGGAATTTCTGGGGGACTACTAACTGCGGGGGATCGTCTTGTTTCCCCACTCGATTCAATAGATTGTTTTTGACTAGGAAGGAGGGATAAGAGAGCGAGGGCATGGGATTCTTTGCTTGTTGCCAGGCGTTCTGGAGAGTGGGATCTTGGATTTGGGCGTAACGAAATGACCTGTCAGAAAGCCAGGGAGCCTGAGTGAGTAGATTAAAAGGGGGCACAGGAGTCTCCATTAGCGTTTTTCTGAGCAGGGTGATAAACTCAGGATTGCCCGTGCCCAAAATGAGTTGTTCTGGAAGGTTGTCCAATATCCCCACTCTGACTTGTAGAGAAATCCCATTAGATAAAGTGATAGGAATTTTGGCTACTGGATATATTCTGACATCTCCATGCACACAGCGTATAGGTATTTCTTCCTCCGAACAGACCTGAGAGTCCTCTACTAGTGTGCTTTGTACGACAGATTGTCTACAACCTGAGTCTAATAAGGATGTCACATCTTTCCCATTAAGCATAAGACTTACATAAAAGCAAGAACCTAGTTCTTCTGTATACAGGATGGTTCTAAGCACACAGTTGATATCCATCGGTTCTTCGGTCGCTTTCTTTTGGGGACAGGTTCTAGCTATATGGCCCCACTCCCCGCACTCGTAACATTGAGGTCCTTTGAACGGGGCAATGTTGACTTTAGAAGGCCTATCCTTTAGTGATTCCTGAGGAGGTTTGGTGTTTTTCTTTTCATTCCGCATACATCCCGTAACAAACTGCGAGGATTTATCGGGTTCGTATACTAGAGGTTTTGGTTGAGCTCTAGCAAAGGAAGTTGCCATTTCCACAGCCTGCTCTATTGAGAGGTGTGTTTGTTGTTGGAGCCATCTCTGTGTGGGCGTCGGCAAGGCTTCAAGAAACTGCTCCAAATAAATGAGAGCAATTATTTGTTCCTTGCTGTTCTCCTGCGGTCTTAGCCATTTATCTGCAGCAGCTTTTAACTTGAAAAATAAGGTCTTAGGGGTATCTCCAGGGCTACCTCGTTCTTTCCTGAACCTTGCCCTGTATGCTTCTGGATCCATGCCTAGGTGATCCAGTATAACGTCTTTATAAGGAGTATTCCATGTAGGGGTTGCCACTTAATAAGCTGCCTGAGCCTCTCCAGTCAACAGAGGTGCTAGAAAAAAAGGCCATTTCGCCTAGGGCCATCCACAAGCTTGGGCAGCCCTTTCGAAGTTTGTAAGGAAAGCATCTGGGTCCTCACCAGGTTGGTATTTCTGAAGGGATATGTTGGGGTAACCCACATGTGCCCCTTGGCGACTTTGTTGACTTGTGGCTGATTGCGCTTGGCCTTCGGCAACCTTTTAAATGCAGTCTACCTGCTGTGTGAGTGAGGCTTTAAACATGTCCCTATCGGCTTGAGCCGCTGTCATTTTCCTCTCTATGGCCCATTCTAATTTTTCTTGGCCACTTATTAACTGTTGTATCAGGTTTTCCATTATGTCAGACTAATGGAGTGTTGCCTGCATTCGCCACCATGTGTCGGAAGTTCCTGATAAGAAGGGGCACAATACAGGTGATATTTCTTTGTAGTATATTTTATTAGTGCTTTAATTAGTTTTAATGTCCTTTTTCTTCTTTTCTTGTCTCCTTTTTTCTGCAGGGTCTTCTATGTCAGTCCCTTTTGAGGAGTCTTCCTGGCCACTGTCGTCCCTCGGACAGAAGAAAGGCTCAGGTAAGTGTTCCTTGGTATATAGAATAAACTGGGGAGGGAGTGGGAGTTAAATAAATATATAAAAGTATAATGTGAAGGGAGGGGAGGATGGAGCAAACCAAAACAAAATCCGATAGAGGAAAGTACCAAGCTATCTCTTGCTCTTCCCGTCTCTCCCCTTCGTTCTCCCGTTTCTTTTCATTTCTCCCTCCCCAGTCCCCTCACGTACTGCTATTTAATTCCCCCCCCTTCAAGTAGCCCCGTAGACGCCCACACACCTGGGAAAGCCATGTCCCTCCGGGGCCGTGGCGAGGTAAATCCGCTCTATTCTGTGGCGTCTGGTCACCGGCTTCTTCAGCTTTCTCTTCCCCAACGGGATCAACTGTTCTTCTCTTGTGGAAGCCGCGGTCGTCTAAGGGCTCGTTATGCTTCCCGGTACTGGTATTGTCTCTTCTTCTGGTCTACGGTCCTCCGGGTGGTTCTTTGGTGGCGCGATTTCCCTTCTCGGCGTTTCAGGAAACTCCTCTGGCGCTCCTGCCGGTCTCTTTGGGACACCCTCATACCACGTGTGACTTTTGACGTCAGCCGTTCTGCCTTTGCATGAGCCTTGCTTAAAGGGGCCGTTTCCTTGTAAATCTCCCTCTATTTCTGTCAGATGGTTGTCATGCCAGGTAACGAAGGGAGGCTGTAAATAAAGGAGGGGAGATATATATGAAGGGATCGGGTCATCGTATTCCTTCTCTTCTACTCCCTCGTCTGGGACAGGGACTTCCTGACAGGGTGTCAGTCACCTGGGGCTACTGACCCCCACTCTGAGAAACCACAGAGGTTAGACAACCCTGAAAGGCCTGGGGCCTGGCTCTCGTGACTGATAGCTGTCAGTGGCCACTGTGGGTTACTGTCCTGGAGAGAGTAGCCCTTGGGTTGGGGATAGTAGTCACACCCCGGGGTGGAATGGGCCACATCACTGTGTTGGCCATGGCAGTATGGTATGCCCACTGGGAGACATCTGTGAGCAAAGTAAGGTTAGGTGTTGCACAGATTTGAACCCAAGGTGAGAAGGGTTCCCCATGGGTTAGCTTAGTGGGCCCTGAGATTATGGATAGAGGAATCTAACAGGGTTCAGAGAGGCATAGAACTGGAACGTGCCTGTGCTGTTGCGGGCCAGGGTACATGCTCTATCACACTAAGCAGGGTAGTCCATCAAGGTATTGATTAGTCTACCCTGACTCTAGGCTGGAAGGTGGTTGTGCTGTACCTGGCCCTTTTTGCAGGGTTATCCCCAAACTTTTTGCCTTCTTCCTCCTATTTTTTCTCACTTGTTTTTGTTGGCTTTAAGACTCTGGGACTTTACCACTGCTGATTAGTGCTAAAGTGCATATGCTCTTTGTCTAAATTGTTATTGCGATTGGTTATCCATGATTGACATATTTGATTTACTAGTAAGCCCCTAGTAAAGTGCACTGCTGTGCCAGAGGCCTTTAAATCAAATGCTACTGCTGGGCCTGAAGTACTGATTGTGCCACCCACATTAGTAGCTCTACAACAATGTCTTAGACCTGCCACTGCAGTGTCTGTGAGTGCAATTTGAAACTTCCACGTCAACCTGCCCAAACCTTCCATTTTTCTACATGTAAGGCACCCCCAAGGTAGGCCCAATGTAGCCCCATGGGAGGGGTGCAGTGCATGTGAAAGGTAGGACATGTGCTGGTGTGTTGTACATGTACTGGTAGTGAAATTCTGCCAATTTCGTTTTTCACTATTGCAGGGTCTGTCTCTCCCATAGGTTATCATTGGAGCTGCCTTGTAACATCTTACAAGTGTAACTTTCAATTGGGAAGAGATGGAGATTTGGAATTTGGGTTCCCTGAACTCAGAATTTAAAAATACATCCTTCTGTCAAATTGGTTTTTAAATTCTGCATTTGAAAATGCCACTTTTAGAAAGTGGGCATTTTCTTGCTTTACCATCCTGTGCCTCTGCTTGTCTGTGGAATCCACATCTGGTTCATACTGACAGTTGGGCTGTTTGCGCATTCACTCTAGACAGTCACACAAAAGAAGCTGAGGTGTGCCCTGCATATCCTGATGGCCCATTACCAGGCTGATGGGCCTTCCTGAGCTAGAGTGCTTGCAGGAGTTGTCACTGACACCTGAATAGGGCTGTGCCTGTCCTCACCCACAGCTGTCTCCACCCTCCTGTAGTGCGTCTGGAGCCAGGTTAGGGCAAGGCAGTATCTTGTGCTCTACAAAGATTATCCTTTGAAGTATGCCTACTTCAAAGACAAAAAGGAGTATAAGGATTGGACCTGTGACCCCACATTTTTATAACACTTCTGGATCAAGAGGCGATTCTGCCAAGAAGAAGAGCTGGAGAAGCTGTAGGAGGGGAGCTGCCACTCTACTTGTTGCTCTGTTGGGTTGGCGAACTGTGTGCTGTTTCTGTCTTGGACAGTGAAAGGACTGGACTTTGCTTTCTTATCCTGCTTGTCAAGGTTCTCCAAGGGCTTGTGTGTGCTTGCCTCCTGTTAAGAAGTCTCAGGGCCATCAAAGACTTCATCTGCAGCCCCTGAACTCCTCTGCTGAAGGTTCTGACCTGCCAAGTGGTGCCAAATCTAGCTTTGGGACCTTGGAGGTGGCTTCTGCTGCAAGAAGAGAAGATAACCCACATACAGTTCTTCAGCGCCTGTTTTTCCTGCTGCAAACTTGCTGTGCAGTTGAAAAACCAATGCATCGCCGAGGTGTGGCCAGAGAATCAATGCAGTGCCTGTTGTGTGTCTTCAAGATAGCCCCAACCTAAGTACCGAGCACTGTGTCTCCGATGTCCGCGACACCTGCTCCGACTGAAGATTTGACGCATTGCCTGCCCGCGGCTGGGAGAATCGATGCAGTGCCTATTCGCTGCCTCCTCATCAACCCCAGCAAGCCCACATTTTCTATGCATCGCACCTGTGCGCCAAGTCTTGATCGACATTGCCCAGCACTAAGGAACCGTGCCCACGTGTCCGAGATTCAACCCATCACCTCCCCTCACAGAAGGGAATCGACGCAACACCTCCCCTGACAGCAAGGAACCGACACATCACCTCCTCTGCACCGCAGCAAGGAATCGACGCATCACCTCCTCTGGCAGTAAGGAATCGACGCATCCCCTCCCCTGTGAAAAGGGAACTGACGCATCACTTTGTTTTCAGCGCCTCAAATCCCCTGTGCCTGTTTTCATCCTTGATTTTGATGCAACCCAGGTGCTTTGCTCTAAAAAGTGACGCATCCATAGTTTTCTATGAACTGAACTCTTTTGAACCTTTTTAAAATTATACCTTTGATTGTGTATGTTGGATTTGTGTAGTTTTGGTCTGGTTTTACTTAGATAAAGATTGGTTATTTTTTCTAAACTGGTGTGGTGTCCATTTGTAGTGTTTTCACTGTGTTACTGTGTGTTTATGTACAAATGCTTTACACATTACCTCTGATATTAGCCTGACTGCTCGTGCCAAGCTACAAAGGGGGTAAGCAGGAGTTATCTTGGGTGTGTAACTACCTTACCCTGACTAGAATAAGGGTCCCTACTTGGCCAGGGTGTAAGCCACTGCCAATTAATTACCCCTATTTCTGACACCATGTTAGAATTCGGAAAGATTCCTTGCAAGCTGTATAAAAGGTTTTTAGAGGATTTTCATCTTTAGTTACATTTGCATTTGAAATGAATGCAACAAAATACTATTAATCTTTCGGCAACAAATCACATGTACTCAACACTTATGAGTATTTGATTTTGATTGATCAAATATTTGCTACTACTGCACTTTTTTCATTAATCCATCCTATATTTCTAGTTTCTTGCCCACTAACAGAAAGGTTGCTCAACCAATTTGTGCCATGTTGACACACATGAATGATACACAGTTCTAAGGAAACTTCCAGGGTCAATGTTGCGTGTGTCACGCAGGGAAAGCTTCTAAATGTAATGCTGTTGATAACAGAAAACTTTAGTAGAGTGTGTCTCTACAGCAAAACCTTTTTAAGTGTTATGCATGTGCACCGAGCTTAGTTTTGCGCCAGTTCTAGTTTTAAAACAAAACTGACTTATTGGTGAAGAGTCCAAACATAAATTACCGACAAAACAAATAGGTTTGACTGTTAAATAGTCCTTGGGGCACAGTGTAATATACTGCCAGACGAAAATGATAATGTGAAGAAGGGAGCCAAGAGTGCTATGCAGTAGCACTGCAGAAGGCACTGTGCACCACGGAGCATCAGTGATGTACTTAAGAGCATCCCAGATGATGTATCTACGGGGAGCACTGGGTGATGCTTCTTAGAGGAAAACGGGTGCTGTGCATTATGGGACCACTGGATGCACATCACGTTAGGCCTAAGTATGGCCCATTATCCCTTAACCTATAGATTTGGTTTACTCTATCTCAAATATTGCTTAGTACCAAACATCCTAAAGTCTATTAAGATAATTCCATTACTAAACAATAATAGGGAGCAGATCCATTAGTCCTAAATAACTTTCGACAGGTATCCAATCTCCCTTTCCTTGCTAAAGGTCTGGAGAAACGTATGACAAATCAAGTAGCAGTTTATCAACTGAAAATCACCTACTTGATCTGGCTGCAGCACAGAGAGTGTTATATTACAAATTGCCAACTATGGTTCTGCATGCTAGACAAAGGAGAATTGTATCTTCTTATTCTTTTCGACTTGTGAGCAGCATTTTATATATCAACCATGCCTCCCTCTTAAAAACCATGGAACTGCATAATGGAATGTGTGGTGCAGTGCTGAGAAAGTTTTAATCTTATCTAACCCCACTTCAACAGGCAGTCGCGAAATGCTCGACTTTCCCACCAGATACACTTTAACTTCTACATGGAGCCTATCTGCTCCCCCCCAAATCATTCAAATGCCCCTATCCACATATCCACTGAAGACACTCAGTTTCAGCTTAGAGTTACCTCTACAGAGGAGATCGTCAAACTCACCAATTCCTTAAACATCCTAAAATCGAGGGTGTCTCAACACTCCCTCAAACTAAACTCTCTGAAAACTGAATTGAACCATATCTCCCTCACCTGCCCCCTTACCAGAAACGCTAACATTGCTAAAGTGCTAAGATCTACTCTAGAAAACAAAATCTCACCATGAAGGTCCACATTAATACCCTGGCGAAAAGAAGATACTACCAAATTTGGCCTCTTTGCATAATGAAGCATTTTATTTTTCCAGAAAACTTCGACTTGGTGGTATAATCCATGGTGCTCGCTACAATTAATTACAACAAATCCCTGTTGACAGTGGTGCTTAATTTATCATAGAGTAACTGCCAGGGCCCAAAGTTTTGCACAGAAATTGCCACATGTGTTGCTGAATGTCTGTGTGCCGAATCCCAAAGGCTGCTGTGGTGTCCTGAATTCCCCTGTATCTAACATTCATTGTGTTCTGGAATGTATAGACGGTTGCCAGGCAGAGTTGGAACTGCTGGTGTTGGCAGTTAAGCTGATACTCTGACTGGATGGGGTCTCTGTAACTTCGTGTCCTAATAAAGGATCTCTACTTCCACAATAACATCTCCTTTCGTACTGGGTGAGGGGACTCACCTTCACATTTTGGCGACAATCTACCTACGCAGCATATTTACTACGCAGCTGACACGAAATCTACGCATTCAAAGGAAGAGACCCCAACAGTTGCTACATCCACAACAGATAAAGCAAGAGAAATCAAAATCCGGTGACTTTAAACCACTTCTACTCATCTGGCAAGAGAAATCAAAATTCTGTGACTTTAAACCACTTCTACTCACCCGCTCTCTTCTTCGAAACGATCGACCTGGAACCCCGAACAATTGTACAAGTAAGGAGGAATGGTGGTTGGTTTGTGGATGCCCTGCCCCTATTTCCACGTTATTTTGGCCCAGTTGTAACTGGGAACTTGAGGGGTCCCTGGGCACGAGAAAAGCCGCGAGCGAGAGGAGTTGCGTGCAGGGGAGTCACGTGCGTCACTGTCTTCAACCATCTCAGCGCGTGGGCATATTTACTGACCACAAATCCCTTAAGGATGTTTTCTCCAAGAAAGGAATAGACTTTGTTTCCCATCGCATACGGAAATGGGTGGTGGCGTTACAGGAATTTGATTTCGACATTTCATATCTGCCCGGTTCTAATAACATCTTGGCAGATTGTCTTTCAAGACTTGGCTGTGATGATGGTGATTGGACTGATGATGTTGAGTGATTTGGTGGTGAGGAGCTCGAAGAAGAAGTCAATGTTTGCATAATCAGTGAGGGTCTCATTTCTGAGAGTGTATGGAGAGAGAATCTTTTAGGTGACGTTATCTTACAGAAGGTGATCTCCTTTGTCACCAGTGGTTGGTGTGAAAAAAAAGACCTTGAAGAGGAGCTAAGGGGTTTTTGAAACGTTAGGGAAGACATTTCTGTGGTGGATGGTCTCCTTATGCGTTGTAGTAAACTTATTCCTCCACTTACTTTGAGGGACAAATTAATTGAAAGTGCTCATGAGTCACACATGGGTATTGCAAAAACAAAGGAAAGAATCAGGGAGGCATACTGGTGGCCAGCTATGGATGTTTGTGTGGAGAGATTCATACGTGAGTGCGCACAGTGTGCTTGTTCTGACAGGGTTTTGAAGTGCAGGACGCAGCCCATGGTCATTAGGAAACAAGCTTCTGGTCCATGGACTGATATTTCTATAGACATTTTGGGTCCTGTACGGTTTAAAACACAAGATTGCTATGTTATTGTTTGCATTGATATGTTTTCTCGTTGGCCAGACATCAAAATTGTTAACTCCGTTGAGTCCAGTGTGGTGGTTGAGTTCCTAGAAGAGTTTTTTGAGCAAGAAGGTTTTCCTCTTACACTTCTGTCTGACAATGGTGTCCAATTTACGTCAAGAGTCATGGAAGAGTTTTTAAGCTCTAAGGGTATTAAACATAAGAAAGCCGCTCTTTATCACCCAGAATGTAATGGCGTTGTGGAACGATTTATCAAAGTTCTCAAGGAATCGATGCAGCAAGCTGTTACATGTGGTGATAATTGGGATTTGGCTATAAAAAACAAGCATTTGCAATGCAACAGGTCTCGCATTTATGAGAGTTTGAGCTATTGACATTGTAAATGACAATGCCTTTTATTTATGTGTTGTTTTAAAAAAAGATAAATAAAAGGCATTTTCATTTACATTGCCAATAGCTTAGTCATAGAAGAAGCAAGCCAATGAGAGTGGCAAAAAGCCAATGAACAGTAAGCAATGGGCAGGCTCTAAGTTCACTATAACTTATTGGTATGTCCAAAGGACCCTTTACCCATACAGACCGCTAAGAGCTCTCTGTTTTGCGAGATTTAAAAAACAAAAATGATAGCGGCCCGAAGGTTAAGAGGGGAAAAGTAAAGGAATTAAAGAAAACAGAAAATGGGAAAATAGGCATAAAAATGAAGTAGAGCTGAAAAGGAGGAATAAAAATGCACTGACAGTTAAAAGTGTATATGTAAGCAAGCAAAAGAAACATGGGCAGAAGTGTTAGTGAACGAGAACCCTGCACAAATTAACATCAATGTAACGTTTAAAAAAGGTCTAAAACTGTATTTGTACCTTCTTGTTTTCATAATGCTTGCTGTCACCACATTGTTGCCGCTTCAGAGCACTGTACAGCAAGCGATGCTATTATTTTGCTGAATGCTATACATTTTATCTGCTTCCGACTTGTCAAATGCGGAGACTAATATATCGAGCTTTGCACTGTTGGCTTTATCACAGTGCTGGTTGCTCTGCTACATTGTGTGGCCTAGTGTATGTTTTATATGTGTAAATGTGGGCACATGACCACGTTCGCCAAGGAATCTTTGTACATATGTATATCATTTAAGCAAGGGAGTAAGCACTTTAAGAAAGTTATTTTTAAAAATAGATTACAGAAATGAATGCCAGTCTGCTTGCATAGCAGTGGTGTGCGTCAGTATTTTGGTTTGATTGTAAACATCCCAATGATTTTGAGAAATGCTTCCACATAATGTACTATATTTAAATAAATATTTCCATGCAAGCACACTAATTTCTTCAACAAGTATGGGCACGCTTCACATTTACTGATACTAAGGGCTGATAAAAAGCAGTCGCGCTGGGCATGCCACACCACTTACGTTTTTCGCGGGTGGGAGGCAGCCCGGAGGGTATTTAACATGTACAATGGCAGGAGGCCATTCAGGCAGTCTGTTTACCGAGTGCAGCGGATGAGCACGAGCGTGCGCAGAAGCAGCATATATCAATTAGGAACCGATCATGGTGTCCAGGGATTCACTATCCAAGTCGTCAATGGGGCAGCGTTACTAGGCTCATGGATCTTTCTAAATTCTAGCGCCTATCACACAATTCTCTGAGAGAAGCAAGGGGTCTTGATGTCCGCAGCTGTGGGCGTGGGTGAGGTGGGGCTCGTGCACAATCCATTTAAACATAAATAAACAGTAAGTATCCATATTTTAAAAGCATACGCTCAACAAAAAGAAAAAGAAACCTATAACAATCTAGCGGACAGAAAAGTAATTCGAAAAACAATTAACCAACATGGCTCCGTTTAAAAATAAAGAAACTGTTTCAAAATGACAAAAATATGCATACATTACAAAAGCACGACGTGAAGGCGGACTTTCATTGCATACAAATTGAAACACGTTGCTGCTGGAAACTGCCTGCAAACGAACTCCCATCTGGTGAATGAATGCGTAGGGCAAAAACACGTGCATCAGAACACAAGCCGAGGCAGGAAACAAAAAAGCAAGACGTGCGGCGCGACCGGAGTTGTGTGCGCGCGTGAAAGTGATCCGCAGCAGAAGTTAAAGTGATCGCGCTCCAGATGGCGCCTCGGGCGCTGAAAGCTGGCGGCTGCGCCCGTGCACGCGCGCGTAACCGCGAGCATTAGGCCAGCAAAAGCTGTGGTAGCACTTTGAAAACCCGACTACTAAATGTCTCGCAGAGCAGCGCATGCGCTGGCTCAGGCGAGACCTAAAAAGGTGCGAGAGTATAGGTTTACCTCCCATTCCTCCACTGGTGTAGCCCCCTTTCGTTTGTTTAAAGGAAGGGCTCCCAATTTTGAAGTTGTCCCGTTATGGGTTACCTCCAAGAGGTTGCTTGTGGACAGTGAAGCAAGCAGCACAGAGGGGTGGAAAGAGAGAGAGCAAGAGGTGATGAGCAAAAGGAAGGCTTGGTATGATGAAAGAAAAGGTGTGAAGAATACTGGTGTCAATGTTGGTGACTGGGTTAAGATTAAGTCTCCCAGGAAATGCAAGGGTACCTCCAAATTCAGTGGACCCTTTGAGGTAATTAAAGTTTTCAGAAATGCGATAAAGACCAGTGACCATAGAATTTGGAACTTAGGTAGCATGGCGAAGTGTCCTGCAGGTCCAGCGTGTGCTTCTTCTTCTACTGATCGTGCTACCGTAATGCGATCAATTCCAAAGGAACTCAATGCAAAGTAATGCGGTGGAAGGCCTAGTCGTTTGAGGCGCATTCCTCACTATCTACAAGATTATGTTTCATAAGTTCTCTTTTCCTATATCTTGTGTTAGATGTTGCTTTGGTTTACTACGCCTCATGTTTATTTCCCCTCTTTATTTTGTTCTATTGTCAAACTTGTTTAAGTACATTGTATAACGTTTGTGGCTGCATTTTAGGTGGTAAGGGGGGAGGAAGTGTGGTGTCCTGAATTCCCCTGTATCTAACATTCATTGTGTTCTGGAATGTATAGAAGGTTGCCAGGCAGAGTTGGAACTGCTGGTGTTGGCAGTTAAGCTGATACTCTGACTGGATGGGGTCTCTGTAACTTCGTGTCCTAATAAAGGATCTCTACTTCCACAATTACGTCTCCTTTCGTACTTGGTGAGGGGACTCACCTTCACAGCTGCGTCGTCTTGATTCCACCTCATGCTTCTTAAATCCAGTACCAGGCACTCCCTGACCCTTTATCTCATTATTGCAGGTTCCTGCTTTCTCCCTTTGTCACAGTTTTTCAGTCTGTCTCTTCCTCCTTCTTTCTCCCTTGTTTGTTTTTCATTCTCTTGCTCTGGGTCAAATTCTGAAAAGAAAAAAGAAGTGCTGGTTCCGAAAAATGACTGCCAGTGGGCCCCACCTGCAGACAGGCTCAAATAGGCACTGTTTGACAGGGATCCCAAAACTTCACCTGATTCCCTTAAAAGCAACTCTCAATGTGCAGTGCGCCTAATCTTCAGATCTAGGAGATTATACCAGGTCACTTATTTGTTTACACTTTATTGACTTCCTAAGGCCTGAGAAGGCTAAGGAAACTAGCCGACAATGTCTGCAACTCTGTCCATGTAAGCTTCCTGTAGTGTATGGTAGTTGTGGAATGTATAGATGTCATTGTGGAATGAAAAGATATCATAAGATGTTGGCCAGAGAAGCGGTTGATGACCGGCTGTATCTCCTGGGCTCTTTATGCTGATTTCTTATATATGCGCTGTACTACAATAAATCTGTTATGGATTCGCAACAGTGCTTGCTGTGAAGTCTTCACTATTTTGGTGACGATTTTTGGCTTTCAAGAACCCTGTGTGGAGGCAAGACGACCGGGATTTCTAGGAGCCCAGGAAATCGATAAGGAAGGCACTCTAGATCCTGTTATTTTGGTGTATTGCAGTGTTTCAAGACTTTCAAAGGATCTTAAAATATGTGGTAACTGTATGGTTGTGTTGTGTGCTGTATTAACCCCTCGGTGACGCCGTACCTGCGTCTCCCTTATGTCATTGTCACCCGCTGCGCGTTCTGGAATGCTGACAGACGTGCAGCTGGTGACTGACTGGAAAGGACGCAGAAAGCTGTTGTTCTATTCATATCCTTTTCCGTGTGGCTTGGAAGCATAATAAAGACTTGCACTTTCTTCAATGCGTGAGGACTCGTCTTTACTAAAGTGGCGACAAGTTCCAACACACACAACCTGTAAGCATGCACCGTTGCACCTCCAAGCACAGTGACTTCTCTCAGCGACATTCCTTCAGCTGGCCTCGCCAATATTTGCGGCCACTACGAACTATTCTTGGAATTCAGTAAGGTAATAAACGAACTTCCAGCCTGTTATACTCCTTATTACCTTGTCTTAGTACAGGAAATTTTATTCTGAAGAGATCTTTGCACATCAGTTCAACCGCTCCAACGGCTGTTCCTCAACTGTCAATTCCTCCAACGTCATTGCGCAACTTCACGCATTCTGACATCTTGGAACAATTTTGCAAGGTACAGACGGCTAACTCTAGAGAACTTACGCATGATGTAACGTGTATGCCACCATTTTACACCAGGCCTCATCTCATCTTAGTCTTCGGCAATAAGCTACGTCACTCTTCAGCTATAGTGCGTTTACTCAGAAATTATTGTGCACATTCATCTTGTCGCGCATTGCCGTACCTCAAACGTAAGCGCACTTAACTGCAACTACAGGAATTTGTATGCGCATCCCTATTATAATCAAGTACGTACTTCTCTTCATCCAATCAACTTGCGCACTGCTCTGTAGAATCACCCTTTACAGCAAAGCACACCATCTCTTCTACACGTGCGTCCTCCACCAGAAAGTTTTAACCGCTCTTGCAGGTACTGCACGTGTGTTGGCGCGCTATCTAGCACTTGCTAAGTTGTATTTCGTCATTCCTTCTTGGATTCAATCAATTGCACATCTAGCACTTGCTCATTTATCACGCGCGCTGTACTAAAGACTCATTACAGTACACTGGCGCAGAGGGGTATTATACTTCGTGATGCCTTGTAGACATTGAGTACCTAGATCTTGTCTTCACCCTTAGCACATTCTGAAGGAGGCATTCTGTTCTTCCTCCATTCATATAATCCCACTTATTGATTGCTGTGTGGTAAAGGAAGAGAGGTAGCGCACACAGGGCGTCAGGAAATGTGTGGAACCTTTCACCACCGTAAGCTTATCTACCAGCTTCTGGTGAACCAGCACTTAAATTGGAGGAATGGAATGGCTAGAATATTTCACAAATTACATATGTACATTTGATGATGATGAAGATTGTACTGCCGAAAAGACATTTGAAATGTTGTTACATTGTCTAGGCCCAAGTGGGTTAAAAGTGTATAATCGCATAAACAAAAAACCAAGAAAGGGGGGGGAGGAGATGTCTACACCAATGCTCTTGAGGATCTAAACACTTATTACAAGCCAATGGTTTGTTTGCTGTGGTTCGCTCCAAATTGTTTCACAGAAAACAGGGTATAGACGAGTCAATAGAGGATTACGAGTCTACTATGAAAAATCTAGCCCAGACATGCAATTTTGGAAACCTGCATGATGATCTAATTAGAAATCAAATTGTGGGGGTTTTGGTATCACCCACTTCTAACAAGAAAAATGGTGTGATTGTTTTATGGCATAAGAGATTGAAATGTAAAGTGATTTCGCAAGAAAATGACTCTGAAGGTAGATGGGTGCTGGCTAAGCTATTAATTAATAATACCTCTTTAACTATTTTTAATGTATATGGTCCGACTCATCCTGATTGCTCCTTTTGGCCCTTGATTACCCAAAAATGCATACAATATAGGGATGATCTGTTTATTTTAGGAGGAGATTGCAACCAGGTTGTTGACCCTTTCTTGATCGTAAATCGCAAACACGTTTTGTGCCCCATAAGACACATAAGCACTTTCTTAACACTATCTCTCAGGTTCACTTAGTAGACGCATGGAGACTCACACATCCTGATTCTCTAGACTTTCTTTTTCTCTCCTCCTCATAACTCTCTTTCTCGTATCGACTATCTCTTTCTATCTAAACCTCTATCTCAAAACTTGCTATCCTCCTCTATTGAACCTATTGTTATATCGGATCATGCTCCAAGTCTCATAAACCTAGATTTACTCCCCTCTCACCCTATTTCAACCCGCTGGCGCTTTAATAACTCTCTCCTTCTTGACTCTACTTTTTCTCCCTCTTTCACGACTTTTGCTGAGGAATTCTTCAACTTAAATAGTACCCCGATATTTTACCACATATATTATGGGACTCATTTAAAGCTACAGCACGAGGATTCATAATAGATTTTGCAGCCAAAAGAAAGAAGCGTTTTCGTCAACAAAGTAAAGACGCCCTACTAAAGATTAAATCACTGGAACACCAGTTTTACACTTCATCGACGGACTCTATTTTGCCAGTTCTAATCCGTGCCAAGTTAGATTTTAATAGAACCACAACAGATAACGCTTCTTCGATACTGTTACGTAGCAGTGATAGATATTACGGAGGTCGAAATAAAATGGGCAAACTCTTAGCAAATTACCTTAAATCCCGTAAAGAACGCACTATCATAGATATGGTTTACACCTCTGATGGCTCTTCTGTTCATAAAAATGAGGATATTCTTAACGAATTTATGCTTTTTATAAGGATCTCTATACACCTGACTCTCCACCTTCTTCTTCCCTTATTCAGTCTTACCTGGACGCTCTCCCGATCCCGTCCAATGATCATCTTAATCTTTCACAATTGGAGACAGATCTTTCTCTTCAGGAATTATCCCTCGCTTTATCCTCTTTAAAGAAGGGTAAATCACCTGGGCCGGATGGCTATTCTGTTGAATTTTACTTGCATTTTTCTAATCTTTTACTTCCTAGACTTTTACATCTTTTTCATTCTTTTCCCCTTGCTGAAGGGAATTTGGGATCTTTTCAGGAGGCCACAATTTGTCTCATTCACAAAGAAGGACGTGACCCTAAATCCTGCAAGAATTACCGGCCGATTTCATTACTGAATGTAGACTATAAATTATTTGCCAAATCACTTGCTTTGCGCTTGGACTCTCTTATGCCACACTTGGTGGGTAAGGAACAATGTGGCTTTGTGAAGGGTAGGTTAACTTCAGACAACTCTCGCCTTTTGCTAAATGTCCTCAATAAAATTCCTGCTCCTTCCTCTCCCTTGGCTGCTATCTCTGTTGATGCAGAGAAGGCATTTGATAGAGTTGACTGGGCTTTTTATTAGCTTCTCTGAAATGGCATGGATTCGGCCCTAAATTAATCTCGCTTATCTCTCTACTGTACACTGCTCCTAGAGCCTCTGTTTTAGTCAACGGTTCCATTTCCTCTTATTTTCCCCTTCGTCGTGGGGTTCGTCAGGGTTGTCCGCTCTCCCCTCTTCTTTTCATTTTGGCCCTTGAGCCCTTTTTATCCTCAATTCGTAACAATGATTTAATCTCTGGGTTTCCCTATGGTGATCACAATTTAAAACTTTCCGCTTATGCTGACGATATTCTTCTTTTTATCTCCAATCCGCAGACTTCTATTCCTCCCTTATTACATGAATTTAACGCCTTTCTCTTGTTTCCGGATATAAAATCAACTCTGATAAAACAGAAATTTTACCTCTCACGAAATCCTGTCTTCCACACTTCTTTTCGGCCACGGGATTTGCTTGGTCTCCGGTTAAAATTAAATATTTAGGTATACTATTTTCTAACTCCATCTCCTCTTCTGTTAAATTAAATATGAATGCGGTTATTGCTCGGATAGATAATTTACTTTCCTCTTGGAATCCTTTATTCCTTTCTTGGTGGGGTCGGTTGGACTCCATTAAAATGATGATAACCCCTATCTTAATATACACTCTTTCCATGCTTCCAGTTCATATTCCCGTCTGTTATTTTTAAAAAATTGACTCCCTGCTCTCTAGATTTCTTTGGAATGGTAAGAGATCCAGGATCTCCTTATCTGCCCTTCGTAAGATAAAATCTAATGGAGGTGTTAATTTCCCTGATTTTCGTCTCTATCACAAAGCCTTTTGCCTTCGTCAGGCTGCGAAATGGCTCCTAGAGGGTCAATCTTCCTTTACTCCTTTATGGTGCAATATTGAACGCATTCTAATTTCTCCCTTCTCTTTTACGGAACTCTTAGCTTTTTCGGTTAAGATACCTCTTACCTCTCTCCCTTTATTTAAGCACACTTGTGCGGTTCTAAAACCTCTATTTCATAAGGATACCTTTTCCAGGGAAGTCTTTTTAGACTCCCCATTATGGCATAATTCTCATATTACCATTAATAATAGACCTATCTTTTGGAGATCCTGGAGAATTAGGGGAATAATCTGGGTTAAAGATCTTTTTGATGGTTTAGAGCCATGCTCATTTCCCCAATTTCAACTCAGGTTTCATTGTCCTCGTTCCTTTCTTCAAAGATTTTCCACTCTCATGGCTGTTATTCTTGACTCATTTTATTCGCTTCCTCTGTCCCTTTGCCTTTGGCTCAAAACCCTCTTCGTAAAATTCTTCTTTCTTTTCCTAAAGCTTCTCTTATTTACAAATTCTTTCTTTCTCCCTCAATTGATCGTCCTAAATTCAAGGTGGAAATTGCTTGGGAAGCTGATCTCGCGTGTGAATGGACTATTAATTTTTGGGATAAACTTTGGTCTCGCTCCCTAAAAATTTCTCGCTCCGCTTCTCTCACTCAATCTATGTTCTTTCTATATCATAGACTTTATCTTTCCCCTATCTCTATTGCTAGGTTTACACATTCTACTGATACTAAATGCTGACCTCTGTCATCTTCTTTTTCTATGCCCTCCTGTTGCTATTTTCTGGGAAAAAGTTTGGACCTACATTTCTCGCATATTTGATACACGTATTCCCTTATCTCTCCCTCTTCTTTTTGCAGGCAGTCTATTTCAGTCCTTAGATATTCCCTTACATATGCATGGCCTCTTTGATCTTATGATAGCCTTAGCTTTCCAACACATAACACTAAATTGGAAATCACTCTCACGGCTCTCTATTCAGCACTGGTGGAATAGCCTTTGTCATTTTCATCGACTGGATGTTGCCTTTGCCTCTTCCTGTAAGCCAATAATTGACAGAGAACTGTTCTGGAACCCACTTACTACCTATCTAGATAAATTAGCAATGTTAAAAGAAAAAACTCGTGTGAATGCTGAAAATTTTAAGCCTCCTTAGACATAATATTTTCTCTGTTTCTTGTTCATATTTTAATTATTATGTTGACTCCTATTCGCACATCATGAAGATTGTTTTTTCTCTTCTTTTCTAGTTCGATATGCAACTTTGTAAAACATTTACCATATGAAAGACTGTTTTCCCTTATCTTCCACCTACTCCCCTTCCATTTTCCTCCCTCTTGTTCCCCTTTCTACCTTTCAATCCTCTTCCCTCCCTTAATATACAAATACCCTTAAACAGCTTTCTCCTTTGAATTTACTGTTAGCTTTTTATCCTTGCATATATTATTTTGTTGGTCACTTGTGTTTTGCTGACCTCTGTATTGTTATGAAATATTTAAATAAAGCTTTTCAAACACAAAAAGAAATCAAATTGTGATGCAAGCCTCTAACTCGAGCATTCAGGACAATTTGTGGGCTAAGGGTGAAAGTCCATTGCATGATGTCATTGATATAGGGATGAGAGCAGAACTAACAGGGAGATGCACTAAAGCAGTACTTTTGGAAAACGAAGAAAAGAAAAATGAGTCACTGATGGCTAAAATAAGTGGAACCAAAACATCAGCAATGCACAAGAAGAAAAGTCAGGAAAAAGCTGACCCTGAAAGTAAAAGCTTTAAAGGGTTCAACAGAAGAAGATGTTATAGGTGTGGTAGCACCAATCAATTGGCTAATGACAAAAAATGCCCGGCACGGAAACAGAAATATTCCAAGCACGAAATTATAGGACACTTTCAGAAAGTGTGACAGAAGAGGTTGGGCAATACGGTCAAGATAGTGGAAGTAGACGATGGTTGTCTCTCCAGTATGTCGAAGAATTGAAAATGTGTGTGCTCAATGCAGAAGATTTTCAGTTGTTGCAAATTGACAAGGAGGAAATAGGGAAGAAAAAGAAACCCCTATGCGAAAAGTGAATGGGAGGAGTTGATATTTCTATTGTTGCAGATTCAGGATTTCCATACACAATTGTTAACAAAGAGGTATGGGAAGGGGGCGTGGCCTAGGAGCCGAACATGGCGGACGCGTCTCCGTAGAGCTCCGCTGTTCGCTCCTTCCAGGGACATCCTCCGCCATCATCCTGGTCCCCGACACTTGGGCTTGTGCGAGCGGACTGCTCACGGGCCTGCGGCAATCGCGCTGCGATACCTTAGAGGCGGCAGGGAGCCCAATTCGGCCGCCGCGGCCACGGCTTGCCGGACCGGCGGAGACCACACACGCATCGGCGGGCGGCTGCGGCTGAGCTGCGGCGGCCGCGATTCACTGGTGGCGCGGCTGGGGCTGCTACTGTCCTGCCCGGCGGCCCCCCCGGAGAGCTGCTGATCGGGCCCTGGTCCTGCGGGGCAGCAGGGAGTGCACTACGATCACGGTGCCCCTCTGCCGGCTGCGCCTACCTCCGGTCCCCTGCAGGAGGGGCTTTGGATCTGTGAGGCCTACCCTGGGCCTGTATTTTGCCGGTGGGGCCCGGCGGGCCCCTGGACAGCCGTAGACTGCCGCCCTGCCTGAAGACTCCGGTGCCATACGGAATTGCGGTGAGGTGGGCGGGGGACCTGTCGGGCTGGACTCTGCTGCTGCCCACGCGCCTGACCCCTGGCGGAGGGCTCCGCCGGTCCCTCCCCCGGCCTGCCCGGGGCGGCCACACGGACAGTCCTGACTGCCCCGTATATTGAGACCCCGGGGCTCTTGACGGAGATACCTGTCGGCGCCGCCTGGGATCGGGCGCCTGCGCTGGGGACGCGGTCGTAGTGATCCGCCCCGCCCTGAGGTGGGTGGTGTACTCTACCGCTCCCCTTCTATCACTCTCTCTGGCCGTGGCACTGACTGCTCTGGAGCGGACCCTCCACGCCATCATGGGTAAGGGCAACCCCGGTGCGGCGGCACCCAAACAACCTACCATTGACCAATACACCACAGCCACACCAGCGAATAAAGGTGCCGCAGAGGGCGTCTCATCAGATACGGCGACACTCCTGGAGGCCATCAATCAATCACGAACCGCCCTTGAGGCCCAGATCGGTGCGGTGGGGTCCGAAGTGTCGTTCCTCCGCCAGGACCTCCGGAAGGCTGTCGACCGAATCACCGAGGCTGAGACGAGGGTCTCCGCGGTTGAGGATACTGTCTCCACCCTCCAGAAGAAGGTCGATAAGCTGGCCATGGTATCTAAAGAGCTGGAGGCAAGGGCCGAAGACGCGGAGGGGCGGGCCCGCCGCAACAACATCCGCCTGGTGGGTTTTCCAGAGGGTTGCGAGGGATCCTCGATGGGTGGCTTCCTCGCAGAATGGCTCAAGGCGCGGCTACCCGCAGATGACATCTCTTCCTGCTTCATGATCGAGAGGGCCCATCGCGCCCTGACCAAGAAGCCGCCGCCGGGGGAGCGCCCACGCCCGGTTATTGCTCGCCTTCTAAATTATGCTGACCGCGATGCCATTCTTCGCTTTGCCAGGACACATAAGGATGAAATGATCTTTGAGTCCCATCCCATCATGGCCTTCCCGGACTACACCCGGACGGTTCAGCAGCAACGCCAATCCTTTGTTGCGGCCAAGCGGCGGCTGCGGGATCTGAACCTATCCTATGCGCTCATGTTCCCGGCCCGTTTGAAGGTCATTTCTGATTCAAAAACATATTTCTTTGATACTCCAGAGGAAGTATTTGCGTGGACAGATGAGCGACGCCACCTGAAGCCGCATTCCCCACCCCTTTAGACTCTGACTCTTCTCAAAGCTCGCATCGGGGTGGACGGCAGGGAGGCGACGCTACTCATCGACGACATCGATCCCGCCTCAAACTGGCGCTCCCAGAACAAGAAGGACTCTGCAGACTGAGGCAGCCCGAGGCTGGGACATACGCTGGAGTATTGACTCTTCCCGGTCTCATGCGACTGCGGAGCCCGGTGGCTGCTGCTACTGGCCGGGATATCCTGCCACTAAGAGCCAGGGACTTTTGCTCTTTCCCTGGAGGGAGTGGGTTCTACACGCCTTCCCTGTTTTGAGTTTTTATGGGTAATGTTGGGTGGGGGGATCCTTTGGAGGGTCCGCCGGGGCCTCCACGTTTGGGGGCCAGGACGAGATTCCGCCGCGACAGGATGTATAGGGGTTGGGGGGGCGGTGGGAGGGGTTGGGAGGGCGATTTGTTGTTAGTTATACAGTTGTTTTTTACGATACACGCACCACGATGTCCCATATGTCCACAATGTCCGCTGCTCTACACCTTACCGATAGCTCATGACACATACAGCTAATGGCACTCCCCTAGGAGATCTCAATATCGTGTCTTGGAATGTACGGGGCCTGTTGAATAAGATTAAAAGAGGGCTGTACTACACCTGGCAAAACGCTACTCAGCAGATGTCTTGCTGCTGCAAGAAACTCACATGCTAGGCAACAAGGCCCTGTGTCTTTCTCGCTATGGATATGCCACGGTGTACCATTCTGGCTTCTCAAGGGGGCACGGGTACAGCCATCCTTATTCAGCGCAGGGTCCCATTTCAAGTTACTCAGCATTGGTTTGACCCGGGTGGCCGCTTTACGGCCGTTTCCGGCACCCTGGCTGGGGAACAGATTACAATTGGGAGCATATACGCCCCACCTCCTCTCGGTCGGACGTTCATTGACAGACTGACGCAACTCTGGGGGGAATTCCCTGACGGCTTGACTATCCTGGGTGGGGACTGGAACGACGTAATGGCTCCCCCGGATAGGTGGCGGGCACAGATCCAAGATCTAGAAGATAGACAGCTCATTCTCCAGGCCTCGTTAGTGGAAAGCTCCGACGCCGGTGCCCGCCGTAACCTGCTCCATGTCCAACAGCAGCTGCACCAGCTGCTCACGGACAATGCCAGGGATGCCTGGCTGGCGACCCAGCACCGGATATATCACTGGGGCGATAAGTCTAGCCAGATGCTCCACCGACTATGTCAGGCGAGGGCCTCCCCGACGCAAGTCCCTCTATTGAGGTCCCCTGCCGGTGACATGTGCGTCTCCCCGGGGGCGGTGGTGCAGGCCTTTGCCGATTTTTATACGGCCCTGTACTGTGATCGTGAGGAACTCGCTGCACCGCTATTGATGCCTTTCTTGTAGATATCCCTCCAAAACGCCTCTCTGATGTGCAGCGAGCTGTCCTCGACAAGCCTATCTCGGTGGAGGAGCTGCAGGCGGCCCTCACCAACACCCACCCAGGCCGTGCACCGGGCCCCAACGGGTTCCCCTGTGACTTTTTGCGCTCCATATGGGGACCGTTGGTCCCCACCTTCTTGGCGCGCTGCACCAGGCGTTGGAGCAGAAGATCTTGCCCCTGGACTGGCGCCATGCCGAAATTGTGGTTTTTCTCAAACCGGGCCGCCCTCCGGAGGCCCCGGGCTCATACCGTCCCATATCCCTATTAAACTTCGAGCCGAAACTACTGGGGAAGGTGTTGGCTGAACGCCTCCGCACCAGCATTCTGGACCTCGTCCACCCGGACCAGTCAGGCTTTATGCCCCAACGCTCCACTAGGCATAACATACGGCGAGCGCACAACGCTGTTGCCGAGGCCCACCGTCTGGGACGCCCTGCGGCTGTCCTGCTAGCGGACATCGACAAGGCGTTCGACTCCTTGAGCTGAACCTACCTTTTTAAACTTTTGGAAGCTGTCAACCTGGGGCCCAGGTTCCGCGCGTATGTTAAATTGCTGTACACAGATCTTACGGCCTCGATCCGTGTGGCTGGCCACCGTTCTCCCCCCTTCCCCATTCGCAGAGGGACCAGACAGGGTTGCCCCTCTCTCCGCTTCTGTTCGCTTTAGCGATAGAGCCACTGGCTGAGTGGGTACGCAGGGATGCGGTTTACCGGGGACTGGTCTGGTCACCCGAGTGTTCGGACAGGATAGCACTATATGCTGATGACGCGCTATTTTTCTTTTCTGACCCTTGGGTCACCGGACCGAGGGTGCTCCAGATCTTGCGGGTGTTCGGTGAGACGACAGGACTACATGCCAACCCGTCCAAGTCGATCCTCTTTCCCATATGCGGCGCACAGGGAAGTCAAACCTGGGCCTCACAGCTGGTCATTGCGGACGAGGGGTTTAGATACCTCGGCGTCCATATCACTAGATGCCCCGTCATGGCGTGGTCGCGCAACATAGCCCCCTGCTTCCGGCGGTACGTGAGGAGACGACGGTATGGTCCCACCTTCCCTTATCCTTATACGGCCGGTCTGCAATATTCAAAATGGTATCACTGCCACGCTTGCTTTATAGGTTGCAGAATTTCCCGTTCCCGATCCCTCCGTCGTGGGTTCTTCAAATCAATGCGCTCCTAAATAGATTCCTCTGGGGGGGAGGGGCGGTCCGGGTGGCTCTTGCGACCTGTATCCAATCCACCTATTGCGGTGGCATTGCAGCGGCAGACGTACAGGCGTATTATTGGGCGTCCCAGCTCTTAGTCATCAATGAATGGTGGTACAATCCTCAGACTGATCCGGCCTATGCGGTGGACCGGCTCTTCCTGGCGGAACATCCACTATTAGATCTCTTATACAGTAATTCGTCCTTGGAGGCTCTTCCCCCGCCTGCAGTACCGTAGTCCAGATCTGGAGACGAGTATCCCGGTCCATGGGTTGGTGGGATACGCTGACAGGCGCGACTCCCTTGGCGAGGCACGCGCCTTCGGCCCGTCTCCACTCTAACCGGGTTCCGGGGATGGGATACTATTGGAATCTCTACATTGGGTGATGTGATGCGAGGGACCACGCTTAAATCCTTTCAGAGGCTGCAGGAGGAGTTTGATCTACACAAGTCCCAGTTCCACAGGTATCTTCAGCTTCGCCATGCCCTGTCCCCCTGATAAAGCACCTAACGTCCTTACCCGAATTCCACCCACTAGAGGGCAGACTGTTGATGGGGGATCTGGGAGGGCACAAAATCCGTCAAATATATCAGACCCTGACAACGCACTCCAAGATGCGCATACACCGGACTAGGGCAGCTTGGGAGGTGGATTTACCGGCCCTCACGGACGATGATTGGACTGAGGCCCTTGCCAGCCCCAGGTATGCCGCCGTCTCCTCTAGGTACAGGTTGATACAGTTTAAGTACCTCCATAGGGTATATTATACCCGCCTTCGCCTTTGGAAGATGGGGGCTATTCAGTCCCCAACCTGCCTCCGTTGTAATTCTGACGACGGGTCCTTCCTCCACACGGTCTGGAGTTGCACGGCACTACAACACTTTTGGTCGGGGGTGCTGTCCTGTCTGGGGCGGGTGTTATGCTGGGACCTCCCGGAGGATCCTCGATTGATACTTCTTCATGGCACGGAGGACATCGGGGGAAACCGATATAAGAGGCACCTTCTATTCCTCGGTCTCACCTTAGCCAAGCGTGATATAGCGCAGCATTGAAGTCTCCCTCTCCCCGGGGTGGCGGCCTGGAAGACAGCCCTAGATACATGTATGTCGGCGGAAGTGGCGGTGTTTCAGGCACGGGGTTGCCCGCAGAAACATGGGAAGATCTGGTCCAAGTGGGCTGAATACCGGGGCATTGACCTATCTATCCATACACAGTCAGCGAATCCTGACCCTATTGCAAGGCTCATCATCAATGATTCCCCAATCTAAGGTGCTCATTGGCTGGGGCATTGGACACAGTGTTATGATCATGTATGTCTTTCTCATTTCAGGTGGGAAGAGTGGTGCAGGGGAGGGGGAGGGGTGGGATGTTAGACTGCATGTTTCGCAGATCCTTTGGTGAAACCCTCGTCGGTATCTGTTGTATATGCATATTGATATGTGTCTATATTCTGACTACAGGGGTTCGCCCACTGGGTGTTGTAAACTCAATAAAATTTGTTGTTAAAAAAAAAGAGGTATGGGAAGGAAAATTTGTGCAGGATTTAGGTAATGAGTTAGAACAGTCAGACATCTCTATCAAAACATTCACAGTGCAAGCCATAGACATGGTTGGGTATAGAAGATTAAAATTCCAATTTAAGGATAGAGAACCCATAGAACAAGCATTTGCAATGCAACAGGTCTCGCTTTTGGTATAGTTAGAGCTATTTGCGTTGTAAATGACAATGTCTTTTACCCGTGTGTTTAGGTTTGGAGGGTGGTGGATGCATGTTGTGTGGAGTTGAATTATGTGGGTTGTATTGTAATTGTGTGGGGTGGAATTGTGCGGTGTGGAGTGTATTTGTGTACTGGAATTATGTGGCATGGTGAATAGATAGGGGTGAGAGTTGCACAGAATAGATAGAAAGGAAGATAGAAAGGGATAGGTAGTTTGTGCATGAAGTGGTGAATGAATTCGAGACAGACGAGCCGAAAGTGTGTGTGAGAAAGAGAGAAAGAAGGGGAGAGCAGGCGACAGACACATAAAGAGGGAGGACCTGTGCATGCAGAAGACACCTCAAGAAGAGGAGGAGAGCATGGGTTTGAGGGACAGAAACCTTAAAATGGCATGCGAAAGAAACTGTGCATACTTTGTGTGAGCAGTCAGTATAGAGAGGAGATAGGGAACGTGAGGAAGGGATGAGAAGGGGCAGTGTGAGGGAGAGATGAGGGGGACAGTGTGTGTGAGTGAGGGAAAGTTGACAGGGTTGGTGGAGGTGCAAGGGAGAGATGTGTTGGATTGAAATTGTTTGTCGTGGAATTGTGTGGCGTGGAATTGTGTGGTGTGAAGTTGTGTCGTGGAAATATGTGGTGACATACCTTTGAATGTTGTTTCCTAGAATGACTACTCATCCATGCTCCAAATGGTGACACGTGTTTGCTACTGCTACTTATTATTGCACTTTCACTTATAACCAAATCCCCCCATTGATCAGTGAAGGACTTTATAGGGTAAAGCTTTGCTCACTTCTTGAAAGCATTCCCACTTAATTTTTGAGGGCTGGGCCCTGTGCTGTGACCAGACTAGTGTACCTATTATCTAAGCATGGACCTCTAACTTTGAATCTCTTTGTATGAGTATTGGTCTTTCAATCAACTTAGGCACCTCCTAGTACAAACTCCTGACGGTATACGCCCCTCTTCGTCACATATCTTATAATTCCAACTCTTTGCTGTCCTTTGGCTTCTGCCTCCTCACTCATCCAACCACCCCTAGTCTACAAGCAGAAGATGTTCACATGCAGTAGTGTATATAAAGCATAATATGGTTCTATTCTAATTAAGATATTCCGACAACCACGGAAAGAAGGCTAAAACTTTTCAAAAATTATATCTATCTATATTATATATACAAAGTTGCACTAGTCACTAGACTGAGGGTAAGCTTATTTAGAATGCTTTGACTGATTAATATTAATGGAAAACATATTCATTGTAAAGGGTTTGAGAATACCTGTTAAAGTTAAAAAAACAGTGATGTAGTGCGCTGTAGAAAATGTAGGTATGTTTTATCTTTGCTCCCCTTTTTTTGTTTTAAACGTGCACTTGCAGGTTGAAACAATGAGTCAGCATTCGAATTTAAACATTACAAAATGGCCCCCCTGCAAACTTGTACGAAAGGCTGAGTTGCGTAATGGGATAGTCCTTTGTTTGTTTTCTTGTACATGATGTATTTAAAAGTGTTTAAAAAAATGGTGATCTGTATCGTGAACAAGGCTGCTTGACAGCCGGAACGCGTGGATACCGTTGCTCAATAAAGAAAAGTTGAGCAGTTTGAATCCCTTTTGAGTGCTGGTGATTTCTTTGGAGAAAAGGAAATTGGTATTTTGATATATATATATGTATATATATATATATATATATATATATATATATAACACATACACCTTGTTAACAGGGCTGCATAAAAGAAACCAATGTAAAGAATTGTAAAAAAAAAAAATTCAATTGTGCTAAAGCTATCTTTTTCACTTTCAAATATAAATGTAATGCAGAAAACATATTACTGAAACCACTTCAAAGGTATTTGAGCTAGTGGGGCTACTGCTAAATGATTATTAACCCCTTCCGTGCTCATGACGAGCTCAGCTCGTCATGCTGCGCGGTAGCGCTGTGCGCATGACGAGCTGAGCTCGTCACGGCCCCACCCGCGATCCGAATGTCCAGCATACGAGCGGAATTCCGATCGCGGTCAAGGGGTTAAAACAAACAGAGCCAGAATCAGCATGTTTAAAAAGAGCTCTGACATTTCCTGGGTTCATGGTAGAGTAGCTCATCCAGGTCAGATTTTATCTTGGCATCCTGGAACTATTGCTGTTATTTATCACATTGCATAATCAGGACTGCAAGTCCCATAAGCATACCAAAACATGGACTGGATGAAGTGCTCAGGTATGGACCTAGAAATCTTAAAAGCTCTGTCTTAATCAAATTCCAGCTTATGGCAATTCAGGACACGGAAAACAGTTCCAAATGGCTGGTATTTTTCTATAAGAAGGGTGTGCCATTCCTATCTGAAGGAAGATTAGCATTGTACGGTACCCATAAATAGTATTTCACTTTTGAACGGCGTTCCAGTGAATCATTTTTGATTGACTTACACGTGACCAATTATAGCTAGCATATAAAAATGTAGCTGAAGTAATTCATGTAGCCTATACTGGTCAGTGCGCTTTAAACATCAATTTAGAAAAAAAGTTTGCACTTTGCCTTCTATATTATTAAGCAAAACAGGCAAAGACTTGGGAATGATGATAGACATGTGTTAGGACAAAAACACAGCACGAGGACAGACACTGACGATGCACAGGTTCTGTATTTTATATTCATCCGCCCGTGCATCAAGTCCCAGTAATTCCTCCGCTCATTCATCGAGTCCCAGTAATTCATCCACTCATTCATCCAGTCCCAGTCCGTTGCTAATGCGGGGAACAGACATCTCTACATCTTTAATGGAAGTGGAGAAAGACAGATGCATGCAGTGGACTAATCACTGAGGGGAAAGTGCAGGTTTCAGCACATATGACAATCCTGTGTTTACGAGTAGGGGTCTTTTACTTTCCGATTTTACAGCATTTTACACATAGGTAAAAATAGTGAACAATCTGCTGCTACTCTGCCTGTATTTATTATTTTAAAATAAAAGGAATTACATAGATCTCAAGTCACTAATTGTGAAGATTGACTGCACAAGGCATTAATAGTGTGCTGACTGTGCTACTGAATGTAAACAGCAGTCAATCCACACCGAGACACGAGCCTGCAGTCCTGGGCTAATGTTGCGTGCATTGCTTCAGTGTATATGTGGGCCCTTGTGATGCTAAAGACTTCAAGGCGCCCAAATGTGGGTACACGTTTATCCGCTAAATAAATATGGAGCTATATTACCTCAGCTCAATGTTATCCCAAACACGTCTAAATATAGCCAAAAATGTCCGAAAGATAAATACTGTAAACCCGGATGCCCTGATTACTAGGGAGCTAATGAAGTTTATGGAAACGCGTTTGACTTCACCTCCCTCCATAGAGCACGAGATTCAGGGCATATATTTGCCATTCTTTGATTTTATATGATTTTTTCTTATTTATTTTGGGATGTTACCTAGCGTTGTGAGCTGCACTGGCCTGTCAGAAGCTTTACATTTTGTGAGTGGAATGGAATGGAATGGAAGGACATTTATAGAGCGCATGGCTACCCTTAGGCGTCCCAGCGCTATGAAGCTGATACAGAGGAGGTCAGAGAACTATGAAAACAGTACTTTCTTTAATTGTTTACGAAAAGCCAGGTGGTTGGGGACTGTCCGAAGATGTAGGGGTAAGGCGTTCCAGAGTTTGGAGGCGTTATAAGAAAACAGCCGACCACCACTTCTGGACCTCTTGATCCTCGGGACCTCTGCTAAATACAGGTTATTTGACCGGACGTTCCTGCTTACTTTATAAGGGCAGATCATAGTTGAATTAATAGGTGGCCCTATCCCCTGCATAGACTTATGTGCCAGACATAGGGCTTTAAATCTAATGTGTTCCTGTACTGGAAGCCAGTGGAGAGAACGAAGAGCAGGTTTTGCAGATTGTCTGTTGTTCGTACCAGTTAGTAGTCTGGCAGCGCTGTTTTGGACCGATTGAAGTTTGGCAACTACTGAAATGGGAGCGCCTAAATACAAAACATTCCCATAGTCCAATCTAGACAATATGAGTGATTGGACCAGTACTTTTTGGCCTGAGGTTGGAGGAGGGGCAGAACCTTTCGAGCCATTCTAAGTAGGCCATAGCAAAGGCCTGCCGTCTTCCTAGCCTGCGTCCTAAAGCTCATATCTTGGTCCAACCATATACCCAAGCTCTTAATTTCTGACTTGGGATCCGGTGCTGGACCCATGCAGGGAGGCCAAAAGGAGCTACACTTAACATTCGAGCATTGCCCATTAGCATGATCTCCGTTTTTCCTCCATTGAGTTTAAGCTGGGAAGCATCCATCCATCTTGAGATATCCTCAAGACAGGAATAGAGGGCATGAGTTTTTTGGTCAGCTTAGTTAAGACCCACCACCAGTTGCGTGTCATCGGCATAGGTTACCATCCGGATTCCATAAGGGGCTACAATGGCTGCCAGAGGGGCCATATACACATTAAAAGCGTGGGGCTAAGGGACGAGCCCTGTGGTACCCCACTCAACAAAGGGGTAGGTTTAGATGCAATATTCTCTTCAAATACCTGGAAGGTTCTACCCTCCAGAAAAGAGGATAGCCATTGGAGTACCATGCCATCCACTCCTAAACTCTTGAGACGCCGGATCAGGATCAGATGGTTCACCGTATCGAATGCGGCGCTCAGGTCTAGGAGTAGTATGGCTGCAGCACCTCCAGAATCAAGAATTGTCTTACTTTCCTCTACCACTGCTAAGAGTGCCGCTTCGGTACTCTGGCGTGGTCGAAACCCTGTTTGAGAAGAGTGGAGCAGGTTGTGTGTTTCGAGAAATCTGGAAAGGATCTGATTGACATATTTTTCGGCTATCTTACTTATTGCAGGCAGGAGGGATATGGGATCGATAATTGCCCAAGTCTGCTGGATCCAAATTGGGCTTCTTAAGTAGGGCTTTTACCATAGCTCCTTTCCATTTTATAGGAACTTTTCCCGTAGACAATGAAGCATTAATCAGATTTGTCATATTCGGAGCTATAATAGAAGTGACCTGTTTCAGAATATTAAGAGGGGCTGGATCATTGGGAGAACCGCTCTTTACCAATGACAACAAGGTGAGAAATGTTTCCAGGGACAAAAGGGGGAAGACCTCCAGCATATGTTCAGGAGAGCCGGAGTAAGAATTAATCTGTCCACACAAGGAATTACTTTCATCCTCCTTACATGGGAGGGAGTCCAAGATATGCTGAACCTTGGTGGTGAAATACTCAGCTAGTTTATTACACCGATGCCCAGAAGAGTCCGGGGCTGTTCGTGGTACGGGGGCTTTAAGTAATTTTTTTATGATGGACAACGTCTCTTTGGGTGAATTGGCAGCAGATAGAATCCTACCCTCATAATAGGAGGCCTGTGCTCTTCTTAGTTCTGCTTTGTAGGTGAGGATAGCTGCCCTATAGTCCAGCTGTCTTTCCTTAACTTTACAGCGCTGCTTTAAAGTGCGCAGTTCAGGGGAAAACCACGGAGAAAAGTGGGGCCCAGCAGTCTTTTTATCCTAGTCTTTGGGAAGACTGAGTTAAGTGACTCCTCAATCCAACTACCAAAATCATCGTTGGCTTTGGTTGGGTCTGGAGTCAGAATAGGTTTAGTCCTCTCCAGTTCCTGGGACCATTTTTCCAAGGGGAGCTTGTTCCATGGACGCACCGAGGGCCCAAGTAGGTTGAGTCCTGGGTCTAATAATCTGGGGTGACCAAGAAAGGGTTATCAAAAAGTGGTCCGACCATGGGAGTGGAATAATGTCGGTCCCTTTAAGGTCATCTAAATTAGAGAACACCGGATCGAGAAGGTGTCCTTTAGTATGGGTAGCATGTTTAATTTTTTGAAAAAGTTGAAGGGACGTGAGGTCTCTGGCCAGCTCGAGTGCGAGAACAGCCTGCTGTTATTCTCCATTTGCTTCCCTGGAAAGACTTCAGTCAAAAGCACCTTCAAACTTTTGTTTACCAGAAGAATCGTGACATAAGGGTGATTTAGTTTTGCCTGGTGGAGCAGGTTGAAGGCCTTAAGCGCTGCGCTACAGTCATGTATCTGTCCGCATAATCTCTGCTAGACTGGTGAGCGGTGGACATCAGAGAGGTCTGGCGGGAGTGTGGTGGGGTGTCGACATCAGCAGTTTTGGTGCAGAAGGCCTTATGAACAATCACTACAATACGGAATTGGGAAGAAACTAAACTCGCAATCTTTCTGGGAATTGTTGGTGGTACACGTTTGCCTTAGTTATTCTTTTAGAATCACCAAGACGTGAATGCTGTTGAAGCCCGGTGCCCGTCAGCATGAAAATAATTTAAAAATACATTAAAGCTGGCGCTGTGCTTAAAGTAAAAGCGGCGTCCATCAGTATGAAAATAATTTAAAAAAAATACATGAAAGGTGGCGCCCGTCTACATAAAAGTGATTTTAAAAAACACGAAAGTGGGCGCCGTGCTTGTGCGGCGCCTTCACATAAACGTGCTTTTAAAAAACCCTTTCAGAAGAAAAGCCTTCACTTTCGTAGCATTTTCCATGAGCACCAGTAACATTACCCATTGTACCCAATTACATATTTTTTGTAGACATGGGGAGATTAATCGGCAGCTCTGTTAAAGACATTTAAGTAATGTCCTGAGCTGCCAATTAATCTCCGCGTGTCTACCAAAAATATGAAACTGAAATGTGCAATGTAGCTGGTGCTTTTGGAAAGCACTACGGAATGAGAACAAAAAGCCCGAGAGCGAGCTGCTGCTACTTCGTGGCCAGAGGCGAACAAAGAGCGACTCCAGCAAGGATCCCCAGAGCGAGAGGACGTAGCTCAGCAGTCAGAGCTGCAGACTTAGGAGCTGGGGATCCATGTTCGAGCCTCGGCAGTGGGTTCAACATCCTGTGAAGGATCCTGGAAATGTTCTTCACCCTAAAATGCACTAAAGAACATAACTAAAAAGCATTGATCGATATTGGAGGGGTGGGAGCCTGGCAAGGAATTAGAGCATTTCCTGTAAGCAGCCATTCAGAAGGAAAGCCTTCACTTTCGAATGCGAAGTGAGCAACAAAGAACAAGCCCAATCCTACCTTAGAAAGAAGCCCAAACTATCCTACCAAAAAAAGCCCAACGGGCAAAACATTAAATAAAATACAAGCAACAGAGCTGGAAGCACTGCGGGGGAGGCATCAGTAAAGTATCTGTGGCATAAAGAGGGGATGGGAGTAAGAAAGCTACATTTAAACGTAAGGAGGTAGGGAGCTGCAGTTGAACTCAGACTAACAGAGCAGGAAACCAAGAAAGAAAAGAGTCGAACAGATAAAGAACCATAGTGGAATGAGACAGTACTTAGTCCCTGCTGCATGGGAGGAACGGACGAGAGAAAGGAGGGACAAAGAGGCAGGACTGACCACTGGCAAGCAAGAATTTTTGAAGGACACTGACATTGACAAATGAAAAGCTGGGGATGGCTTTAACCCAACATAAGAAATTACAATAGGTCTCGAATGCTCGACCTAAAAACTGTATGTTTCAGTCACTGGCCCAACATTTTTGGGATGGATGGACCAAGGTAAGCTAGGTATCACATTGAATCCTAGCAGTCCTGAACCTGTACTTATGATGCAACCTGAGGAAGAAGTCAGCAAGTCTAAATCAAAGAAATTCCCTAAAGTGTTTTCAGGGAACATTGGAAAGTTGAAAGGATTTAGTCATAAGATTTGTTTAAATCATGATACCAAACCCCAAGTTCATAAGGTTAGGAATATTCTGTTTTCATTAAAAAACAAGGTTACGGTGCAATTGGAAAAATAGAAAAGGAGGGAGTCTTATCACAAGTGGAGACCTCAGAGTGTGTGGCTCCTTTAGCAGTCGCAAAAGGCCCAATTGCAAGTTGAGGCTATGCATAGATATTCGCAAACTTAATAATAATATTTTCATCAACCAATTTCCTCTACCACGAATTAATGAAATGCTTGCCCTCACCAAGGTTATTAAGTGGTTTTCTACTATTGACCTTAGAGCTGCTTACCATCAGGTTGCTTTACACACAGATAGCAGAAGTCTCACCAAGTTCATTGCACCGTTCAGGTGTTACAGGTTTAAGAGAGTACTGTTTGGACTGGCCTCTGCTGCGGCCATGTATCAGAAGCTAATGCATGTGATCTTTAAAGATGTAAAGGACCTTTTAATTTTCCAGGATAACATCTTGGCGATGGGCAAAACAAAAAAAGATTACGATTAAAAAGTGTTCCAAATGCTCAGTATTTTAGAGAACAGAGGGTTAACTGTAAAACATAGTAAATAAAGATTTGCATGCAAAGAGGCTACATATTTGGGACATCTGGTCACAGGGTATGGCAAAAAACCCAAGAAAGAATTATTGGATGCCATTAGGAATGCACCTGTACCAAAGAAAAAGAATGTGTTACGTGCGTTCCTAGGTTTGGTGGAATTCTATTCCAAATTTGTTAAAGATTTTTCCACTAAAATATATGATATGAGACACCTTCTTAAAATATGAAACATATTTGAATGGTCTACTAAATGTCAGGATGGATTTTGTTCTCAATCAATCAATCAATCACAGAATTTGTAGAGCGCACTACTTACCCGCGAGGGTCTCAAGGCGCTGGGGAGAGGGATGGGGGGATGCTGCTACTGGTCGAACAGCCAGGTCTTGAGTAGCCTCCTGAAGGTCAGCAGGTCTTGGGTCTTTCGTAGGCTTAGTGGAAGGGTGTTCCAGGTCTTGGCGGCGAGGTGTGAGAAGGATCTGCCGCCGGTGGTTGTTCTTCGAATGCGGGGGACGGTGGCGAGGAGAGGTCGGCGGAGCGGAGCTGGCGGTTGGGGACGTAGAAGAAGAGTCGTCTGTTGAGGTAGGCTGGGCCAGTTTTGTGGAGTGCCTTGTGTGCGTGGGTGAGGAGTTTGAAGGTGATCCTCCTGTCGACGGGGAGCCAGTGCAGGTTCCTCAAGTGGGGGTGTTGTGGCTGTGGCGTGGCACGTCGAGGATCAGTCGTGCGGAGGCGTTTTGTATGCGTTGTAGTCGCTTGATGAGCTTGGCCGGAGCTCCCGCGTAGAGGGCGTTCCCATAGTCTAGTCTGCTACTGACGAGGGCCTGGGTGACTGTTCTTCTTGTGTCTGTCGGGATCCACCTGTAGATCGTGCGAAGCATGCGGAGGGTGTTGAAGCAGGAGGAGGAGACTGCGTTGACTTGCTTGGTCATGGAGAGCGTTGAGTCGAGGATGACTCCCAGGTTGCGTGCGTGGTCGGTGGGTGTCGGGGCTGCTCCCAGCCAAAAAATTACTTCTGCACAGCTCCTTCATTGCAAGGGTTTGATCCTTACCTAACCAATATTGTCACTACTGATGCCAGTGGTAGAGGTCTAGGTGCTGTACTCACCCAAAACAATTCCTTGGGCAAGGAAGATACCATAGCATTTACGTCCCACTCACTGACCCAAACTGAAGAAAAGTATTTGGTCACAGAGCGTGAGGCATTGGCATGTGCTTGGGGGTTAGAACACCTCAGACAATGCATCTGGTGGAACAAAATTACTTTGCGTAGTGACCACAAACCCCTTACCAGAGTCTTGACCACTAAAGGACTTTGTGCAGCTTTCCCAAGATTAGCTAGCATGTCTGTCTGCATGTTTGATTACAATTACAAGGTACAGTATGTACCTGGGACTGAGAATGTGTTGGCAGATTTTCTTAGCCACATACCTGTACCGTTGAGTGAGTTTAGTGAGGACATGGGGAAGATTTCTGTGTGGCAAATATCTCAGAGGAGTTTCCGGGTATCACGTGGGATGAGTGGAAAATTGAACAGGATATATTACTTACTAGTGTTCGCTGCATGATATCAAGAGGGTGGCCTGAAAAGAAGGTGGTCCCTAAAGACTAGTTGCCCTTCTGTGAGATAAGGCATGAACTGTCATATGAAGGTGGTTTATTCTTAATGAATGGTAGAGTCATACCCCATATCAAATTGAGATACAAAAGTCTTAAAATTTGTCATGAACAGCATCTAGGAATAGGCAAAACTAAGAGTATACTGAAGAATTGGTACTGGTGGCCTAGAGTGGATAAGCAAATAGAAGGAACGGTCAGAGATTTCTTACAATGTGAAAATTCTAACAAATCACAAGTTACATTCAGACCACCCCTGCATCGCATTATGTGTCCTAATATGCCTTGAGAAAACCTGGGCATAGATATAATGGGACCAATTCAGGAACAGGATAAGTAGATGTATGTGATTGTTCTCATCGATCACTTTTCCAAATGACCAGAAATAGATGTAGTGCAATAGGGTAATGCATGTAGCATCATAATATTTTTGGGCAAAACTTTCATCAGAGAAGGGTTTGCTTAAAGAGTATCTCGAGTGACAATGGCCCTCAATTTATGTCTTGAAAGTTTTAAGACATACTTACAAAGAAATGGTGTTGTGCACAAGACCACGTCTGTGTATCATCCAGCTGGTAATAGGGCAGTTGAACGGTTCAACCGTGTTATCAAGGGAATCGTCCAATTAGCCAGCAACAATAGCGTAGGTTGGATGGAATCAACCAGAAGAATTGGCCACCTGAGGTGATTAAGGTGAACTTGGAGAATCCACAGAGTGTGTGTATGAAATATTACGACTTGAAACATAACAGCAGGGCAGGGCAACTAAACATTGGAGATTTGGTAAGAGTGAAAAGAAGGGGGCACATAGGTAAGAACCAAAGCAGGTTTTCCCAACCCCCCTACAGTGGAAAACATTTACTGCATTGCAGCATTATTAAGCGATGGTAGGGTATGGCATTTCTCTGCCATCTCTGTATGTAAGCTTAAAGATGTGAATGATATGCCTCAGGAAAAAAATAAAGAAGGTACCACGAAACAGGATGGCAGATGGTGGTATAAGAATGAATGTGATCAACCTAACATTCAGGATCACCCCATTCACCAGGAACTACTGGTAAGTGGAGAAACCTCAACTCCCAATAACAAAGTGGCCCATTCTAGCTATAAAAGAAGTAGAGTAGGCCGTCCTATGGTCAAACCAAGAAAATTACAAGACTATGTCTGTGAGTAACACCTTCTCCAAGGGTTACCTATCAGCATGTTAATGTTACCGAAGTAAACATGTATTATTTAACTGTGTAAGCATATAATGGAAATATGAGTCAACAAATGTCTTGTGTTGTCTATTACATAGTAGTTTGCAGTATTTTTAACTTTTGTCTAGTTATATAAAAGGGAGAGATGTGTTGTGTGCTGCATTAACATGTGTCCCCTCTGTGACACCGTACCTGCTTCTCTCTTATGTCATTGTCATCAGCGGAGCATTCTGGAATGTTAACAGACGCACAGCTGGTGATTGACCGGAGAGGGCATGGAATGCCGTTTTTCCATTCATATCCCCTCCCATGTGTGTTGGAAGCATAATAAAGACTTGTACTTCCTTCAATGCACGAGGACTCATCTTTACAGGCTGCATTTTCCTGTCAGGGTGTTAATTTTATCTTGCGCTCGAGCGCACTGTGAAGCGTTCTACACTTCAGGAGCCCATTCACACGACCCTGAACGCTTCTTCACCAGTCCACCTACGCAGTCCTAAGAGCGTCCTGCTCATGCATGTCAACTTCAGCATTGCACGTGATTGAGTGACATCACATTTCATACTCAGACTTTTTACCTGGCGGCTTTTGTTATGTGAATATCCTTCTTTTGGTAGTTGTTAGACAATTGGATACACATTCTTCCCTAAAGTGTGCATTGGCATAACACATTATACGTTTTTTTCCACAGGAAACAAGACAAGAAGGAGTCGATTGATGAGTATGTAACTGCATTGAAAAAAACAGCCCTGGATTGTCGGTTTTGGGTTATACAGGATGAGCTAATTAGAGATCAGGTTGTAATGCATGCCCATGATCCCTCAATTCAGGAAAGGTTGTGGATCAATGGAGATAGCCCTCTGAAAGTTGTAATGTCAGTTGTAAGAAAGGCTGAGTTGTCAGGGAGAAATAATAAAGCACTCAAGAAAGATAACACAGATGTGGATCATGAAACAGTAGCTAGAGTTATGGTGAAGAAACCTAAGGTGTTCAAGTCTAGCAAAGGGTTGCCTAAGAAAGAGGAGGAAAAAAAGGCCATGAGCAAAGAATTTAGGCGTTATAGATATGATAGTAAGAATCACTTTGCAAATTACAGAAATTGTCCTGCTATAAAGCAAAAGTGCAGTGCTCGTGGGAAAATTGGTCATTTCTTGTGTGTTTGTAAAAGGAAAACATGCAAAAATGAGAGTAATGTATTGAGGAAGGGGTTACTAAATCTTCGAATGAGGGGGCTGAAGACGATGATAATAGTGATTTATGACAATCAAATGCAACCTAAAAGCGCTGGAAGTACGAGGATAGCAAAAAGGGAATACACAGGAGAATGAGAAAGGAGGCTTGTTAAGGCAACAATATTTGCAAACAAGCACTGGCAAAGTCATTATGTATGGTTTTTAATACAGCCATTTAAGCACTCAGTCCATCATCTACCAGGCATGGGATTATTCATTTGTTCATCGTCCCATTAAAACATTCTGGCATTCAACCACTCACCTCTCCTCAATACTATGAACACACAGTGACCAATCAATGATGTGGAAGGTTCAGATTAAAACAGATCTATTGGCATGGTCAACCTGGTAGATTTTAGTGTACAAACTTAAGCTTACCAGATGCTACATGACCACTTTAACCAATTTAGTGATAGCCATTTCCAGAGCATGCGGCAAGTCCCACCTCTGTACTTAAATACTGAGGGCCTGATTCTCGAACTGGACATTGTAGTACATTTTGTAGCACTACAAAATGTAGTACAAAACATGGTACAAAATGTAACTTTTGCCTGTACTCATATGTGCTTAGTTCTCCGCCACGAATGCGGAGGCTCCGCACATGTAAGTATAGATTTTAGAAGTAAATGTGGGAGAGACACAGGAGTGGTGGGAAAAGGGTGGACTTACTCCTAAAAAGGGATGAATAAGAGGGGTTTAGGGAGGGTCATTCCCCCACCCACACAAGAGTAAGTCATTTGCTTTCCTCAAGGGGTAGAGACATATAACTGAGTGCTAGCCCCGAAAAACAATGAGTTGTTGTAGTTAACAGTGCACAAATATCATTAATCACAAGACAATTCTATCAGTCAGAGATCAGAAAAGGTCACATTTGATTTTTCATTAATATTCGTGTTTTTAGGATAACAGATTGCTGAAAGGCCACACTTCCTAAGGTCTGTTAAAAATAGGTGGTATTGTCCTGTGGTACAAGTTAGTTAACTTTAGAAGGTTTTTTCTGGTGGGTACTCTGTCTAACCGCAGACTCCTCACTTTAAAATACCCATGTGCCAGACTGGATCTGGAAAATTTTGTAGCAGTGTTCCCTTGCACCCATATGTGGCTTGTGCGGCTCCATGTTGTGTGGAGTTGCATATCAGGGCCAGCCCTAAGCGCTCAGGTCCGTTCCTTGTTTAACTTGGGACCTTTTTGGATGGTAAAAAGAGCTCACTGCACAGAACTGGGAGGGGGGAGGGCATTGAGGAATCTGTGGTTAGATGGAGTATCCACCAGGAAGAGTATTACCGTAGTTAAGTAGCTTGTTCTTCTGATGGATTCTAACTGCAGATTCCTCACATTAGAATAGATATCAAATCAGTACATCCCCAACGTGGTCAGTCTGTGGAGTGAGTACCGATCAAAAAGTCCTGCAGAACTGAGTGGGTGAATGCAGAACTGAGCGTGAAGTGTTCTTCCTGGGGGACCTGGCTGTCGAGGGAGTATCGCGTTGTAAATGTTTACACCAATGCCTACGTCACAGTGTGGCTCATGTCAAGGGCAGGTATGCCCATTCCGGGGTAGCAGCCTTAGCCCTGGTGGAAAGGTCTCTCAGACCTTCTTGGAGCTGCTTCTTGTCCAGTGTGTAGGAGATCTTAATGCAGAGGATAATCTATCCTGGCAGGCTCCTTTTCTTCATAGACTTCCTTTTCTTTGCTCCAGAAAAGCCCACAAAAAGTCGATTGTCTACTTCATGGTCTTTGGTATGATTAATGGAAAAATCTAAAGCCCTTTTGAGGTTTAACCAATGGAGCCTCTTTTCTTTCGAGGAGTCAAGGGGAGCAAAGCATGCTGGTAGAGTGATGGATTGCCCAACGTGGAAAGTCACAACTTTTGGTACAAAGGCAGCACCAATTTGTCCAGAAAAAAACATTGTGGAGGGAAGGTGCACAGACAGTGCCTACAGTTCACTCATGTGATGAACTGACATAATCACAATGAGGAAAACAGTTTTCAACGTCATGACACATACCACGCAGTTATGCAAAGCCTCAAAGGGCGTACACATAAGGAAAGTCAAGACCAAGTTAAGGTCCCACTGTTACATCAAATACTGCTTCGGAAGAAAGGTGTGTCAATTCTTTAATAAATGTTATCACAACAGATGATTTGTACAAGGACAGTTGATTTGGCAGACATAGAAAGGCTAAAAGGGCTGACAAATAACCTTTTCTAGTTCTCACTGCAATGCCTTGCTGGGCTAAAGATAAAAACAAACAAAAGCACATCTGACAGCTTAGCCTGTAAGGTGTCAGTCACCACACCAGGTTAAGAATGTGTCCCAGCGCCAAGCATAAATGGCTTTTGTGAGGGGCATCTGGCTACTTCAGGTGGTGAATCGAAAGCAGTCAATTGCTTCTGCTCAGTCTCCACACATGGAGAAATAGATTGCACAGATTTGGGTGGAGTATCCTGACATGTTGTTGGGACAAGAGATCCTTGTGAGGTGGCAACCTGATCGGAGGACAGATGCTCATGCCCAGGAGGTCTGGATACCACATTCCCTTTTCGCAATCCTGGGCCACAAGGATGACCTTCACCAGATCCTTCCTGATCTTTTTCAGAACTCTGGACAGGAGAGGTATTGCCGGGAAGGTGTGCAGGGGTTCCTTGTTCTTTTTCATTCAGAATGTATCTCCTAACAAGTTTTCTTGTGGAAATGTCAATTGCAAAATTGTTGACACTGAGTGTTATTGACAGTGGCAAACAGATCTAGTGAGGATTGTCTTCACTGGTGGAAGACGCCATGCACCACTTCGGGATGCAGACACCAGTTGTGATCTGCCACATGACATATGGTCAGATCATCCGTTCTGTTATTCAGAGACATCGCCAGGTGGTTAGCAACCAGAAAGATGCCCTGACATCCCAGTTCACTCCTGACATGCAAAGCCTCCTTTGTTGTCGTATTGCATAGCTGTGGTATTGTCCATGTCAGCTGTGGGTTGGGAGGAAGGGTGGCCTACTGCAGTACATAATTGCATTTGGTCAGTCACCACTGTGGATCTCAAGCTGTTTCTTCCTAGACCTGGATGGTGTTGGAAAGGTGGCCTATCCATACCTCAAGCAGGATTTCACACCCCCTGACTCGAATAATCTCTCTGATACCAGCTCAAATTCCACCAGACGGGGCTCATCCAGCAATAGTGACTCCAGCGGAGAGAACTGGAACACTAACCAAACGAGAAGGGGCGGTAGGCAGGGATACTTTGGGTACCAACCACCACAGTACCAGCCATCACAGTACCAGGGACCATCTTACTGGCAATACCCCATGTACCCCCAGGGCCCACCGCAATTCGGACCCCCAGGCATGAGCCAACCTTTTTTAGGCAGAGGTTGGGGCAGAGGGCGCGGGCGAAAAAGAGGAAACCCACAAGAAAAGAGGGTACAGTGGGAAGAACCCCAGCAACGGACAATGGAAACCAGGAATTACACGAAAGGAGAATTTAGTAGTGAATCTGTCCACTAGGAGATTGACTGAGTTGGAAGAAAGAGTCTTACAAAAGGGTCTGGGCTTCGTCCCCACTCCCAAGGTGGACCAATTCCAACAATTATGTGAATTACAACAATTCTTCCGCAAAGTACGCCTCAGGGCCTTCTTTGACAATAAACCCCACCTACAAGTAAATGACTCAGGACTACACAATCCCTCCACTTTCACCCCCACCAGCGGCATGATACCACATGAGGTGGCGACGTTTGAACAGGCAGTCCTGAAGGACACACAGGCAACCACCAACCTGGGACATTTTTGCAATATCCCTAGGGTGAACTGATGGCCGTTGAGACGCTGGCTAACGACCCCACAATAACTATAAAACAAGCAAAGGGGTGCCACTGTCATCATGGCTACCCTGGATTACGAGACTGAATGCCTAAGACAGCTGAGCAATAGAAAATACTATACACCAATTGCCAGCAGTCCACTGGAAAGGTTGACAAAGACTATCTCTGCTCTAGTCTTCTCCGCAGAGACCCAAGGGTGGGTTAGTAAAAAGGAAGCCTCCTTCCTAATTAAACAAGAACCTCGGACCCTTATTTCTATGTACTACCTAAGATCCATAAGGGGACCACCCCGGTACCGGGTAGACCAATTGTTTCGGGATCGATTCCATACTGGAACCGCTGTCACAATTCTGTGACCACTTCCTGCAACCCCTGGTAAAGCTGATTCCTTCCTATATCCAGGACACCACGGACGTACTCCGTCTATTAGACGAGTTTCAACCCACTAATGACATCGACTTCCTCATCACGCTAGATGTGAAGCGCTCTATACTAACATCCCTCAGAGAGCCACTCTAGACGTGATAGAGGAGGAATTGAGTTCAGTAACATGGGAATCTCCTACACCTCGCAGTTTCATTATGGAATGCGCTACCCTAGCTCTCACCGAAAACTTTTTCGAGTTTAAAGGCCAGCTCTATCATCAAACTCAAGGTACTTCCATGGAAGTACCTTCCCTCCCAGCTTAGCCTGTTTATACATGGCGGCCTTTGAGGGTAAGCTGATTTTCCATGAATCCAACCCATACCAGTCAAACATACGGTTGTGGAAAAGGTTCATAGATGATATCCTCATCTTCTGGACAGGTGACTCACAGCCCTACACTGAATTCTTTGAATGGATCAACAACCAGAATCCATATCTCAGATTTACCAGCACGGTGTCTTCCAACCAAATTGCATTCCTGGACTTAACTATCAAACTTGAGCAAAGTACTTTGTCAACAACTATGCACAGGAAAAGCACTGACCGCAATAGCCTATTGCTGTATAGCAGACACCACCCACGGGCCCTGAAAGAAAACCTCCCTTCGGTCAATTTCTACGGGTGAGGAGAAATTGCAGCACATTAGAGGCATTCAAATCTGAATCTGAAATCCTCGCAAAAATCTGGCAGCACGCGACTACCCACCACGCAGTATAGCTCTCTCTAGGAAGAGAGCTAGAAATAACAACCGCGAGGGCCTGTTAGAACCTAGAGAGAAGACCCCTACTGAAACCCTAACCTGTGTTACCACGTTTACATCAGCTTCTAACCAACTGACCAAGGTTATAAAGAAGCATTGGAACATACTTAACACTGGCGGGATGACTCTGGCACAACCGCGCTATGCGTTCAGACGCTCCAGGAATCTCAAAGATATGTTGATTCATACAAGAACTAAGGCACCCACGGGGACAACAAAGAACACTGTGGCAACTACCGCCTGTAATGGGCCATTATCCATGCGGCTCATGCACGGCCTGTGCCTTTACAAAAATACAAAAACCATCACCTTCAATAACGGTTTCACGTGGGAAATAAGGTTGCACACTAACTGTAATACACACAATTGCGTATACCTGATCACATGCCAATGCGGGCTGTACTACGTAGGGATGACCGCACGCCCCATAAAACTACGCATCTCAGAACATCGTAGCAGTTTCCGTTGCCACAAAAGCAACACCAAAATGTGCATCCACTATTTGGAAAAGCATCATACACCAGAATCATTACAGTGGGTCATCTTGGAGGCTTTCCCCAAAATCTCAAAGAATGCCCTACTTGTCAAAGAACAGAGGTGGGTATACAGATTATCCTCCCATATTACAGGACTCAATGAGGAAATTCCTTGGAATTCTCTGAGGATTTAACATGAACAGACTAACCACATGAGAATGGGTTCCTGTGCACAGAGACGACAATACACTATCAGGGGCACACAATTACTATAAATGCAGTAAACAAACCAGCCAACATTTACCACTTTAAAATGGCCGCCACACTATAGTACAAAAAACCATGGGAGTATCCGACGTGGAAACACCACTCTAAGATGGCCGCCATTTCCAACTATGAACAGACTCCCGCCTTTTGGTTAGAGACGTCCCACTTTAGAAAGCAGCGACGGACTATAAAAATAGATCAGCAACTGACAACCTCACCTCCCGGACCCGGTAGATGTGGGTAGGTCGACTCGATACGTGACAACAGCACAAAAGTGAGTACTGCCAATGCGCGCGCTGTTTCCTTGCCATACAGACACTGAGGATGGTAGTTATAAATAGTTATGAATAGATAATCCCTCTAGTTTTCACCTACACCACCACCCTGAGCTATTGGCTGTCCCCCTTGATGGTGATTTAGCTATACATTCTGTGAACCACGAGCCCGATGTTCTCAATACAACAAGCTCCCCTGAAATATAATTGCATAAGTCATGAACCCGTTAAGAATGAGTATGTAGACTATGAATTGAGGTGTTCAAGGCAACTAGATTTTTATAAGCAGTATGACTGACCTTTGCACCATCCATGCTCTCTCCTAATTGACCTCTGTAGCTCTGTGAGGAACTCCTCTAGTTTGACCTACCGGGTACTGATGCCGCCTGGTTAGCTTACAACAATGGGTGAGTCCAAACGATATTTACCTGCTGCAGTACACTTGTGCCACTAAGGTTGTAGTTCACACTAGCTCACTGTGGGCACTCACCGTGTAGCACAGTTGTTTTTACAATGTTTTTAATTCTCTGAACTTTGGCTTTCACAATTCACTGACAGAAAACTAAATTTGAGTCACAGGGGAAATGATACTGTATATATATTCGAATGTGTACCATTAATACCAATGTCACCCTTCTCTCCCCACACAGGTAGGACCAGGTCTGACAGGTACACGATTTAGGTAGTTACCTGGTTGATGTGAGTATGTTGCCACGTCGCCAATTTTAAGTGTAGATAGTTTCCACAATATAGGTCCTGATGAATCGCATGTAGACTATTACAGTGAGCTGAGAAACATGTTGACCTCATTTGCACCAATAGCGACGCTTAGACCTAAGACATAACACTTAGCCAAGCACCGCATTGTTTATATTTTTAACTAGGGTAGGAGACCCACTGATTAAAAATTGTCTTCACGGATACTCCGAACCTTATTTTAAATCACACACATACATGTACACAGTTCTGGCCCCTCACCCCCACTTCACCATACGGCTATTGGAAAAAGATCTCCGCCAAAGTGCCCCTACTACAGGGAGCCCGTTGAGTATTGCACCGCCGACCCGACGAGGAGCAGCCCAGATGATGAAGCATGACACCCGATTGGGTGTGTGAGGGCATTACAATCCAATAAATGGACTCCCAACTCTGAACCCAAACGTTCAGGGTGGTGTCAATTTCCCTTGCTCGTACACTCTTGAGGAACAGCATAACCTTCTTCTTCTAGGCCTTGATGCTGACCCCACTAGAACTTCAGGTTCCACTGCAGGGCTCACATATGCAAAGTAGCACAGTTGAGAAGGAGGATGCACAAGGTTAAAAGGTCAAGAAGGCTTAAAGCCACCCTAACCATGATATGGGATCAGAGTCAGAATATCCTGAACTTACTGCTGTGGAGGAAAAGCCCTTAACTCTAAAGTTTCCAGAATCGCCCCATTGAATGGAAGCCTCTGCCAAGGAATCAGGTGGGACTTCAGCTTTTTTATGATGAAAGCCAACAATAGCAAAAGTTTCACTGTCATTTGGAGGTGGTCCACGAATGACAAAGGAGAGCTCGCCTTGAGCAGCCAGTAGTTGAGTTATTCAAATACAGATATCCCCGACGACGAAAGATGGGCAGCGACCATTGCCATCACTTTCGTAAACATCCAAGGGACGCTGGTGAGGGTGAAGGGGAGCACGACAAACTGAAAATGCTTCTGGCCTACCTTGAACTCTAGGCAATACCTGTGGGAATGAGTATATGAACATATCTGTCTTGCAAGTCCAAAGACACAATCCAGTGGCCTGGGTCCAGAGCAGATGGTATCTGGGTCAATGTGAGCATTTTGAACTAGTCCTTCCATAGGAAGGTGTTCAGGGGTCAGATGTCCAGCATAGATGAAGCCTCCATCTTTTATTAGTATGTGGGAAAAACATCCCCCACTGTTCTCAGAGTCCGGTACCCTCTCTGTGGCACTTTTGAAGAACAACAGGAGTACCTCCAGCAGCAGGATGAACTGGGTTGTCTGTTGCATCACTGGGTAGGAAGGCTGTCTCTGCCTATATGCTGGGCCCTTGGAGTAGCCCACAAATATTTTGAACTGATGTGGAAATTGTTTAGAAGGTTCAACATCCTCAAGGAACATAACGCAGCTCTGCTGTCTTGAAAACACTCCAAAGCGGAGTCTGCCTTCCCCCCCATAGAGTCGAGAAAAGAGTGGAAAAATTATAAACTCCCCTTTAATGTCAGATAGTGCAGACCCCAAAATTGAAATTTTAGCTGTCCCATCTATTTGGGTTGAACACTTTGAAGGCATTTTTAATCCCCGTAAGAACTATCTGGCAGTACCTCAGAGTGATATAAGTGGTCTGATTTCAACCACCTTACAATTGATTACAGTGGAGGAGGTGGTTGCAGCCACAGGAAAGGCTATTGCTTTGAAAGCCCCTGGCCCCAACGGAGTTCCAGTTGATATTTTTAAGGCCACTATTGACATGGGCTCTAGTCCTTGCAAAGTTTTTTAATGCAGCTGCCCGTAGGACCATTTCCCAAACCTGGGCTGACTCTATTGTCGTCCCCATATTATAAAGAGGAGACATGGGGGATCCCAGGTGCTACTGCCCGATATCCCTCCTGGACTCCTCGGCTAAAGTTTTGGGGAGGATTTTTTTAGATCGACTGGATGGTGGAAAACCATGCGTTGACAGGAATACAATATAGTTTCAGGAAGGATTTAGGGACCATGGAACAATGTATAAATCTCCATCTCATAATTAGTAAATACACACTAGCGAAGCAGGGTTTTATTTATCTCGGTTTTGCTGATCTTTCCAGTGCCTTCGATTTAGTTAATCACTCAAACCTGTGGAAAAATTGATTGACATGGGTGCCCCCATGGACATTGTAACCCATCTTTCCCAGATGTACTCTTCTAAGACCTCATGCATGAGATTTGGATTTGGGGGAGAGTGTAGCTCCAACCCTCTTCTCCCTCTTTGTGAATTGGATTGACAAGGAGCTACAGAAGCTAGATGCCGATTCACCAAAAATTGGACCTTGACCCACAACGGTGCTCCTTTATGTTGATGATACAGTGTTAATGTCTTGAACCGCAAACGGTCAACAAAAACTGATCGATGGTTTCGCCGGATATATGGAGCACAAAGATCTTAAATTAAACTTGGCTAAGACCTTCACTATGGTGTGCGGAAGAGGCAGACCCAAAAAGAAATCACTCTTTGTCAAGGAACATAAATTACTAAAAGTAAAGAATTTTTCCTACCTGGGTGTACTTTTCTCAAGCTCTGGTTCTTGGAGCCCCCACTTAGAACTAGCAAAGTCACGACTTGCTAGATCGACTGAGGCTTTGTTTAGGTTTGCAAGAAAAGCTGGCAATAAACCTATCCATGAGATGTTGCAACTTTATAGGAGCAAATGCATACCTTCAGCCATTTACGGAGCAATCCTTTGGGGGGGCGAGGGGGCAAAACACCATGCAAACCCAGGAATATTTCCTTTTGGCTAGGCTCCTTGCTGTACCGGGTACTATACCTACTTTTATTACTCACAGAGAATTAAGTGTTAGGTTGGTGGAGGACATAATTGATCTGAGTGCGATTACTGGTTGGTATAACATTTGGCGTAAACCAGGCATGAAATTCCCAAGAGAAGTAATCAATGACAGCCTTGCCCTTGAGCACTGTAATAAAATCCCCTAGCTGGTGCATGTCAATAGGTTAATAAATGAAATCGACGTGGAACTCCAAAATAAGAATCAAGCGAATATATTACAATTTGGTAAGAAAGAACTACAAGCCATTTTAACTTATAAGGGAGCAGCCGAGAAAGAATTTAAAGAAAGGCAGAAAACTACAGTAATTAAATATTTGGAAGGGCCCTTACAACCTGGGCTGCAGGGCTACCTTGCGATGGTCATAGACGTTCAGAATTTTTTTTTATCTTACTAGGCTGCGACTAGGTATTGCATATCGCCTTGTAGTTATTCCAAAAAGAGATACATGTTCCAATAGACTCCCTAGATGCCCGTGCGATGGAGTGTCAGTACAATGGATATTGACGATATCCAGACGTCAGGGAGACGCATAGGTGAACCGGCAGTGCCCGTACCTTCTATTCGGTGGTCCCTCCAGTGGTCGGGTCCCTCCCCTACATCTATGAAGTAACACCCCTCCTCAATTGAGGTGGAGACGCCAATCTGGTACCTTATACGGGATCAGACATAGACCATTTGGACATCCCCACTTTACAGGGAGTCCCCCCACGGTCCTCATCCTCTGGGGACCCCATCTGTTCATTTTATGGTCCTGAAGAAGTGCCGTTCGACTTTTGAGCTCTGAAAGCACGAAACATGTTGACCACATACACATAACAGCTACCCTGGTACCTTAAGACCTCTTGGTAGCCCCACTGTTTTTACTTAGTCCTGGTCCCACTTTTTGAATTAAAACGTTCATGGGTCCGGTGCCTATTTTAAGTCACATAGTCACTTTGCACACACCATTGATCACTTATTTTTAGCCCACATACACCCTTCACATACGGCGTCCTCAGATCAAAAGAACTCCGCCAAAGAAGCCACCAGGCCCGTCAGACATTGCAGCGCCGGTCTGACGAGGAGTGCCCTATGATGAAGCATGACACCCTAACAGGTGTGTGAGGGCATTACGATCTGAAATTGAGATCTCCCAGCGACTTGAACACTAGTCAGATAGCAACCTGAAGTGCATCTGCTCATTAGAGGAATGGACTCCTTTCTGTGATTTAATAATAGAATTGCGCCATGCCTCCGGAAGGGACCTTCTAACGGCAGCATTAATTTATAACGTAAGAAGAGAGGCCCAGAAATCCATAAAAGATTTAAACAGGTCCCCTAGCACCCCGTTTGCCCGAGGGGACTTTCCTACAGACACAATAGCATCTTTAATCTCCTCCCACGGTAACGTCAATTTGGCGCCAGGAGTCAGAGACGAGATAGGAGATTCTAAGACTTCCCCCAAGCCTGTTCCTTGTCATTAGAAAGGATACAGCTTTAAGAGGGCAATTTCATTAACAACAAGCATTGGACAAGCCAAAACGTATGGCCTTTGCAAGCACATAATTTAATAAATGTTTGATGCATTTTTTTGCACTGATATACAACTGAAATTAAAAGATTACAAGTTATTAAAAAAGTAAAAATGACGCAGATAGTGGGCATATGCTTTTTTTTTTTTTTTAAAGGCAAAAATGAAGTGTTTGGCATTGAACTGTACTATTCTTTAGGTGGATGTGCACATGTGATCAGTAAAAATGCCATAATTCAAAGTGTAAAATGGCAGTGTTTGAATAAGACTGGCCCACACTGTATGATGTTGTGGGTGGAAGAAAACTGCAAATGGTACCTAAACAGGGGTGACCTAAAGCCCCTCTATGTAAATATATGTTTCCATGTATGTATCTTTTATTTGTTCAATTTTTTTTACTGACACGATGCTGGTGAGACTTTAGGCCAGACCTATAAATAAGGCAAATAACCAAAGAGTGTAAAGTTGCTAATTTCACTAGTGCCACACTCAGATGAATGAATGTAAACACAAATCCATGGCGGGGGTGTGGTATGACTGGCCAGCATGATGGACGTGTAGTAAACACTGTCCCGCTTCACTGTCTGAACTTCTCGACATCCTGCTACTAGCTGCTCTTCAACCCACTACCCCAACATGGTACCACTGAAAGGGGTGGAGGAGTCAAGAATTCTGCCGCCGGCCATCCCTCAAAGAAGTCGCATGGGCTGTACTGCGCTGAGTCAGCCTAAAGAATACAAGATGGCCAGCAGCAGGCCTGAATGTGGACACAGCAGCAGGATCCCTGGTGGAGGAGGAGGCTGGGTAAGCCTCCTCCCACCTGTGCCACTTCCCTCAACACAGTGTAAAATGGTGCGGGCTCCAGTGGTGGCATGGTGAAGAACTAAGATCCTTTCTGGAGGGGGTGGTGCTCGTCAACCCCCCTCTGCAACGCATTCCCTGGGTGGGTGGGGTGCTTGCCCACTTGATTGCTTGGGGGGCTGGAGTGCCGGAATGTCACTGGGCCCCCAGGGCATAGGGGAGCCCCTTATGGAGGCCTTAGTCTGCTCAGAACTTGTGGAATAAAGGCAGACAACATGTAGAAGGAGGCTGGAGGACACAGGGAGCACTTGAAGGGGTTGTGGGAGTTGGTGCACCAGGGATCCGACTACAATGATTGTTGTTATCCCTTTGAGGGGCACATCTGCCACATAGCCAATTCATGTTGCTGGCTGTGGGGGCTGAAGCGATGTGACTCTGACTAGAGGTTCACGGCAAGAAAGGGCAGGTCTGAGGCCATTTAAGGGATGCAAGTCAACCCTAAAAACTGCTTGATTCCTGGTAGGAAGCAGGAGTTTGCCTAGACTCCAAACTCAAACTGAGGGGATACAAAGGATACGGGCGGCAACTGTAGGTCCGGAGAAAGATGGGGAAAGACCAGACAGAGGCCTCTGCTACTCAGACAATAATGGACAGATATGCAAGGTCACACAGGAATAATTGAGTTCATCGAGAAACCTGTCTGATTTGAGTGTAAGTACGATAATGGAAAGGTTGATTTCTGGTGGGAAAGAACCCTACAGAGCGACTTCTAAATAGATAAATACCATATAGTGGGCAAGTAGGGATTTGTATCTAGAGTGACATTCTATCAGGAAGACATCTGGTCCGGGTGTCTTACTGGAGTTCGAGGAGCTGATTGGGAGGAGCTGATCCTCCTCTCTAATGGGAGTCTCTAGCTTCTCTTTCTCGAACACATATAGGGTGGGAAGAGGAAGGTCTATGATGAATGGGGCTCTACCCTCGCGCTCTGGACATTATTGCTTGGAATAGAACATTTTATAACAGTTTTCAAAAGCTGTGGCAATTTCCAGTGGGGTAGCTGTCAGTGTGATTGGTTTGGGTGATATATCCCTATTGGCAAGTGTTAGGACTAGGGTTTCTGGTTGTCAGAGTATAAACCCTGAACAAACAGGAACGACCACTCCAGTCAGGGTAACTAGATACACACTAAAAGATAACCTGTGCCCACCCTCTGGTAGCTTGACACAGAGCAGTCAGGCTTATCTAAAGAGGCAATATGTAAAGTATTTGTGCAACACACACACACACACACAGTAACACAATGAAAACACCCCAAGAATACTCCACACAGTGTTAGAAACATACATTATTATATATTAAAACAAGACCAAAACAACAAAAAAACAATAAGTAGAACTGGAGTTATGTATTTTTAAAGAATAAATCAAAATGTAGTGCTTAGAAGCATACAGGGCTTCAGGGTTTTTTTGAGGTTGTGCTGGACCAGGATAAATACAAAGTTCAGGCCGACTGTGATGGAGGGCAGACAGGCTACAGAACTCCCGCAGGCCCTACTGAAAAAGTAGCTTGGGTGAAGGAAGCGTTGATAAGAAGACTCGATTTGTCGGTTCCGATCCACGCAGTTGACAAACCCCTTTACGATGCAGGCGATGCGTCGAGCCACGCTGTCTGTTGTTGTCGAGCCGTGCAGTCCGTCAAATCAATGTTGTCGAAAAGCTACGGCGTCAAAGGGCAATGCATCAGTTCCGATTGGCGTAAAGTCACTGCTTCGATTTTGATGGTTCTGTCAAGCAGAAGCTCAATTTTCTAGGCCCAGTACTGGATTGGCACCACTTGGCAGGGCAGGACTCACAGATGGCAGAGTCCAGGTGCTGTTGCAGGGTTGAAGGAAGTCTTTGATGGCCCTGAGACTTCAGAACAGAGGGCAAGCCAACACGCCCTTTGAGTCACTCTGGGTTCAAGTGAGATGGGTCCAGTCCTTGCCCTCAGCAAGGCAGAGATCAACAGGCAGCAAGGCAACACAGCAAAGCAGAAAAGATGTTCTTCAAGAGCAGCAGTCAAGCAGAGGGGCAATCCTTGTAGCACAGCAGTCTTTACTCCTCTCAGAGTTCTTCCCAGGTCCAGTAGTGTACTGTCTTGGTAGGGTCAGAGCCCCAGTACTTATACGCAGTTGTACCTTTGAAGTGGGGGTGACTTCAAAGAAGAGTCTTTGAAGTGCACACAGGTCCTTTCTTCCCAGCCCTGGCTCCAGTAGGGGGTAATCAGCCCTTTGTGTGGGAAACAGGACACTGCCTATTCAGGTGTGTCAGCTCCCCTCTATCTTCCTGCCCAGGAATAGCTGTCAGAATGCAGATGAGTTCTGTCACATCTACCCTTCCTGTGTTGGTGGCTGTCTAGAGGGAAGGCACAAAGTGTAGCTGTCACCCACCCCAGACATGTATTGGAGACAGGCTTAAGGCACACAGAGCAGTAAGAACAGAGAAAAGCCCACTTTCTGAAAGTGGCATTTCTAAAATAGTAATATTAAATCCAACTTTACCATTAAAGAGGGTTTATGATTACCATTCCAGAGATATGATGCATCATGTAGTTACTCCTTTCTAATCAGGAATTACAGCTTAAAAGTGTATTAAGGAATTCCCAATACTAACTTATGTAACTACTAGGACATACAAACCTTTACAGTACATGTCCAACCTTTTAACCTACACAGCATCCTGCCCTATATACTACCTAGGGCCTACCTTAGGGGTGACTTATGTGTAATAAAAAGGGAGTTTAAGCCTTGGCAAGTAGTATTAAATGCCAAGTCGAAGTGGCAGTAAACTAAACACAAAGGCCCTGCAATGGTAGGCCTGAGACAGATTTGAAAGGCCGGCCTCTAAATGAACGCAATGCATTTCGTCCAAATTTCCTCATAAGCAACTAAACCGACATTTTTGTTAACATTTTGGGCACAAGACTCCTTGAAGTTGTTCCATAGTTGGCCCACAGTGACTAATATTGATTCATGCCGGCCCGAGGTACTTGACACTACATACACAGATTTTATGCCACTATGGGACATTTTCTGACTCTTAGGGTTTTCACAGCCCTCCTTCTTATCAGGTTTGTGCAAGCATTTGATTCCTTGGACTGGTACTTCCTGTTTGGAGTGTTGACCCAGATAGGCGTTGGCTCCGATTCAGATCATATGTTAAAATCCTTTACGCATGGCTCCATGCACAAGTGAAAGTGAATGGAATCCTTTACAAACCCTTCCCAATTTCCCGGGGCATCAGGCAAGAGTGACCCGTATCCCCCTTACTTTTTGCCCTGACAATAGATCCATTAGCGGTATGGGTTAGATGTGGTGCGCAGGTCCAGGTGATTCAGGGGTCAAGCAGGGAAGAAGACTGCATCACATTATTTGCTCACGATCTTTCTTTAAATGAGTAACCCACAATACACTTGCCCCCGTTTAATGTGCATGCTTGAGCTCTCGAACAAGGACTCTGACCTAAAAGTAAACTGGTCAAAATCTACATTTGTCCCTATCAAGGGCAATGCGGGAGACCCAGAATGAAGGCCCCAACTCACCTTATCTATCTAGAGTCTTAACTATCTTGGTGTCTATCTGGTATTAGAGCCAAAGCGAACATGGAGCCTTACCCTCCACCCACTCACCGCTAGAACCTGCAGGAAACTGGCCAGCTGGACAGACCAGCTAGTGAAGTCCCATAATCGCCTTCAAAACTTTCCTTTCCCATTCCACCCAAATGGTTTAGAGAACTATGTGGTGAAGCATACACATTCATTTGGACCAACTAGGCTTCATGCATTGGGGTGGACAAATGCATAGTCCACGTATGACAGTGGAATGGGAATGGCTGATATGAAGCTATAATGCTGGTCCTCCCACATAACAGTGCTTAAAGAGTGCCTCTATAGTAAGGGTGGGCGTAGTTCGCAAGCAGCGCTTACGCGAAGCTACGCAAAGTGCAGTTCGCACTACGCGAGCTACGCCGTAGCACTCACGCGAACTGCGAGTGCGCTGTCTCGCAATGATTGCACAGTGCCGGATGCTTGTCCGCACTGTGCAATCATTGAAAACGGCATCTTGCACAGTGCGAGCAGCTCTTACTGCCGCCGAGTAGATTTTTACCGAGCGGCAGCTTTCAATGCGGACTGGTAGTTTCCATCGCGAGCGGTCGCGAGCATACGCGACCACTCGCAATGAGAAACCTGACCTCCCGCGTTGGAGAATCTCGGCCGAGGTTTATTTTCCACGCCGCGATCGGCAACTTGATGTTGCTGATCGCGAACGAGGAAAAAGTCTCGCCGGATGTCATTTTGCTTGCTCGCGGTCGCCAACTTGACGTTGAGGACCGCGAGCAAGCAAAAATGACCGCTGCACTACGCTACGCGTGTTTGCACTGTGCTACGTGCACTCGCTATGCGAAGTAGCGCAAACTTCGCAAACTACGCGAGCGTAGCGTAGTGCTTTGCCCAGGGTTACTCTATAGCGGCAGGACGAACCGGCATATCATACCGGCCATGAAGTGGTCTTCAGACCTATACATGCGAATCCCTTGGCCAGCTCCCTTTTCGAGGATTCAAAGTAACGAAAATAGTACTCCGAAGCTGACAAGGTGCACTCAAATGGATACAATGCAGTAGTAAGCCAACGTTAGAGACACTTCTGTAGGTGGGTACCTGGCCTAAACATTGTACGCAATGTCAGATTTTTGGAAATGGGACAACATCTGCATCTTTAAACTGGGATATAACTGCTTGAAATCCTTTTAGGAGCCCAAAGAAGATTTTGGACTTAACAGGTGACTATTCTACCAATAGCTCCAGTTGCATCATTCTCTAGATGCCAATCTGGAATACCTGGGGGAAGTCACAGAATTTAACTTCTTAGAGATCAAAGTGGTTATCATCCCTTTTGGCAAGGGGGATTTCATGTATATATAAAGCTTTACTTCCTAAGGTGCTGTGCCCACTTGCAAACCTCAGGAGAAGATGGGAAAATTGGGACGGGACAACAGTGAATGGCAGGAGGCAAAAATAATCTCACGCACAATCGTCAAATCAGCTAACCACCGTCTCATTCAACCTAAACTCCTACAGTGAGCTTGCTACACCACACAGAGGCTGTGGCACAGATTTCATCACAGGTCCACCAAATGTTTTCGATGCAGTGAGGCGGGAGACTCCTTTCAAGTTATCTGGTGGTGTCACATGATATCTCACTACTGGAACAGTGTGTTCACTACTGTATCAGATGTCCTGGCCCAGCTCTTCAGTCCTTCACCCAGAATGGTCCTCTTAGGGCTTCTGGAGGAATGGGAGGGATTCCAGGTGACATTACACTTTGGTGGGAATTGGAACTATTCTGGAAAAACAAGATAATGCAAGATTTTGGAACTTTGACTCTGCATCTCCTTTTGGTGAATAGCTTGGGACAATGGATCACAGGGCCAAATATGAAGAAAGCATTTACTTGGCCGGGGTTTGCCCCACAAGCACTAGAAGAGGAGAAAATGGTGAGCTCCTTTTAGCATGCACTGGGATTTATGTGTAAAATGGATATCATTGCTTGGTGTCATTGCATTTTGTACTCTGTGCTCTAAGACGTGTAAGTAAAATAAATTCAGTAAAGTTTGGTTGTCAAACAAAAACAAATCCACAATAGCCACCATTCCAGCCCTACTAATGCTTGTTTATTTAAATAACCCATTTGTCTTATAATTGGTGTTTCGTGGTCACATTAAAATTTTTTACATGCACTATAAATAGTAGGTGCTACTATTACTGGGCTTAAGGATAATCCACGACCTCAGAAGTATTAAAATATGAGGTGGCCTTGTTTGGAGCTCAAACTCAAGATCTACAGCTCACACCAGGTTTTAAACAAGCATGGGCAAACCCAATAGGTCTGATCTATTCAACCTATTGGCTCTAGTAATGTTGCTGATGCTGTGAAGCATTGACAAAAAGGAATGCTAGTTGTCAATGCTGTGCAGCATTGGCAGGAATAAAATTAACCCCTTCAGTGCATCAGACGGCCGGGGGCCGTCAGACGCACCAGTGCTCCTGTGCGTCGGTAAGCCCCCGGCCGTCCTCGCACATGGCACAGGGAATCCCTCTGGTGCGGGGACCAGAGGGATTCCCTTCACCCACAACAGCCTCAGGAGCTGGGGAAGAGCTTCCCCAGCTCCCGAGGCTGCAGCTTTGGTTTCCCTGAAATAACATCTTTTCAGTGGAACCGAAACTGAAATGAGCCAAGAGGCTCATTTCAGCCTTCGCTTTCTACGTGCTCAGGGGGCTATCTCAGCCCCCTGAGCACGTAGAAAGTCAGGAGAGGTATCGTTGGAAAGGGGAACCCTCCTTGGAGGGCGATACCCAAGCAGGGATCCACCCACTAGCCACCAGGGAGGGGGGAGCGGCCCCTTGGGCAAGGGCCTTTGCTCCCCCCCTAAAAATGGGTAAATTCAGTCTTTCTGTCCCCCGGGGGAGCAGATGGGGGCAGTAGCCCCCAATCTGCTCCCCGGCGGGGGGGGGGGGGGCAGAAAGCCCACTAGAAACCAGGGATTTTTTTTGTCAATTTCAATTTGGGGTGGGGGCTGCCCAAAACGGGCATGCCAATGCCACCACCCCCGCAAAAATTACAGTCTTTCTGCCCCCCCAGGGGGCAGAAAGCCCACTAGAAACCAGGGATTTTTTTTGACAATTTCAATTAGGGGGGGCTGCCCAAAACAGGCACGCCAATGCCCCCATCACCGCAAAAATTACAGTCTTTCTGCCCTCCGGGGGACAGAAAGCCCACTAGACGCCAGGGATTATTTTTGGCAATTTGAATTAGGGGTGGGGGCTGCCCAAAACGGGCATGCCAATGCCCCCACCCCACCCACAAAAATTACAGGCTTTCTGCCCCCCTGGGGGGCAGATGGGGCAGTAGCCCCTAATCTGCCCCCAGGGGGGCAGAAAGCCGACTAGATACCAGAGATTTTTTTGGGCAATTTGAATTAGGGGTGGGGGCTGCCCAAAACAGGCACGCCAATGCCCCCATCCCCCACAAAAATTACAGTCTTTCTGCCCCCCCCCCCCCGGGGGGGGGGGCAGAAAGCCCAATAGAGGCCAGGGTTTTTTTCCCTGTTAAATTTAGGGGTGGGGGCTGCCCAAGATGGGCATGCCAATGCCCCACCCCTCCCCACCACAAAATTCCAGTCTTTATGTCCCCGCTGGGGGGCAATAGCCCCCAATCTGCCACCCCGGGGGGACAAAAAGCCCACTAGATACCAGGGATTTTTTTCCACTGAAATTAGGGGTGGGGGCTGCCCGCGATGATGGGCATGCCAATGCCCCCACCCACCCCCGTAAAATTAGTCTTTCTTCCACCCCAGGGGGACGGATGGGGGCAGTAGCCCACAATCTGCCTCCCTGGGGGGGTAGAAAGCCCACTAGACGCCAGGGATTTTTTTCCATTGAATTTAGGGGTGGGAGCTGCCCAAAATGGGTATGCCAATGCCCTCCTCCCCATAATCCCACAGTCTTTCTGCCCCCCCCGGAGGCAGATGGGGCAATAGCCCCTGATCTGCTCCCGAGGGTGCAGAAAGCCCACTAGGCCCCAGGGATTATTTTGTTTTATACGTAGAGGTGGGGGCTGCCCAAAATGGGCATGCAGGTGCCTCCACCCCCAAAAAAAATTGCCACAGCCTTTCTGCCTCCCCAGGGAGGCAGATGGGGGCAATAGTCCCTACTCTGCCCCCCCGGGGGCAGAAAGCCCACTAGGAGCCAGGGATTTTGTTCTTTTATTTATACGTAGGGGCGCTTGGCTGGCGGTGTGTGTGGATGGCGCTTCGCTGGCGGTGTGCGTGGATGGCACTTGGCTGGAGGTGCGGTTTGCATGGATCCCCCAGCGTTTTCTTACCCAGAAACCCCCGCAAACCTCAAATTTACTTACAAAGTCACATTTTCCTCACATTTCTGTGTGGGTAAGTTGTAAAATCACCGTGCAGGCACAAATTTCCTACTACCCAGCATTCCCCTTGGTCTCCCGAGAAAAATGATACTTCACTTGTGTCAGGAATCAAGTGAACACAATAGTGCAGAGAGCGAAAGAAAGCAAGAGGCGCAGGGTGATTGTCAAACCTATAGCGTCAATCTGTGGAAAGATTTATGAAGGCTAGACTCATCTTAAGATGGCCGCCACGTTAGCTATTAGTTATTGAAGGATGGTGCTGAGTTACGAAGTCTCGCGAGATTTAAGATCTCAAGTCGCGAGAGTGCGCTTACAACTGCGCACTTCAACTTTTCCTCAGAGAAGACTCGTTCATCGTAGCTCCTCGAACTTGTAAATGGTTCGAGTTGCGCTTCCGCTCATAGTTTCGGAAGAAGTGTAAGATTATTTCGGGAGATTCCAGTATCCGGGAATCTTAAATATATTCGTAAATTGGTGTTCTGTGCAGACAAGGTTTCTGTGAGTATCTCCTCTTGTGGACAGCAGTTCTCAGATTGCTGTATCAGTTCCGTCACCATTATCCACGGAGAGTCAACGTCCAGCACTCAGAAGGACAACCGGCAAGACAAGTGCCAGGCAACAGTGAGAGCAACCCAGCGCTTGTCATCGACCACGTGGAACTCAAGTAAGCCAAAAACTTCTCGAATTCAAGCAGCGCCTGTCAAGAGCCAGCATTTGACTTTAGCGCGGATAATTCCTTCACTCTGCGCCACGCTTCACATTCCTTGCGTACCTTCCTTCATTTTTCCTCCCTTCTTTTCCTTGATCCTAATTGCGCGTAAGCCTGTGAAGCAGAGTGCCTGTGACTCATCTGGCGTCCGCCTACATATCCTTTGAAATACGAATCTAAAGAACAGTGACATTGGCAATTTGTGACTTCTAGTTATTGAGAAGAACGATACAAGTTATTACATGGTTACCGTTTACAATAGCGTAGAAGAGTAATGTGCATCTGACTAAATAGGTAGGAATAAGTAAAGGATTACTGTACTACTGTGAAGGTAGTGGGTAGAGGGAGTGTTTAACCACAAAGATTTATTTCCCTTTTTGTGCATTAGGAATCTTCAGCTTTAAGAAACTCAGAAGCTGACGTTTAAAGATAGAAAAAGAAGAGGAGCAAGACTCTTGCAGAACCTGGTAGGGGGAAGTGTACAAAAGTGGTTAGTAATTGGTACTGTGCAGGGAAAGAAAGATATCCTATGAATTTTGTGTCCCTTTATGCATTAGGAACTCTTCATATCAGCTAAGTAGAGTCCAAGAGGAAGACTCCGAAGAAGACGTGAGAGAGTCCAGGTCCAGCCAGAGTGTCTCTTCTCTGTCCCTAACCCCTTTCCCCCATCCTGGAGCAGCTGCGTTATAGGCAGTGTATTCCGGGAGGTGGGCATTGGGATTTAGCTGTGTTGACAACTTGTGTGGATGCCCAAAGTTGCGTCAGCCGAAAAACGTATAAACCAACTGCCCTTTTAGACCCGTTTTGGGCCCCCCTCAATGTCTACCCGTTTTTGGCCATTCCATGTCATAGGCACTTGGCCCATCCACACAAGTAAGTTATCATTTTTATCAGAAGACTGAGGGGAATGCTGGGTAGTAGGAAATTTGTGCCGTGCGGTGATCCCACAACTTTCCCACACAGATATTAGAGGAAAATGTGACTTTTTAGCTAAATTTGAGGTTTGAGGCAAATTTTTTGAAGGAAAATGTTGGGGGATCAACGCAAGCCCCACCTCCCTAGACTCCCACAGGTGTCTAGTTTTCAGAAATGTCTGGGTTTTTTAGGTTCCCCTAGATGTCTGCAAACCCAGGACCAAAAACCCAGGTGCCCACCTATCTATCACAAAACGACCTGGTTTTGCAAGGGGGATCACCTGGCTTTTTGGCCCCGGGCTCGGCGGCCATCTAGGGAAACCTACAAAACCCACACATTTCTGAAAACTAGACACCCGGGGGAGTCCAGGGAGGTTTGGCTTGCGTGCACCCCCCCCCCCCCCCCATCGTTTTCCTACCCAGAATCCCCTGCAAACCTCAAATTTAGCTGAAAAAAATCACTTTTTTCTAAAATTTCTGTGTGGTATAGTTGTGGGATCAACAGGCTGACACAAAGTTTCTACCACCCAAAGTTTCCCCAGGTCTCCTGATAAAAATCGTACCTCACTCATGTGGGTGGGCCAAGTACCCGCGACAGGCAAGGGCCCAAAACTTATTGAGGAGACATCAAAATTACCTATCACAAAACGACCTGGTTTTGCAAGGGGGGGTCACCTGGGTTTTTGGCCCCGGGCTCGGTGGCCATCTAGGGAAACCTACCAAACCCACACATTTCTGAATTTTGGCTAATTTCGGGGTCCAATCCAGGGGAATCAACAAACCCTGGGTACATTTAAAATCCCTATGATGTTGGAAGAAAAGGGAGCAAGTTTGGCGTGGATACCTTATGTGGTCAAAAAGTTACAGGGGCCTAACCACGAACTACCCCAAATAGCTAAAAAAAGGCTTTTCAAAGGGGGGGGGAAGGCCTAGCAGCGAAAGGGTTAAAGAAGAAAAGAGATTCATGAGGTGTATGGGCATGCAAGTGTACGCATCATGATATAATGACAGTATGTATTGGTATTTATATAGTGCAAACCCAGCTATGAAGCAATGGAACGCTGAACATTATGGGCCTCAAGCACAAAGGTAACTTACACTTTTGAGTAAGGTTACTACTTTTCGGTATTCACAAACTACACTTTTGCAGTAACATACACTTTTATAGTAACTTACACTTTTGTAGTAACCCCAGCACTACATATGGCCAACCACTGGTACTGCAACGCCCTCCCACAGAAAATAAAAGAGGTAGGTGCTTACTACAAAAGTGTGTGTTTTCTTTTTAATGTATTTATTTATTTCCAGTTAACAACAACATTGCTGCATACATCTTAAAAAAAAAACAATCTTGATTACAATACATCCAGTTTACACATGTAGAATAAGCTGTGAAGGCATACACAAATGCAGCCAAGGGGAGGGTAGGCAGTGGAGAAGGGGAGGAGCATCAGGGTGATAAATTTGTCAACTGCGGTGGCTACTAAGGAATAGCACCTGAGATAGCAGTCCATCTGGTAAGCGAATATGTGGCTGACATAGGGACAAAGAGCAGACGCATCAACCAACGGCGCTATCCGGGGCATCAGAGTCCTAAGTCAAGAGGTACGTACAAAGGGGTGCCCAAATGTCCTTAGGCCTGGAGGTTGGCAGCTGCAATGAAGCATATAGTTAACTAGTGGTATCACAATACGTCCATCATATCCTTCAGTCAGTCATTGCTGGAGGGTGTTCTGCTGCTACTCCATAAGAGGGCTATATGCAGCCTGCCTAACAACAAAGCCATGGCGGTAAATCGTCTGAGGACTGGGCTCAATGGTTTAACATATCATGGAAGTGCCATGAGGGGGTCAGGTCGACAGTATGCTTCAACATGGTAATAATCAAGGCAAATATAGCCCCACAATATGATTGTATAACAATACAGTTCAAAGTTAAATGCACCAAGTTAGCATTATCAGCCGTACATTTGGCGCAGCGGTGTGAAGGGTCAAAATGCTCTAGGGCTTGAGGAAGGGTGTATGCTCCATGTAGGCATTTATAATGAATTAGTTTGTGCCTACTGTTAGTGGATTCTGATTTAGTTTGTGAGCAGCAGTAGAGCCAGGTCTTATCTGGAATGGGGTACCCCAGGTCATGTTCCCACGCCCCCGTGATGTGAGGGCACACATTGGCTTTTAGTGCTAAGCAGGAGTGATAAAGGAAGGAAACCAACCTGTTGCTGTCAGTAGCTGAGATGGCAAAAGTTAGGGGAGGGAATTACGCCGCATCCTAAGGGTAAGCGGGTAATTTTTGACGTAAAGTGCTGAGGAGGCAGAGGCAGACAAACCTGTCCATAGAAGAGGGGGCCCTAGAGGCCTCAAATGTGGTGTGTAGGTCCACTTTGCCATTTCTGAAGAGGTCACCCATGATGCATATGTGGTGGGTTGAAAGTGCGCGCTGTACTGTTATCTGCCAGGGTTAGGCCCATGTAGCGAAGCGGCTCATTTCTTATATTGTCCTACATTTCACAATAACATTTCTGCCATGACCTTTTGCACATTATTGCATGCACAACAATGTTGGATTAGTTTCTCTGAAACTTTTTTGTTTAGACATCTAGCTTCGCACACCGCTATTATGATGCCTCGAACATCATGTGCAAGGCTATTCTATGCACTATGTACAAATGTTATTCTATCTTCATCCACGGGGTGACAGAGTTATCTACATATCCATAACATCACTAATCTATACGCATTTCGCAAGGCTGATTTCTATTATAAATAAAGAGCATCCCAATTGATTAGCAGAGGAGGCACTTCAGCTGACACAGAGGGTCCCTGCTTGCCGAGATTTCACCACGCAGCGGTCTGACATCTCATGAGGGGTGTCCAGTTCGTGACCAAGATGGGGTCCTTCATTCTCTCCCGCCAGGTAATGGGGTTGGATTGTCCCTGGGGGGGAGATTGTGTGGATATATATGCACATGCATACAAAAGACACTTTGTTGTAAATATATTTTTTCTTTTAGTTGGGCACAACGAGACGTACCTAGAGCTTGGAGAGTTGGCTTTTCACCTCCACTTATAGGTAAGAATAACAAAGAACAGACACTTACATTATAGTTTGTCTTGGTATTGTCGGATCATGATAAATTGAATATTATGATTATACTTTTGATTTTCAGACAGACGAACCCCTAGAAGCACATGGGTTGTTGACAACCTGACCGCCCTGATTCTGTGGTGGCCAGTATATTCACGTTTCTTTAAACAAACATGCAGAGTGACTTATTACAATGAAGGTCCTGAAGAATGCCGCTGGATCCCTTTAGGGGACTGATCTATGGCAGAAACATGTTGACCATTGTTAGGGATATATTTGGTTTAATCCCTTGTCCTTTCTTTTAACTTTGTCCCTGAGACCACCCAATAAAGCTTTAGTGGATCCACAGAGACAATTTTAGTCACCACATTACTATACTTTTTGCACCCTGCCCGTCACTCACCTCTTTTCGACGCTCATCTTGAGAAAACACCTCAGCTCCTTCCCTTGGGGAATTGTAGCCCACACCTCGGTGTGAGGAGGGAACCCATATGATGAAGCATGTCACCTAACGGTGAGTGAGGGTTCTCGTCCTGAAAGGATTTCTCCCTCTAACCTGTTCTGACATTACATCACCTACCCCCCCCCCCTTTTCCCATATTTAGCTAGATGTACCTTATGTGTCATTTAGTAATTCAAAGGGATCAGTACCTACCTGGCTTTTTTTGATCCCTGGCGATCCACTGTGTATAGAGATATTAGGAATACACCTGATTACTGCCTTGTTTATATGCCTGCATATATACACTGTTTTAGCACCATGGTAGAACTGTATCTAATATTTACTCTTTCGGTGCTTGTAATCACTTTCATCTGCTTCTGTCTACTGATTATCGCAGCACATGTATTCTATACAAGAATAACGTTGTTTCAATAAATATATTGAAAACGTCCCACTGTGTATTCTCTGTACGTTTCTCTGAGCGCAAATAAGCACAAGTGACTGAGCAAAAGGTTCTGATATGTTTCCATGATCCCTGAGGGATCAGGGTTGTCATGTTCGGTGGTTGCCAGAAACTATTCGCTCCCTGATAAGGTTAGGGGGGGCTTATGGTGGCCCTGTGAGCTAGTTGGTCTCTAGGCCAACATATCTGCTGGGGTGCCCGGAATCAATCTAGGCACCACACCCAAAGTTTATGTTGTCCAACAAATGGGCACGTCCTACGGATGAGTGGGAACTACACAACATGGCACCGCCAATGTTGGTTGGGTTCTTATTTAACGGTCTATCCGAGTAATTCAGTTGTACTTCTCTCAGAAAAGCCTACTCACCTCCAAACCGGAAAGGTCTGTGGTAAGAAGGAAAATCCATCTCAGCTGAGTAGGTATACCCTATGTATTGGATGTAGGTTATTCAAGCGTGTAGAATAACATTTTCCCACATTTGTGCTAAGCCTGTCTCCACAAATTAATCTACTAACATCCTATCTTCACAATGTCCGTAAATGGAGAAGACGGTAAAGAACAACCAGTTAGACTAAATTTGACAGAAAACTGCAGACATGCAGTTACTCTGAAATTATTACATTACGGCCTCTCGGCAATGGGTGGTGACATTATGTTTGTGGTTGAGGCACACGAAGCATTCAGAACAGATGTATTCTACTCTTGGGTTAAATTCCCGTCTGCAGATGCTCGCACAAAATTCTTTCACACTTATATATTGAAGATGAAACACCAGAGGAATATTTTCCATATGTGCAGATAGAAATTCCGTTAACTTACCAGGAACACATAAATTGGTTTAAAGGCGCCCTCCCCCAGACAGTAGAAAATGTGAGACTCGGTCCGCTCAGTAAAGAAGTAGCAACTTGGCCGGTCCTAGCAGCTTATACACCACATCCAAATCTTGATGATTTAGATGCAGCAGAAATAACAACATTATACAAAGATCTAGTAAAAATGGACAGAAACCTCACGCAGTACATTGTGCGAACACTCACAGTTAACCCTGTGTGGACGGCTCAGGATGCACAACCTCAATTGGCTACTAAGGGTGTCAGCCTTCAAACACTGAATGCCGTTAAGAAAAGGTTCCGACCAGTCTGGAGCAAATTCCGTTCTGGGTTGCACAGAAAACAAGCCCGCTTGAAGTGGTTTTTCCCCATACCGAACCACAGGATAAACATAGAATATTAACAATTTGCTTGCCACTGGGGATGGCCCCCTCGGTAGAAGATTGTGCCACTTGGGTTACAGTCTTTGCTGCAGTCTACACCAGAACTCATGGTACCCCTTCAATAGCAGTTTTACCTGATGTGCTAAAACAAGAACAGAATGAGTATGGGACAGGACCTGCCCTGGACTTAGGAATGAAACTGATGGTCTATTTTGCCGCGGTATCAACCGTTATGTTAAGTAAAATAAAAGGAGAAGCAGCAGCATTGGCTATACACCAACTCCTGAGGGAGTTCACTCCTACACAACAGGAACTGGAATTGCCTATAACAATCGAAGAAAGAAACCTATGCTACGCTAGGTAGAGATAATTTAGGAGCCAGACCTGAGAAACTACAGGTTAAGAGTAATTCTGAAAGGATAACTCTAAGCAAGCACCCGATTCTTCTAAGAAAAAATGGGACAATAAGCAAAAAAAAATAAAAAACAATCATGGGGTGGGTCTCCTCAGCAGGAAACCACTGACAAAAAATACAATGTGAGAAACCGTGATAATATTAGAAAGCTTGACAGGTATCAGGATACTGATACACGTTCCCTTCTGGATTCATCCGATACACGTTTGGAGAGAGTTGGACAGTCAGAGCGAAGATCAGAAGGGCGCGTGAAGACAAAAAAGGATAGACATCGCACTTCAGACTACATCCTTAAAGAGGACAAACAAAAGACTCCTAAACCTCAATTCAAAAAGAAGAAGGTAGCTGTTATTAAAATAAGACATGCCCAGGCTACTGAAGACTCTGCACCTGAACTGGGAGTGGGCAGTGACAATGCTGGACAGCGCAGCAGAAGTCACAATAGCTCACCGGAACTTGATGGATTATCTGGTGGTAGTAGTGCTGAATGAGCATATCATGAAGGAAACACCTGCTACAAGGGTAAGTGTCCCACATTGTTTATACAAAATAACGCTCCAAATGGAGGGGGACATACTCAGGAACATCAAGGCTCTCTCCTGGGAGAATCTGACATATGGTTACGATACCCATTTGGCTGAAAGGGATTGGCTGCCTGAGTTCGTTATGGAATACCCACTGGGAGAACCAGTAATTTTACCTACTTTCTCTGACCTTGTTCCAGAATCGGTTATACATTCATACGTGCAGGAGTGGGTGTTGGCGCTAGCACCTGCACTTTACCACAATCATGTTGGGTGGGATGATGAGTCTCCTGACGAGATCCCATTGAAATCAACTCCTCAACCCCAGAAACAGTACCCAATAAAACATGAAGCTAAAAACAAGTTAGGGAAATCCTAGAACAACTTGAATACCAGGGTGTATTAGAAAATTGCACCTCATCAATGAATAATCCCCAGCTGCTGCGATTCATCCGGTCTTCAAGCTGTTTTCGAATTATAGCTATTTGATCCTCAATGATCAAAGTTGCAGTGGAATGGAACCAGGCATTGCTTATCTGGTGCTAGTTAATTCCATAGTCACTTGTTGCACGCAAGTACTGTTTTCACCTGCCCGCAAAGTTAGGGAGGCAACGCAAAGGCCTTCAATAAATGTTTCCAACATACGATTTGATTCTCTGAGCAAACTGAAAGGCATGCTTTTACAAAAAGATGTGGCTTTAACTTGAGCCAGAGAGACATTTGATCGCCAGGTTGCAAGGTCCTGGTCTGAGATACAGACACTACTCCACACTAACTTCCCGTTGCACTTTGGGGAGCTGGTTCACTGTATCTTTAATATGTCTGATACAAAGGGAATAGTGCCCTTTTTTTAAATATATTGGCTCTGGACTGGTTAGAACCTTAAAGATGATTTTCAGAGTTATACCATCTTTCATACACTTTGTGTTGGGAAGCGTTTTGGGAGGTCTCCCGCTTGTCCTGCTACTTGTGGCGGGAATCCTGATTTTAATTTTTCTGCTCCGCAATGGACGTCCCAGTTCAACCCAGAATGGAGACAGCACGGCATGTGCTGCGATGCCGTGAACACATGGTACACTGCTTCTGCACACCTCGGCTTCGAGAACTAAACAAGCACTGGTTCTTGTCCTTCCAGCCTGTTTGGCTTCACTGCATACAACCTGTATTCCATTGCCTGCTTTGCAGCCAGGAATGCATTTTGGACCTATGCCTAGGATCAGAATCGGTTGTGCCACTGGACATTGAAGTACTGATGGACCCCTTAAAGGCCCATGGGTATTGTTGTCCCCAGCATATTCCATTGCTGATGAATGCATTCTTCGAGCCTCCCTGGGATGCTTTCGCTCCTAGTGAAATGGACATCAGCTCTACGATGCGCTTACAGGATGCAGTTCCCCCCTCAGCGGCTGCTGTGGGAACTGAATTTAATCACCTTTGCTCCATAAACATGCTTCGAGGTGCGCCTCTGGGAACGTCGTCTGCGATCGCAGGCAAAAGCATTGTTGCGTCTACCACTCGGAACACAAACAATTGGCTTTTCTGTGTAGTGGGAAACATATGGCCCGTTTTTTTTTTTTTTTTAAAAAGGAAAAAAAAGAGTGAAAACTAAACGATAATGGATCAACAGTTTTTGCTTTATTTTTCTAGGCACCATGGCTTTCTGAGTGCTTTGGATTTCAAATCGTATATTGGCTTTTAAAGGCTTTTATGAATATTTTAAAGGGAAGTTTGCTTTTAGATGATTTTAAAAGTGGTTTTAGAACTTTTTAGTTTTGAATAACGGCCTGTTGGCTTTTAGTTAGCTTTTATATATCGATTTTTAGTATGAGGAGTGGTGTTATGTGCCCGGGTTAGGCCCATGGAGCGAAGCAGCTAATTTATTACATTGTCCTACTTTTCACAATAACATTTCTGCTGTGACCTTTGCACATATTTGCGTGCACAACAATGATGGATTGGTTTCTCTGAAACTTCTTTGTTTACACATCTATCTTCGGACAACATTATCACGATGCCTCAAACATCATGTACAAGGCCCTTCTACGCACTATGTACAAATGGCGTTCTATCTTCATTGTTAGACCTGGCACCATTGGCGTGGGTCTTCCTTCCATTTTTTGCTGTTTCCTCCTGTGTTTTTACTATGTTTTTGCTGGTGTAGATGCTTTGGGCACTTTGCCACTGCTATTCAGTGCCAAAGTGCAAGTGCTCCCTATTGTAAATTATTGGAATGGATTAGTGACTCCATGATTGGCTTATTTGATTTACTTGTCAGACCCTAGTACAGTGCACCATGTGTGCCCAGGGCCTGTAAATCAAATGCTGCTGGTGGGCTTGCAGCACTGATTGTGCCACCCACAGAAGCAGCTTGTGTAAATATGTCTCAGGCCTGCCATTGCAGAGCCTGTGTGCAGTCTGGGATCTGCCATAGTCGACTCTGGCAAGTGCACCCACTTGCCAGTCCCTAAACCTTCCCTTTTCTACATATTAGTCACCCCTAAGGTAGGCCCAAGGCAGGGTGCATTGTATGTGAAAGGTAGGACATGCCCTGATGTGTGTAGCATGTCCTGATAGTGAATTACAGCCAATTTCGTTTTTCACTATTGCAAGGCTATCTGTTCCCATAGGCCAGAATGGGCAGTTTGATTATAACATCTTATAATCCTAACTGACCCTGGGAACAAGATAGGAAAATAAAGTTTAGTATGCCTGAACTCAGAATGTTAAAATACATCTTTTAGTGTGGGCGATTTTTACATTCTGTGTTTAGAATTACCACTTTTAGAAAGTAGGTATTTTCTTGCCTAACCATCCAGCATGCCTCTGCTAGGTTTGTGTATTCCATGTCTGGTTTGTGAGTGACAGGGGGCTGGAGAGGGCCTTGGCTCCAGCAGTCTGATGGGTCAGGGCTGGGCTGAATAGGACCTGCATTGAATAGAGAGTAGGGGAGGAGATTTCCTTTCACCAACCTGAGCCCTCATAGAATAGAGAGTAGGGGCGGAGATTTCCTTTCACTGACCTGAGCCCTCATAGAATAGAGAGTAGAGGGAGATTTCCTTTCAGCTACCTGGGCCAGGTCTGCTTTCAACAATGCTGTCTCCACCTCCTGCCAGGAAGCTGCACCAGGGAGGACAGAACTGGTTTTGGCTGGGCACAGACACTCTCTGCCTTCAGAGAACAAAGGATTTTGCAGTATAAATATTGGGGCTCAGACCCCCGAACTTTAGATGACTTCTGGGAATCAAGACGGACCTTTGTCAAGGAGAGAAACCAAGGAAGCTGAAGGAGGAGACTGCCCCAGTGCTGGTTGCTGCCTGGAGTTGGCCTGCAGTGGTTGCTCATTTCCAAGAAAAGGGAGAAAGGAACTTTGTGTACTTTTATCATCTTGAGGAAGATCTCCAAGGGCTTGAAGCTGAGCTTGCCTCCTGTCTGAAGTCACAGGGACACCAAGACTTCACCACCAGCTCCCCCTGAATTTCCTTGCTGGGAATTCTACCTGGAGAGAGGTGCCTGCTGTTGTTCTGGGTACCTCTAGTGTCTGCGTGTCGCTGGAAGCGCGACGCAACGAGGAAGAAGCGTGACGCCACCGCAGCAGTTGCCGTTGCATCGCCGAAGAAGCGTGTCACCGCCGCAGCTGTTCGCCGTCGCATCGCCATTGCATCGCCGAAGACGCGTGTCGCATCACCGGAGAAGCGTGTCGCCGCCGCAGAGGTTGCCGTCGCATCACCGGAGAAGCGTGTCGCAGGGCCTGTCGCGGCTCCAAAGTTCATCGATTTTGCTGCACGGCCGTCGGGCGTGCACACATTGCATCTACGATGTCGCATCGCATCAAAGATGCCATCTTGTCGCATCATCACCGGGCTGCAGTAAGAAATGACGCATTAACTCCCCACACAGTAAGGAAGCGACGTATCATCTCCCCTGCGCTGCAGTAAGGAACCGAAGCATCCACTCCCCTGAGTGTAAGGAACGGCGCATCAACTTCCCTGCGACCCTTTTGTTTGCATTGCGTGACGCATCCCAGGTACTTTGAGAGTAAAGTGTCGCATTTACCATCTAATTGGAACTAAGCTATTTCTACCATCTGAAAGTCATATTTTTGAATATTGTATTGTGGATTTTTGTCGTTTGGTCTTGTGTTAAATCTAGATAAAGATTACCTATTTTTCTAAACTGTGTGGTGTCCATTTTGTAGTGTTTTCACTGTATTACTGTATGTGTTCACAAATGCTTTACACACTGCCTCTGAGATAAGCCTGCCTGCTCGTGCCAAGCTACCAAGGGGGTGAGCAGGGGTTATTTAGGAGTGTAGCCCCCTTACCCTGACTAGAAGCAAGGGTCCCTACTTGGTCAAAGGTACCTACCTCTGCCAACTAGAGACCCCCATTTCTAACATTCATCCACAGGGCGACAGGGTTATCTACATATCCATAATATCACTAATCTATACGCACATCGCAAGGCTGCTTTCTTTTAGAAATAAAGAACATCCCAATAGATTAGCAGAGGAGACACGTTAGCTGACACCGAGGGTCTCTGCATGCCGAGACTTCACCACGCAGCGGTCTGACATCTCGTGAGGGGTGTTCAGTTCATGACCAAGATAGGGTCCTTCATTCTCTCCCTCCAGCTAATGCGGTTGTATCGTCCCTTGGGGGGATTCTTGGCTTTACACCTACACACACTCTACTTACACTTAGAGTAGGGTTTGCATATTAGGAATACGCCCGATTACTGCCTTGTTTATATGCCTGCATATATATACTGTTTCAGCACCATGGTAGAACTGTATCTACTATTTACTCTTTCGGCGCTTGTAATCACTTTCATCTGCTTCTGTCTACTGATTATTGAAGCACATGTATTATATACAAGAATAACATTGGTTCAATAAATACATTGAAAACGTCCCACTGTGTATTCTCTGTATATTTCTCTGAGCACAAGTAAGCACGAGTGACTGAGCAAAATGTTCTGATCTGTTTCCACAATCCCTGAGGGGTCAGGGTTGTCATGTTTAGTGGTTGCCAGAAACTATTCACTCCCTGATAAGGTTAGGGGGGCTTATGGTGGCACTGTGAGCTAGCTGGTCTCTAGGCCATAATATTCTGCAGGGGTGCCCGGAATCAGACTAGGCACCTCGCCCAAAGTGTATGTTGTCCAACAAATGCGCAGGTCCTACGGATTAGTGGGAACTACACAACAGTACTAGTGTCTCCTGTGTCACTAGTAGCCATGAATTGTTTTAGAGGGGGATGTCTGGAAAATATAAGAGATCGGCGCCTAGGTACCTAAGGAGTTTGGACCATGCCCAGCACGTTGTAGAGAGTGTGTGGCTATCTGAGGGTTTGCGTGGCAGCCCCTTGAGGTAGAATAGAGGACAGCTGAAGCTGATCATGATCCGGCTTCAGGTAGGGAAGTCTGGCATCCGGGTGATACTAGTAGGAGGAGAAGTGACACTGTGCCACCAGATAATACAATTGGAGATCCGGCACACCGAAACCACCCTTGGCATACAAGAGGATCAGCATCTCCCATTTTACTCTGGGGTGGCGGCTCGTCCATATGAGGAGGATCAGGAGGCTGCATAGGGTGGCAAAGAAGGAGTTAGTTAAGGTAATCGGGATGTTTAAGAACAGGCAAAGGAAGCGTGGGAGCACTATCAGCTTAATGATGGCAATGCCCCTGCAAAGGAAAGTGGTAACCAGATCCATGTGTCAATCTGAGTTCTGAGTTTGTCACCTGCAGGGCCATAGTTTCGGCATATCACCTCTTCCTTCTGTCCATGAAGTATAATACTGAGATATTTATGAGGGTCATTGCACCAACGAAGGGGATATTCCAGAGCACAGGGACAGTGGCGTCTGTGGGTGTAAATAGCTCAGACTTGTTCAATTTACAGAGAGACCCGAAAGAGGCCTGTATCATATTATTTCTCGGATGATGGGGGGTAGATGTGTGGCGGTCTCGGACAAACAAAAGGATATCATCGGCATACACAGATGCTAAGAGGGGTCCTTTACATAAGCTCATCCCTCTGAGCATATGGCGTTTTTGTAAATGTCGGAACTGGGGATCTAGGGCTATAATAAACAGCAGAGGAGAAAGGGGGCTTCCGTGGAGAGTGGGAAGGCGTTGGTGAGTTGATCGTTCACCCTCAATCAGGCCGTAGAGCCAGCACATAGTAGCATGATGAGGTCTCGAAAGCCTCAGAGTATGCCCAGTTTTTTATGGTCGCCTTCAAAAATGACCACTCCAGGGAGTCGAAAGAATTTTCGGCATCAAGGAGGCCAACTGCAGCTGGGAGAGTCGGGGAGATTTGGTTCAGGACCGCAAATATAGTATGGAGGTTAATGGTGGTGGAGAGATGGGGCACAAAGTCCATCTGAAGTGGGCAGATTATATGCTCCATGAGTAGTGCAGGCACGTTGCACTGACTTTAGCTAGGATTTTTTTGTCATAGTTGAGGAGGGACAGGGACCTGTATGAAGTGCAGAGGTGGGCTGGCTTACCAGGTTTAAGGAGGAAAGTGATGACCGCTTCACATATGGTGGACAGGAGGATGCCGTCCTCGAATGCCTCAGCATAGACCTCAGAGGCATGGGACCAATATATGTTTGAAGGACTTGTAAAAGTTACCCATAATGTCATCTAGGCCAGAAGATCTGGACCCTCCCGATGCGTCAATTGCCTGTGCAAATTCCTCATGTTTGATGGGAGGTGCCAAAAATTGTTGCCGTCCATCCGTTAGCCATACCATAGCTATCTCAGACAGGTAAGCGCCAATTGCCTCAGTACTGCCCATTAACCGTGTGGTATACAACTGCTGATAGTAAGCAAGGAACGTCTGGGCTATGCCGGTATTATCCATAACGGTCGTGCCTCCCTCAGTAAGTAGACTTGTGATGTAAGTTCTTTGATAGTTAGGACGTAGAAGCCACGGCTAGAGTGTGGCCCGATCTTTCACCCTCCCCGTAGTGGCGGGCATATTTACTGAGGAAGGCCAGTTCATGGTCAGCCAGATCTTGAAATTCTTGCAGCAGAATAGAGCGCCTATGTAACTGAGAGACCTCTACGCCATCTATGGTTGCAGAGTCAATGTCACGTAGTTCCCTCTCCGCACAGTTCAGGTCAACGCGGATGCTCTTCAGAACCCCTGCACGTTTAGATATGCAGGCACCACGGATATAGGACTTAAAGGCCTCCCATATTGTGGCATTTTTGGTGACAGAGCCTGAGTTTAGTTTGAAGCCTTAATTTATGACAACAAGGAATTCGGATTTAAATACGGTAAACTGGAGCGCCACTGTCTGTGTGCACATTTCGGATACGGGATGGTCAGCATTGACTGAACAGGTGCCTGGTCTGCTAGGGTACGGGGCATATGTGTCACCACCGCTAGCCAGAGGAGTGAGCTCTGAGGGATGAATCAGTAATCTATGCGGGTCCAGATGTCATGTGGAGCAGATTACAATGTGTACCCCTTAGCATGTGGGTGCCGGGTGTACCAGGCTTCAGAAAGTTAGTACGTGTCAAAAAGGTCTTGGAGTGCATGCAATGAGCGAGGTTTCGTAAAGGTGGAGTGGCCTGTGGAGTCCACGGATGGGTGGTCGAGCTATGTTAAAATCGCCTCCCATCAGGACCAAGTCTGCCCATAGGCATCCTATCAGGGCGGAAAGAGTGTGGTAAAATACGGGAGAGTCTGTGTTAGGTGCGTAGACATTCACAAGCAACACTGCCTTGCCAGTACCAGTACATATCTGCCGTCACTATCAGCAATATGATCGCAATATGTAAATGGGAGAGTTTTATGTATTAGGATACAGACCCCATGAGGGTAGGAACTGTAATAGAAGAAGTAACGGCTAGTGCCACAAGTGGATGTAACCTGCAACTATCGTGGGGGGAGAGGGGAGTTTCCCAAAAAAACGCCAGCTTTATGTGATGTCTGTTAAGATAGGATAGCACATGTTCCCCTTTCCTAGGGTTATTTAAGCCGTGGATGTTCCAGGTGATGCATGCCAGGTCTAAGTCCCGGGGGCCCTTATGCATGTGTCAAGACTGAAGTGTAGTATCAGAGCAGCATCTAAACAAAAGAAAAACAATACAACAACAACAATCACGAAAACCCTTCACCCTTCCACACCAGTAATACCTATCCATCTAAAATCAGTTAATTTAAAAAAAAAAAAAAAAAAAATGGCACCAACGCAATAAAGAGTGGACGTGCCTAAAAGTCAGAGTTGCTTTTTTTAAAACTTTCGTCATGTTGCACAGCATCTTGCTGAAGCTCTAGAACATAGCTGAAAGGCATTGGGCAAACAAATAAGACCCAAAGCCGAGACCTTTCTGGCTTTGCCAATGCCTGAGGAGTTTCGGCTCCAAGTGAGCATGCTGCAGTTATTGTGCCTGTCCTTACTAAAAGTGTGCAATGTCTGAACCCTCTTCTCTTTCATAACCTTAGCATCCAGAAAAAACAATGGTATTTTACCACAAAACGACATGCACATGAAAAATGTTAGGACCCAATTAAGGTCCCATTGTGGCATCCCAAATGGTTTGAAAGGAAATGTGTCAAACCTTTTATAAACCTCATCACAACAGTGATTTAAACAGGAATGGTTGGTCTGACCAACGTAGAAAGGGCTGACAAATAACCTTCAACAGTGCCCACTTCAAGGACTTGCTGGGCCAGTGACACAAAAGAACATCCCACAGCACAGCTTGTAAAGGGTCAATCTTGCAGCTATCACATAAGGCCACAAAACTGTCCCAGCACTCGGCATAAATGGTCTTTGAAGAAGGGCATCTGGCAGTGAGGATAACAGTCAACATTCCGGATGGAAGACCGAATTAATTTAATTACTGCCACTCAATATCAAATATGGAGGTGTAGATTGTGCAAGTTTGAGTGCCGTGCCCTGCCCTGCTGCTGCGACAGAAGATACTTTTGAAGTGGAAGCCTGATCGGAAGACAGATGCTCATACCCTGAAGTTAAGGTTACAACACCCTCTTGGCCCAATCCAGAACTGCTAGGAAGACTTCGACTCAGTCATTCCTGATCGTTTCCAGAACTCGGGGAAGGAGAAGGAAGGAGAAGGAAGGGGCGGGAAGGCGTACAGGAATCCCGTGTTGCATTTGTGCCGCAATGCATCTCCTAGTGATCGTTCTTGTGGAAACTCCAATGTGCAAAGTCTTTGACACTGCACATTCTCGACAGTGGAGAAAAATCTAACCTGGGTTCTCCCCACTGTCAGAAGATGCCCAGCACCACATTGGGATGTAGATGCCATTTGTGATATGCCAGAGGCCGCCTGCTTAGTTTGTTTGCTCTGACAAACAAGGATGTAATCAGGTGGTTCGCATTCAAAGAAATGCCCTGATGCTCCAACTAACTCCAGAGGAGCAAAGCCACCTGGCACAAGACCCAAGGTCCCACTATGCCCTGCTTGTTCCAATACCACATAGCGGTGGTGTTGTCTGTGAGAACCTTCACCAGCCTCCTCTTGATGTAAGGCAGGAAGGCCTTCAGAGCCAGACAAATGGCCCCCAACTCCAACAGATTGATATGGAGCCAGACTTCCGTCAGAGACTAGAGTCCACCCTCACTGTGGAGTCTCCCTGTGGTAAAGTATAGGGAAAAGTTAAAAAGTTTAACGAAAACAAATGGGTAAACATATTTTTATGTTAAATATTATTGTAAATTAATTGTATATATTATTTCAAATGTAGAACAAAATAAAAAGAATACTATATAGCACTATTAACTTAATTTGTAATAAAATCTTTGATTAATTTACATTTTTTAAACTAAATAAAAATATTTTCAGAAAATTACAAAAAAATATATTCCTACAAAAAACTTTTTTAAAGTATGCATTAATAATTATTAAAAGTGATATAAAGATGTAAATAATTAAAAGTAATGTAATCATGTTACATTAATTTATGCATTCCAAAAAGGTTGATATATTTTATCACTAATATGTTTTAGTTTTACATATTTGTGTTAATATTATATTTACTTATATTTTAAACGGTTTTAAATCATTTAATGTAATTTAACATTGTTTCCTATGGGGGTTTTATTTTAAATCCCCATCTTCTTTTTTTCTTTTAGGAGGGTGTTGCAGTACCAGTGATTGGCGATGTGTGGTGCTGGGCTTACTCCTTACTCCCCTCTAATCCCCTCCCATTATGCCCCATTTCTAGCCACTTCCCCGACCCATCCTCCATTTACTACTCCGTAGAAAACGTAGGATTAAGGATCTCTCCATAGAAAAGATAACCGAGATGAAAGAGGAGATTTAGACTCTCATAGGTTTGTGAACAGCAGTTTGTGTCACTTTAATAGTACTATTCTATTATTACTAAACATACTACTAAATGCAGTTGTGAATAGCCCCCCAAAGTCTTCACCCAGGACATGGGACAGTAGAAGGCACCAAGAGTAACTTTTCCAGCATAAACTAAAATTGGGACTCTTAGCTGTAGCAGGATACAACGGTAGGCAGGCCTAACCACCCTTGATGCTTTGACTGGAGCCTCCAGAAAAGCACCGGAACTATAGAAAACACTGGTCTGAAAGTTAACGGTCTCAGCCCTCCTGACTTGTGTGAGGCTAACCACTTTGCTGGTAACTTTTTCTTATTTTGATCTTTGTTGCAAAAATGGCCTCTGTCGACCATTTTCGGGGAAGGCACATAATGTAACAGTGGCTTTAACATTGTTCCTACATGTTGCTGTGGCATTTTCTTTAAAAATCCACATCTCTGGTTCCCTTAGGCTGTTTTAACCATTTTGCGTTTCAATTTTCTTGATTTTTCTAAATTACTTTGGGCATCTTATTGTGTTGTCTTTGTAATATCCAATGCAAAAAGAACAATTGATGGACAGAATGCAGAACAATGTCATACATTCACCCCAGTACAGAGATCTGGGCCTAAATCCATCGTTTTTTTGCTCACCATGCCATTCCAGTTTGGACCCAGCCATATGCAAATCAGTCTTGACCCTGCGCCCAATGGGAACAGTCCAGCCCAAACTGCCAGGCCAGGTCCTCCCTGAACTGGAAACAAGTATCCTAGGACCGGTTTCGGGGTTTCACCCCTTTTCAGCCAGGAACTAGGTACATTCTCACCTGAGCTCAAAACCTCCTACATCAGACATTTCCTCAAAAAGAAAAGCCTCAACGCAGCTGATCCAGCAAACTACAGGCCCATATCAAATGTTGAGAAAGAGGTGTTTACTCATCTTTACTTTACCAAACAATATGGCTTACTTTCAGACCAGGCAGAGGCACAGAGTCAGCCATTATATCCTTCTGAGGTGATCTAAAACTCACTGAGTATCTGCCTTGTTACTTCTAGATTTATCAACTGAATTTGGCACCGTCCACCACTGCAGGCTACTTCACAATAACTGAATCTGTGAAAATACTTTAAAATGTCTTGCTTCTTATCTCACAGACAAAGTGTAGTCATCCTAACCCGTTCACAACATGTCCTCACACACAACACTGTGGCGGTCCTCGGGCGTCTATAATGCCCCCTCTATTATTTAACATCTACCTCTACCTAAGCCCCTTACCAAACTGATTAAATCATACAACCTCAACTGTTACAACTATGCAGATGAAACCCAAATTATTTTTCAAATGGATAGCCCCAATGAGCTCTACAATTCAACATTTGATGACTCCCTTTTTGTCATAAACACATGGATGATGTAGAACCATCTGAAGATAATACCACAAGGACAGAGATTATGACATTCGGACAATGGCATAACTACCAGCCTACCGCCATATAGCCTAAGCCCCTCCAACAAAATCAAGAGAAGTTACAAACCTAGGAGTAACCATGAATTCAGACCTCTCCTTAATACCATATGCTAACAACGTCACTAAAAGTGCATTCTACACAATGAAAACATGACTTTGCATCTTCCCATACCTTGCATACCAACATAAACTGCAAGTCATCCTCACGTTAATAATCTCCAAGCTTGACTATGCCAACAGCCTATACCTTGGCACACCTGCATTCATTATGCACAAAATTCAATGGATCAAAAATGGTGTTGCAAGACGTCTTTGCTGCATTCACCCAAGAGAAAGCATGACTTCAGTCCTGCAATCACTCCACCAGCTACCTATAGATAGAAGGACAATGTTCAAGGCACACTGCATTGTCCACAGAAACGCTTAAGGAAAAGGACTGCTATACCTACAGGTTAAATGCAACCAATACAAACCAAACAGAATGCTATGCTCCAGGCTTGCACCACTTACAATCACACCCTCTTACCATAAGAAATTCGTAGGAGGCACTGTTTTTTCAGAACAAACCACCAAACTCTAGAACTCACCACCAGCCAGTATTGTAAGTACCTAGGACCATATACACTCCCAAAGACAGTTGAAAACTTGGCTATTTCCTAGATAATTGCACTACCAGCAACAAAGCCCAGAAAACAGTTGCACCCTCAAACACAATCCTCAGCTTACAGCCCACGAATTGCAAACAACTCAACCAGCAAACTGATTTTATTATGCAGGTAAGCAAAAAATGTCTGACCTACGGTTTGCCATTGCATACTATAGTTATGAACTTCCATATGTAAGAGTTATGGCCCACAATGATACTAATACCATTATACGCAGCGGTCAGGAACAAATTGCAACCTATTCCTATTAAATTCACATAAGACATATCAGCTATGAGGGTTGTCCATCACCTGCACTATACAGCCAAACATCACCAAATGAACAGGCATGAAATAATTGAAGAGATCTGTCACACATTACTCGACAATTCTGGAGGACTTTAATAGAGTCCATTCGCTGCAGCCCCCAAATATCCACACACACAGACCATTTCTATACATCTCACAAACACTCAAATACGGGATGATAATAAAAAATGTCTATCCCACTTCTCTCTCCTTCCAACCATGCAAGCTCAGGACCACAACTGTAAAAATATCTCAGATTGGACAACGTCGTGCAGTAACCACATAAGCACACTGTATCATAGGAAATAACATAAAGAGATCAGCAGAGCTGTTCAAAGCTACCAGCAGGCTGAAAGTCATAAAACTGTGCATCTGTCTCTTAAACTTCATCATTCAACACACTGCTGCATGCTGCATCCCATAACATGATAACCACACCTCGGTGGTCACCACACACAACATGGAACACTACCCACATAGGATCAAAACAAAAACAACATCCTGCCAAGGACACGCCCTACATGGTGTAGCATGTTACTCATGTAAGCAAGCACTTCAGCGCCCTACATGGGGCAGTAAGTGCTATATAAATGCTGCAATACAATATAATATTGTTTGGTACTGCATGGACCTGTCATGCAAGTCCTCAGGTAAATGCATGATAACAAAGTTCAAGTTAAGTTGAATCGGTCACAAAACGGACAAAAATAGAAGCCTCGCCAGAAGGCATCTAAAGGAAGAAATTGACGTCTGTGTGCAGGAGTGGCACTTAAATGTGGCTCTGCTCGGTCACTTCCAGGAAAGTATGACCCTGGGCAGAGCTGCATGATGCCACCTGCAGAGCTATGAAAACATTTTCAGATCCAGTCTAGCACCTGGGCGATATCCTAAGGTGAAGAATTTGCAGTTATAAGTATCCATCAGAAATGGATAGATCCCAAATTGTCTCACTATCACTATCCACGTTCCAGAGGGATTAACAAATGCATCCCTACTTTTTATTATCTCTGTAGACCCTCTTCCTTATTTGTGAAATTGTTAATCTTGCATGTCACAACTAAAGAGAAGATGCCCAGACCATTCTAAAATTGGAGCAACATTTTGATGTTAATACATCTGGACTCATTAAATGTCTAATAGCATTTTAACAATGAATGTTAAGAAAACCACCTCAAAATTAACTTCCCTAAACAGAATACTCACTTCTGAATCCTGGAAAAATAACCCTGTGTCTACCTGGACTCTTAAATTGGAACACTCACCCTCAACATCAAGAGAAGTCAAAATGGTATGACCATGGCCTTGAAGCTCTCTCTTAAATCCTAAATCAACAAAAGGACAAATGTTTCTTTCTATATGATGAGAATTCACCCATGTAGGCCTGTCACACATGGTACAGGCATCTTTGGCCCTAGTGATATTTCCACCTAGGCTATGCAAATGGACTCTGGACTGGACTCACTAAAAAACTAATTGGCAAGCTACATGAAATCCAAAATGCAGCAACCAGATAAATTCCTTAGCCTAAAAAGAGGGAGCCACATTACTCCTGATCTCAATGTTTTTCACTGGTTATCAAGAAGAATATTCTCTAAAACCCTCTGCACTTCAGTGAGTTCCTCCCAGATATCCAATGTGATTTTTTCCTTCTTTAGCTAAGGCACTGTGCACTAGTAACAAACCATGAAACCTGGACTAATTGGCATGATACCACTTCTAAACTATGTGTGTTACCTAGTGTGAGAAGTTGGCCTGGTATATGCTGTCCACTAATTATAGTGGGCACCTTGCACCAGTCCAAACAACCCCTTATTGGAGATAGGTTAAAGACAACCTTTATTGAAAGCTATCCTAGTGGTAGCTATGGAGAGCAGCCTTCAGGCTAAGTCTTGAAGGAATGTAAAGCAGCTTGTTTTACCAGTCTATAATCTCTTGAGTGACCAAATGAAAGAGGACCACACCAGGTATATATTCAAAATATATGTATTTATTGCTAAACACACCCCTCTAGTCTCTTTATGAGGCTAGAGTTCGAAGTACATAAGTTATAAGTTAGTTATCTACAGTAATAGCACAAATACACGTTTGAGCCCTAGGGGCGTACCAAACCATATACCAATAAAGTGGTATAAGAACCACGACTGAGCTAGACACAGGGCCTAGAGCCTGTAGAAGTGATTGGACCACAAGGAACCACCCAAGGTAGTGACACAGGGGACCCACGGGGGACGCGTGCAGTGTGAGAACACAGCCGCGAATCGCCATTGACTTCTATGGGGAAAGTCGCGGTTGGAATTTTAAAGAAAAGGGACACTTAGAGGAGGACTTGGAGCAAACCCTTTTAGAACTAGGCTGTTCTAGTGTCAATACCCACGGGAGCACCGGAGTACTCGAGTTACCTCACCCAGGGGAGCCGGGTGCATAGGTGTCTTTCGGGGTCGGGTTTCGTCGTCGTTTTCAATGGTGGATCGAAGAACTGAAGAACCTGAAAGCAGAGGGGACAGAGTCTGGGTCACTAGCCAGTGACCAGGAAGGCGATGAGCAGATGCCCATCGATGTCGAGTGCTTCAGGTAGGTTGACGGTCGTCTTGACTCTTCAGCCACGAGGTCCAGGAGGCGTCGACGGCGACCAGGAGCTGGATTCGAGCAGTCCCACGACGTCTCTCGATTGCAGGGGTGTCGGCGACCGGATTGGACCCAACAAGCCTTGGCTATGGCAAGTCTCGTGGAAATGGAAGAAGGACGATGGTGCAGACCAGCAAGGTCTGTGGGACTCACCCAGCGAGGGTAAGTCAGGGCACGCCTGGAGCAACCAGGGAGCCCAAGCAGAAGAAGATTGGCCTTCGGGAGGGCCTACTAGCCAATGGACTAGCGACCGCGAAGGAGCCTCGAGTGGACGCACTTGGAGCTGGCTCACAGGACACTCGTGGAGTGGAGGCCAGTGATCTTCGGTGCAGTCGGTGCTGGAGGCTGGGGCTACTCGGAGCCCAAAGCACAACTTCGTGGGAGACCCAGAAGAGGATGCACTTGCAAATGCGATCGGTGTCCAGGGGTCACGGTTCCACGTTACCCAAGACAGCTACGGGCCTCAGCTTTGCTGGGGACTCAGGGCAGCCTCGGGGAAGTCTGGAAATCCACCTCTGGTAATGCAAAGACTTCGGCGTCCGGCGGGAGCTTCAGCGATGCAGACCGGACAATTTGCTTCTTTGGTGCCTGCCAAGCAGGGGAGTCACTCCTTGACCCCAAGGGAGATTCTTCAGTCCTCTAATCTTGAAGTAGAGCGTCGAAGGTCCAGGATTCTGTGTCAGAGTTTCGTCCAGGTTAATCTAAAGTCCTAAGGACTGGGGTCCCATACTTATACTAAGATAGGGGGTTGGACATACTCTGGGGACCCACCTATGGGAGGGTCAGGGCAGAGGGGTGGTTACACCCCTTTCCCTTTGTCCAGTTTCACGCCAGAGCAGGGGCTGGAAGCCCCTGAGCCGGTTTGAACTGGGGTATGCACAGGGACACCAAATGTGCCCCCAGTGCAGGACTTCAAAGCACCAGAGAGTGCTCCCGCCCAGCCCCAATACACACTATCCTGTCTGGTGAGGTGGTTACACCTCCCTGGGACAGGAAACCTATTGTCCAGGCCTCCCCTGCTGGAGTTTCGGTCAGCAGCAGGAGGCCAGACTCGTGTCTGTGGCAGCGGCATCCATTTTGTGATGCCAGGGCTCTGGAAAGTCAGTACCGGGTATACCGGTGTGTACATGTTTCTCCCTCTAGAAGGGTGGAATGCTACCCCCGCCGCCAGAACTGGCATGGGGGTAGTATTCCAAGATGTTTGACACCAAACACGACATGTTTCCGTGCAGCCATCCCAAAGTTAGCATTTAACGCGAGGTTATAATGCGCTTAAGAGTATATGGTCGGGCTGCACTACAAACAGCATCAGAGAAGGGTCTCCGAACGCTGCAGAGGGGCCCAGCTCATGCAGGGGCACCCTCTCACATAGGAACCACGCACTCTGCCTTCAGGATTGATAAGGCCTGCCATAGGAGTGACTTATAGGTTTATATGTGTGTATATATGTAGTGATATAGGTAGCCTATATCACAGTAAGGGGTGCATGCACCACCTTACCCAGGCTGCAGTAGCAGCCCTGTGGTGTCCTTTTGGCTGGCCTTCCAGGGGTGGCACAATACATGCTTCAGCCCCTGGCAGGCCTCTGAGGTACCTATGCCCTGGGTACATAGTATACCATATACTAGGGACTTATAAGGGCACTCCAGATTCCAATCAGAGATGTGCCTAAGGCACATGGAAACCATTTTAGAGAGGAAGCAGCTAGGCTGGGGTTCTGATTAGCAGGGCCCCAGCCAGACTAAAGTCGAAAAACAGTGAAGCATCAGCAAAAAGTGGGGGTACCCATGTGAAGCAGGTCCTACTCTCCTACACAACCCCCCACCAAACGTAGGGACATTAAACTAACCTTGCCCAGTTAAGTCTTCATGTTCTAAGTGGAAGTACCTGGAGAGTCCATCTGCATTGGCATGGTTACTCCCAGGTCTATGTTCCACTGTGAAGTCCATCCCCTGTAGGGAAATGGACCACCTAAGCAGTTTGGGGTTTTCACCCTTTATTTGTTTTAGCCATAAGAAGGGCTTATGGTCGGTTTGAACAAGGAAGTGAGTACCAAACAAGTATGGCCTCAACTTCTTCAGAGCCCAGACCACAGCAAAGGCCTCCTTCTCAATGGCTGACCAACGTTTCTCTCTAGGGGTCAGCCTTCTGCTAATAAAAGCTACTGGCTGATCCTGACCTCCATCATTCAATTGTGACAGTACAGCCCCTACCCCCAATTCAGATGCATCTGTTTGGACAATGAACTTCTTGGAGTAATCAGGACTCTGTAGAATGGGAGCAGTGCACATGGCCTGCTTTAGGTCATCAAATGCCTTTTGACAGCTAACTGTCCACTGAACCTTTTTGGGCATTTTCTTGGAAGTTAAGTCATTCAGGGGTGTCACTATTGATCCATACCCCTTGACAAATCTCCTATAGTACCCAGTCAGGCCTAAAAAGGCTCTCACCTGAGTCTGGGTAGTTGGAGCAGTCCAGTCCATGATGGTCTGGATCTTGCTCTGCAGTGGTTGAACCTGGCCTCCACCCACAAGGTGGCCCAGGTACACAACCTGACTCTGCCCTATCTGGCACTTGGTGGCCTTGATAGTCAGGCCTGCTTTCTGCAGGGCCTGCAAAAATTTCTGAGGTGGACCAGGTGATCCTCCCAGGTGGAGCTAAAGACAGCAATATCATCTAGATATGCTGCACTATAGGCTTCCAGACCTGTAAGGACTGTATTCACCAACCTCTGAAAAGTGGCAGGTGCATTCTTCAGACCAAAGGGCATCACCACAAATTGATAATGCCCACTAGGGGTTGAGAATGCTGTCTTTGGCTTTGCATCATCAGCTAGTCTGATCTGCCAGTAGCCAGCTGTCAGGTCAAATGTGCTTAGATACTTGGCTGAGGCCAAAGTGTCTATTAGCTCATCTGCCCTAGGTATTGGATGGGCATCAGTCCTAGTGACTGCATTGAGACCCCTGTAGTCCACACAAAACCTCATCTCTCTTTTCCCACCATTGGTGTGAGGTTTTGGCACAAGGACCACTGGCCTAGCCCAAGTGCTATCTGAGGGTTCAATAACTCCCAAATCCAACATCTTCTGGACTTCTGTCCTGATACAGTCCCTGACATGGTCAGGTTGCCTATAAATCTTATTTTTAATAGGCAGACTGTCCCCAGTGTCCACTTCATGAGTGCACCAGGTGGTCTGACTGGGTGTCAGTGAGAATATGTGCCTGAACTGATTGAGCACCTGTCTGCAATCAGTTTGCTGCTGGGCAGTGAGACTGCCCGCCAAGGCTACACCATCCACTGACCTATCATCAGGGTTCTGTGAGAGCAGGTCAGGGAGTGGGTCACTCTCTTCCTCCTGTCCCTCATCAGTAGCCATGAACAAGCCCATGTCTGCCCTGTCCACATATGGTTTTAACCTGTTGACATGGAGAACCCTGTGGGGACTCCTGGGTGTTCCTAGGTCTACTAAATAGGTAACCTCACCCTTCTGTTCAACAATGGTATGGGGTCCACTCCATTTGTCTTGGAGAGCTGCTGGGGCCACTGGCTCCAACACCCACACCTTCTGTCCTGGCTGGTAAACAGTCAGTACAGCCTTTGGTCATGCCAGGCTTTTTGAAGTTCCTGGCTAGCCTCAAGGTTTTTAGTTGCCTTTTTCATGTACTCAGCCATCCTGGAGCGGAGACCAAGTACATAGTCCACTATGTCTTGCTTTGGGGGCTTGAGAGGTAACTCCCATCCTTGCTTCACCAAGCACAATGGACCCCTGACAGGGTGACCAAACAAAAGTTCAAAAGGGCTGTAGCCAACCCCTTTTGAGGCACCTCCCTGTATGCAAATAAAAGGCAGGGCAAGAGTATGTCCCATCTTCGCCTAAGCTTTTCTGGGAGCCCTTTAATCATGCCCTTCAAGGTTTTGTTGAATCTCTCAACTAAACCATTGCATTGTGGGTGATAGGGTGTGGTGAACTTGTAAGTCACTCCACACTCCTTCCACATTGCTTTCAAGTATCCAGACATAAAGTTAGCACCCCTGTCTGATACAACCTCCTTAGGGAAGCCCACTCTTGAGAAAATTCACAGGAGGGCTCTTGCCACCACAGGTGCTGTAGTGGTCCTAAGGGGAATAGCCTCTGGGTACCTGGTGGCATGATCCACTACCACCAGGATTAACCTGTGCCCAGATGCTGTTTGGGGATCCATGGGACCAACAATGTCAATCCCCACCCTTTCAAAGGGAACCCCCACCACAGGTAGTGGTATCAGGGGGCCTTTGTAGTGCCACCTGCCTTACCACTGGCCTGGCAGGTTACACAGGAGCGACAAAACTCCTTGGTGTCTTCAGACATGTGGGGCCAGTGAAAGTGAGGGACAATTCTGTCCCAAGTCTTGTTCTGGCCCAGGTGACCTGCTAAGGGAATGTCATGGGCTAGGGTCAATAGGAAGCCCCTGAACTTCAGAGGTATAACCAACCTCCTGGTGGCACCAGGCTTGGGGTCTCTACACTCTGAGTACAAGAGTCCATCATCCCAATACACAGTATGGGGACCACTAGCTTTCCCAGCAGCCTCAGCAGCAGCTTGCTGTCTGAGGGGTTCAAGAGAGGGGCAGCTCTGCTGCTCCTGGCTCAGATCTGCCCTGGAAGGGCCCCCTGTCCCCAAGAACTCAACCTGGTCAGGTTCAAGCTCCTCTGGGACAGTTCCTTCCTCAGGACTGAGATCATCCCCCTCAAGAGACTGATCTTCCTTCTGAGCCAAGGGGAAGGCACTGCCTTTACCCTACTACTCCTCTTCTTGGAGGACACTTGGTCCATTATTCCAGAATCCAAGGCCTGTTCAGTGTTAGACATTTTGGCTTGTGACCTGGTCACAGCAAACACATCTGCAGGGATGCCCAGCATTTCTGCATGGGTCCTGAGCTCCACTTCTGCCCAAGCTGAAGTTTCTAAATCATTGCCAAGCAAGCATTCAACGGGTAGGTCTGCACTTACCACAACCTTCTTAAGGCCAGTTACCCCTCCCCAGGAGAAGTTAACAACTGCCAGAGTATGGTCTGTTCTGACATTGCTAGCATTGGTCACTTGGTACATTTCACCAAGTATAATCTGCCCAGGATCTACAAGGTCTTGTGTCACCATGGTGACACTTGCCCCTGTGTCCTTAAATGCCAAAGCCTCTTTTCCATTGATTAAGGGCTGTTGCCTGTACTTGCCCAGATTACTGGGACTCACAGAGGAGGTCACATCCATGCCTCCATCACAGACTAGGACAGCCTGAGTGAGTTCTCTGACTAGGTCAGAGCTCATCTCCTTACCCAGGGTCAACCCTACTAAACCCTTGGCTTGTGTAGTCCCACCACCAATTGTAACTGCACTAGGGGGAGCAGGTGCCTTAGGGGCATTGGTGGGGGCTGGAGTAGAGTCTTTGGACTTGGTGCAATCACTGGTCCAGTGGGTCTTTTGCTTACAGACCTTGCACCATGGTTTCTTTTGGCCTCTTCCCTTGTTAGACTGTGAATCCCCACCTGAAGAAGATTTTTGGGGGCCTTGTGAAGACTTCTGGTCTTTACCCTTCTCCCCACCCTTATCAGAGTTCTTAGAATCTTGCTTCTTAGGGTCACCACCTTGGTTCTGTACCTTCTGCCTCACCCTGGTTCTGACCCATTTGTCTGCCTTCTTTCCCAATTCTTGGGGAGAGGTCAGATCAGAGTCCACCAGGTGCTGATGCAACAGCTGATTTTGACAATTATTAAGGATCTGCTCCCTCATGATAAGATTGTACAATCCTGTGAAGTCACATACCTTACTGCCCAATAACCAACCTTCCAGAGCCTTGGCAGAACAATCAACAAAGTCCACCCAGTCTTGAGTCTGTGCCTTTTGGGTATCTCTGAACTTTAACCTGTATTGTTCAGTGGTTAGGCCAAACCCATCAATCAGAGCACTCTTTAAGACTGTGTATTTATCAGCATCCTCCTCTTTAAAAGTGAAGAGCTTATCTCTACCTTTGTCTGCAAAGGAGAGCCACAAGATTGCTACCCACTGCTCCTGAGGGACCCTCTGTACTTTACAGGCCCTCTCCAGTGCAGTTATCCATTTGTGGATGTCATCCCCACTCTGGTAGGGAGGGACAATCTTGCTCAGGTTTCTATGGTCATAAGACCTTTCCCTATCTCTGGGGAAATTGCTGCCACCATGGGACTCTAGTCCCATCTTTTTTCTCTCTTTGTAGAGATCTAGGGACTCCCTGTCTATAGCCAACTGCTGTTTTCTGAGTTCAAGCTGGGCTTGCTCATACTCAATCAGTCTCTTTCTCCTGTCATGAGAGGATTCTCTCCTATGAGAGGAGACAGAGGTCGCTATTGAGGTGTCAGAGTGGTTAGACTCCTGAGAAGGAGATCTAGACCTTCTGGGCACACTCACAATTCTTCCTGGGGGACAAAGGGGAGGTCATTCTGATCCTCCTCCTCCTCCACAGGAGGAATTGGGTTCTCCAGGTCAAGGTCATTTTCACCTTCCTGGCCAGTTTCAGAGGGGGGCCTGGGTTTCTTCACCCCTGACCCCTTCCTCATCTTCTGCCCCACCCTCTCTGCCTACCCCTTCAGACCCTAGGGGCCTGCTGAGATCATCAGCCAGTAACACCTCCCTGAGGTGTTGGGTGCTGGCACTTTTGCCTGTCTTCAGCTTCCTAGTATTGCATAATGCTCTCAATTCCAAGAATGGGAGTTTATCATACTTGGAGGGAAGAAGCCCACTGGCTTCTGGCAAGGACTCACTGGGTCCTGGCTTTGAAGACATTACTAGTGAGGTGTGGTGTATGCACTACCTACTCTAGTGTGGCCTACTAAACTCTCTTGAGTTGTAGAAAGGGTGTGCTATCCCTTAACACACAACTCTAAGTTCAGTAGAACTTACTGTATACTAAGCTTGATTTATATGTACCTTAGGTACCCTTAGTGGTTTTCAGTTGATCAATTCAATTGAGATTATCTGGTAAAACAATAGCAAGCTGGAATCCCACACGCTGCACACCAATGTGAGAAGTTGGCCTGGTATATGCTGTCCACTAATTATAGTGGGCACCTTGCACCAGTCCAAACAACCCCTTATTGGAGACAGGTTAAAGACAACCTTTATTGAAAGCTATCCTAGTGGTAGCTATGGAGAGCAGCCTTCAGGCTAAGTCTTGAAGGAATGTAAAGCAGCTTGTTTTACCAGTCTATAATCTCTTGAGTGACCAAAAGAAAGAGGACCACACCAGGTATATATTCAAAATATATGCATTTATTGCTAAACACACCCCTCTAGTCTCTTTATGAGGCTAGAGTTCGAAGTACATAAGTTATAAGTTAGTTATCTACAGTAATAGCACAAATACACGTTTGAGCCCTAGGTGCGTACCAAACCATATACCAATAAAGTGGTATAAGAACCACGACTGAGCTAGACACAGCCTAGAGCCTGTAGAAGTGCTTGGACCACAAGGAACCACCCAAGGTAGTGACACAGGGGACCCACGGGGGACGCGTGCAGTGTGAGAACACAGCCGCGAATCGCCGTTGACTTCTATGGGGAAAGTCGCGGTTGGAATTTTAAAGAAAAGGGACACTTAGAGGAGGACTTGGAGCAAACCCTTTTAGAACTAGGCTGTTCTAGTGTCCATACCCACGGGAGCACCGGAGTACTCGAGTTACCTCACCCAGGGGAGCCGGGTGCATAGGTGTCTTTCGGGGTCGGGTTTCGTCGTCGTTTTCAATGGCGATCTGCTGCAAAGTGCTGCTGGCGGCCAAGTCGAAAGTGTTCGGGTGGATCCAAAGGTGGATCGAAGATCTGAAGAACCTGAAAGCAGAGGGGACAGAGTCTGGGTCACTAGCCAGTGACCAGGAAGGCGATGAGCAGATGCCCACCGATGTCGAGTGCTTCAGGTAGGTTGACGGTCGTCTTGACTCTTCAGCCACGAGGTCCAGGAGGCGTCGACGACGACCAGGAGCTGGATTCGAGCTGTCCCATGACGTCTGTCGATTGCAGGGGTGTCGGCGACCGGATTGGACCCAACAAGCCTTGGCAACGGCAAGTCTCGTGGAAATGGAAGAAGGACGATGGTGCAGACCAGCAAGGTCTGTGGGACTCACCCAGCGAGGGTAAGTCAGGGCACGCCTGGAGCAACCAGGGAGCCCAAGCAGAAGAAGATTGGCCTTCGGGAGGGCCTACTAGCCAACGGACTAGCGACCGCGAAGGAGCCTCGAGTGGACGCACTTGGAGCTGGCTCACAGGACACTCGTGGAGTGGAGGCCAGTGATCTTCGGTGCAGTCGGTGCTGGAGGCTGGGGCTACTCGGAGCCCAAAGCACAACTTCGTGGAAGACCCAGAAGAGGATGCACTTGCAAATGCGATCAGTGTCCAGGGGTCACGGTTCCACGTTACCCACGACAGCTACGGGCCTCAGCTTTGCTGGGGACTCAGGGCAGCCTCGGGGAAGTCTGGAAATCCACCTCTGGTGATGCAAAGACTTCGGCGTCCGGCGGGAGCTTCAGCGATGCAGACCGGACAATTGCTTCTTTGGTGCCTGCCAAGCAGAGGAGTCACTCCTTGACCCCAAGGGAGATTCTTCAGTCCTCTAATCTTGAAGTAAAGCGTCGAAGGTCCAGGATTCTGTGTCAGAGTTTTGTCCAGGTTAATCTAAAGTCCTAAGGACTGGGGTCCCATACTTATACTAAGATAAGGGGTTGGACATACTCTGGGGACCCACCTATGGGAGGGTCAGGGCAGAGGGGTGGTTACACCCCTTTCCCTTTGTCCAGTTTCGCGCCAGAGCAGGGGCTGGAAGCCCCTGAGCCGGTTTGAACTGGGGTATGCACAGGGACACCAAATGTGCCCCCAGTGCAGGACTTCAAAGCACCAGAGAGTGATCCCGCCCAGCCCCAATACACACTATCCTGTCTGGGGAGGTGGTTACACCTCCCTGGGACAGGAAACCTATTGTCCAGGCCTCCCCTGCCAGAGTTTCGGTCAGCAGCAGGAGGCCAGACTCGTGTCTGTGGCAGCGGCATCCATTTTGTGATGCCAGGGCTCTGGAAAGTCAGTACCGGGTATACCGGTGTGTACATGTCTCTCCCTCTAGAAGGGTGGAATGCTACCCCCGCCGCCAGAACTGGCAGGGGGGTAGTATTCCAAGATGTTTGACACCAAACACAACATGTTTCCGTGCAGCCATCCCAAAGTTAGCATTTAACGCGAGGTTATAATGCGCTTAAGAGTATATGGTCGGGCTGCACTACAAACAGCATCAGAGAAGGGTCTCCGAACACTGCAGAGGGGCCCAGCTCATGCAGGGGCACCCTCTCACATTGGAACCACGCACTCTGCCTTCAGGATTGATAAGGCCTGCCATAGGAGTGACTTATAGGTTTATATGGGTGTATGTATGTAGTGATATAGGTAGCCTATATCACAGTAAGGGGTGCATGCACCACCTTACCCAGGCTGCAGTAGCAGCCCTGTGGTGTCCTTTTGGCTGGCCTTCCAGGGGTGGCACAATACATGCTTCAGCCCCTGGCAGGCCTCTGAGGTACCTATGCCCTGGGTACATAGTATACCATATACTAGGGACTTATAAGGGCACTCCAGATTCCAATCAGAGATGTGCCTAAGGCACATGGAAACCATTTTAGAGAGGAAGCAGCTAGGCTGGGGTTCTGATTAGCAGGGCCCCAGCCAGACTAAAGTCGAAAAACAGTGAAGCATCAGCAAAAAGTGGGGGTACACATGTGAAGCAGATCCTACTCTCCTACACCTAGATCTTAATCTCCTCCTGCATGGTGCTTGACCACATCATCATACACACAAATGACACTCACATTATGCACCATTTATTTATTAAATACCACCCAAACAGAAACACAAACAAAATTACCCAGCTTGATTCCAAGTTCTGCGAAATTCTCGACTCAGATGGTAAAGGCAGTTAGCTGACAAATCGTAAATGACAAGGTATGAAGAAATAACGCACTCTACCACCTAGACAGTTCACCAGCTGAAAGCTAGTAAATTTCCTGAACAGGAAATCGGATGAAAAGGTGACTAACCACCGGAAACCGGAGTGGTACCACAGATTCCTGCAGTTATTCTCCAGTTCAAGGGGTTGCTCAGATTTCCACGGTAGCATCCCAGAGTAATTTCAGGACCAGGAATATTGCTGCGTTATTACATGCCTCATTGGAATGGCAACCTTTGAAGGAAGCCTACAGTGGAGCCTCCTGTGTGATTATTGATCTATGTACGATTTGGAAACTTGCAATGCTGCTGCTCATGCTACGCCTATATTCGGTATGTGAAGATTAAAGAATTGCTCCTGCAGCCACCTGTCCTGTCATTGGTCTTTGTGTTAGGGAGCTTTCTCCATGGCTGATCAAGCCCTAATGGCCACCAAGAAAGAAGCTTTCCATGAAAGTAGCTTGATGTAAAATTAGGACAACTGCTCAAAAGATTTATGCGTTAGACTACTCTGCAAAAGGTGTAAGGTCCTAGGAGACAGTGTGGAGCCTGATCAGAGGGAAAAGATGCAGTAGGCCTATCATGTGCCGCATTCCACAAAGTGCCCTGGAGGCACAACAAGTGTGCGCGCCGCATTGTGCACCCCCAGGGCACTTTGGTATTACAAAAAGGGCTGCGCAAGTGTCTGTAATACTGATAGCACTGGCGCATATGTAGCACCAGTGCTATCTCAAGAGGGCATTCTCTCATTTGCCTGGGGGTGTGTCCCATGCAAATGAGGCAATCTCTGTGCCTCTGCGCTGCATCATATTATGGACGTGGGCGCAAATGCAAAGAAGCCATCAGGAGGCGCACTATTAGTGTGCTCCCTGAAGACAGCCCTCTGGAGGGGATAAAGAGGGTCCAATGGACCCCCCAGACATACCCCTGCAGGCGGGTGCAATCACTCAGCAGACCGGCCTTCAGAAGAATCTCTGTGCCCTCTCTAAAGTGAATGAGCTACCCCCAGGGCAGCCCCAAGTTCGCGACTGCCCTGAGGGCAGTGCATTGATTGTAATCCAACGCACTGCTCATGTTTGCGCCCCACGCACCTGTTTAAAGGTGTGAAGTGCCACAGTTACCTGATGTTGAGGACTTCCCCACCGGCCGGTGAATGTAGGTAGGCTGCTGTTGTATCCCTGTTGTTCTGTTGATACTAATAAAAAAAAAGATCTTAAACCTAAAGGTGCGAAGTGGCGCAAACATGAACAGTGCGACTGATACATAATACAGGCCCAGATGTCCTCTGTTATCTCCACTGGTTTTGAAGACATATTCCCTATAGCTGTTTCAGTTGTCCCCAATGATTGGTAAGCATGTCTTTCTTGTGTCCACTTGACAAGAAAATGACAGAGCCTCATCAGCTAAGAAGTAAAGTAGGTTTATGCTCTTTGCTAGTGTACAAGGGCAGAATTTCCGTTATTTACTTCTGAACCAAACTCTGGTGTAGGAGCAGCACCCAAAATGTCCAGGTTCTCTGTAGAGACGAATGAGGTTTCAAAGCTTACCTGGAATCATGTGCTCAAGCTATGTGATAGTAGGGTGGGTTGCAGTCAACTCCCTTCTTCCACTAACAGAAACTCCCTCCTCCACATTATGCAGATGTGGATTTTCTGAAGTAGATGGATCATGTTTGAAAGCTAAACTTGACAAGGCCAAGCAAGAACCACACGGATGACCAAAGATCCTGAGCCATTCTCTGATCTTCTGAAGGACCTGAGTGAGACGAAAAGTACATAAGTCTACCTTCAGCTCAACATCAAGCTGTCCCATAATATCCAGGATCCTCTCCCAGGAGGAGGGAACTAAACTTATATACTGGTAAGGTAAGCAGGAAAGGCATTTCTGGGTGTTCAACCCCAGGCCTCAAAGATGGGCTTGAGAACTTCTTTGAGATCTTAACTTTTGCAGAGACCCATCGCCAGGGCTGAGATTTTGGTATAGATCCTGTGGACAGCTGCATTAAGACTGAATGGCAGTGGCCTACACTGATAGTTTTGCTATACCACCATGCATCATTCCTGCTGCAGGGCAGATACGTGGAAGTAGGCAACCTGCATATCCACCTAGTGCATCCAATTGTTGTTTTGGATATCTGCCAAAATCTGAGCCAAAGTCAACATCTTTAACATCTGCAGGCACAAATAATGACTTAGATCATAGAGAGCTGAAATGTGTCAGAGTAATTTTTCTTCAGAATGAAGTAATGGGATTATTATTCATCATCATTTCTAGGGGTATTGCCTATTCAGTTTCTTCTAGAAGGAGAAGTCTCTCATCCTTCTATATAGGATCTTAAGATAGCAACTGAGGCAAGGATTGCCTGGAAGTGGGCAGCTCTGGAAGTTATAGAGTATAGCTGTCGTTCACCACACCCCCAACAGGGCATTAAAATCAGTGGATATCTGTGTCCAGTGAGGACAGAAGAAGGAAAGACCGCACCACGAAGGGGGCGGCTGTTCTGGGGCAGTGGCAGTGGTACTTCTTGCCCTCTTATGATTGTAGTTTATCACTCTGAAGTGCTCCCTGTTAGATTATTGGTTATACTCTGAGGAAGTGGAGGCTTAAGCCTCCTGTATGGAGCACAAGAATGAACTAAGCTTGAAGGAATGCAAGGCTTTTGCTGGCTGGAAAAGGGGAGTTGATATTCATCACTAAACCCTTCAGACCAAAGTAGAGAGAGGATAATTTCTTAGGAGGGGGAAGACTGATTATTCTCCCTTATAAGTGAGTTTTGCCAACACATCAGAACTCAGATGTGTAGGCAGTAGTGGATGGCACTGGGCCTCGGCTGTCTACTCCCAAGTACCACCATATGCCAAACCTGAATAGTTGTGGAAAGAAGATGCTATTACACAAGCAACCATATGGTCCCTGTAGCCTTCCTGTGTATAACCAAGAAACCAGTTTTGATGAAAGTGCCACCATAAAGTGTGCTGAAGCATGTTGACTTTGATGAAATGCAGGGCATGAGACATCGACCTCATGGTGTAACACTGTGGGTGTGGGCATGAATCGATCTGATACTAGTTGGAAGGCCACCTGTACACAATTTTAACTCACTTTGGTTTCTCTCCTTACACATAGACACACCACAGCACACTCCCCCCCCCTTAGTCCAACATACCTACTAAGGGTCCATGTGGAATTGGAATCTCAAAGACTGGAATAGGGCTAAGTGAAGGGGGCTGCTGTCACCACCAGAGAATGAATGTCCTCATGTCCTGACAGAGGCTCTGTGGCCTAGTTTAACAATAGTTTCAACTACTCGTTCATGACTGCTAGGTATCACCCGGTCAGATAAAGGTCTTCAAAATCTCTAGTAACCGTCTCTGGGCTGGTGTCAAGGTAACCCAAGCATAACCTCTTGCAACAAGTGGGTCTGAGGGATTGATCCATGGTAACAGCAACCATTACTTAAAGCATAGATAGATGGAGGGTTGGGATGGATCACAGACCAGGAGTTTGATCAGGAATGGCAGTGCCGGTTGCAATAGTGTGTCTTGGGCTTTCAGATAGTATGTGGACTCTGAGAGCTGCACTTGGGTTGGAGGAAGCTGGACCGGGATCTGAAGGGATGCACTGGGGATGTTTGGAGTTGCTCTAGGAGCTGACGGGGCAGAAATGTCTCTATTAAACCAGGTTCACCCTTAAAACATTCAGGAAAGAGTGAGAGGAGAGGCAAAATCTTCACTCAAGTTCAAAGGGAGCATGAAGTTAAGTTGTGCCTAGGATATTCCAGTGGCCTCCAATTCAGACTAGCCTGGCTGCATGACCCAGGAGGTGAACTAGTCAGAGGCTGGTGCCTCTACTTATTTATGTGCCCCTTGTATTACAGGGAGCGAAGACAAGTGAAAGGTTTGAACACTGGGAAAGAAAGGAAGTCTACGTTTCTGCTGCTAGGTTCTCAGCTCACTGAATGGGTGGTCACCCCATTCTCAACTAACTGCTGTATAACGTAGGGGCTTGGATATAACACAATTGCAAATAAGGAGGTAGGAGATGGATCTGCCTGGCCAAGTACAGATTGTGTGAGAAAGTGCCCTCTTGCTTGCATGGTATGCCCCCACTTTTTGCTGAATTGCTGATGTTCTTTGACTGAGTGTGCCCTGGGCTCCTGCTAATCAGGTACCCAGGGCCTATGTTCCTTCCCTAAAACTGCATTGAAGCCTAAACCCAATTGGCATCTCTGGCCACATGTCAGCCCCTGGTAAATGGTACCACAGGTACCCAGGGCACTGTGACCAGAGAAGGCCTCTAAGGGCTGCAGCACTTATTGTGCCACCCTTAGAGGTCCTGTACCCTGACACTCACACACTGCCTTTGCAGGCTGCGTGTATTGGTGCAGAACAAAGTGAAGAGTCGACATGGCACACATCCCTGTGTGCCATGCCCACAAACCACTGCCCTGGCATACATCAGTCACCCCTCTAGCTGGGTGCACTATGCCAGTGGTGAGAGTACAGGTGCATGAGCCCTGTACCCCTACAGTGCCAAAGTCCATTCCTGGGCACTGTAAGTGCAGTGCTGGCATTAAGAGTATATGGTGCTGGGAGTTTGTCATTACGAACTCCACAGCACCATGATGGCTACACTGAAGACTGGGAAGTTTGGTATCAAACTTCTCAGCACATTAAACCCACACTGATGCCAGTGTGGGATTTAATGTAAAATGCACACCGGAGGGCATCTTAGAGATGCCCCCTGACACTCGACCAACTTCCAGTGACCTGACTGAGTGGCAGCGCAGGCTACCACCACCAGGCATGTTTCTGGACCCCTGGGTCGAGAGCTTGCTGCTCTCGGGGGCCTGAAACAATGCACATCCTGGGACGAGGTGCCAAGCCTCCTCCCCAGGATGGGCAGGGTTCACGAAGGAGAGGCTTCAAAGGCATGCCGCCTTTGTGAGCCTCTCCAGACCATTTGCTGCTTTCAGCAACTGGTCCCCACTGGTTCTACCCCCCCACTTTGGGCGGGAGAACCGGCGGGAAAAACAAGTGAGGAAGAGAGGTGTGCCCACCTCTGCCAACTCCACCCCTAAGGTGGGGGAGGCGAGGTGAAGCACAAACTCGAGTCCCCGCCATCTTGAGGATGGGGGGACCCAGCCAACCAGGGACAGGATCCTGCCCCCCTCCCACTGGAGAGTGGCAGAATAGGGGGTGTACCCACAGCGCCAAGAAACCGTCCGGTGAACGTGCGCTTAATAAATTATTTTAACATAACATAACAGGGAAGGGACCCATTGGTCCCTGCCCTTTACCTACCTGTAACACCCCTAAATTTAGTATTTAGGGGCACCCTGAACCTTCCTTCCTCAGATCCAGCAACTACAAGAAAAAGAAGAGAAGAAGAAGGACAAGAAGCCGTGCAGAGCTAACAAGAGGACGACGCCCACTGACTTGGCCCCAGCCCTACAGGCCTGTCTCCCCTCGAACCTGCTCCTGCAAAACCCCGGCGTGTCCAGCGGCCAGCAACCTCAAAAACCCCGGAGAACCTGCTTGCCTTCACTTTCCAAGCTGTTTCTCCCGTGAACACCGGACGTGTTTGAACTGCAGCTTCTGGTGCCAGCCAGGAACCGCGAATCCCGCACACTCTGCACCCGCCGAATCCGGCCCGAGCTCGAGTGGGCAAATACCCCGAGGAGGTCCCCCCGGCGATCCTGACCCGAGATCCGGCGACCCCTGACCTGTCTCAAGCCTCCTGACGACGCCTGCAGCCTCAATCCAGCGGACCCCCCCTACCGCGACCAGAGCGGGTAAGAAAATCCGACGTCCCAAGGCACCCCTGCACCCGACGCCCCACGGCCTTGTGTGCCCAACCCAGCGGTGCCTAACCAACCCTCTACATCCCAACTTACCCCTCGAAGTGGTGGTAGCTCCTGGAAGATCCTTGTCCCCGAGCCTGCAGTGTTTCTTTGTCCCGGAGAATCTCAGTTGAAATCAATAGGGCACCCGACCTCAAAACAGCACCCTGCACCCGGCCGCCCTAGAGCCGCTGAGGGTGCCCCTTTGGTGCTAACTTGGTCCCCAACGTGCCCTGAGCTTAACCCTAGGAGCTTTGCTCCCACAACCCCGTGGCCTGCTTGCCAGCAGCCACCAACCAGAGTCCCCCTATCCTCCATAGGATAACATTGGGCCTCAACACTCTGCACCCGGCCGCCCGAGTGCCACTGAGGGTGCAACAACAGTGCATCACTGACCCTGGGGGACCCCTGAGTCTAACCCCAGAACCCTAACTCAAAAGACCGATTACTTACCTCGAAACCGATAACCTGCTTTTCCTCATAGAATAACATTGACACTTTTTCTCCCAAAAAGTTTCCAAGTGTCGACTTTTGAAAACTAAGAATATTCCTTAAAAATCACACGAATAACCAAAACGCATTTTCTCAACTGTTCTCAGGAAATGTCCCAGTGCTGAATCTAGGTATCCAGCACTGAGTAAGAAAAGTAACGTTAAAGTAACTTACCTGTGAATTGAATTTCCTTCCATAGGATAACATTGGTGGTTCTATGTGAAAAAGTTACTAAGTGTCAACTTTTGAAATACAAGAATATTCTTTAAAAATCGTACAACTAACTAAAACGCATTTACTCAACTGTTTTCAGGAAATGCCCCGGTGCTGAATCTAGGATCCAGCACTGTGTTAGTAAAAGTAATCAGAAAAGTAACCTAATTGCATTTTACTGAAAAAAGCCTATTGATTCCTATGTACTGAGTCTACTAAGTTTGTGCATTGCATTGCAACTCCTGTAAACTCGAATTGGTACAAAGTCCTACTGTATTCTGAAAGTATTCAACTACAGCATCTTATATCTGAAAAGTATTTTTATGCTTACCTGTACCAGGCTTGCTTGGTTCTAGAAATAAAACAACAGTTTATTTTTTATACAAAAACAATTGGCCTAGAGTTCAGTTCTTGAGTGTGTGAATTCATTTGCTGACTGAGTGTGTACATCAAATGCTTAACACTGTCCTCTGATACTGCCTTACTGCTCGACCAAGCTACCACTTTGGAGAGTAAGGTTCTATCTAACTTTAACCTCTGCCTACCTCTGGTGACCCTTGGACTCTATACACACTGAACCTCACTTTGGTGCAGTATATATAGAGCCAGTTTCTTATAGATTGTAACAGAAAACGCTCATGAAAGTTAATGGGCTCCACAACCCAGTACAAGTCACTGGAGCAAACCGAGACTTGGAGCCATACCCTGCATCCACAGAGGGAGACTGTCTCACCTGTGGGAACTTTTTCAGACATCCTTCAGCAGTCAGGGGTTACTAGACTAATCGTTACAATTGGGGCCATTTGGTTTCTTTTTTTATTTTCACAACAGATTTTATTGTTGACAGACACGAAAGCCCAGGTGACGCCAGGACAACACATCGTATACGTATCATGGCAATGGTAAAGATGTCAACTTTTACAATATACAGTTGTCGAAAATAGGAATATGCAAAAATCTGAATTAAACGCAAACATTAGAAACAAGAAACATCGGTGTCACAAAGTCCATATATATGTTATCGTACAAAATTTCCAATCGTAATATTTGAGTACAGGTACAATTATTCTCAATATTAGTACCCAGCATTAGGTCTTTATGGCAGATCTTCATTGTGTAGCGTTGGGGGTATAGGTTCAAGATACAAACCCCGATAATCAGCCCACTGCTTCCATATCTTCGGATGTTTCTGGGGACATCCCAAGCCTTAAAAATTGGTAGTTCTAGCCCCATGGAAAAGTCAAGGCCCCGTTTCCAGGCCCCTACAGATGGGGAAAGTCGCTTTCAAGCCTTAGCGATGTCTCGCTTAGCCAGAGTAAGACCCAGGTATAGCAGATGTCTTTTGTACCTGTTACCTCCAATTCCTTCTGTAATATGAAGCATAGCTAAACGCGGTGACCGTGGAACGTCCCACCCCAGCACCTCAGAGAGACAGGTCAGTATCCAACGCCAAAACCGCGATAAAGCAGTACATTCCCATACCGTGTGGAGGAGAGTGCCATCGGTCATTCCGCAGCGCAGACACAGGGGGGATGCAATCATCCCGGCGCGCCAAATAGCGAGTGAAATATACATGGTGGAGGTATTTAAATTGTATAAGACGAAGGCGCCCAGCAATGGCCGCCGCGCGGGGACTCAAGAGCCTCAGCCCAGTCGTCCTCATCAAGTGGACCCAAATCGTTCTGCCAGGCGTCTCTAGTCTTATTAAGTGTAGTGTGGCTATTAGTGACCAATGTGCGATATAGTGCTGTAATTTTGTGCGCACCCATCTCGCCCAGGAACACCTTGGCCTCAATGGGATTGAATTCGGGAATAGTGTCTTCTTGTGTTAAATAAGGACCATTTGGTTTCTTGGGCTTGTCCTTACAATTGAGCTCAAAGCTGAACCAGTGGTGTTGCGTTGGGTGGGTGGGCCTAGTGGGGCAGGTGGCCCTTTAGTAAATGGCCAGGCACCCCCTTGTGGCCCACCACCAGTGACAACCACAGCCAGCAAAAACAGACACTGCCCTCTCAGCCTGGAAACAGCGATGTTGTTCCTGTTTACATTTCACATTTTACTTACTCTTGCATTCCTGAAGAGCATTTGCTTTTTTCCAGGATGATGTGTTTCTGGAGTTTTTCATGGAGCATATTACCCATTTATAGTGCATGAAAAAGACACTCACCCAAACATTAGCCTCTCTATAGAGCACAGGGAGCAATGGCCAGGTGTGTAAACTGTAACTGTGATTATATGCAAAAGTGTGTGAAGGAGATACACAGCTGTCAAAATACTGACAGCGTGAAAGTTAAAGAAAATGCAATGCATGCAGGGTGCACTGTGTGTGCGCGAAGGATTGAAGATGCAAATAAGTATGTGCAAGAGAGTGAAGAGGGTGCTGAAAACATGAGGTGTTCGATGTGCAGATTGAGTGTTTTAGAAAGGTATGAGGGGAAAAGGAGCGTAAATGTATAACAAAGAGAATGCAGAAGAGAGTGATGTGATTGAGACACTCCTAAGACAATGCCCCTTCAACAGACAATAGTAATATTTAAATCACAGTCTGCTTAAAAAGTTTAACTACTTTGAGTGTGTGTGTATACATATATATAATACACATGCACAAAATCTTCATGATCGCCTGTTGTATGTGGCCCGCCGGTTTAATTGGTGCCCCCTTGCGTGGACCCCCTAAAACTCATGTCTAGAAACGCCACTGAACTGAACATGTCCACCTTTTTAGCACTTGACCACTAGAGCAGCAAAGTAGAGCATCAAAGGATTACTCAGGATGGTGGTGTAGGAGTAGAGACTCAGCACATCGGATGCATCAGGTATCAATAAATTACCAGCCAGTAATTTCGTTTTAAAAAGAAAAATACTTCAATGCTAATGCACACAATAGAAATACTGGCTTTCATTAAGGGTATTAGTGGGAAATAGTACCCACTGTCACCTTGGGCAGTTTTATTTCCAACATGTATTGGCTCTTGCCCTTCGGTGTGGATCTCAGGAGTCCATTGGGAGAGGGGGCACCTCTGGCTTGGTCACTCTCTTTCTGGATCACTATCCAAACCCTCTCAAATAGATGTGTACTTTTTGCACCAATTGTGGGCACAATGCCATCATATTTCTGTTCTCGATGAAGCATTCATAAAGTTCATTTGAAGCAGGTAACGCCTGTGGCATTCCTGTAACAAGAAGCAGACCCACTCCTGGGGGTGATCCTACCACATGGCCCACAAGACAAGGGTGTTGCTGTCCTTGCTTTGGTCCAGCTCACAGAGTTGTAATTCATGATATGAGTTCTGGTGCCAGCAATCTCCGGTAAGTCGCATTAGCACCAGTCGAAAGGAAGTTGTGCAAGGGTTGTGGTGATAGAGATCTTGCCACTTGGGTCAATTTTTCACATCCCGACTGCTACCAGCGGTTGGTAGCCTCCAGGAGCTTTGGATACTTCTTGGCTCCAGCTGACACAGTGGAACTCTCCCTCTCAAGTTCCATGAGATCCTTGGCTTCAGGTGTCAGTACAATAAATATGCTGTGGGAACACCCATGGGCACGCAACCTCAGCCTTAGCACAGCGTGCAGGTCCCAGCAGACCCTCCTGGCAGACTAGCCACTTTTTTCCCAGGTTACTGGTCCAGAACCTGGCAAGGGAAGTTGGCAGTCAGTACCCCAATCCTTGAGTTCGAATGACTCTCTTGGTCTCTAAAGGTGTGGGACCCCAGGATTCTGGTCAGGAAATCTTGGCACACCGACTGGAAATTTCCATATTTATACACAAGATGAAGACAGTCCTCGTTTACTCTAGCAGTTCAGTTCAGTGACTAGTTCTGATCAGTTATACTCTTTTGCCGATTCCATGCAGACTGGTCCAGCCGTGGTGTCAGACCCAGTTCAGAGGAACACAGGGCAAACAGGAGTTTACTGGGCCCGAACGGTGCTGGTTGAGGTTGTTTACCACTGGTGTCCTACTACGCCTCGGCAAACCGGGATATGTACAACCCTTTCTGCAGGTGACACTCAGGGCAATGAGGTCAGGCAGTCAGGGAGGTTGTGTCGTGGGTACAAGCTCAGAACTCAACAATATTTTTATTGATATTTGCATTTGCAGTGAAAAGTTCAACAATGATATTGAATTTATACAGTCAATCCATCTCCAGAAGGCTGCCACAGTGTAATTGATAGTGAAGAATGCAGTGTATAACCCCCAACAAACCCCCACAACCCGATAGCAAGCTAGTCAGTGTAGCAAATTAGTGTGAAGATATTCGACAGCAGACTGACACAGCTATATGGACAATAAGATATTCATCCCTCAGCCCAGTCCCACTCCCGCTCTTCCCCCTGAATCCAATCTTCCCAAGAATAGTGGGAAATCTATTTACCCCATATTTTGTTGAATTTTCTGGGGGAGCCCCTGCTGAGATAGGTCACCTTCCCAGCGATCATAAACATGTCCATTACATTTCTCCATTCTTGGCAGTCAGGCTCTCTGTGGACCCCCAGTGATGGGCTATAGCTTTCTTAGTCACTACCATGGAAAGGTTGCAGAACAACAGCTGGGCTTGTGGCAAATCTATATCATTGGGAATCCCCAGAATAATTCATTTAGGGTCCATAGGGTGGGGAGATGTAAGCAACGTCGGAAAGTTCTCCCGTGATGGCTCTCCAGTAAATCTGAATTTGGAGGCAACTCCAAATTGTGTGGAAAAAGGAACCCTCAATGTCTGCACATCGTAGGCAGGAGGGATCAGGTGCCTTACCCATGGCGTGATGGCGTCACCTATCATAATAAACTGGACGTAGGACTTTGAACTAGATCAACCGGAGCCTTGCTTTTATTGCGACTTCACGGGGATGCATCAAGGTTGCCTCTCAATCAATATCTTCCATGTCCCCACCTCTGTTTCCCATTTCTCCCGTAGGCTCCTCAGCTTATCAGATTTATTGTTGATAAGGGTTTGATATGTGGAGGAGATTGCTTCCCTCCCCAGGCCCTTCATCAGCAGCCGTCCCTCCAGCGGTGCAAATTCCGGGATTCCCTCTCCAGGGAGCCCCTCGGCTTTCCAGGTTTTCCTGTGCTAAGCGTATTTTAGGAACTGGGTGTCATGCATACCGTATTCATGCTTCAACGAAGAGAATGGCATAAGGTTGCCCCTTTCAAGCAGATCCCCTATTTTAGTGATCCCTATTAGGTCCCATGCCCCAAAGCCCTTCAGTTTACCGAGTTTGGAGAGCCACTTCCCCTCCCACAATGGTGTTTTCCTGGTGGGCCTGCCATGTCACCCCATAGCCTTTGTAGCTCGGGCCCAGATCTCTATTGCCACCCAGGTGGCAGGAAGGAGAGGTGGAGTCTCTCGACCCCCATACAGATAGTGGAGGCAAGATTGTAGAGTCCACTGGGAACGTTCCAGATTGAAAGTGGAGTGGTCCGGGGTGGGCATAAAGCCAGTCGTTGATATTAATGAGATGGGAGGCCCAATAATATCCTCGAATGTCAGGCAGGGCGATGCGCTGGTTATGCTGAAGGAAGTTGCCCTTAGGGGCCACCCGGGTTACTTACAACCTCCTGTTATGCCTTCCCAAGTAACGAAGAGCCGGTCAGACAGTAGAGAATACAAACACACCTTTATTAGCAAATACTCTGCAGAGCAGTCCAATCTGACCTGCACCCTAAGATGTCTGCCGAGGGACTGACCCCCCAATAGTCTGCAGTGAGTAATCATTCTTCCCAAGGAGCCTCCAACCACGCCCACAATGGAAAGTTACCGGCCTGGGCCGAACATGAACAAAGGAGGCACAAGAGGATGGGCTACCACCTGCCAGATGGGTACATGCTATCTGTACTTCGAGGTCACCGCGCTGAGTCTCAGCGTCTCCCAACGTGGGAGCAGAACTACACACACAGATAGGTATGCGAGGGCAGAATGGCCTATTCATTAGTAAGTCAGAAATCAGCCTTGAACAGAGAGAAAATAATAACGAAATACAGTGTTCTGCTGAGGCAAGCAATACGAATGATGAGGCCTAGTTCAGATACGGCCTAAGCGGCCCAATAGGGATTACGAAATACAAAATGGAGTCACACTGGCTAACAACAGGAAAGCTTGCACGTTGCAGGGATAACTCAGTGGGTTGCATAACGTGAATACAAATGGCGTATATTTAGCCACACACTGCTAACCTAATATAGCATGATACGAGTACATAGCAGGAATGTGATTTTCAAACCTAACAGACCCTCCTTTTAGCGTGGGTGGCTAAATGCTTTATTGATGCTATCCGGTAGGGTCTTTACAATTCTAAGTGGGAAGGAGGAAAATGCATAGTCACTCAAGCTATCAGGGAGAATAAAACAACACATGAGGATCAACATCTACTTAGTATTCAAAAATTCCCTCATTGATAAGCATGATGTCCTGGATATCCTGCATCATCATAGTAGAGACCTTAGTATCACGTCCTGACAATTTAGGGGTAGGGGTGAGCTTACTCACACAATAGGTGCAACATGCTGGAAGGCAGTTAATAGATAGGCAACATGTGAAGATGACACCTGCAATAACTACGAGGGCAAGTAGTATCTTCCAAACCCATGATGTCAGCAGACCCCAGAACCACCCCGTGAGGGACCATGATCCATTATCCTGATGGATATCTGAAGCAAGCCTGTGTAATTTCTGTATGGCAGAGTACACAGTAGGGGTGTTATCAGGAATGTAAACACAACAACTGCTGCCGATGACGCGGCAGGCTCCACCCCTATCAGCAAGTATGACGTCTAAAACCATCCGGTTTTGAAGAGCAACGAGTCTCGTAGCCTGAAGCTCAACTGTAATATTAGTCAGTATACCCGCAGTAGTATTAATAACTCCCTCAACTACTCGGGCAAGGCGACGAATATTACGACTATTGAACATGGGGCCCCAGAATGGCAGACTGCCCTTCATGATGTCAGTGAACTGCTGTAGGGAAGTATCTGTTTGGTCTATATCTTCTGGATTGACAACTCTCTTGGCCCGATGCAAATGTAGATCCCTACGCTGTAGCCTATGATCCTTGTGATAATTAGAGGGTGCAATGTAAACGGGAGGTAAAAGAAAAGAGACATTACACCGGCCAGACCATCCCCTGAACCATGTATAGGCCTGCTCCCCACCAACGAAGTATACATTTGGAGGTGTGAGCAAGGGTGGGCTACTAGTAGTGTTCAATCGGTGTGTGTAGTTGCAACTGCTTTGTCCTACTGGAACGATCCCTGAACCTTCAACACAAAAACTAGCTGCTGTATTGATCACAGGGACGGGCTTGGCTTTGTCTTCAGTTATATTTCGTTCCTGGAAACATTTAAAATATTCAGTAACATTAAATCCTTGGAAATCCAACATTTCATTTTGTAACCAAGTGACATTCTTATTATTTTCAAAAAGGTTCATACAAGCTTCTGGATGTAGGGTACCCTCCTTTCCATCTGCCCCAGGTGTGTATCCTTGGTGTACCACTATATACTCCAATACTGCTTCATAATCAGCCTGTACCATATTCATAGTGTCGGCATGATAGTGCATATAAACCATAGAAAGCAACTGGAACCAGGCCTCACAACTACCCAAGAATGACAGGGGCAATGACACCAGCAGATCGTTCTTGTGCATAACTGAGGGAAGTAACCCACACACCCAACAGTTCGTGGCATTGGTGGTGCTGTGTACCTGATGAAGCATCTGCAGGAATGCATTCTGGGCATAAGTCTGTCTATGTTTTTCTTTATGCGGGGCCAGTGTAACAAACGAATGCTCAGGTGGAGCCGGAGTAGTTCCTATCAAAGTGTGTACAGGATGCTGTTCCTCTAAATACCACACCACCCCAAATAGTGTTATCGTTACTATGAGAAGGAACACTACCACTACTACCCTACTCCCAGTGGACCAACTAGACCACCCTGGACCATTCTGCTGCATGTGTGGGGCCACCAGAGGCTGTTCCTCCTTCATGACTGCACGGCCAAATGGGTACATAGAAAGAAACCTTCGGAATTGGAGCGACAAAAATACAACCGACCAGAGGGGTACAAGTCACCCAGTGTCCTTCAGAGCCTCACTGGTAGGCTCCTATTGTTCATCAACGACGGTGCTATGAAGCACTCCCACGGGGGAGCTGCGCGATTGCAGCCCTTGCTGGAAAACAAATCCTCTTCTTTCAGGATAGGGCACCCTCCCTCCTGGGCAAATACCCTCAACGATCCTGTCCAGTGTCTAGGGCAGTGCACCAGTGTTGTTCACTCTAATCTAAAGCAGGCACCATAGACATAGCACCTCTGCCCTAAGCTCAAGTCCTTCCCTAACTCCTGGACTGTCCTACTGGCGCACTGTCCTTCCGTCGGGGCCGCAAGTTGTACCTGACGCCTCCAGGCACTTCTTCATCAGCAAAAAGGGGAAGAAATTCAGGCTCAGCAGGGCATTGAGACTCAGGTGTCTGTGCACTCGAAGTGGGAGCATCCGGGGCGGCCCTTATCTCTGGGGGGACCGCCTCAAGTAAGGCCGCGTCGCTTTCTTCGTCTGTCTGCGCCCACCTCAATGGGGCGTCAGAGAAAGGAACGAAACAGGGCACCCGCTCCCCTTCCTGGTCAGCTATTCCTTCGAGGGCCCACTGTTCATACGGAAGTGGTAGAGGTACCCTTTTTACATGCGATGCATGCACCCACTGCTTCCGGCCTTCAAGCTTCACGGCAGTGCGGGTTGCGGGCAGGACAAGCAGGGGCCCTTTCCACCTCGGCTCCAGGAAGTTCTTCCGTTGAAAATTCTTGACCATAACAAAATTCACGGGTTGTAGCTGATGCCCGGGCCCCTCTGGTACTGGTTGCAGCGTGGCGTGAATCTGTTGGTGGACAGAACGGAGATCTTTAGACAATTCATACAGATAATCAATCAACAGGGGGTACTCTATCTCGGAGAAGCGCTTGGGCCTTGGGACGCCCCAGACGTTGGCGGGGCGCCCAAAGACCACCTCGTACGGGGACAACCCTGTTCTAGAATGCGCTGTCGCTCTGGTGGATAACAAAGCCAAAGGTAATGCATCTGGCCATCGCAATCCTGTGCTTTCTTGGATCTTCGCTAACTTCAGTTTGAGAGTACCATTGTACTTCTCAACCAGGCCTGCTGACTGGGGGTGATTCGCTGCATGAAACTTCTGCTTAATATACAAGCCCTTGCACACCAATTCAATGACTTTTGAGTTGAAGTGACTTCCGTTGTCACTCCAGATCACACGTGGCAATCCATAGCACGGGAAGAACTCTTTTAGGAGCGCCTTCGCCGTCGCCATGGCCGTATTCTCCTTAGTGGGGTAAGCCTCAATCCATTTACTGAATGCACAAATTACTACTAGCACATACTTCAAGTTGTTAACTCGTTCCATTTCGATGAAATCCATCTGGAGAACCTCGAAAGGGAAGGAAGGCGGTGCAAAATTACCTGCGGGTGTAGGAGTACCTTTCCCAGGATTATGTTTCAGACAAACGATGCAGTGTTTCACTAGGTATGTGGCTACCTTAGGGATATTATCGTTTCGCCATACTGGGTCTAGTAGCTTACATATTCCTTTGGCACTAATGTGTGCTGGGCCGTGGGCCATAGTGACAACAGGGAGCACATAGGCGTTTGGCAGCTTCTCTGACAAGTCAGTCCAACACCCATCCTCATCCAAACGCCCTGTCCTCTCCTCACATACTGCCAATTCATCTACTGTCGCCTCGCCCTGTATTTCCCTGACATTTTCCAATGTGTCCTCAAACATTCCATTGTCTGGAACCCACCTAGCAGGATCTGCCACAAACATCTTTTTCATCTTCGATCTAGCTGTCTCCTTAGCTGTCTGATCCGCAAACGCATTGCCCCTTCCAACATCGTGTGTTACTGCTTTGTGAGCGCTACATTTTATTATTGCCAGCTTATCAGGAAGTGTCAATGCTGACAACAGTCTATGTATCAATGGACCATGCTGTATTCGCAGCCCATGCGAATCAAGAACCCTCTCTCCGCCCAGAGGCGCCCGAAATTATGGGCCACCCCAAAGGCGTACTGGCTGTCGGTGTAGACATTGACAGTCAGTCCCTCACTTAACTTGCAAGCCCTAAGGAGGGCAACTAACTCTGCAGCCTGAGCCGATTGGTATGGGAAACGGGATGTCTCAACTAGTGTGTAACGTTGTGATTGCATAAGCTGCAGTGGTAGTGCCATCTGGTAGTTTGAAACAAGAGCCATCGACATATAGTTCCCCTTGGGGGTCAGGTAAGGGAACATCAGTCAGGTCTACCCGTCCCTTCGTTTCTTCCTCAGTCCGAAATAAACAATCATGGTCATCATTGTCCTTTTCTTCCGAAGGGAGGGGTAGTAACGTGGCTGAGTTCAGAGTAGCACATCGTTTGATGGTAATGTGCGGAGCAAACAAAGTTAACTCATATCCAGTGAGACGCGCACTAGTAAGGTGCTGTGTCTTTGTCTTATTCAACAGTGTGTCTACAGCATGAGGTACCATGACTGTGAGATCAAGGACAAGCCCTGCCAATTGTCTGATAGAAACTGCCACTGCAGCGGCAGCCCTCAGGCAGCTCGGGAGAGCTCTGGCGACGTTATCAAGAATAGCAGAGAAATACGCGCAGGGTCTCTGATTACCACCGAAACCCTGTGTTAAAACAGAAAGCGCGCAACCGTCCGCCTCATGTACATAAAGCACAAAAGGCTTCTGGTAATCAGGAGTACCAAGCATAGGAGCAGAGCAAAGCGCAACCTTTAATTGCTCAAAAGCTGCTGGCATGCAGATGTCCAAGGCAAGGGTTCATGCACGTCTTTAGTGGTCAGGTAAAGGAGGGGTTTTGTTAGTAGAGAATAGCTAGGGATCCAATGACGACAATAGAAAGTTATCCCAATAAACGCGCGTACCTCGCGTTGAGTCTTAGGAACAGGCATATTAGTAATAGCAGCTATGCGTTCAGGTGTTCATCTGCGACCCTCCTTCGACAGTAGGTGACCTCCTGTCGACAATATTGAAATTTTGAGAGTGACACCTTGTGTCTATGGTGTGCCAAATGTAACAGTAATTTAACCGTGGCTTCTTTACAACCATCCTCAGTGTCCGAAGCCACAAGGTGATCGTCAATGTACTGCAACAGCACATTACCAAGGGGAAGCTCCAAGGAATCCAATTGAGCTTTTAAAGCCTGGCTATAGATACTCGGACTTTCTGTATAGCCTTGTGGAGCACGGCAGAATCTAAAGCTCCTTCCGTATTGCAAATCCAAACAGATATCTGCTATCCGTATGGATTGAAATGCTGAAGAAAGCATTCTTCAAATCGATCACTGAAAAGAATTTGGCTGACGGGGGAATCATTGTCAAGATCGTAGTAATGTCTGGGACTACAGGATACTGGAGAACCACTATTTTGTTAACCTCTCTAAGGTCAATGACAAAGCGGTAAACATCAGGGTGGGCATCAGAAGAATCCAAAGGTGCCTTTTTGAGCATAGGAAGGATAGGGCTATTACACACATTCACTACTGTCTCTTCAACCACACTAGACTTAATCAAATCCTGTATTATTTGCAATAAGGCCTTTTCTCCTGCCTGGGATATCTTGTACTGGGGAATACGCAGCAATTTAGCATTGGCCTTGATCTGTATAGAGACTGGTGGGATCTGGAGCAACCCCACATCCATGTCTCCTGTAGCCCATAATGAGCGTGGAACATCTTTAAACTCGACGGGAAGGGGGGCATCCTTTGCAAGGCATTGCTTGGCACGGGCCACTCGTGGTCCAATAGTCATGTAAACACTGTCTGGAGAACAAAAAATTGTCGCATGCAACCTTTTTAACAAATCCAATCCTAGCAGATTCTCCACACAATTTGACGTTAATAGGACTGGTGAGTCAACCGTAAAGGGGCCAATCGTCAAAGCAAGAGGTTTGGAAATGGGGCTAACGACCGGCACGCCTGAGTAACCCACCGAAACATTGTTTTGGCCAGACAGAGCTGCCCCCGGGAGCAGTGAACGGGAAACAGAGCTATTCATAGCCCCTGTATCGACTAAGAATTTCTCGGTCGTACCATGTAAATCTGCAGTGACATAGGGTCCACACTGATCTACAGGCACTGGAACTGGTCCCTCACCCTGTCCCTGGCTGTCCTAGCTGTGAGACATCCCTGTCACTTCGTCCATGTCATAGTCGTCATGATAGTACTGTCTCCCTCGAGGGTCGTCGAAGTAGTTCCCGCTCTGTCTATTAGATGATCTGTTCTCTGATCGCATGTCCCCACCGCCTCCTCCTCCCCTTCCACGTCCTCCAAACCCCCCACCTCTTGGGGCCTCACCTCTCTGCGACAACTCCGGGCACTCATTCCGCCAATGCCCCTCCCGCTTGCAATATGCACATTGATTGAGCCCAAGGGGTGCATTCGAAGTACCACCCCTGTCAGTCCGGGGCACCCGCTGGGCCGAACCCGAACCTCTTCCTCTTCCCCTCGCAACTTGCTGCATCAACACCCTCGTCTTCAAATCGTTCGACTTTTTCTCCACCCTTTCCTTGTCCTCATTCTCTCTATGCTCGTAGTATTGTGCCATACTCAAAATCACTGACGGGGAAGAGGTGCTCCAAGGGCTTTCTGAAGCCTGCAACCTAGTCGCAATCTCAGGAAGCAAGTTGTTAACAAACCTGCTGACAAACAACCGTACACCACCCTCCAATGACAGGTCCTGGCCACTAAAGTCGAGAAACACCCTGTGACGGGGCCTGCCCGGGGGACGGGCCCGCATACCCCGGGGGCACTGGAGGACTCCCACCTCAGCTGTCTCCAGTGACGTCACGGGGGCGGACTCCTACTGTGTCAGGTGGTCCGGAAGCAAGGCACATAAAGCGGACGGAGAAGACCAAGAAGGGAGACACCGGGAGCAGGGAGGAAGACGGCGTTGACGCGGAGAGCAGCGGAGCAGTGCGGGAGACGGAGGAAACAGGATCGAGGGACGGAGGTCGGAAGGAGGACGACGCGGACGGAGGTCGGACGGAGGTCGGAAGGAGGACAACGAGGACGGAGGTCGGAAGGAGGACGAAGAGGACAGAGGCCCTGGGAAGGAGAATGCGACTGAGGAGAAAACGGGAGAGGCGTCCCCGGAGGAAGGCCCCACAGACGAGGCAGCCGCGACCCTGTCAGCGGGTCACAGCTTCAGGCAAGTGCTGAAGGGAACGGGGCACTCACTAGGGAGGTGGTGGAGGTCCCAGAACGTATTCACGGGACTCTAGGGAAGGATCAGGGTGGAGAGGGGAGGAAGGGTAGGGGTTCACTGTTTCCTCCCCACACACCCAGAACCAGTTACCCTTTCACCGCCAGAGCAAGTCACGGGCACCGAGGCACAAACCCTCATAGCAGGTCACGGTGAAGATACACCCCCGGCAGAGAAAGAATATCAGAGGAGTAGTCAAAAGGCCAGGATAGCCCTAAAGGAGGTGGACACTGAACGGTGTGAAGTAACACCAAAAGCCCTCACTGGGGTAAGAGAGGGCAGGGGTCCCGAGAAGGAAGAAAAGGGGTAAACCGGGGCAGGAAAACTGCATGTAAAACCAGAGCACAATACTGATGGCCTCTCCTTCTTTTCCCGAGGGGACGTGCAACGCCCAATCGGGCTCCGAAGCAGACGCAGGAAAAGAAGAGTAACAAAGGACACAGACACTGAAAAATCCACACCGTATCAAGAGCTCAGAATATATACAATAAACTTCCGTAAAACACTCATCACTGGTCTGTGGTACTTGGGCCGGTGACACGTGGTGTCAGAAGTGGGATATCCACAACCCGTACCAGCAGAATGACCCAGACCATTAGCCTGGATGATATGATCAAGCAGCTGGCTGAAGGGCAACGACACCTCCAGCTGGTGGTGGAGGGACAAACCACAGAAGCCCAGAAAGACAGGGAACACCTGCAGGAGGCCATGCAGGCCCAGGACGGACTAATAGCACTAAACCAGGCGGTCCAAGACTCGGCCATTCAACGTCTAACCGATACTATAGCCAGCAGCAAGGTCCATCCAAATGTACCGAGTTCAGTACTGCAAAAGTACCAGACAGGGGAAGATCCGGACTTCTTTTTTACCAACTTTGAGAGGGTGGCCAGCACAGCACAATGGCCAGTGGAAAGATGGGGGCAGTATGTGGCTCCCCTCTTATCAGGGGAACTTCAAACCGCGTACCAGGCGGCCAATCCAGGAGGTACCACCCCCTATGGTGTGATCAAGAATACGATTCTAGAGCGCCTAGGGTATGACCAGGAACATTATCGCATGAAGTTCCGGAAAGAGAAGTGGCTACCGCAAGACAATCCCCGTGCTTTCTTCTATTGCGTTCAGGATCTTGGAACTCGGTGGCTGCAACACCACACCTCCACCACAGAGGAGGTCATGGACCGGATCCTTTTGGAACAGTTTCTGGAGGGTCTTCCAACCGCTACCCGGGTCTGGGTTAAACAACACCCGAATGTAACTGTCACTGGTGCCATAGACCTCGCCTGTGCCCATCAGAGGGTCCCTGAACAGCGGGCTATCACCCCTCGTATACCCACCCCGCTGGTCCAGAGATGGAGGCACCCCACACCGGGACACACAACTCCCCCTCCACGTCCACTTATCGACCCTCGGTTTCTCCCTCGACCTTTACCCAGAGAAGGCGGACAAGGGCCCCAGTGCTACCACTGCGCTGACTGGGGCCACATAGCACGGAGCTGCCCCCAGAAGACCAACACCTCAGAACCCATGGAAGTAGGGTACACAAGGGAGAGGGTTCTCTGGGCAGGAGCAGGAAAAGAGGCCTACCACCTATATCTCCCGGTTAATGGTGTTAGGACCAGGGTGCTGATCGACTCCGGCTGTCGCCATTCTGTCCTCACCGAGGAACGAGTCCTGAGTCATCAATGGCAAAAGGGGGAGAGGGTGATGATCACTTGTGTACATGGGGACCAGAAAACATAGTAGGCGGTGCGTACAAGGATAAAATGACCCGTAAAGAGAAAAGAAAACACAACAGAATAGTGGTATTAAACGGGTTAACTAACCCTCCTTTTACTTCTACTGTTACAGATGGAGAGCAGAGTGAAACGCATAGTTTCAGGGCAGCCCAAAGTGACGATCTGACCTTGGGTAACGCGTGGGCCTACACGGTGACAGAAGACGACGATCAGGTAGGCCCTTGTTTTCTGATATCAAAGGGTCTGTTATATAGAAGGTTAAGAAAACCCACAGGAGAAGTGAGACAACTCCTTGTTCCCCTTTCCTTTCGTACTCAAGTCCTTGTCCTGGCACACAATCAAGCGGGAGGGGGGCATTACAGACGCGAAAAAACAGAAGAGTATCTCTTGCGCAGGTTTTACTGGCCAGGGGTGTTTTCTGATATCAGGAGGTACTGTGCTGCCTGTCCCCGCTGCCAACTACACAACCCTTCCCACGTACCCAAAGCACCATTGTACCCCCTTCCCATAATAGAGGTCCCTTTCTTAAGGGTGGGGATGGACCTCGTAGGACCTCTGACCACCTCAGCAAGGGGGTATCAGTACATCCTGGTCCTGGTGGACTACGCCACCAGATACCCCGAAGCCATACCGCTCTCCAGTATGACCAATAGCAACGTGGCGCAAGCCATGATAGGGTTTTTCAGTAGGGTCGGGTTCCCTCGGGAGTTGTTGACGGACCAAGGGACGCCCTTTATGTCACGGCTCATGTCACAGATCTGTAAACTCCTGGGTGTACACCAGATACGCACTTCTGTGTATCACCCCCAGACCAACGGTCTGGTAGAAAGGTACAACCAGACCTTCAAGGGTATACTGAGGAAAACAGTGTCAGCCACAGGGAGGGACTGGGACCGACAACTGCCACTCACCCTGTTCGCAATCAGGACTCATGCCCAATCCTCCACGGGTTATAGCCCCTTCGAACTGGTATTCGGGAGGAAGCCGCGAACACTACTTGACATGGCTGCTGAGAGGTGGGAGGAAGAAGAAGATGAAGGGAATACATTAGTAGACTATGCAGCACACCTCAAACACAGATTGACAGGCTTGTGGGAGGAGGTGAAACAGAACCTAGACACAGCCCAACAAAAACAGAAAAGGACATATGATCACCACAGTGGATTGAGACAATTCGCTGTTGGTGACCGGGTCCTCCTTCTGCTACCTTCCACAGACAACAAGCTCCTGGCCAAGTGGCAGGGTCCTTTTGTAATAATGGCTCAAATAACACCCGTCACCTATAGGGTGGCTACACCCCACACAGGGAACAGGGGGCAGGTCTATCATGTTAACCTTCTTAAGAAATGGGTTGACACACCCGATGCACCAGACACAGCCGATGATGCCGACCTGCTGATTACTGATAGCCAACCTTTGTCCATCCCTTTTCCGAGGGGAGACGCGCTCCGCGGTCTCGACTCCATCCCTAGGGGCCCCCAGTTACTGACCGAACAGAAGAAAGAACTTCTTGACTTGGTAAACGACTTTCGTGACGTCTTTTCTCCAAAACCCGGGAGAACCCCATTAGTACAACATGACATCATCACAGACGGAGCCAAACCGGTCCAGCAAAGACCATACCGGATACCAGAAGCCAGAAGGAGGGTGGTGGAGAAAGAGGTAGAGGACATGCTCGATAGCAACATCATAGAACCCTCCCAGAGCCCCTGGTGTTCACCAATCGTGCTAGTGCCCAAACCAAGCGGCATGGTAAGATTCTGTCTGGACTACTGATGACTGAACGAACTCTCCCGCTTTGACTCCTACCCTATGCCCAGAGTAGACGAGATGATAGAAAGGCTGGGTACAGCCAGGTACCTAATGACACTCGACTTAACGAAGGGATACTGGCAGATATCGCTTACCACCCAGGCCTGAGAAAAGACGGCATTTGCCACCCCTTCGGGTCTGTATCACTTCAAGGTTCTACCATTCGGTCTCCACGGTGCCCCGGCCACCTTCCAGCGGCTCATGGATGTAGTCCGAAGACCCCATCAGTCCTATGCAGCCGCATACTTAGATGACATAGTCATATACAGTCATACTTGGGGCTAACATCTCACACACATACAAGCCACACTAACCAGCCTTCGCCATGCAGGACTGACAGCTAACCCGGACAAATGCATGCTGGCCACCAATGCTATACGCTACCTGGGGTACCACATCCAGGAAGGCCTGATAAGACCGCAGGTGGACAAAGTGGATGCCATCAGGTCATTGGCGACCCCCACCATGAAGAAAGGCATCAGAGCCTTCCTGGGCCTAGTCGGCTACTACCACCGGTTTATTCCCAGGTTCTCGGAGGAGGCCGCCGCACTAACTGACATGCTAAAGAAAATATGCCCTAACGCCATAAGGGAGTGGTACCCCACTCAACTACGGAGCTTCCAACGGCTCAAGGACCTGTTGTGCTGTGACCCTGTTCTTGTTTGCCCTGACTTTAAGAAAGACTTCACCCTTCAAACCGATGCCTCTGACTGGGGTCTCGGGCAGTGTTATCCCAGGATGATGGCTCAGGGGGGCTTCACCCAGTAGTATACCTCAGTCGCAAGCTGCTGCCCCGGGAACACAGGTACTCTACTATCGAGAAAGAGTGTCTTGCCATTAAATGGGCCATCCAGGCCCTTCAGTACTACTTACTGGGTCGCCCTTTTCTCCTCCTGACGGACCATGCCCCCCTGGTCTGGTTGGCCCGGCACAAAGACACTAACGCCCGGGTTCTCTGATGGTTCCTGGCCTTACAACCCTTTTCGTTTCAGGTATCCCACCGTCCTAGACCCCTCCAGACCAACGTGGATTTCGTGTCCCGCTCCGCTTCTCCTGCATGGCCCGATCGTCCATGCCTAGCAGGGAGGCTCTGTGACATGGCCTGCCCGGGGGACGGGCCCGCATACCCCGGGGGCACTGGAGGACTCGCACCTCAGCTGTCTCCAGTGACGTCACGGGGGGGACTCCTACTGCGTCAGGTGGTCCGGAAGCAAGACACATAAAGCGGACGGAGAAGACCAAGAAGGGAGACACCGGGAGCAGGGAGGAAGACGGCGTCGACGCGGAGAGCAGCGGAGCAGTGCGGGAGACGGAGGAAACCGGATCGAGGGACGGAGGTCGGAAGGAGGACGACGCGGACGGAGGTCAGAAGGAGGACGACGCGGACAGAGGTCGGAAGGAGGACGAAGAGGACAGAGGCCCTGGGAAGGAGAACGCGACCGAGGAGAAAACGGTAGAGGAGTCCCCGGAGGAAGGCCCCACGGACGAGGCAGCCGCGACCCTGTCAGCGGGTCACGGCTGCAGGCAAGTGCTGAAGGGAACGGGGCACTCACTAGGGAGGTGGTGGAGGTCCCAGAACGTATTCACGGGACTCTAGGGAAGGATCAGGGTGGAGAGGGAGGAAGGGTAGGGGTTCACTGTTTCCCTCCCCACACACCCAGAACCAGTTACCCTTTCACCGCTAGAGCAAGTCACGGGCACCGAGGCACAAACCCTCATAGCAGGTCACGGTGAAGATACACCCCCGGCAGAGAAAGAATATCCGAGGAGTAGTCAAAAGGCCAGGATAGTCCTAAAGGAGGTGGACCCTGAACGGTGTGAAGTAACACCAAGAGCCCTCACTGGGGTAGGAGAGGGCAGGGGTCGCGAGAAGGAAGAAAAGGGGTAAACCGGGGCAGGAAAACTGCATGTAAAACCAGAGCACAATACTGACGGCCTCTCCTTCTTTTCCCGAGGGTACGTGCAATGCCCAATCGGGCTCCGAAGCCGACGCAGGAAAAGAAGAGTAACAAAGGACACAGACACTGAAAAATCCATACCGTATAAAGAGCTCAGAATATATACAATAAACTTCCGTAAAACACTCATCACTGGTCTGTGGTACTTGGGCCAGTGACACAATCAAATCAATCAATCAGGGGTTTGTTAAAGCGCGACTACTCACCCGTAAGGGTCTCAAGGCGCTAGGGGTGGGGAGGGGGGGGTGCAGGTTCCATCCATTAAGGAGGGGGTCTGTCGAAGAGCCAGGTTTTGAGGTTTCTTGCGAAGATGGGGAGCGATGTGGTCTGTCTGAGGTGGAGTGGAAGGGCGTTCCATGCTTTGGCCGCAAGGAAGGAGAAGGAGCGGCCTCCCGATCTGGTCTTTCTGGTGCGGGGGACCACGTCGTAGGAGAGCTGGGCTGATCGTAGGGTCCTTTGGGGTGCGTGAAATTTGAGTCGGCTGTTCAGGTATGCTGGTCCGGTGCCGTGGAGGGCCTTGTGTGCGTGGGTGAGCACACCCCTTCAAACCTAGTAAAGAAATCAGACACACTCTCATCCTTCTTCTGACGACATGCAGTCAATTTGTCCCAATCCACTCGTCTCGGCGGGATAAGGGAATGCATATAGGTGATAATGCGACCCGGTAAAGCCAATATCTCCGCCTTCGGCTTGTCACCGGGATTGCGGTCCTTATCCCACGCCCTGATCTGATCCCATGTTCCTCCCAATTCCACCACATGGTCCTGTGTATGCACTTGCCTCCATATATCCACCGGTACCAACAAGCCAAAGAACAACTCAATATCTGCTAACGTCATCACCGTGGAGGAGGCCGCCTCTGTCAACTCTTTGTAGTACTCAGTCGGGTTTTTCGGGTCCGGCAACTGACTTTTAAGGGATATTACCTCACTCCTCTTCCAAGGAGTATAGATCCACTGTTCCTGAAACCGAGCATCAACTTGCGGCCTAATTACAGTATTCGTGGAGTCGCGCAGTTATGGTATCTCGGGATGATAAATGGGATGGACCTCCCTCATGGAGCACTGGGTCACCGTCGTCGGAACCTTTTGGAGCAATCTGCCCCGATAACCCACCAATGTCGTTACATTGCTAAAAACCTCAGTAGGAGCCATACCTGCAGCATATACCCTGTCTCGTATGTCATAGATGATCTGCGGTGCAATACCCTGAAAACACTGTTCCCACAGTCCTATTAGTGTGGCCGACATGTGCTTAAGGGCATGCTGCTGTATGAAGGGCTCATAATCTTTCATCACACTCCACACATCTTCCACACTATAGATCGGGCTCCGAGCCCACTGAGCCGCCTGATTTGCAACCATTTGCTTCTCCTCATCACCCACAGCAGAACGCACCAACACTTTGTCCATATGGTCCCGTGCTGCCGCCCAATTCCCTTCATGAATCCCCCGCAAAAGGGGTTTCGCCATTCAGCAGTGTTTGGGGCGTCATACTCGAGGGAGAAAGAGCAGATGGGGAGACAGGTATCAACATGTAAGGAGACAGTGGTGTAGGAGTGAAAGGGGGTGTAGAGGTAGATACAGAGTCAGTAGACGGAACAGGAGAGCTAACGGCTCCTGCCCCTGTGACTGGCGTGAGCAGAGAGGAAGCAGGCGGGGCTGGGGCCGAAGCAGTTGGACTAGAGGCAGAAATACTAGAAAGAGCGGCACCAGAGGCCAGAGACTGAGATGCTGGAACCCTTGGGTATATCCGCTCGGGAGCGTAAGGTGGAGGAGGGCGAGAATCCAATAGCTATTCAACGAAAACGTCACCTTCCTCCCTAGTAACATAACATTTATCTGTCTGCAATCGAAATTTTCTATCTGCACATTCTATGCCTTTCTCTATCTTTTCCCTTTCATAGGCCACTGCTTTCTGCGTTATAGTCTGCGTCTGTCTCTTCCGGGCCTCTTTCTCTGGTCTCATACGCCGCTGCTTTGCTTCCTTCTGCCATACTCTTAGGGAATCAAACATCGACTGTCTGCTCTTTTTGGCGAACAACTTGTCCTGCAAGAAATTCAATTTTTGCTCATCAAACGAGCCAGTAAGTGGCCATTGTAACTCAGCATTGTCCCTCGTATATTTATTCCACAATGTGCTAAACATAATAGGGCCAATACCGTGCTTGACGTATACATCAGAATTTGGGGTACCCTCCGGAGGCGCAGGCTGGCTCTCTTCCAATCGAGCCTCAGTAGAACAACACCGACATCCAAAACACCCCAATTTGCTGAAACAAGGCATCTTAATATAAGACACATGCACTGTCCCTAACGGACAAGTATAACGCTAGCAACGGTAATATAAAGAAAAGAGAAATGATAAAAACAAAAAAAAACAAAAAATTATTCAAAAACCAAAGCAAATGGTCCGGAGACCACCCCCTACAGTCCGGAGACTGTGCCAAGTTCAAGAAGACAGCCTCTAGCCCCAGACCTTTTCAAGCATTGACCAAATTACCAGTTGGCCTTTGCAGATTGTTCGCGAACAGTCCCAGACCTTTTCAAGTGCGGGCCAAATTTCCAGTTGGTCTGGTAGACTGCTCACAAACACTCTGTGCCTTTTCAAGGGTCCGCAAACCCACCAAGTTCAAGACAAGACAGCCCGAAGACTGTACCAAGACACAGCCCGTCGACTCGTGCCGTTCAAGCAAGGCAGTCCGAAAAATGCACCAAGACAGTCCGGAGATTGTACCAAGACACAGCCCGTAGGCTCGTGCCGTTCAAGAATGGCAACATTTTTCCAAGAATCAAATCACTCACCTGGTGCACCCAGGTCGAGTCAAGTTATTCTCCACTGCCGACTCTTCAGACCAAACGGTCAACTCCAAGGTTTTGCCTTCTCAGGACCCCAGCCGGTGACCACTAGACGTGGAGTCGCCCGATCAGACGGGGGGGCAGCTGCGAGAACCAAGCTTAATCGTGTGGGGTACCCCGATCTGCCAGACCGACCGGACGCAACCCCGACCCAGCAACCGGATTACGGGTGAGCTGGATCACCTTGCGGGGTCCCTGTTCGGGCGCCAACTGAAGTGGCCCTTAGGGGCCACCCGGGTTTCTTACAACCTCCTGTTATGCCTTCCCAAGTAACGAAGAGTCGGTCAGACAGTAGAGAATACAAAGACACCTTTATTAGCAAATACTCTGCAGAGGAGTCCAATCTGACCTGCACCCTAAGATGTCTGCCGAGGGACTGACCCCCCAACAGTCTGCAGTAAGTAATCATTCTTCCCAAGGAGCCTCCAACCACGCCCACAGTGGAAAGTTACCGGCCTGGGCCGAACATGAACAAAGGAGGCACAAGAGGATGGGCTACCACCTGCCAGATGGGTACATGCTATCTGTACTTCGAGGTCACCGCGCTGAGTCTCAGCGTCTCCCAACGTGGGAGCAGAACTACACACTCAGATAGGTATGCGAGGGCAGAATGGCCTATTCATTAGTAAGTCAGAAAACAGCTTTGAACAGAGAGAAAATAATAACGAAATACAGTGTTCTGGTGAGGCAAGCAATACGAATGATGAGGCCTAGTTCAGATACGGCCTAAGCGGCCCAATAGGGATTACGAAATACAAAATGGAGTCACACTGGCTAACTACAGGAAAGCTTGCACGTTGCAGGGATAACTCAGTGGGTTGCATAACGTAAATACAAATGGCGTATATTTAGCCACACACTGCTAACCTAATATAGCATGATACGAGTACATAGCAGGAATGGGATTTTCAAACCTAACACCGCTGGAGTGTGGTCAGGGCTATCCTGGGGTGTTTGCCATCTGAAAGGAATGTACGTAGGCTCCCTCTATTGCCGTGAAGATATCTGGAGGAATCGGGTAGTAAGTAAGTTTAAGGACATACAGTAGTTTGGGCAACGCTATCATCTTGACCATGGCAGCTCTCCCCAGTAATGTGAGAGGGAGCCCTCTCCACCTACTCATGTCCTCCTGACAATTACGAATAACCCTTCGTAAGTTGCGGGGACGCTAGAGAGGTGCAGTAATCTGACAAAAATCCGTCCATCCTGCTACAAATTACAAAAAGTGTATCACATGAAGAGAAAGAGCAGTAAAGTACGCACTGTAAACCGAAGATTTTGGAGAATCAGCACACGAATAACATGATTTAGACCCGGAAGTCACACAAACGACAACCGAAAAGAGGCAAAGCGGACCTTGCTACAGAGCTTTCCGGCCAGCTACGCAGGTCGCGTCGCACTGGGTGGGGCCGAACGGTGAGCATGCAGGTACAGATCCGAAGTGGGCCAGAATGCGGATGACGTGAGCGATAGCTGCGTCTTTCCCTGCAAGGCGAGAGGAGGATCGGAGTCAGCGTCGGCAGGCTGAGCCACCGCGTAAGCATGCCAGGAAAGCCGCCAAACTCAATAACGAAGACGTTGAGAAGCGAGGACGAGAAGCGGTGGCGGCCCTCCGATACACTAGACATAACCGGTGAGCCTGCTATGCGTGTGTAGCAGCTTAAGTCGGACAGAGGGCGCAGTGGACGGGCCTGAGAAACATGTAGTGTGGCCACAGCGGATGCAGCCGAGTGCCCCAACGCCCATGAGCGTTACACCGATACGAAGGCTGGCAGCATAATGAACCTGATTGAGGGGGGCTGCTGAGCAGAGCAACGGATAGCTGGTGCGGGTAGGAAAGAAAAACAGAGTCCAATCAAACAAACGAAAGGGCTAAGAAATATACGGAAGTTGGTCAATAAACTGTAGACCTAATATAGGCCTAAAGCCCTTAATGACCAGAATACAAGCCAAGAAGGGAGGCCTCAATTAAAGTAACTGCCTAAGACAGGAACAACACCAGAGCAGAGTGAAACTGTGGGCATAGTGGGTCTGACTGGCCTTCAGCACTAGAGATCAGAGGCAAGTAAGTGCTATAAATATGGTAAAAGCGGAGAAAAATCAGGCATGCCTCACTTTCGAGGCAAAAAAAAGTACAAAATCAGCACATGAAGAACAGAGAGACTCAGATCACAAGCCAGATGCATAGGGGGCCACGGCACTAGAACTGACGCTACAGGCCATGCAACAGAGCCTCCTTTCAATCTACGGCAAAATGGACTCTTTAAATCAGCGCATAGACAATATAATTGCAAAACTCCCACCTTGAGCAACGCCACGACCCATTACAGCTAAAATGCTCAATTATCAGGATCCAGATACGATATTGTGCCTAGTGAAGGAGACTCAGGAACTTAATGATCAAGGATATCGGGTAGCTTTTTACCCAGACTTCACCGCAGCAGTACAAGCAGCAAGAAGGGAATATCAGACTATCAAACAGCAATTGCAGAAAGAAGAAATACCATATGCGATGCTGTACCCAGCCAGCTACGCATTGAATACAGAGGGAAGCAGAAAATATATACAACCCCGAAAGCCGCACAAGAGTTTTTGCGCTCTATCACGAGGAAAAAACGCACTCATTGCACTCATGATGGAGGGGACTCAAACCAATAACTTCAACATGTTGTGGTACACAACTACGCAAAGATTCTCCACTGAGGCACGAGACTAAAAGACGAATGAACAATTGAGGCACAGTCATTTTGAAAGCAGACTATCTGAATCACCTGGCCCCCACCAAGACCGGAGGGAGTCTGAATTCCTGGCGGCCCTCCATGCGGGGAAACCCCATAAGAACTAATAAGTACATTGTTATTGTTAGACAGTTAGACGTTAGGCGGGAGAGGAGGGAAAGTGTCTTTAACATGATTGGGATGCTGAAGTGGGAGGGATGGGGAAATATGTTCGCTGTTCAATCATCATAGCTCATTGAAGGCATATATAACGTACAGACACAAGGTTATCACACATGCAGATAAAGCACTTCCAACACTTAGATGTCAATAGATAGAAACTCCGGTAACATCAAGATAACGTGGAATGTACGAGGTTTAAATAATTACAAGAAAATATGACAAGTAATGGCCTACCTCACGAGGCATAATATTCAAATAGTGCTTCTTCAAGAAACATACGGAGACAAGGGTGGGTGCGTTCTGGGCAGGGGTCCGGCTGGCATCCTTGTATTCCACATACGCAAGGGGGGTGCTGACGCTCGTGAGAAAACAAACACCGTTCATGGTTACACACACTGTCACGGACGAACGGGGACGATATGCCATACTACAGGGCCGTATGCACGGTAAACTAATAACGTTAGTCAATGTGTACGGGCCAAACACTGACGATTCAGACTTTTACACAGACCTACTTAATGCCCTATGCCCGCTTCCACAATCAGAAATATTATGGGGGGGGGGGGGTACTCAAACACACATCTGGACCCAAGCAAATATAAATCAAGGCATCATGGGGGGCAAAACACTAGGGCTGCAAGAATCTTAAGGGATGGGATGGACGAGATGGGTTTAGCGGACGCCTGGAGAATCCATAACCCAGACTGCTTAGAAGGTACACATGCATCACTGGCACATGGATCCTGGTCCAGATTGGATTACTGGCTGGTGACCGCAGGAGCAAATGCCTGGGTGACAGGGATTGGGTGCCTGGCAAAGACATTGTCAGGTCCTGTTCCAGTCAGGATGGACCTGCAGTTCCCAGCATGCACCCCTCAGCAACTCACATGGAGATTGACTGCAGCCGCACTACTCAATCCAGTCTACAAGGCTACAATTAGAGAGCCATCACAGATTACTTTATCATAAACAAGGGCTCAGTCAGCGAAGTTTCCATGCTTTGGGAAGCATTTAAAGTCATTATAAGGAGTGTATGCATAAGCACAAGCGTGGGAATAATAAAAGATATCTGTACACAGATGCAACGAGTAGAACAGACCCTGCAATACCTAGGGCAGGAATATGATGCAAAAAGGTGCCAGGCACTTTAGCAGACAAAAGAGAGCAAATTACGAAATATAATGATCTAGCAAAAAGAAATCCAATACTTGACAAAAAGACACATAGCAAGGGCATATGGCGAAGGGGTAAGACCAGGACACAACCTAGTAACCAAAATAGCAGTAAATAAAAATCATCATCACATCACAAAGATCACAGATGATGAAGGGAATGATTATTACAACACACGGGGAATCCTGACACAATTAAAGCGATTCTATGAGAGTCTCTACACCTCTCGTAGGCAAGTAAATCCAGAAGGGCTAGACGACTACTTATCGGATATAGCGCTCCCATGGCTGTCTGATGGATAGAGGGAATGTTTAAGCCAACCCATCTGAGAAGCAGAGCTACGAGAAGCGATACACTCATTACCAAACAGTAAATCACCAGGTCCTGACAGACTCAGCGGCAAGTTTTATAAAGCGTTTGTGGACCTAATAATCCCACATATGTTAGAATGTACAGGGAAGCATTTGGGAAGGGTACTCTTCCGGTAACACTGGGCAAAACCTTAATAATAATTTTACTCAAACCTGACAAGTCCCCAATTAGATGTGACTCCTACAGGCCTTTATCCTTCATTAATATAGATGCCAAAATACTGCCCCGAATATTGGCCACCAGATTACAACCCCTACTGACAATGATGGTACTCCCAGCCCAATCAGGATTCATACCAACCAGATCCACCACCTATAACCTACGCACAATCTTTGCACTTTATCAGCAGCTCAATCCAGAACTTAAAGCGGCGGCAGTTATGCTGGACGCCCCTAAAGCGTTTGACTCCATAGAGTGGAACTATATGTTCCGAATACTTCAAAGAATGGGGCTCCCTGAAGACTTCCAAAAATGGATAGGACTCCTATACACGTCCCCTGTGGCGCGAGTGAGAGTACAGGGGCACACATCTGAACCAATAGCAATTCACAGAGGTACTAGGCAGGGTTGCCCCCTGCCACCGCTGCTGTTCTCCCGGATGTTAGAACCTTTGGCATGTATCATACGGCAGCGACATGGGGAATCAGCGTTGCGATTCAGGCAGAGGCCGATTAATATATCTCTATATGTGGATGACATGGTACTCATTGTACGGGAGCCTGGCGCAAGTCCTCTGCGAATACGTCCACTTCGAACAGTTCTCAGGGCTAAGCATCAATTGGGGAATATCGACAATCATACCTCTCACGGAATGCACAACACCATTTTCGCTTGAATACACCTTAGAATGGTCCACACAGCCAGTGAAGTATTTAGGAGTGTGGATACACAGAAACCCAGATCTGGTTATAAGAGAAAACTATGGTAGGACACTAACTAAATTAGAAAACTGAGTGGAAAGATGGATAAAAATGCTGCTATCGCTTGCAGATAGGATAGCATTAATAAAAATGATAATACTTCCGAGTTACCTCTACTTGTTCATAAATATTACCATTGTCCTGCCTAGCTCAATTTTCGCAAATATACGCTCACAATTATTAAGACTAATCTGGGGAGGTAAACAACCTTGAGTTAAGTGGGAAGGCCTTACCCATTCCTTACGAAAGCGGAGGATTTGGCATACCAGACTTACACCTATACTGCCTATGCGCTCAAGCACATTTTGCATATTATTAGTACAACCCACATGCGTACACGCCACATCTAGCGGTGGAGGAGGGAGATGCACATCCTATACTGTTTTGAAATGTGCTATTACATCAAAAAAGGGGAATACAGTGCACAGAAAATAACACAATACAATGCACTACCTCCCTGTGGCAAACTTTGGGGAGGAGAGCAGAAAAACTGCCACTATATGCCCCGCTGCTCCCTATTGAGTACCACCCGGCTTTGTCAGTAATGCACGAGCGGGGAGCTCTCAATATACTAAAACAGGCGGGCATAGAGAGGATGAGTGATCCCAGAAGGAAGGTTTCTCACTCCTGATCTACAATACATACAAAACAAAACACCATTATTTACATTCACATATCGAAGGCTCAGAGTGGCTATGAGGGAACTGTATCCGACATTTTCAGAGGAACCTCCTACACCAAATACACTGCAAGCGCTGCTGACAGCTCCCACTCGATGTAAATTAGTTACTAAACTATTCAAGATGGCGTTAGAAGAAAAGAAGAGTACCTACAACTAAGCTCTAGAACAATGGAATGCACAGCTGCACCCTCAGCTTACACAGGAGGAATGGATGAGTTGTTGTGATCAGACAGAGATGCTACCCTCCAATTGCAACCTGCGTATCGTACATTTTAAATACATACAGCAAATGTTACACACACCTGCAAGATTACATAGATATTGAATCAAAGAAAGTGATGTATGTCGGAGATGTGGGAATGAGAGTGTGGACTTTATGCATTTAACATGGGAGTGCGATCGGATAAAGCATTTCTTCAAGAAGTAGTCAGCAGTGTAACTAATATGATAGAGAATATGATACAGTGCAGCCCGCATACCTACCTGCTGGGACTGCTCCCAAACTTGAAAGAAAGTATACATACATTTACAACAATAGCGCTGTTAATGGCCAAGAGGCGAGCAGCAATGCACTGGGGAAACAGGTCAACCCCTAAGCTGGAACTATGGCTTAAGGATTTGGTATACTGTAAAGAAACTCTGGTCCTATATGCAGAAGAACTCCCAAAATCGTCAAAACCTAAAGACATATGGAGTCCACTAACAGAATATTTAAGAGAAAGAGATGCAACTGTGACAGATGCTGGTTTTTAAGGGCCCGATTCACAAAAGTAATCTGAGACAAAATCCTAACTTTACGACTTTCGGTATTCACAGAAGGCATTTAGGAGTACTAAAGTTAGGATTTTGTCTCAGTCAATCTTAAATTTTGGTCTTAAGTTAAACTTAAGACAAACTTAAGTTTAACTGAGTCAAAATCCTAGTCGTAAAGTTAGGATTTTGTCTCAGTTAAACTTAAGTTTGTCTTAAGTTTAACTTAAGACCAAAATTTAAGATTGACTGAGACAAAATTCTAACTTTAGTACTCCTAAAAGCCTTCTGTGAATACAGAAAGTCGTAAAGTTAGGATTTTGTGTCAGATTACTTTTGTGAATCGGGCCCAAATGTCTAAATAATGTGTTTCAGAGCTGAGTAACAAATGTTATTGTAACTGTGGGTAACCTAACATACAATGTAAGATGCAGCATTGGTGTAGCTATGTTGATTGTTTGTCGTTTGATAAAATGATGAAAAAGTTAAAAATTAAACCCTTCCTAAGTTGGGTTCGTGGCATATTTCATTGTAAAGGGTCAAGAATACACTCAAGTATTTGAATCCCAGAGTGGTACATATCAGTTGCTGGGGGAGAGGGAGGCCCAGGTCGACTCCCTGTGGAAAGTACAGAAGTGACTTACTCCAGTTCACTCGGTACCCAGAATGTCTTCCGTATTCATCAAGTACCTGGAATAATAGGGGGAGAGATGATGAGGGTCTGGTGGCGTAAAGGAGAATGTCACAGCATAAAGGGATATTTATTTCCCCCTCTAGGACCTCCCCGCCCAGTAGACAGAATCCGCGGATTCCCGGGTGGTTGCAGATTCAACATGCTAATGATTCTACTGTGAGGCCAAAGAGCAGGGGAGAGAGGGGACATCCCTGTTGCGTCACTCGGCCTATAACAAATTCAGGGGACATCACCTCGTTAACCCTCACCGATGCCCTAGGCGCCTGGTATAATAATTTTAGCCAGTTCCTAAAGCTGCGACCGAAGTCAAATTTTACTAAAGTGAGCTCCATAGAGGGCCAATGCACAGCATCAACCGCCTTCTCTGCATCTAGTGCTAGTAGGATATGTGGCTCCGACCGCCCCTGTACTTCACTAATCCAGTTATGGGCACATCTCAGGTTATAACGGGTTGATCTGCATTCAATAAAGAAATCGGGCGACACGAGCTACATTGTTCTCTGGGTTTAGCATCCTTATAAATAACAACTAATTCACCTTTTGAAGATCAGGGGGAGGGCGCCGGTCTGGTTACCCTCCAAAAACATATCTAGGAGCCGGGGCCCCATGAAATCAGTGTACTTTTTGTAAAATTCTGCAGGGATCCCATTAGGCCCCGGTGTTTTGTAAGTTTTAATATGGGCTATAGCATTTCTGACATCTGTTAGAGTTATTTTTGCCTCTAATGCGTCACTGGCCTCTGTGTCTAGCCTCAGGGTAGTAATAGACTCTAGATACTTCGTGATTTAAAAAAAAAAAAAAATTATGGAGTTTTATGTAGCGCGAACTTGACCCGAAGGTATCGGGTATCAGAGCGCTTTACATAGCACCAGTTGCGTTACATGAGGAGACATTCATTTTGTTGAGGCACGGGAGATTAAGTGATTTGCCCAGAATCACAGGATGTTCAAGCGTCACTGCTGAGACTCGAACCCAGTTCCCCAGATTCGAGGTCGACCGCCCTAGCCGTTAGGCCAACTCCTCTACCCTGGGACTCTGATTGCAAGGGCCTGGCCATATGTAGCTCCCTAAAGTAGCAGGCAAATGTCTCGGCGATGTTTTTGTCCGAGTCAACCACCTCCCCATTAGGTCTGGTCACCTGGTGTACCCAACTGGCTTTGAGTTCTTTTTTTACCAACCAGGCTAATAGCCTACCGGCTTTCTCTCCGACGTCATATAACTTGTGTGGAGTTGCAAGTAGCTGAGATTTAGCACCTTTTGTACCAGGGCACAGTATTCTTCTCTGAGGAGTGTCAGCTGCCTGAGTACAATAGGGTCTGGTTCAGGGCCTAATTTACTTTCTAGCTCCTGTAGCTGAGTTTCCAGTGATTCCAGGGCACTGAATGCTCGTTTTCATTTCTGCGCAACTAGATTCCGCCCCCTGTCCCAAAGGACTGTCTTATACACCTCCCAAAATGTTATTTTGGAGGAGACTGTGCTCTCGTTCTCTTTGGAATAGAGTTCAGTATCTACTCTACGGCCAATCTCCACCTCCCTATATCTCAGATCCCAGGCATTTAGTTTCTATTTAGCGCTGGATTTCCCAACCCCCACCCATCCGCAATAGCAGTGGTGAGTTGTCCGACAGGCCCCGGGCCAAATAAGTCGCCTTCCTCACCTCCCGTTACTCTCCAGCGGGTGCAAGGATATAGTCCAGAGGGTAAAGTACTTGATGGGCTTTGGAGAAATAAAAGTAGCCCCTATCATGAGGGTTTGTCAGTCTCCACAAATGTGTCAATCCCAGGCCAGTTGTGAAATTTGCAAGTGGGGTTGGATGGGCGTGTAATAGAGTGGAACCAGATCTGTCTTGACTCTGGTCCATAACATCATTAAAATCCCCACCCACTAAGTGGATAGTGGAACCCACCTTTAGGAGAATGTGTGATATCTTTTCTAAGGTGGGGGCTTGTAATCTAGGGGGTGCATATACACTTATTAGTGTGACTCTCAGCATCCCCACAGACCCTTTACCCCGGCGTATCTGCCCAGCGAATCAATACAGCTTCTGGTAACCGTAAAGGGGGTACTCTTGTGGATTAGAATTGTGACTCCCCTGGATCCAGACGCTTGCCCCAGCATGTGCCACCATATGGTATGTGTAGGAAGGTAGGATCTGACTGCATAGTTACCCCCACTTTTTGCCTGGTGTTTTGCTGGTTTTTGACTAGTCTGACTGGGATCCTGCTAATCAGGACCCCAGTCTATCTGCTTTCTCCCTAAAATGAAATGCCATGTACTTTGGTACACTCCAGATTGGATACTGGGGTACCATTATAAGTCCCTAGTATATGGTACACATGTACCCAGGGCATAGGTACCGCAGGGGCCTCCCATGGGCTGAAGCATGTATTATGCCACCCATGAGAGGCCATGCAAAATGGAACTACAGGTCTGCCATTGCAGCCTGTGTAAGCTGGTGCTTGCACCACTTACTGTAGATATAGGTTCACTATATCTATAGGTCACTACACTTAAAACTTGTAAGTCACCCCTATAGCAGGCCTTAACAATCCTGAAGGCAGAGTGCTGGGTTTTACGTGAGAGGGTGCCCCTGCATGAGCTGAGCCCCTCTGCAGCCTGCGGAGACCATTCTCCCGGGATGTCTGTGACTCAGCCAGACATATAGGTAGAGGTGCATTATAACCTCGCGGCAAATGCTATCTCGAAAACGGCTGAAATAAAACATGTCGTTTTTGGTATCAAACACCTTGGAATCATACTACCACACCGGTAACCGGTGTGGGAGGTATGATTCCACCCTTCTGAAGCGAGCTTCGTGGGGTCACTGGTCTTTCCGGTGCCAGCCTTCTCGACCCGGTCTGCACATAATGGATGCTGCCGACCAGAGACACATTTCTGCCCTCCTGCTCCTGAGCCAAGCTCGAGCAGAGGAAGGCAGCACACTAGGCATCCTGTCACAAGGAGGTGTGACCACCTCCCAGACAGGATTTAGTGTATTGGGGCTGGGTGGGTGCACTTCCAAAGTGCCTGAAAGTCTGCACCTGGGGCACATTTGGTGTACCTGTGCATAGTCCAGCTCAAACCAGTTCTGGGAGCCGTTGGCTCCTGCTCTGGCGCAAAACTCGACAAAGGACATGGGAGTAACCTCCCTTCTGCCCTGACCCTCCCCTAGGAGGGTCCCCTGAATCTGTCCAACCCTCTCCCGTGGGTACATAAGGGCTTACCTGACTGTAAGGCTCTAGCTTTTACGTGGACAAGATTCTGCAATAAGAAACCACTGACCTTCGACCGTCTGGACACTCTGGACTTCGCTGGACTTTGACTGGGCCCGACTTCGTCTCCCTCTCCGTCCAAAGCTTCGTCTGTGCCCTTGCACCATACAGGCTCCGTGCCGGACCTGTGGAGCACTAAGGACAATTGAAGAATCTCCCTTGTGGTGAAGGAGTCACTCCCCTGCATTTGCAGGCACAGTAACGCAACTGACCGGTCTGCTGATCCTGAGCTCCTGGCGACTCCAAAGGCTCCAGCAACACAGGAGGTGGGTTCCGAAGGTCCTCGAGGTTGATCTGCCCTCTCACCGAGTTTGAGGCCAGTATCCCTCGTGGGGACCGCATAACCAAACCCCTAAGCACTGTGTACTTTTGCAAGTGCATATGCGTGTTGGTGATTCCTGAGCTTGTGCATTGGCCTCCGCGTAGTCCTGACCCCGAGCAGCATTTCCACCAAAGAACTCCGGCCTCCTCGCACCAAGTGCTCCGTGGGCTGGTACTTTGTGATCTTTCTCGAGGTCCCCTTGCGACTCCTGGTCATTCGGCCTGTGGGTCCTGTTGAGGGTCATCTTGATTTCTATTAGGCTTTCCTGGTTGCTCCAGATGTGCCCTGACTCCCCATTGCTTGGTGAGTCCCCTGGACCTTGCTGGTCCACACCGTAACCTGCTTGACCTTCCTGCGTGGGTTGCCGTTGCCAAGGCTTGTTGGTGCTCCAGCCGGACACTGACCCCTCAGCACTCGACATCCTTCGTGGGATAGCTCGCATCTGGCTCCTGGTCATCCTCGACGGGTCCTGGACCTCGTGGCTGCAGAGTCAAGCATCCCTTCTTCGCACCTGAAGCACCCGACATCGGTGGGCATTCGTCTACCGAGCCCCTGGTCACCCTGAAGTGACCCAGACTCTGTCCCCTCTGCTTTCAGGTTCCTTCCATCACGAATCCACCCTTGGATTCCTACGGACACTTTCTTCCTTCCTGGCAGCAGCTCTTCCTCGAAGCCCTCCATTGAGAACGACGGCAGTTTCCGACACCACTCCAGGCCTATGCACCCGGCTCCTCTGAGCTAGGTAACTCGGGTACTAAGGTATCCACGGGTGGGGTGGCTCTCCAACCTCCTAAGTTCCAAAGGGTTTCCTCGAAGTCCACCGAGAAGGGTCCTTAAACTTTAAAATTGTAACCGTGACTTCCCCATAGAATTGTACGGAGCCCGCGGTCATGTTAACACACTGCACCCGTCCTCCGTGGGGTCCCTTTCTACTCACCTTGGGTGGTTCCTTGGGGTCCCAGCGATTCTACGTGCTCTAGACACTGTCTCGACTCCAGTCGTGGTTCTTATACCACTATTTTAGTATGTGGTTTGGTCTCCCCCTGGAGCCCACTGTGTATTGTGCTACTTACAACAGTTTCTTTGCTAACGTATTGTGTGCTTTGTGTTGTATCCTCGTTTAGAGGATACTAGAGAGTGTTATATAAATAAATACATATTTTTATAACTACTGTGTGGTTCTCCTTTCATTTAGTTAATACTAAAGGTGATACTCTGGTAAAACAAGCTGCTTTACATTCCTTCAAGATTAAGCCTGAAGGCTGCTCTCCACAGCTACCACTAGGATAGCTTTCTAAAGGTTATCTTTGACCTCATACATCATAAGGGTTGTTTGGACTGGTGGAAGGTGCCCACTTTAATTAGTGGACAGCATATACCAGGCCAACTTCTCACAGTATGAACCCCGATTAAAGAACTTGCACCCCGATTTAAGAACTCCCCTTAAGGTGCGTTTCTTGTAGAAATACCATGGATGGTTCGAGTCTTTATATATTGTGAAACCAGCCCCCTTTTGACCTCCCCCCCCCCCAAGTCGTTAACATTCCACAATAGAATAGAGATGGTGCCCTCTTCTAGCGGCATAGCGTGTGTGCCTCCTGCGGTGTAGTGAGTAAGTGATAGCGTAAGCCCGGAGAGAACTTCCTCAGTGTCTCAGGACATGGACGCTGTGTGAGTCTCAGGGTCAAGCTCCACAATGAGTCAGTGGTCTACATGTGTGTCATCTTGACATTTTCAAGAAGTAGTCCCTGAGAAGGTAGCAGTAGGTGAAAAAAGAACAACCCTCTTAAACAATCATAACTAAACCTCCCTGTCAACCCCTGCCCACCCGACCTCCCCACAAAGACCCCTGCGAGTGGAACTCCGAGTAACCAAACATGAAACTACTCGACAGAGGAGTCTGAGAGGTCTGTAGCCCACCACCCCCACCCACTATCTCGGTCCCCTGAACCGCAAAACGACAACCACTAGATCAACTGTCCCTGATAACAGTGGTACTCGCAAAGATATCTAGTGTAGTCATATTGTTGCTCCTGTGAACAACTGGGAAGGGGTGGCCCCCCCAGTTGATGTCGGTGTGTCACCTTCTGGCCCCATGCAAATTGTCAACGTACCGTTATAGTAATGCTGCTGGATCAGTGGTGGTCATCTCCGGAGAGGTCTGCTTTAAGTCTCCTTCGAGAGCTGTGATGGCCGCGACCTGGGGGTACGGAATCTTGAGGTCCATCCCACGGTCGTCCCAGCGCGAGCACGGTCCCGTTGTTCGCCACACCCGTCCGCCGCTCTTCTGGCCTCTGATCCCTCTCAGAGTCTGAGGAAGTGGACGGTCGGTCAGGGTTATCTTGTCTGCGCCATGTCAGGGCCGTTGCTGAGCAATTTTGTCTCGACCTTCCACTCCTGAGACGGCGTTTGATCTTAGGTTTGGCTCCTTTGGTCGTATAGGAGCGGGGGTCTCTGACTGTCCCCCGAAGATGACGTGAGTTAGGCCACTCCTCAATCCAGTGCCATGCCTCCTCCGGTGTGAGGAAAAAGTAGGATTTCCCTTGAAAGAGTACCTTGAGCTTTGCTGGAAACATGAGCCTACATCGTAGCTGCAAGCCACGCAGTCTGGTGCGCCTCTGCCTCTGTACCTCCAGAGTATAATCTGGGAATATGAGTATACTGGAGTTCTCGTATCTCATGTCTTCAAGTTTGGGCCCGTCAGTGAGAATCATATCTCTATCATGTTAATTCAAGAAATGGGCAATGACTGTCCTGGGCGATGCCCAGGGGGTGGGGGTTTACTCAAAGCCTGGTGAGCTCTCTCGATAACATAATAGGAGGAGAATTTGTCTGGTCAGGGCCCTATTTCCCCTATATCCCACAAATCGAAGATTGTTCCAGCGGTCCCAGTTTGAGTCTTCCAGCTGCCACTGTATATCTTCAGTGGAGATTTGGGTCTCCGCACCTCTCTACAGAGAGTAGCAACAGTATCTTCGAGCTCCGATATCCGCAACTCTGTTGCGGTGACCCTTTCAACCACATTGCGGAAGTCCTTGCAAAGCAGCGTGACCTCCGACCGCACCTCTCCCATCTTCTCTTCCAGGGCCACACAAGAAGACTGAATGGCCAAAAGGAGGGCAGCATTGTTAGGCATAGGCTGCGCAGCCGGTCCCGGGGTGGGGGGGGGGGGCGAAAGGATGAAAGGGGGGCACAAGCACACCTATCAAGGTCTCAGAATCCACAATCCAATCGCGGGCCGGCCGGGGAGAGCGAGGGGAGGAAGAAGGTCCCGCACAGCGAATCCAGGCTGGCGTGAGCCACGCCGTCAATCAGTAGGCCCCTATGCACAGGCAAGCCGCACCGGCCTAAAGCCGGCCGCTTCCTCCCGGTGCACCTGGGAGGCCTAGTGTACTGATGTCTCATATATTTTTACACGGGTGTGGTGAGCCACCTCTATCTCCCAGCTCCCGCAGGACCCGTCTGCCTTCCCGGTCTCACCTACTGGCGGCGCTGGCTGCAAACCCGGGGCTGCAAGCTTCGATGTCCCTCCCAGGTTACGCTCCGGCAGCAGACAAAAATGTGGGCCACGGCCATCCTCATGGAGCCCAAGCTCCGTCTCTCCCTCCAGCGGGGGTCCGGTTGTTTACCGCCCTGTTCCGGGGCAATGACCGCCAGCGGGGTAGCGTCGCGCCCGGCCCAATCACCAATCCCTCCTTGATCGGGCCCAGGCTTCGTCCATAGGCCCCCTCGTCCCCAGCTCCATCACCACGTCCCTCCAACTGGCGGGCTCTGCGGATGGACGACCGAGCCGCAGCAGGTCAAGGACGGGCGCACACAGCCGCCAGGCATCCAGGAGAGCACCCAGGGGAGAAATGGTGGCCCAGTGACCAGGATAAAAGGCGGATATTGTATGGGCCGGTGCAGAGCTCTGGGATTAGGTGACCGGCTCCGCCGCCATCTTGGCCTCACTACCAAGTAAGTACTTTTTAATGTCACAGCAATACTAAATAATACACAATTCAATCCAGTATACGGGGAAGCGATCCCGGTCACAAGTCTCCCTTGTGGCGCTACACCTGCTGCTTACCCCCTTGTGCTTTCACCCACCTTGGTGATCCGTGATTAACTTGTTTCCCCAGCAATTATATAAGAAGTATGAATCAGCCTCACATACAGATTTTGGTGTCCCACAAATCAAATGCACAATCAGTTCATGCACATTGCATATTCTTACCTTTGTTGGTGGAGTGGGTAGGAAGCTAGTCTCTGAGCCTCTAATACTCGCCTAGAGAGGACTGGATGGCTTAGTCTTCCCCTTACAATAGTTGCTGGTGGTCTTTGGAAAACAAGGAGAATGCTGGACACATTTCTTCTCACACGGCTACCTGGGTTCAGTCCAGTGTTGATTTATGAGTCCTGGTGCTTCAACACAGGTGAGGGCAGTGCTGCTCTAACCCTGTCTTGCTGGTAAGATGGATGTGATTCCAATTTGACTGTTGGCCGATGCAGAAGCAGGGACATGACCCCACTAGCGTACTTACAGCCCAAACCGGTCTCATGTCCAAGGCAAATCCAGGCAGCAAAGCAGTCCTTCCAGGTACGGCAAAGCAGTCTTGCAGTGTGTGCAGTAGGTCACAGCAGCAGGCAATCCTCTGCGGTTCCTTCCGCAGGTCCAGGAGTGAACTGAAGAGTGGGCTGGAGGGTCCTAATTTTACAACTAGTGCCCTTCCCTCTGGAACGTGGGAGAAGCTTCTAGAAAGTCTCTTTGAAGTACATGGAATTTCCTGACTCGCCTGCCGTGGCTCCAAGCTGGCTGCATTGACAATGTGGAGATGGTAAGTCCTTTATGTTAAGGCACAACGCAGCCTATTAAGTTGCAAGTAGGGCTGTGCTCAGCTCCGCCCCCCATCCTGCCAGCAGATAGCCCATTCAGGCACACCTAATCTCTCTATTGTTTGACCGTCTGGGAGGAATCACAAAGTCTGTCAGTTACACCCAGTTCTGTGATCCAGGACACACTGCAGGCACAAAAAGGGCTGAGGGGACGAAAATGCCAACTTTCTAAAAGTGGCATTTTCAAAACTGGAATTTGAAATCCGTCTTTACAATTGAAGAGGATTTTTCATTACAAGTTCATAGATACTGAACATGAACTGGCAACCTGGTCCCAATCAAAAGTTAGCACTTATTAAATATAATGAGGCAACCCAATGCTATGCTATGGGACAGGTACGCCTCACAGTAGTGAAAAAATTATTTAAGAGTTTTTCAATAACGGGACATAAAAAACTTAAAAGTATATGCCCAACCTTTTAATTACAATGCACTCTGCCTTACCTTAGGGGAGACATATGCAATAAAGGGAGAGTTTAAGGCTTAGCAAAGGGGGTTATATTGCCAAGTCAAATTGGCAGTTTAAGCCTGCATTCTGGCAGCAATGGCAGGCCTGGGGCATGTTTTAAGGTGTTACTTAAGTGGGTGGCACAATAAGTGTGGCAGGCCCACTAGTAGCATTTAATTTACAGCCCTTGGGAATATGGTATACCACACTACAAGTGACTTATAAATAAATAAAAAATGCAAATCAGGTGTAAGCCAATTAAACCGTGTTTAGAAGAGTGAGCACACGCACTTTAGCACTGGTTAGAAGTGGAAGAGTTCTATGGCCAACAAAAACGAATTGAGGAAAAAAGTGAAGGGTAAAGGCAAAAGTTTGGGATTGACCCTGCAGAGAGGGCCAGGTCCAACAAGTACTTAAACACAGAGTCCTATTATTAAACATGTGCTATACACACACTACACAGGCACGAAACATGCACAAAGAACGGCAGTGCAAAGTTCTGGGCATTCACATGACGATGGAACATTACACAATAGGGTTCTGTAGGCCACACTCGAAGACACAAATGGCCTAGTCACACTGTTAATCTCAAACCCTGGTATGCTGCCACCACCAGTTTATGTGCAATACCCAGGCCAGGGGCATTACTTCTCTGTCCATTATGATGGCATGCTTAGAGCGCCACTCCAGGTCACATGGTCCAGGGCCTTACACAGTCAGGGAGTGGCCTAGGCCTCTGTGCTCACACTTAGATTAGTGTGATGCTAGTGCCAAAATAAAAGTCAGGATATCAGATACACATGCAGTGGGGCACACGAGGTCCATAAACAATGCAGTGGGCATTTCCTTCCCAACATATGACCTTTGACACACGTGAGCAGGAAGGCACGGGGAGCTGGGAGTCTCCTCTCAGGAACAACTGAAAACATGAGCACAATGGCAAGGGAGACTGTCCCACTTGACTGTTAACCTATGGTGGGGGTAGCCAATCTCCGAGAGAAATGGGCCAGGAAAGGGCAAGAGGAACTCCCTAGATTCAAATGAGCCTTCTGTCTTCTTCCTTAACACTCCTACGCCTGACCTGCTACAAAGGATCCATGGAAGGATCTTGAGGATGGCAGAAGCCCCGCAAATCACTGCTGCTGTCTGGGGCTCTCCCTCCAAATTCTCCATCTTATATACCACTAAAGTATAGCCAATGCAAAACAGAAGCCGGCATGGCAATAGCCACGTGTGCCATATGCTCTTCACATGCATCCTCTACACAGCACACAAGAGGTGCATACACTCATGACATCCATGTCTCACATGGATGAGCAAAGGACCAGCTAGCTGGGGACTGGCAGGATAATTTTAAAAACACAAGAGAGGCTAGTAGGCCACTCTCCCTAGACAGGTAAAAAGGTCTGTCCTTCAACTATAATAATTTTGCTGCCACCAATGTCAGTCCTCTACAGTTTACTGATAGTGACATTGTAAAAGGAGGGAGTACAAGGTGTATTCTTCTGACCACAGAGTACAGCTCTGGGTTTCACATATGAGTGAAAGGCCTTAGTGCACATGCATGATCTTTGGGTATGCTGAGGTCGGGTTCAAAAACACTATAGGTTGATATGGCAAATTCAACACATGGGCACACGCTCTCCAGGGCCATGCAAGTGACCTTTCTCCATTATAACAGGTGACCTCAGCCCCAGAACCAAATTTCCTGGGACTTATTCCATCGTTGCCAAAGCTCGGTCATCGGATTGGGAAAAACACCAGGGAAATCCATCTACACTCCTTTGTTAGAACCCTTCCTTGTGCCCAACTGTTAAATTCAATCCCTGGAAAGATATTGGGCATTAGAGGAACTTAGGGTCTCTCCCTTTGTAAACATCAACCACTTGAAGGACTTATGATCTGTCTTGGCCACAAACGTTGCCAAACAAGTAAGATCTGTACCTGCGGATGGGCCCACACTATGGCAAAGCACTTTTTCAATGGCTGGCCAGTTCTGCTCCCTAGGCAACAATCTGCTGCTGATGAAGGCAAGTGGATACTCCCTCCCTTTCTCAACGAGATTGTGAGAACTGACCACACTGCCTTGTCAGAAACATTGGTCTGCACAATCAAGAGTTGACTATAATCAGAGTCCTTCAAGAGTGGTGCATTGTACAGTGAGGTCTTGAGGTCAAAGGCCTTCTGACACTCCTCAGTCCATATCACCTTCCTTGACTGTTTCTTGGAGGTCAGGGTTGTCGAGGGACCTGTACCACCGATTAGGCCTAAATGCTCAGCCTTTACCTTCACTGCACAAGGGCAAATCTTTCTCTTGCCCTCCTGATATCCAAGACAGACCACAGAAGAGAGATCCACCTGGCTCCACATAGCCTTGATGGTCAGTTTCGCACCCGCATTCTCACCAACACCCATCCTAGAAGCTTTGGGTGGTTCTTCCATGAACTGCTTAACACAGTAATGTCATACAAGGAGGCAACATTGAACACTTCCTGGCTAAACAACACATAGTTGACCAGGTGCTGAAAAGTAGTGGGAGCCTTTTTTAAGCCAAAGTACATAACCTTGAAGTGACAGAGGCCTTCTGGAGTGGAGAAAGCAATTTTCTCCTTGGCACCAAGTACCAATGCAATCTGTAAGTAGACAATGGTTGCATAAAAAATACTGAGGTACTAGACTGCACAAATCTGCCCACCATCTTTTCAGCACACGAATATGATTGTCAGATGCTTTTGTGACGGTACTGATGCCCTACAGCCTAGGCAAAAGCGAATGTTCTTTGCTTAGGAACTAGCACGACTGGATGGGCCCATGGACTACAGGCATGCCTAATCACTCCCAAGTCCAACATTTTGGCCACCTCAGTCTAGATGCACGCCTGGTTCTTCGTTTCACAGGTGAACTATTCATAGTGTCTGGGCCATAAACACAGATAGAAGTCAATCTTGGAGTGATTGAGAAGAGGTAGGCAAACCACCCCAACATTCTTTTCACTCCACCTGTTGTTCAGGAGTTAGGAGCAAGCTTTAGCTCATCTACTGAAGCATCTTTCTCATCACTGCAAAAGGTCTGGCAATAGCTTACTCTTCTACTCAACTCTTCTGCCTTTGCCAGGATATAAACTGTTTACTATATTTTGAGGTATGTTTTAAGCCAATTTACATGGAACACCCTCTGGGGTTTCAGAGTGGCATCTATGTCACATAAACAGATATCAGAAATCTTTCTAAGCAATCTATAGGGACAACTCTGTTTGTCCTCCATTTGTCCCCCAAAGCTCAAGAGCAGGGCATGTTTCTCCCACAGGTCCATCATAAAATCTGTTATGATCTCCCTGACCTTAGAGCTCTCCATCCCTGTTCCAACACATCTCTTATCTCATGTATGAATAGGTTTCTTCTTCCCATTAGCCACCTCCCATTCATATGTGCAGGCTGTGTGCAAATAAGCTGGGCGTGTTAATACTACTAGCATCTACTGGAAATGGAATTGCCAGGCAGGAACAGGTGATTTCATAGGTAACACTTAGCAAGTTGACAGGGCAAAGTAACTACCGGGCTACTTACAGCTTAACTGTGGTCACAGAATTACAAAGGGCAGGAGATGGCTGGGACAAGGAGAGAAACAGGAGACAGACAAGAACAAGGTTTCATCAAAGTAAGGGATGTACTGGTCTATGACAAGAGGTCTCTTAGTAGCTTAGGGAACACCCTTTGGACTGACAACAGCAGATTGCTCTTAACAACAGTCATACAGTGAAGTCATAGTCAGGGCCTGCTGTTAGAGAGGCTGTTGTACTCAGTGCAATGTGAACTGGGACTGACAACACAGACAGGTAAGGCTCCAAAAGACCTAGGGACAACAACAGAAGCATTTCCCCTACCTGATCAGAATGGAGATTAAGCCAAAGGTTACACTGTGAACAGATATGGATTGCAACAGAGTGGGCCAAATTTGGAATGGAACAGAAAACCAGAGTGGAAAAATGTTGGACCTGGCCCTTTTTGCAGGGTTATCCCCAAGCTTTTTGCCTTCCTCCACCTATTTTTCTGACCTTTCTGTTGGCTTTAGGACTCTGGGCACATTACCACTGCTAATCAGTGCTAAGGTGCATGTGCTCTCTCCTCTAAACAAGGTATGATTAGTTTACACTTGTTTGGCATATTCGATTTACTTGTAAGTCCCTTGTAATATGGTATCCTATGTACCCAGGGCCTGAAATTAAATGCTACTAAGGTGCCTGTAGCACTGCTTGTGCCCCCCATAGAAGTAGCCTTTCAAAACTGTCTCAGGCCTGCCACCGCATAGCCTGTGTGTCCAGTTTACTGCCACTTCAAATTGGCATTTAAAACTACTTGCCAAGCCTTAAACTCCCCTTTTATTACACATAGGTCACCCCTAAGGTAGGTCCTAGGTAGCCCTATGGGCAGGGTGCTGCATAAGTCAAAGGTAGAAAATGTGCCTTCATATGTGGCATGTCCTGGTAGCGACAAACAGCCTATATCGTTTTTCACTGCTGTAAGGCATACTCCTCTTATAGCCTAGCATTGGGAATTCCCTTATATACCTTTAAGTGGTAATTCCTGATCAGAAAGGAGTGCCGTTGCCATGTTTGCTATGTTTAGAATAATGGTGATAAATCCTACTTACTGGTACAGTTGGATTTTACATTACTATTTTAGAAATGCCCCTTTTAGAATGTGGGCATTTCTCTGTGCTTATGACTCATTGTGCTTTGCAGCCTGCCTCCAATACACGTTTGACTTAGGTGACAGCTACACTTTGTGCATACTTTTCAGACAGCCACCACACAGGAAGAGCTGGGTTTGAAAGGGGATACCTCTGCATACTGATAGTCTTCCTGGGCTGGGAGAGGTGGTTCACATTTACATTTGAATAGGTGGTGTCCTGACCTCACACAAAGGGCTGCTTTACCCACTACTGATCATCTGGAGCCAGGGCTGGGTTAAAAGGGATTGTTGCGCATGTCTAAAGGTTCCTTTGAAGTCACCCCTTCATCAAAGACATTTTTGAGTATAAGTACTAGGGCTCTGACCCGATTTTTTTAGACACTACGTGGGACTTGTACCTAGACGGTGTTGGCTCTACAAAATGTACATTGCCAGAGGACTGCTGTGCTGCCAGGAGGAAATGCCATTGGGACTACTTGCTTTGTTGTGCTGACCTGTTAGCCTGCTGGGCGAACTACCACTCTGCCAACTAACTGTATGTGCTGACCTGTCTGCTTGCTGCTCCCTGTGTGCCACCAAGTGCTCTCCAAGGGCTTGTTGACTTGCCCCCTGTTCTCCCAGTCTCTCAGAACCAGAAAAGACTCTGCCTCATCACTTCTTTGCCATAGGACTCCGAGTCCAGCAGCCGCAATCTTTTTAATCAGCGTGTGCTGGGCGCTTCCCATTTTAGACAGTGTGTTGAGCGCTTTCTCCCTCCCTAAAGTAGCGTGAACCCCTGAGGATCGTAACTGCCTCTGAATCACTGTGCCTGCGAGGGGAGTCCAGTGTGGTGCTGTGGCAAGGCCAGAGCTTCTCTGCTGCTGTGCACTGCTAACTGGACTCCCACTCACGACTGGTAATTGACGCAGCGGGTGGTGTTTGGAGACGATAGCTTCAAGAGAAAGGAGCCACGCAGCACCTCTCGGCTTTGCCTTCGAGACACATTACCTAGCAATGCAGGGCAGGCCTCACACACAAGGTTTGATAGCCCAGCTCTGCCCTCAGAGTGGCGCCTTGTGTGCCCAACCCAGCGGGGCTGAGACTGGAAGAAGCAGGCCCAGTCCCCGAGGCCTGCTGGTATTCCTGCAAGCGCCTCTGGGGAAGCGGAGCCACTGCTGCCGCCGGCAACAACCTCTCAGAGGAGGGGCCGCATTTGCAAGAAGTTGCCACCTCTGGCTTCCTCTGGGGTACCAAGCTACTGTGTGCCTTGCTCGCCTTCTAGCGGGAGGACCCCCACTGCTACGAGAGCTACTGTGAAAGAGGGCTCCGGCAGAAGGAAGCCTCGGTGAGCGGACCCGTGCTTCGAGGCCGTCACTCCTGCAGCACCACAGGAGTTCCCATTGACCTGCGAAGCCTCTCCAGTGCTCTGCAGAGTACTGAGGGTGAGTGGGGCTGGGGGAAGCAGTGAATCCATCCCATGCTCCTCCGTTCCTTGGCAGGAGGGGCACCCTATCTAGTTTGTCTCTTGGGAGCATTGGTGGCTCTGGGCTTGCCAGACCTTGGGCCATTACTCTACGGGATAGACCTTGGTGGAAGACCCTGAGGGGAGTAGGAGACTGCCCCCGAGATGGGCAATGAATTCATGTGATTACCTTGTGGGGGATCTCCAGGCCATGGATCGCTTTTTCCGGGGTAATTCTTAACGTGCGTCAGTGGGGCCTCACAACAAATACCGTATAACACTTAGTAAGTGCAAAGGAGCTCCTGGGCCCTACTTGTTGTCCTTGAATGCAATCAATGTAATAGGGCTCACTGAAATTACCCTATAACCTGCAATGAGAGCACAGGTGCGCTGTGCTTATGTGCTCACTTTGATTTTAGATGATTTACCGTAAACATTCTGCATTATTTGCAAAGGATTACTGATATATGTCGTTTTTGCCTTGCATGGTCTAGGATAATGAGTACTATCTGAGTAACTCCATTACATGCAGAGTATTTATGATCCAAGTCGTTTTGGTCTGGTTTTATGTATAGTATACTATACATTTTTATATAATCCTGTGTGGAGTCTCTTTTGTGTTTTATTCATTGTGTTGCTGTGTGAGTATGTTGCACAAATGCTTTACACATTGCCTCTGATGATAAGCCTGCCTGCCTGATCTGCTTAGGTACATACCCTATCCAACCAGAAACACCATTTCTAACAAAAACATAGCAAGAAAAAGAGGACATACAAGACAGCAAGAGGACCGGGAGAAAACTGAGACAAGGAATTATGAACAGGGCTTCAGAAATCAAGAACAGGAATACTGGGATCAAGAGCAGGCTGGACCCAATAGGCACTGGAACGAGTAATGCCCTGTTGGTACAGGGAAACTGGAAGTAGGATTCAGAATAGGAGGACTGGATGTATATGTAATATAGAATTGATATACAAAGTAGCATATGCATGTTATGAGGAGAATTCCATTGTTGCCATTACAGGGTACAGAAGTCCAACTAATTGATGGATTATTGCTTATATGTATTTAATTGCATACACATTGTTTTATGTAAAATCTATGGAATTGTAATTACTATGCTTTAACTTTGCTTGTAGTTGTGAAGATCATAAGAATGAAATGCGTTGACCATGTAAAATCAAGCAATTTTCTACGAAGAAATTACATTTTGAAAGCAGTAAAGTATATGAGTTTCAACATAATTTAGACTCTTGTAGTGTATAGGGCCATGAAATTTAGTGGGATACAATAAAAACACCATAAGAGGGTGTTGAGATCAATTGATTCATTTATATGTAAAGCTTTTGATCGTGTGAGGGGCAACCTGGTTTGAAGATTGTGGTGATTGATCTCCTATGAACTATTGTCTGGCAGCAGAGACTCCCACACTCCCATCCGCGACTGGACTTTCTGCCTTTAAAGCTCCTGGCAGGGAGCCTTGAAGGTGGGTGCATCCCCGCTGCTGACTCGAATATGGTACACAACAAAGGACACAAGGTGACTCACCCCACCCGTCTGGACAAATATGCATAAACAAACACTGCTGAAGCCAGTGTAGAGGGACATCCAGGAATCAAGGGGAATATGTAGGTGGAGGACCAGAGCCCCACACTTAAAGAACTTCTCCAGGCCATCACAGAATATAAAATGCACTTGAAACAAAAATAGACATGGTGGCGGTGGATATCATTTGGATCCGGAATGACAAGATGTTCAGGCCAAAGGACGATCATTTGATAAGGTCAAGCAGGAACAATTTGCAATATTCCATGCAATTTCCAGTGAAACTGCATATTATGGATGCTGGCGATTCATGGTTCTGTTACTCACTCAAGAAGGCCTGGGAGTGGTTGAAGCGCTGGAGCCTGCAAGGAAAACAAGACAGGGGAGCCCCTGAATCTACCTGTGAGAAAGTGCCCTCTTTCTGCATGGTTGCCCCCACTTTTGCTGAATTGCTGATGTACTTTGACGGAGTGTGCCCTGGGCTCCTGCTAATCAGGTACCCAGGGCCTATGTTCTTTCCCTAAAACTGCATTGAAGCCTAAACCCAATTGGCATCTCTGGCCACAGGTCAGTCCCTGGTAAATGGTACCACAGGTACCCAGGGCACTGTGACCAGAGAAGGCCTCTAAGGGCTGCAGCACTTATTGTGCCACCCTTAGAGGTCCTGTACCCTGACACTCACACACTGCCTTTGCAGGCTGCATGTCTTGGTGCAGAACAAAGTGAAGAGTTGACATGGCACACATCCCTGTGTGTCATGCCTACAACCCAGTGCCCTGGCATAGATCAGTCACCCCTCTAGCTGGGTGCACTATACCAGTGGTGAGGGTACAGGTGCATGAGCCCTGTACCCCTACAGTGTCTAAGTCCATTCTTAGACATTGTAAGTGCAGTGCTACCATTAAGAGTATATGGTGCTGGGAGTTTGTCATTACGAACTCCACAGCACGATAATGGCTACACTGAAAACTGAGAAGTTTGGTATCAAACTGCTCAGCACATTAAACCCACACTGATGCCAGTGTGGGATATAATGAAAAATGCACACAGAGGGCATCTTAGAGATGCCCCCTGAAAACTAACCTACCACTAGTGTCCAGGTTGAGTGGCTGCTTTCAGCTGCCACCACCAGACATGTTTCTGGACCCCTGGGTCGAGAGCCTGCTGCTCTCTGGGTCCTGAAACAATGCACATCCTGGGACGAGGTGCCAAGCTCCTCCCTCAGGATGGGCAGGGTTCACGAAGGGGAAGCTTCAAAGGCTTGCCGCCTTTGTGAGCTTCCCTAGGCCACTTGCTGCTCTCAGCAACTCGTCCCCACTGGTTCTGACCCCCACTTTGGGCGGGAGAACCGGCGGGAAAAACAAGTGAGGAAGAGAGGTGTGCCCACATCTGCCAACTCCACCCCTCAGGTGGGGGGAGGCGAGGTGAAGCACAACTCTCAGGCCACGCCATCTTGAAGATGGGGGACTCCAGCCAACCAGGGACAGGCTCATGCCTCCCTCCCACTGGAGGGTGGCATAATAGGGGGTGTACCCACCCCAGGGAAGGGACCCATTGGTCCCTGCCTTTTACCTACCTGTAACGCACCTAAATCTAGTATTTAGGGGCACCCCTGAACCTCAGACAAGAACCTGCAAGAAGAAGAAGAAGGACTGAACAGCCGTGCAGCAGCTAACAAGAGGAAGACGCCCACTGACTTGGCTCCAGCCCTACCGGCCTGTCTCCCCCTCGAACCGGCTCCTGCGAAATCCTGGTGTGTCCTGCAGCCAGCAACCTCGAAAACCCCGGAGGACCTGCCTGCCTTCAACTACAAAGACTCTGTCTCCCGTGAACACCGGATTTGTTAATCTGCAACCTCTGACTCCGGCCGGACACCGCTGATCCGCCCCACTCTTCACCCGCCGTCCACGGCCCGAGCTCGATGTGGGCAAACACCACGAGGAGGTCATCCCGGCGATCCTGACCCGAGATCCAGCGACCCCTGACCTGCCTCAAGCCTCCAGCCAACGCCTGCAGCCTAAAACCAGAAGATCCCCCCAACCGCGACCAAGAGCTGGTAAGAAGATCCGACCCCAAAAGGCACCCCTGCACCCAACGCCCCACGGCCTTGTGTGCTCAAACCGACGGTGCCTAACCAACCCCTAACTTCCCAACTTATCCTTTGAAGTGGTGGTCGCAACCAGAAGACCTTCGTCTCCGAGCCTGCAGTGCCTTTACAAACCAGAGGTTCCCCATTGAAACCAACAGGGCGCCCGACGTTGAAACAGCACCCTGCACCCGGCCGTCCTAGTGCCGCGGAGGTTGCACCTTTGGTGTTACTTTGTTTTCCCATTTGCCCTGAGCTAAAGTCCAGGAGCTTTGCTCCCACAGCCGAGTGGCCTGCTAGCCAGCAGCCACCAACCAGAGGCCCCCTATCCCCCATTGGATAACATTGGTCCTCAGCACTATGCACCCGGCCGCCCTAGTGCCGCTGAGGGTGTAACAAGAGTGCATCCTTGACCCTGGGGGAACCCTTGTTCTAACCCCAGAAGCTCAACTCCAAAGACAGATTACTTACCTGGTAACCATTAACTTCATTTCTCTCCCTAGGACCATATTGACTGTTTTTCTCTGAAAAATGTTCTGTGTGGAGTTGATTTGTATGGAAACCTGAAAAATAACAATTGTGCAAAACTGACTTTACTTACCCTTTCTCTAGGAAATGTCCCAGTGTGATATCTAGGCATATCACACTGAGTAGAAAAAGTAATCTAAAAAGTAATCTCAAAAGTAACGTAAAAGTAACTTACCTGTAATTCTCATTGCAAAATCGATACAAAGTATGTGTACAACATTTCACAGTATTGCATTACCAGTAATTCAAACTGTCACCATTTCAAAGTACATTTACAATTGCATTTCAAACTGTATCTTTACTGCAAAGTATTTATCAACTTACCTGTGCCAGGCTTACTTGGTTCTAGAAAAATAAAATAACTAAAAGAATATTTTTATACAAAAACAATTGGTCTGAAGTTCAGTCTTTGAGTGTGTGAATTCATTTGCTGACTGAGTGTGTACAACAAATGCTTAACACTGTCCTCTGATACTGCCTTACTGCTCGCACCACACTACCACAAATAGAGAGTGAGGTGCTATCTAACTTTACCTCTGCCTACCTTTGGGGATCCACTGGACTCTGTGCACACTATACCTCACTTTGGTATAATATATACAGAGCCGGCTTCCTACACTACCCCAGTGCAACAAACAGCAAGGTGGCACCTTCAATGGGCCCAAATGGGCCCCAGAGAAGAGACAAGGATGTCAGAGACTGAAACGAGGAACAAGGGCTGTGGCGACCTGAGATGCAACACTCGCTGGGACTGGTGATCTCACATCAGACTCTGGGCCACTCCCAGAAAGAGGGCCCCAGGACTAGTGGACATTATAATCTAACACATGTTTGATGTTGGGTATGGGAGAATAACAGACACCACAGGCATTGGAGAGGCAGGTAGTTCTACACTTGCATCCTGAGGCCGTAAGGTGGGGGTAGTTGGGCAGGAGGGGTTTGACACTTCAACAAACACACATGTGGTGGGCGCACATCAGAGCAACCATTAGCCAGCACATTGACCCTAGGAAATGTAAATGGGGACGGGGCCTGACAATTGGAGCCAAGGTCTTAAGCTCCTTTCCTGGAATGTAAAGGGGCTGGGAAGCAGGGTGAAGAGAGGGGTGGTGTTCCGTTTTCTAATCAGACACAATACGGACATAATACTGCTCCAACAACTGCATCTTCCTGGGGAGATGCAGGTATACAGTTCTGGTACAGTCGGGGTTCACAATAGGCTCCAGAGGTGTGTGTACATTGTTAAAGAGGTCTCTCCCTCTCAAGGTCTTACAGACTTGAACTGACTCTGGAGTGTGTTATGCAGCACATCTGGGAGAGTGGAGCGGGAAGCAGGAGGTCATTGCCTCTTGGTACTTCCTGGTCTCCAGTCCTTTATGCTCCAGAATATGGGGACTTGGCTGGTGCAGGCCCCACAGTCTAACACTATCATAGGGGGGATCTAAACCTCACCATGAGCGGGAGTTGGACAGGCTTACTAGGGGTGTGCAGATCCCTGGGAGCAATACACAACTACATACATTTGTGAAGGCCATGGGCCTGCTTGACATATGGAGAGACATACACCCTGGAGAGCATCAATAGTCGTATGCGCCTGGGTCAGCTGGATCTATGTCCAGACTGGATTATTTCCTGGTCCCGCGAACACAAAGGGGTTAATATTGTGGTACTAGCTACCTCCTGAGGGAGATCTCTGATCATTACCCAATTTCTACATGCTTGGGGCAATAGTTCCCGAGGGGTCGGACAGTGTGACAGGGAGCTGGGTGACTGGATTATGAGACTGTTGACAATCAACAAAGAATCCGATTTCAGGGAGAATGTGGGGTCTGTGGCATCTGAGGTGGGACCTGGGAGGCCTTTAAAACAGTAAACAGAGGTGCTTGATATCCCATATTACAAGGAAAAAGAGGCAAAGACAAAGGGAAGTAACCAAATTGGAGGCCAGACAGTTGGAATGGGAGGGGGAATACACGCTCCAACATTGTCCTGAACTACTACACCGTATTGCCATCACTAGGGGAGAGTATAGTGGCCTGGTGGAGAACAAGGTGAAGGACCACTACTAGGCCAAACAACATAAATTACACGAGATGGGCAATAAAGCTGGTAAATTGTTGGCATGGTTGGGGAGATGAGAAGAAGGGAGACGCTGGACACACCAAGTGGTAAACATTGAGGGGTGCTGGTGCAGTCAGTGGAGGAGATCTGAGGCCTTGCAGCTCACCTCGCTGACTTAAATAGTCCCAGGCTTGAACTGCAGGGCGACAAACTCTGGGGGTTTGTGAGGGGCCTGTCTACCCCGGTTTTGGATCAAGAGGATTTGGTGGCACTTGACGGGGAAGATCAGCACCTATGAGATTAGGGACGCAATGGACTAGTTACTTACCTTCGGTAGCGCCTTATCTGGAAGAGACATGATCTAGCTGCAGATTCCTTATCTTTGAAATTCCAAGCGTCAGGCTGGATCCGGAAGATATTTTTCGTACCCCTGCGTGCCGGTAGGTGCTGTCAGTCAACTCCACGTGACGTCGTCGGCATTGTGTTAGTCATCGTCGTGACGTCCGCGTCGTCAATATAACTGCCACTCCGGCACGCTGACGTCAGTACTTTTCACGACTTTCCACGCCAGAAGCGTGGAGCCATGAGGTGACTGACCATGGTGCGTTAAAAAACAAACAGCTAGGGCCCTGAAGGGGAACATCCCTGACACTTAGAACCAATTCCGCAGTGAGGGGAGGATGGGTGGGTCAGTAAGGAATCTGCGGCTAGATCATGTCTCTACCAGATAAGGCGTTACCGAAGGTAAGTAACTTGTCCATCTGATAGAGACATCTAGCCGCAGATTCCTTACCTTTGCACTTATACCCAAGCAGGGACTGCGGAACGGTTCAGACTAGAAAATCCTGTAAAACAGAGCAACCAAAAAGGCCCTCTCTGCAAACCTGGGAGTCCAGGCAGTAGTGTCTGGCAAACGTGTGCAGAGATGCCCACGTGGCAGCTTGGGAAATATCCGATACAGGAACACCACGCTGGAGAGCCGTGGTGGCCGCTTTCGCCCTGGTGGAATGGGCCCCAAGCCCTTCAGGAGGCTCCTTCTTCACTATGGCATAACAAATTATTATGCAGATGATAACCCATCAGGATATAGTCCTCTTCTGGACAGCACTGCCTCTCTTTGCGCCCACATACCCCACAAAGAGTTGTTCGCCCACCCGGAACTCTTTAGGTCGATCAACGTAGAACGACAACGCTCTTTTTGGATCTAGATGGTGAAGACGTTCCTCTTCCTTGGAAGGGTGCGGGGCGCATAGAAGGTGGGCAAGGTAACCGACTGTCCAAGATGGAAAGATGTTACCACCTTAGGAAGAAAAGATGCTCTAGTCTGGAGTACTACCTTATCCGGAAAGGTCGTCAGGTAAGGAGGCTTTGATGAAAGCGCCTGTAGTTCGCTGACTCTCCTGGCAGAAGTTATTGATACCAATGAAGCTGTCTTAATGGTGAGCAACTGCAGAGGGCAGTTATGCAGTGGCTCAAACGGTGCACACATCAAGAAGGTGAGCATCAAATTAAGGTCCCACTGTGGCATTATAAAGGGGGAAGGAGGAAACAAATGGGTTAGCCCCTTCAAAAATCTCTGCACAAGTGGAGATTTAAACAAAGATGGCTGATCAGGCAGCCGAAGAAAAGAAGAAAGGCCGAAAGGTAGCCCTTCAAGGTGCCCAGAGCAGAGCCCTGCCAGGCCAAAGAAAGTATGAAGAGTAGGATTTCAGATAAGGTAGCAGATAGAGGGTCAACAGACCGATCTGTACAATATTTACAAAATTTGTTCCATCGGAAGGCGTATACTGACTTGGTAGAGGGACGCCTGGCTGCCAAGATAACCTCACAGACTTCAGGAGGAAGGTCAAAAGCTGTCAACTGACGTCGCTCAATCTCCACGCAAGGAGGCGGAGAGTGGACAGGTTTGGGTGGAGGACCCTCCCCTGCTGCTGCGACAGAAGATCCTCCTGAAGGGGCAGCCTGACCGGAGGATTGATGCTCATGTCCAGAAGCTCGGGATACCAAACTCTCCGTGCCCTGTCCGGAGCCACAAGAATTACTTATGCCCGGTCGCTCCTGATCTTCTTGAGCACTCTGGGCAGAAGTGGTATGGGCGGAAAGGCGTATAGGAGGCCTGAGCTCCACTCGTGATGGAAAGCATCGCCGAGCGAGTGCCACCTTGGAAACTCCTGCAAAAGAAACAATTGATGGACGGAATGCTGGACAATGCAATCATTCACCCCCAGTCACAAGGATCTGGGTTAAATCCATCATTCTTTTGCTCACCACCCCACCCCAGTTTGGACCCAGACAAAGGCCTGGGTCCAAACTTACCTTGGAAACTCCAACACGCAAAACAGCTGACATTGCGCGTTCTCTTCGAGGCGAACAGATCTAACCAAGGCTCTCCCCACCACTGAAAGAGACCTTGTGCTACCTCCTGATGGAGACGCCATTCGTGACCCGCAAGGCACCTTCGGCTGAGCTCGTCCGCCCCGGCGTTCAGAGAACCGGCCAGGTGTTGAACCACCAGGGAAATTTCCTGATGTTCCAGCCAAGTCCAGAGACGCAGGGCCTCTTGACAGAGAGTCCACGACCCCACCCCGCCCTGTTTGTTGCAGTACCACATAGCGGTAGTGTTGTCTGTGAACACTTGAACAAGCCTTCCCCTTATGGATGGCAAAAAGGCTTTTAGTGCCAGTCGGATCGCCCAAAGCTCCAGCAGATTGATATGGAGCTTGGTTTCCGCCAGAGACCAGAGTCCCCTGATCTCCACCTCCCCCAGATGGCCACCCCAGCCCAGAAGAGACGTGTCCGTCACTACTGTGAGATCTGGGTGGGGAAGGAAGATGGGTCTGCCACTCGCGGTCCGTCAGCCACCACTGCAGATCTTTCGCAGTTCCCTCTGAAATCTGGACCAGGTCGGTGAGATTTCCTCGATGCTGTGCCCATTGGAACTTCAAGTTCCACTGTAGAGCCCGCATGTGCCACCTTGCATGGGTCACTAGCAGGATGCAGGAGGCCATGAGGCCCAAAAACCTCAGAGTCAGTCTCACCAGAACCCAGGATAGAGGCTGAAACATCAGTATCATAGCCTGAATATCCTGGACTCCCCGTTCAGGAGGATAGGCCCCAAACTGCACCGTGTCCAGAACCGCCCCAATGAAAAGAAGCAACTGAGAGGGAGTCAGATGTGACTTCGGCACGTTGATAGTAAACCCCAGCGAATGCAAGAGGTTCGCCGTTGTCTGGAGGTGGGAGATGACTGCTTGGGGCGAGCCCGCCTTCTACAACCAGTCGTCGAGATAGGGGAAGTCTGGGCCCCTAGATCTCCACAGATGAGTTGGGACCACCGCCATCACTTTCGTGAACACCCGAGGGGCACTGGTGAGGCCGAAGGGAAGCACCGTGAACTGAAAGTGCTCGTGACCCACCGTGAACGGCAGGTAGCGACGATGGGCAGGCAGGATGGGGACATGAAAGTAGGCATCCTGCAAGCCTAGCGCTACCATCCAGTCTCCTGGGTCTAGGGCAGACAGGACCTGAGCAAGGGTGAGCATTTTGAATTTCTCCTTCTTGAGGAAGAAATTGAGAGTTCTGAGATCTAGGATAGGACGAAGGCCTCCATCCTTCTCGGGGACCAGGAAGTAGCAGGAGTAGTAACCACTGCCTACTTCTGGCTCGGAAACTCTCTCTATAGCTCCCTTGGCCAAGAGAGCATTGACTACCTCGCGGAGTAAGGTAAAGTGATCCTTCGTCAGCCGATCATATGCTGAAGGCATGGAAGGAGGGGTAATCTTGAAGGGGAGGGAGTGGCCCCTCTGGACTATTTGCAGCACCCACCTGTCCGATGTGATGGTTTGCCAGTGGTGGAAGTGATGGCATATTCTGCCACCAACTGGCCGAGAGGTTTCCTGGAGGATCGGACTAGGAAGGTTTTGCGGTGGAGGAGGGGATGGTGGCTTGGCTCGATTTCTGGTCCTCGGACCCACGGGCAGGGGTGAGCCGCATCCACGGCACCGCAGAGGTTGCTGAACTTGCGGAGCCCTCTGGCCAGAATTGGGTTGGCGCGGCTGGTAGCCCCTTCCGTAGCCAAGAAAGGAGCGAAAGTTGGATGGAGCCCTGGGGGTAGTAGTGAGGCCCAAGAACTTGGCCGTGGCCTGCGAGTCCTTGAAGCGCTCAAGGGCAGTATCCGCCTTGTCTCCAAAGAGACGGGAGTCATCAAAGGGCATGTCCATGAGGTTGGCTTGGACATCCCCCAAAAAACCACATGTTCTCAACCAGGCGCTGCAAAGAACTGCCACTGTCGTGGAAATCGCTCTACCTTGCGAATCTGTCGCATCCAAGCCACATCGATTGGCGAACTTAGCTGCGTCTCTCCCATCGGATATAGCTTGGGAGAGTAGAGCCCGGTCCTCCTCTGAGACTCTAGGCAGCACCTGCACAACCGTATCCCATAGAGAATGGGAATAATGGACCAAGAGGCATGTGGTGTTCACCGACCGCAGCGCTAGGCTGGTGGAAGAGAAAATCTTCTTCCCGAAGTTTTCCAGCCTCTTGGATTCTCTGTCCGGGGTGTGCAGAAGGGAATGCACCTCTGGACGTGGAAGCTTGGATTACCAAGCTTTGGGGGGTGGGGTGAGTGGTGAGGAAAAGTGGGTCCCCCAGTGCAGGGCGATGGCGACGGGCGATCGTCCTATTCACAGGAGCCCCTGTGCTGGGTTTAGACCATGTCCCCAGAAGGACGTCTCAAACACAAGGAGATGATGGACAGAGTGCTGAAACTTTTCAGACACTCACCCCCAGTCACAGATCTAGGTTGAATCCATCATCGTTCTTTAGCTCACTTCGCCACCCCAATTCAGACACAGCTATATGCAAATCAGTCTTCACCCTGTGCCTCATGGGAACAGTCCAGCCCGAACTGCCAAGCCATGTCTTCCCTGGACCAGAAACAAGCATCCTGGGACCGGTTTCGGGGTAACACCCCTCATCAGCCAGGCTAGTTAGAATCCAGTGGCAAAGTGAGCAAGGGACCCACGTCTCGGCATACCCTGCCAACTTAGGGCGAACAAAGCAAACAGAAGAACGTCTGTCAAGGCCTCACTGAAAGGCAGTAGGGGTTCCGAATACGAAACCCCAGGCTGCAGGACCTCTGTCAAGACGTTAGTCTTGACCGCCACTGTTGGAAGCTGTAGGTCAAGGACATCCGCAGCTCTACGCACCACCATGGCAAAAGTTGCTTCCTCCTCCGTAGCCAGGGTAGGAGGAGAAAGCATGCCAGAATCTGGGGAGGTGTCCAGACCACTGGCGTCACCCAATTCCTCATACCAGTCCAGGTCTTGCTGAGGCAGAATTTCTAAGGGGTCCGTCTCCGCCTCCCAATCCTCTTCCTCCATTCTTATCCCTTCAGAATAGGGAAGAAAAAATGGCATGGAGCCGTGCGGCTCCGTCGGCACCGGTCTCGGTGTCGGTGGGCGCCCGACCGGCTCCGTGTCGTCGGGAATGAGGATCAGGGAGGTGCCGCCGGTCGGTACCGGCTACGCCGAGGACCTCGGAGCCGGACACAATGCTGGGGAAGGTCGCTGTGGAAGTGCGACCGGCGGCGGTCCGGACCCTGGAACAGGTCCGCTCGGAGGCCTTGGAGCCGAGGTTGGAGCTGCTGGCAGGGGAACCACGGGCCCCTTCATCATCTGAGCCTGCGGGGCCCAAAGGCACGCAGGCAGGGTCAGGCCACCCAAATATGACACACATGGCGTCATAAAATTCCTTGAGTTGGGCGGGGGTCGCTCCCGGCCCTGGAAAGGGAGGGAAACGTGGAGCTGACCCAGGGACCTGCTCCGCGGAGTGGGGCCTTGAGCGCCAAGGTTCCTCCGCCGTGTCATGAGACGGGCGGGGTGAAGGCGAAGCATACTTCGACTTCTTGTGCTTTTTTGGTGCCTCTTAACTGACTTCGACGAAGAGGACTTTGAATCGCCGGAGTGGTGCTTGGACCTTACTCTCGACCGAGACCGGGATCGAGACCGGCGAGGCGACCTCCACGGTGCCGGACGCTGGGCCGCGAGAAGCTTTAGGGACCGCTCCCTCAAAGCCTTCGGCGCCATGGCCCGGCAGTCAAAGCACGACTTGGATCGTGGTCGCATTCCAGACACCACAGACAAACCAAATGGGGGTCCGTAACCGACATGGTGCTGTGACAGGCGCCGCACGGCTTGAACCCCGAGGTCTTCTTACTTGACATCCTAAGACACCAACAGAGTCGACAAAAGTCGGAAAAAAATATGTCAAAAAATGACAGGGGGGAAGCTCTCTTCAACGGATCGGCGCTGGCTGGCGTGGAAAGAAAAGAACTGACGTCAGCGCGCCGGAGTGGTGGCTATATTGACGGGCGCGGTCTCACGATGGCAACGAACACGACACTGATGACGTCACGCGGAGTCTACCGATGCCACCTACCGGCGCGCAGGGGTACTGCTACGAAAAATCTTCCGGATCCAGCCTGACGCCTGGAAGTTCAAAGGTAAGGAATCTGCGGCTAGATGTCTCTATCAGATACACCAGCTACACCGAGTGAAAACTCCCAGGCCTAATCGCTTCCCCCCCAAATTTTTTCACTGTGTCAGGAGGCTAGTATGTGACCCCTTGCACAAAATGCTGTATGAGGCCAGGGTGGAGGAGTGCTTGCCCCGGGATCTAAGTATGGCTACTGTTGTCCTTATCCACAAGGAGGGACGGCCACCGGACCAATGCGTCTCCTACAGGCCTATTACCCTATTAAATACAGAAATGAGAATCTTGGCCAATGTGTTAGCTAACTACTTCACACAGGTGATTGACAAACTAGCGGCTCCTGATCAGTCTGGTTTATGCCCATGCGATCCACTGATCGCAATTTACGACAACTCTTTGGACGCCTGGCGAGAGGGAGGACCCTGGGTGAACTTGCAATAGTGCTATCCATGGATGCCAAAAATGCCTTCGATCCGTTGGATTAGTGGTTCCTGAATCGAGGTGCTGTGCAAGATGGGTTTCGGGAGAGAGTTAATTTCTTAGATAAGTCTCCAATACATCAGGTTAGTGGCTCGGGTGCAGGTGAATGGATGCCTGTCAGAGGAGTTTGCCTTGGGGAGAGGGATGAGAAAGGGATGTCCACTTTCCCCTTTGTTGTCTGCCCTAGCTCTGGAGCCCTTGGCTTGTTGTGTACCAGTGGATGCCCAGTTGTGGGGGCTGCAATGAGGGCTGGACAGGGAGGACATTCTCGCTTTTTGCAGATGATATGCTACTGTACCTAGCCGACCCATTGCACTCCATTCCAAGAGCCCTGTAGATCTTGGACGCTTTTAGGAAGTACTTGGGGGTCCTGCATAAACTGATATAAATCTGTGGCTTTTGCACTGACCAACTGTGCCCCCCCCCACCCCCTGTGAATTGGCCCTACCCCCCACAGTGGGATTCCGATACCTGGGGGTCCAGGTGACCTTAGACCCTGAGGAACAACTTGGGACGAGTCCTTGATGATGATAGGAAAAACGTGGGTTCCTGGTGGTCTCTTCCACTGTCCCTGATGGGTAGGGCCACCCTGTACAAAATTATTGTGTTGCCTAAACTCCTTTATCCACTAAAGAAAACATTATATGAGATGCCTGAAGAATTCTTCAAGGCTGTGGATATGGTTACCCGGTCTCTGCTTTAGGATGAGGGCCCCACATACAGGGTTACAAACACTGACTAGGAGCCCCTACGAGGGTGGGTTAGCATTACCTGAACTCCATCTATAACATTGGGCCACACAGCTTCTGGTCATAAACCACTGAATGTTCGCCCCTTACAGAAACCTTTACTGAGGGCTGAAAGGCATGCTCTAGACCCACACGGGTACATAAGGAAGCTATAAGTTTAAAAAAGGCTGACCTGTTATCCATCCCCAACTGACTTGTCAATATATGGAAGATGGACACTGGGAAAATGGGCTGGGCGGGAGGCCAACAAAGGAGACCCAGCTGTGGGAATCTGCCATCCTGGGGGTCCTCCGGGGACTGCAGTGTAGAACAATGGGACATGATTAGGATAACAAAGTTAAGAGACGTTTGGGGTCTGCAGCACCTCCTCTCATCCACAGAGCTGCAAGGGCAGTTCGATCTGGCTGCAACTCAGCTATACAGATACAGACAGATCCAACATGTCCGCAAGGGGTATAAGGATCTGCTGCAGGAAGTGGCAGATGAAACTCTGCTAGAATTCAGACTCTTAAAAGCAACCATGTAAAAACACGCCATTTCCAAAAGTTACCGGATAATGGTCAAAAACTGCCAGCCATCCCTTAATACACTATGGGGTAGACTGGAGAGGAACTTGTGAATTCTGACAGAAGAGAACTGGGTGGAGGCACTTCAGTGTCTGGACGCTGGCGGAAGGGCAGCACTGATCCTGCTTGACCTTTCGGCGGCGTTCGACACGGTCCCTCACGCACTGCTGCTTACCCGACTCTCCGAGGTTGGAGTTTCGGGCACTGCCTGGGGCTGGCTTAAGTCCTTTCTGGAGGGGCGGATGCAGCAGGTCTGGCTCCCGCCGTCCTCTTCTTCCCCTCAGATAGTGGTCACAGGTGTCCCTCAGGGCTCTTCTCTTAGCCTCCTTCTTTTTAACCTCTATGTTACCCCATTAGTTCACTTAGCTGAGGTTTTGGGGGCTAAAATCATTGCTTACGCGGATGATACTCCGCTCCTACTCACATGGGGCAAATATGAGGACTCTATCTCCGCTGCAAGGAATTGTTTGACCGGTGTATTTAACTGGCTAGCAGCTGCCCAACTCAAATGTAACGAGGAGAAGTCGGAAATACTCCTCTAAGGAAAATTCCCCCAATTTCAGAGAAACGCTTTGGCCATCCGAGTTTGCCATGCCATCCTCAATAGGAAACCCGCCAAGAATCTAGGGTCTGGTTTGAGGACAACCTTTCATTTACCACTCAGGTCAAGAAGCTTGCCGGCAACTGCTTTGGGCTGCTCAAAACCCTAAGGAAATTTCTTCCTCTGCTACCGAGGGCTGCCAAAGAAACGGTCATCCGTGCCCTTATTCTTTCCCGGCTGGACTATGCTAACGCCTTGTACGTTGGCATCCCTGGCCATCTGCTTAACAAGCTACAGGTGGTCCAGAATGCCGCAGCCAGGCTACTTCTTAATATCCCCACCAGATGTAGCGTGAGACAACATCTGCGCTCTCTACACTGGCTTCCTGTAGCTGACCGGGTGAAATTCAAGTCCCTAGTTATTGCTCACCGTGCCCTTCATGGTTTAGGGCCCACTTACTTACAAAAGAGGTTTTTCTTTTATGTTCCTACAAGACAACTGCGCTCCACGTCCCAACTCCTAGCCCAGGTCCCCCGCTTCAAACTACAAAGGCTGGGGGGCAGCTCTCTTGCCCTGAAAGCTGCCCTCGCCTGGAATGCACTGCCATTTGCGTTACGCAGCTCTCAAGACCCCTTTGCCTTTAAGAAAAACCTGAAGACTTTTCTCTTTGCTTAGTTCAAGCTCCCGTACCTCTCATGGCTCGCGCCGGGACACTCCTCGGAGTATCTGTGCGCGTTATAAAATAATGCATAGCATAACTACCCGCGGAAGGTCGCAACTAAGTCAGACTTCAAGTTAGTGCAACTAGAAATTCAACATCATGCATATTATACTAGAACCAGATGCTTTTGTATGAGCAAGGTAGTGGATGATAAGTCCCTGTGGGGCTGTGGGCGGAGTGGAACATTGCTACACACTATCTGGGAGTGTCCTAGGATACAGAAATTGCTGACATGGGTGGGTTGATGCCTCTCGGAGGTTACTGAAGTGCAAGTGGGCCTAACACACAAATTGGCTGCTCTCAGGATATGGAGCGACAAACTTTACCCATACTCACTGTCTTGCTCTGCAACGTCACTCTTTCACCAACCAAAAGAGATACTGCCCGATGCGAGGTACAGGGGAACAACCCGCTGTGTCACAGTGGCAAGAGGGACTGGACTGGTGCACACCGGCCGAGCACACGGTGTATACGGCCAGGGGCTGTCCCAGGATATTTGCAAACATGTCGGGTCAATGGGTGCAAAACAGAGATCTGGATTGGTTTGAAAGGTTGTCATTGTGTCTGCTTGCTTGAATCCGCAAAGTCTTCTGTAATATGAAGTGTGTGTCATACCAGTGTCAAGATGTTATTCTGTTATTTTCATTTTACTCAGTACAAAACTACAATAAACATTTTTTTAAAATGGTGTTGTCATAAGGGTTTGGACCCTTTGGCTGCAGTAACAATGCACCTCATTCTTCTGGCAGAGAAAATCCTCAGTTTAGGCACTGTGAGTGAGTATTTGGCATCCAAGTCACTTTGTTTCTTTTCTCCTGACTATGCCCACCTGTTTAAGTAACTTTTGGTGTTAAAATTTCTAAGAGGTTACAGAATAAGTTTCCTCCAGTTCTTTTTCTGGTACCCCCATGGGACTTGCTTTGATGTTCACTCTCCTTATGGGGCATCCATTCAAGTCTATTCACTCTTGCTAGGAGAAGAATTTGTAGTCAGAGACAGTGTTTTTACAGGCTATTACTTCTGCTCGGATGGTATAGGAGTTTTAAGCATTGCTTTTTTGTCTTTGACTGTATCTTCTGAGAATAATGTTATGCTGTAATTAAAGGAAGATGAATTTCATAAGTTCAGCCCTAGGAAGCCTATTAATCATTATCTCTTTCTAAATGAGGCGTTCAGAATTGAAGTTAATCTATGTAGTCTTTTGTAGGCTTTAATGATAATTTTATATTATATATCACTGTATTACGTATATGTGTATAATCAAATATCAAGTTTTAGATTTCTGTGATGTACAACTTGAGCTTAAAATGTTCTACAACCTTATCCTCTTTCTTATTGCTCTTATTGCAGAACAAGGCACAGCTTAATCTTCCCCTTTCTCATCTGCTCTGGAATATGCTTTCGCAGACCATACCTAAATGTGTCATAATTAAGTGGGTCTTGCCTGTTACAAGAGGAACAAAGCACCATCTTCGCTCCTTAATCCCCTCCCTTCCACAGGCCTTGTTATTTTCTCCTTCCCCCTTCCGCAGGCCTCGTTAACTCCTTCCCTCTTCCACAGGCCTTGTTATCTCTACTCTTTTTTTCCCAACCCAGTTGAACTTTACTATGATGTACAGGTGGTACAGGAGTACACACAACTAAAATGACGTGTTTCCTGCCTTACAATAACAATTAATGATGGAACAGTAAAGTGTATGCCCATGCACCCGTTCCATGCTGAGGATGGCCCGGAGCCGTCCTCAGGCACTATGGGCGTGTGCGGAGGACAGCTCCAGGCCATCCTGGAATGGACCCTTGTTGGGAGCGCTGGCGCTCTCCCAAGTGCCCCCTGCAATATGATTCAATTGGGGGTGGCAGCGGAAGTGCTTCTGCTGCCACCCCTGCCCCGTGGCGATCTGATGATGTCAGTGCCACCACAGAGCGCTGACGTCATCAAATACTGTAGAGGACGCGCTAGAAGCCATTTGCTTTCAGCGTGTCGGAGGAAGAAGGTGAGTCCTTCTCCGGGTTGGGATGATTTGTAGTTGAATAGACACTGGGGGTATAGGAATGAGTTTTTCCATTCCCTGTGTGTCTGTTTGTAGTGGATTCCTGTTCCATGGTCGCACAAGGGGCCGCAGTCATGGAGCAGAAATCTCACCCACCAGACTACCAGGGCTTTGTTTTTTGTTGGAGGAGCAGCCCCTGGGGCAAGGGTCACTCCCAACAGGACATCATTTTTCTGTATCCCTCCCCAAGGCAAGAGCGCCCATTTTTTGCCCGATCTGCTCTTGTGGGGGGGGGAGGCACACCTGGGATTATGTTTGGAAGGTGAGTGACCCCTTGGGGGGGGGCTAATTCATTTTGTATGTCGCCCCCCCACAAGACAGATTGGCCATTTCTAGGCCGATCTACCGTGACCCCTTAAGCAAGGGTCGCTCCATTTGGGGGGAAATTATTTTTGTATTCCGCCCCCCCACCCCTCCCTCCCTGGAGGGCAGATCAGCAGTTTTTAGGTCAATCTGCCCACGGGGGAGGGGGGGGGGGGCGGAAGCCCATTAGACACCAGGGAATAATCTTTTCGAGGGGAGCAACCCCTTAGGCAAGGGTCGCTTCCCTTGGGGAGCAATATTTTTTTATCTCCCCCCGCCCCGAGGGCAGATCAGCCGTTTTTAGGCTGATCTGCCCTCTGGGGCATGCAGAAGCCCACTAGACAACAGGGATTATGTCTGGAAAGGGAGCTACCCCTTGGGGAAGGATCGCTCTCCTTGGGGGCCATATTATTTTTGCATTCATTGAGGGCAGATTCTTTTTAGTTTTTTTTATAGTAGATAGGGCCTCAGGGTGGGTGGTAACAATTGAGTTACCTGGGAATTAGGTTATATATGTGAAGGGGGATCTGCTTCTGGGGTAAGGTTTCTGGTGGTGTCTTTTTTGCCTTTTCCACGCCTCCTTTCAGGGGAATATCAGTGTCTTTTAATTGAATTTTTTTAATCATTTTTATTTGTGTTTTAAATTTTTTTTTTTATTGCTTAGCCAATTGTTTCCTTTGTTGTGGTAGTGAGTCCTGTTTATGGGTGCAGCTTCGGCAGATCTATAGTTTGTGCAGTTGTGGTTGGTAAGCAACTCATTTTTATCTAATGAGAATCCTAGGCCTGTTTGTATATATTTTTTGACTGCTGTACTAATGTTTGAATCTTTAGCTTTTTGTGGGATTGTCTTTCAAAGGAGTGTATTGATTTGTGCATGTTCTATACTGCTCTGTGATATGTATAATATGTTCTTTTTTGGTTTTTCCTTTCCAGTGGAGCTTCTTTGGTGCTTGCTATGTCTGTTCAGAGTAGGTGCAGTTGATCTTCAGTCTTCCTGTCTCTGGCAAGTGAATGGTATCGTTTTTGAGTACATAGGTCTTTGTGTGCTTTGTATTGATTGACTTTTCCTTCCAGATTACTATATGCCAGTAGTTTCTGTTTGATAAAGCCACAGTTTGTTTATTACATGTTTTACAGTGTTGGTTATTGTTGACTTATTTGCTGTGTTACTTTTATTAGCAAGGATAATGGCTAACCGCAGTTGACCGCTCAGCAGGTTGTTGGTTTGCTTTTCCAATCTTCCTCTGACCAGACTTCTGATATTGACTGTGCATCTGAGGCAGAGTATAAAGTCCAAGATTCTGGCAGTGAATTTTCCATCCAAGAGGAATCATCTGATGATGAAGTCACTATCAGTGAGGAGGAAGTCCTCTTTTAGAGGAGGATATTGTTATGCCGATAGTGCAGCAAGAGGAATCTGGATTGCAGCCTAGGGTTGGAAGGCTTCCCATTGGAAGTGCTGAACTCTGAATGACCCCAAACGTGGTGCAGCCTGTGTTGCCTGTCTTCAGTGGTGTTGCAGAGTGTAGGGTCAAGACTGGAAATTTTTTGCTAATACATTTTTTCCCGTTGTTTATGAATGATGTATTTTTGGATGAGATTGTTGACCAGACTAATTTGTATGCTGAACAGTATTTGAGGGACAACAGTGCTAGGCTTAAGCTCCACTCTAGAGCTAGCCGGTGGACTCTCACAAATCTGGATGAGGTGAAGAAGTTCTGGGGTTTAACTTTGTTGATGGGATTGATAAGGAAGTAGTCGCTGTCTTCATATTGGTCTACTAGTCCCTTGAGGGCAACTATTATATTTCGTGCAACCATGAGTCATGATATGTATTTGAGTCTGCTTCGGATGCTGCATTTTGTTGATAATGCTTCAGCATTGCCACTGGATCACCCTGTCCTTGATCATTTTGAAGATCGCTTTTCAGAGATGTATGTTCAAGGGAAATAAATAGCTGTGGCTGAGTCTTCGGTGTTGTTCGAGGGCAGTTTGGTTTTTAGGCCGTACATTCCTAGCAAGAGGGCACGTTATGGAATTAAGATGTATATGCTTTCTTAGAGTAGTACTGGATATGTCTCTAATTTCAGGGTGTAAACTGGTAGGGATTATTCTATTGACCCACTTGGTTGTCCGTCCACTTTTGGAGTCAGTAAGAAAATTATGTGGAATCTTGGTAGAGGACGTTTTAACAAAGGTTACCATTTAAATGTGGATAACTTCCACAATGGTGTGCAATTGTTCAAGGAATTTTTCAAAGGGGACACTGTTGCATGTGGCACAATCCACTCTAACAGTAAAAGTTAACCTAATAGCGTGTATGTAAAAAAAACTTCATAGGGGAAAGTGCAGTGACTTGCGTAGTGATGAACTTCTAGTTGTGACATTTTCAGACAAGAGAGATGTCCAATTGCTGACAACAATTCGTGATGAAAGCACTTCACCTGTGACTGTTTGAGGTCAGGTTGCTGAAGTGTGCGAACCTGTGTGCATTTTAGATTACTATAAGCACATGGGTGGTGTAGATAGAGTAGATCAGAGGTTGGAGCCTTACAGTGCTGTTCATAAATCATACATTTGGTTTAAGAAGTTGACTGTCCATTTGTTTCATCTGGCAAATTTCAGTGCTTTTGTTTTATTCAATGATTCATCTCCAGATTCAAAGATTACTTTTGTTCAGTTTCAGAAGTCTGTAATAGGCAGCCTTGTTGAAGTGGAGCACACAAGTGTTCCTAGAGCTGGAGTGGTGGAGAATGTAGCTAGATTGAAAGATCACCACTTTCATGATTACATTCCTCCCACACCCAAATAAAAACTTTCCCTTTAGGAGATGTAGAGTCTGTGTCCGAAGAGGTGTGCGAAAGGACAGTCGTATGTACTGCCGGGAGTATACTTCTAATCCTGGGCTATGTGTGCCCACATGTATTAAATCATACCACACGCAACTCAAGTATTGGGAGCAACTGTGAAAGTAAAAGTGAACTGACTGGTCTGTATAGTTTTATATTTTTTGCTCGGTTTTGTCATGTGTTCAGTGCATGGCCCATTGTAGTTTTCCTTATGTTAGCCGAACGTTACAGGCTGCATTTGCTCTGCACATGTTACTATACAAACAAATTTATCTTTCTACCACATTGTATTTTCACACATAACTTGCAGCTGTTTTCACGTTCTGTTCTTTTCTGGGATTCAGTCTGAACACAGCAGACAAGGTCAGTCAGTCAGTCAGTCAAAATTACTTTATTCGGTTACTTAAAACCATAAAAGCATTCTACAGAAAAAAAAAAGTTAAAAACAATAATATGACTTAAGCTAACATCAGGAATATTACACTGGTTACATAGTCAAGGTAGGCAAACAGTTAAAATACAACTTTAAAACCAGATTATATAAAAAATTAATTATTATGTTCTAGATCATGGGAATCACTCTCACTTTTTTTCTCCTTATTGTAACTACTGTTGTTAAGAAACTCGCTATGTTAAAAATTTCCCAGACATTGGTCAGCATCTGTAGATATATAAGCGCTGGTTTCGCCTGTAAAAATCCTTTGCCCTTTAAAATTGGAAGAATAAAACGTTTCCGACTGTGCAAAAAATGCTCACAGAATAAAACAAAGTGCAATGTGTCCTGGGTGGAGAAATTATCACATGTACAGACACCCAGGTCCTCCTCCCTTCTCCATCCCGAAGGTTCGGCAAGTAGAAAATGTAACTGGTTCAGCCTAAATCTTACTAAGAGGAAGCGATGATTCGAGTTGGTTACCACATTTAAGTAGGGTTCAATTGCACAAGACGTTTTTAACAATTGATGGGCACGTACCGTTGGTTTTGCCAGCTCCCTTACCTCTCTTTCCATAAGTGCCATGTATAGGTAAGATTTCTTGGCCCACTGCACATCTCCCTTTACTAATTTATCTGGAGAGTTAAATAATCCAGGCCGTCCTAATTGCACTGCCATCCTTTTCACGTAGCTCAACCATGGGATACTGCTTGCTCGGTCTAAAGCTAAACAATCGCGCAAGATTTCGCGGTTCATTTCGAGTTCAGGATTTAACCAAATTGCTATCCATTTAAGTAAAGGTGCCATTTCAATTAGGTCAGCCACAAAACCTACCCCAGTCTCTTGATGGACTATATATGATGGTGTTGATTGTGGCACAGATAGCAAATTTCTTAAGAATTTATTTTCAGCTATTTGGATTTCCTTTGCTTCTCTATATCCCCATATGTTCTCCAGGTCAAACAACAATGTTCCTTGTTATTTTGTTCTGGTCAGGCACTAGCACCTTGACAACACAGGAGTGCAGCTGTTGTTTATGAGCATATACACCTTGTCAAATAGGTATGCGCAGTAATGTAACAGATATATATATATATAGAGATAGAGAGAGACTTTCTGAGGAGATCACTGCTGTACCTGAGATGTAGAATGTCCAACTGTGTATGCTAAGGTACGGGGTCCGCTACTAATCCCAGAGATCTTTGTTTTATAATCATGCTGCTTCTGTAGAAGGGGAGGATGGTTAGGCTAATCTGTCTTATAATATGACCAGGCTTTTCATAATATATGGTTTACTGACTATGCTGTAGAGAAAATATGACTCCTCCTTGGAAACCAGATATCAGACACTCTCTGACTCACTCACACTAGATTTACACAATACATACAATACTAATTGAGATCGGGTAGAGCCAACCCCACCAACTGATGTACCACCAAAATCGAGATATAGCATCAAATGATTATTTAATTTCTTAAAAACAACACATTATATTACAATGCACTTTTGATAATCAGTAGTGTATAAAAAAGATATAAAATTCATATATAGCATGCAATATACAATAAAAAACAGTACGTGCTAATGTTTAAAAAGAACGGACGAAGTATACACCATGGCAGACAAGAAGAGAACAAATCTAAATGGGGGACCCTTTTCGCACAGTTATAAGAAAGCTGTTGCATTCGCTGATCCAACAATCTACATCGATTTCATATCCTGATGAATGTTAAAATCTATTCATTCTCATGGTTCCTCGTGGTTGGATTCAGCAGTGCTCAGCGCCGACGCATTTCGGTGGTAAATCACTCTGTTTAAAAACCACCTTCCTCAGGACACAGTAATAAGGGACTTTTTCTCCCTCCTTGGAGTACTAACAGTATGTGTAATAATCCCTCTTGGTGATGTGTATCCAATAGATAAAAATAATAGTCTGTGGCTTATAGTTTTTTTCAGTATTGCCACAATATTATCACAGCATGGGAGAGTATTATTTCTCCCAAATGTCACTATTGTAAGTAGGCCGACATTCTGTCATGTCTTTATACAGGGAAACTCTATCTCCTGTTACACTGCTAATGTGCCACTGCCACCGTCTGGAGGGAGGAATAATTGTTCGTGATGTAACTCCTCTTCCTGCTATGGAACAGTAGCTATTGGTTCCTATTTGCAGTCTCACACCCGAGAGTCCAGTATCGGGTTTATTTGATAATTATTTTCTTTACCATGGCGTATCCGCGTCCATTTCTAGTTTAACAGCTTACTGACTATGCTGACAGTATTTTTGTTAGGCATTTGTTTTCTAATTGTGTCAAGAATACTGCATTCTAGAGCACAATAGTTTAAATACATTTTTCAAACTTTCTTCGTGTCTCTGTTATATCTTATTGTGGATGAGTACGAGTGAGAGAGCAAAAAGGGGTAACCTGTTACCGCGATCCCAGAGAGGGTCGCGAGTGTTGTATTCTGGGGTGTCAATTCACTTGTCTCTCTGGATATGGTTAGGAGGGCAAGTGAGACACTATAGCTAGTCGGACCTGGGCTCATGGGTACTGAGGTAGTTTGGTGGCTCTGGCCCTACCTACTGACGTTCTATGGTCCCAAGCGTTCTGTTCCTGAGCAGAATCCCTGCAACATATCACCGCCAACATTTGGTCAGGTACTTATTTGAGGGAGTCCCGAGTAGCGCTTGTGCTTGTCCACAATACTGTTGCACCATTTTGCGGAGACGCCCGTGGTGTTTGGGATTTATCCTCCAAAGTTTTTAGGGACCACTTAGTTCTGTGGGTTTTTCAAGCTTGAATATAAAAATGTTTATACCCTCTTTGTACCACCATTGACATCCTTTGTACTTGATTATGGGGCAACCTCTTGCGATTGCGGTTAACTGCCACACAGCTGTTACTCAACACTTTAGCATTGGATCCCTAATGCGGGAGCTACTGTGGTTTTTGTATTTGAGGCGGACACAGTGAACTGCTTTGAGGTTTTTTATTCCCTGGTCACGTTTCTGGCTGTGGGCGCTAATGACAATATGTTTCATACTTATACTGCACCTGCGGCACCGCAGCTTTATCGTCCTTATGAACTTCTTGAAGTTCATATTACCATCTGGGAACACTAGACTTGGTTTAATGACGCCCTTCCCCATGTCCCCGGCATTGTTCATATGGACCCCTTAAGTATTGATGGGGCCACTTTAAATTTGGTGGAAACACGTGTGTTGTATAACCAAGTAGTTCTTTTATACAGACGCTTGAACCAATTTGTTTCTCGCTCTTTCCTGGCTGACCCTACTAGGGCTGGTGCACCTGCACAGGTACAACAGGCAGTGGGACTTGTTAGCAGTCCGTTCATTGTGCATTCAGTTATGGGCAAACGCCCAACTAATCATGAGGACATTTGTGAGAAAGTGCCCTCTTTCTGCATGGTTGCCGCAACTTTTTGCTGAATTGCTGATGTGCTTTGACTGAGTGTGCCCTGGGCTCCTGCTAATCAGGTACCCAGGGCCTATGTTCTTTCCCTAAAACTGCATTGAAGCCTGAACCCAATTGGTATCTCTGGCCACAGGTCAGTCCCTGGTAAATGGTACCACAGGTACCCAGGGCACTGTGACCAGAGAAGGCCTCTAAGGGCTGCAGCACTTATTGTGCCACCCTTAGAGGTCCTGTACCTTCACGCTCACACACTGCCCTTGCAGGCTGTGTGTTTTGCTGCAGAACAAAGTGAAGAGTCGACATGGTACACATCCCTGTGTGCCATGCCTACAACCCACTGCCCTGGCATAGGTCAGTCACCCCTCTAGCTGGGTGCACTATACCAGTGGTGAGGGTACAGGTGCATGAGCCCTGTACGCCTACAGTGTCTAAGTCCATTCTTAGACATTGTAAGTGCAGTGCTGCCATTAAGAGTATATGGTGCTGGGAGTTTGTCATTACGAACTCCACTGCACCATAATGGCTACACTGAAAACTGAGAAGTTTGGTATCAAACTTCTCAGCACATTAAACCCACACTGATGCCAGTGTGGGATATAATGAAAAATGCACACAGAGGGCATCTTAGAAATGCCCCCGGAAAAATTAACCTACCACTAGTGTCCAGGCTGAGTGGCTGCTTTCAGCTGCCACCACCAGACATGTTTCTGGACCCCTGGGTTGAAAGCCTGCTGCTCTTGGGGGCCTGAAACAATGCATATCCTGGGACAGGTGCCAAGCCTCCTCCCTCAGGATGTGCAGGGTTCACTTCAAAGGCTTGCCGCCTTTGTGAGCTTCCCCAGGCCACTTGCTGCTTTCAGCAACTGGTCCCCACTGGTTCTGACCCCCACTTTGGGCGGGAGAACCGGCGGGAAAACAAGTGAGGAAGAGAGGTGTGCCCACCTCTGCCAACTTCACCCCTCAGGTGGGGGAGGCGAGGTGAAGCACAACTCTCAGTCCCCGCCATCTTGCAGATGGGGGGAACCAGCCAACCAGGGAAAGGCTTATGCCCCCCTCCCACTGGTGGGTGGTATAATAGGGGGTGTACCCACCCCAGGGAAGGGATCCACTGGTCCCATCCTTTTTACCTACCTGTGACACTCCTAAATCTAGTATTTAGGGGCACCCCTGAACCTTGCGTCCTCAGATCAGAACCTGCAACAAGAAAAGAAGAAGAAGGACCGAACAACAGTGCCGAAGCTAACAAGAGGAAGACGCCCACTGACTTGGCCCTAACCCTACCGGTCTGTCTCCACCTCGAACCTGCTCCTGCGAAATCCCGGTGTGTCCTGCAGCCAGCAACCTCGAAAACCCCGAGGACCTGCCTGCCTTCATCCACAAAGACTGTGTCTCCCGTGAACACCGGATTTGTTCAACTGCAACCTCGAATCCGCACCACTCTGCACCCACCGTCCACGGCCCGAGCTCGAGTGGGCAAACACCACGAGGAGGTCCCACCTCCGATCCTAACCCGAGATCCGGCGACCCCTGACCTTCCTCAAACCTCCAGCCAACGCCTGTAGCCTAAATCCGGAAAGGTCCCCCCAACCGCGACCAGGAGCTGGTAAGAAGATCCGACCCTAAAAGGCACCCCTGCACCCGACGCCCCACGGCCTTGGGTGGCCAAACCGACGGTGCCTAACCAACCCCCAACTTCCCAACTTACCTCTCGAAGTGGTGGTCGCACCCAGAAGACCTTCGTCCCCAAGCCTGCAGTGCCTTTGCAAACCGGAGGTTCCCCATTGCAAACAACAGGGCGCCCGGCCGCTCTAGTGCCGCTGAGGGTGCACCTTTGGTGCTACTTTGTTTCCCCATTTGTCCTGAGCTAAAGTCTAAGAGCTTTGTTCCCACAACCAAGAGGCCTGCTCGTCAGCAGCCACCAACGGGAGGCCCCCTATCCCCCACTGGATAACATTGGGCCTCAGCACTCTGCACCTGGCCGCCCTAGTGCCGCTGAGGGTGTAACAAGATTGCATCCCTGACCCTGGGGGACCACTGAGTCTACCCCCAGAACCTCAACTCCCCCTACCAAATACTTACCTTAAAACCAATAACACTATTTACCTCCATAGGATAACATTGACTGTTTTTCTTGGAAAAGTTTCTAAGTGTGGAGTTTGAAAACCTAAAGAAATTCTCTGAAATTGTACTATTTAACAAAAACGATTTTACTTACCTATTTGCAGGAAATGTCCCAGAGTAGTATCCAGGTATACTACTCTGTGTAAGAAAAGTAATCTCAAAAGTAATTTACCTGTAATCTTACTGAAAGTCCTATACAAAATATATGTACTGAATTTACAAAGCATTGCATTTCTCTGAAACAATACTGTAAGTCAAAACAAAGTGCATTTACAATTGCAATCCAAACTGTGTTACAAACTGTATATTTACTGCAAAGTACTTATCACTTACCTGTGCCTGGCTTGCTTGGTTCTAGGAAATAAAATAACTAAAAGAATATTTTTATACAAAAACAATTGGTCTGAAGTTCAGTCTTTGAGTGTGTGAATTAATTTGCTGACTGAGTGTGTACAACAAATGCTTAACACTGTCCTCTGATACTGCCTTACTGCTCGACCACACTACCCCAAATAGAGAGTAAGGTTCTATCTACTTTTACCTCTGCCTACCTTTTGGGTTCCACCGGACTCTGTGCACACTATACCTCACTTTGGTATAGTATATACACAGCCAGCTTCCTACAACAGTCCCTTTTGGATTGCCCAGGAAATTGATCAGCTTAATCCCGTGTTTCCCCATAGAATTTTGTTTACCCAATGGTCTGATTCCCTCTTTAGCCGACTGCAACACCTGGGTGACTGTTTCTGCCACAATATATGCTCTCTGTTATGGCACACCCTCGATGGGCGTTCTGCCAAATGTCCTCAAACAAATACAGAATGAACATGGGGCAGGTCCTACCCTAGATTTGGGGATGAAACTGGAAGGTGATTTTCCAGTTGTCTCTGAAATTATTCATTCTAATGTTAAAGGTGAGGCAGCGTCTTTGGCTATAAGCCAGTGACTTGCCGAGGTGGCTTTGGCTGACCACAAACGTGAGTTGCCTATTATCATAGATCAGGTGTATACATCCTTGGGACGTAAAAGTTTGGGAACCAGACCCTCCATTCCACCTCTTGTCAAGGCTGTTTTGGACAAGGATGCCAGTCTGCCTCATGACTTTCCTAAAAAATCATGGGATAAATCTAAACAACCACAACAAAAAAGTAGACCTTATGGCAGTTTGCCATCCCCAGAGTCCTCTGAACGGGGATATGATTTTCGAGATCGCGCTAAAATCAAGACTCCTAATCGATATCAGATTCCTTATCCCAGTTCTCCTCGTTCCATTCAGGACTCGTCTGACCAGCAGTACGACAGAGGAGGGCTATCTGATCTCAGACAAGGAGAGTACGTGCAACCTAAACGGGAGACACAATGCTCGTTTGACGTGAAGATAAAGAAAGAGGCTCAACCACCTCCGTATAAAGCCCCTTTTCAGAAGTAAAAAGCTGCATCCTTGACAGCTAAATATGGCCCAGATGGTGAGAATCCTTCTCCTGCTAAGGAATTGGGCAGTGATTCTCCTCGACAGCGCGGCAGAAGTCACCATAGTGCGTCAGACACTCCACCAGCTTCTGGAGGTGAGAGCAACTGAAACCTTTGTCACTGTAGAGACCGCAGACACCCATATTGCCCCCCCAGATAGGCTCTATCATTTAGATATTCAAATTGAAGGTGACATTAAATGCACCATTAATGCTATCTTTGGGGACATATGACATTCTTTTGGCGGGGGTTGCTTGGCCTCCTCCTTTTATTCTTGCTTGTTCCCAAGGTGAGGACATTATCCTCCTTTCCTTTTCGCATCTTGTCCCTGATGAAGATAAACAAGCTTATGCTTCTGAATGGACCCTTGCTATGGCCCCCGCATTATATCGCAACCACGCTGGTTGGGATAAGGATTCCCCTTTTAATGTTATTCCTATACATTCTACTCCACAGCCTCACCCGCAATATCCTATTAAACGTGATGCCTAGGCATCTGTTAAAGATATTCTTACCCAGTTGAAGTATCAGGGAGTAGTGGAACCATGTGTTTCTTAGATGTATAATCCTCTATTTCTGGTTTTGAAACCTGAACACTCCTATCGTATTGTGTTAGATTACAGACATTTGAAAAATCATACACTCACATTTGCTGTGCAAAATACGCATAGTACAGGCTTAATTAATAATATTGCTCGTAAGAAATTTAAAACTTCACTGGAAATTTCCAATGGTTTTTTTCAGTGACAATTTGGCTCCAGAGAGCCGTGATTGGTCCACATTTTCTGCCGTCGGTCCCCAGAGGCATTACGCTTGTTTGTCTATGGGCTACAAAAACAGCTATGGGGTTTTTTGTAGCACGTATTATATCAATTCTGTATGACATTGACCTGGATGCTCTTTCATATGTCGATGATATCTACTTTTTACCAAATCTCACATTGCTTTCCTCAGTGTCCTTTTTCTTGGTTATGAATTGACCCATGAGGGTAAAAACTTGACCCCACACTTTTTGATGAAATGTGTGCAGTTGCAGCCCCCAAGTACGCTTAAAACGTTGCAGTCTCTACTTGGATTTTTACATTTTGGCAGGACTTATGTTCACGATTATGCTCAACGTAAACTATTAAACCGCTTTATGCCTGAATACATCCAGATTTGTCTGCATCCTTTTGGATGCCTAAACACACTGAAATTCTCAGATCTTTACAGTCTTACTTGCTTGAAACGCAACCTTTGCATACACGACTTAATACAATGAATTTGGTTATCCAGATTTTACCGGGTTCACATGGGTTTACATGGGTTTAATGAGGGTGAAACGGTTCCCATTGCTTATAAATCACATTTATATTCCCTATCGGAAATGCGTTTTGCTTCCACTGAAAAAATACTGACTGTCACACAGATGGCCATGCTCAAGGAATGGCCTCTAGCTCAAGGTAAACGCATTATTCCAATTTCTCCTGTGCCCGCCTTAGAGGCTGTCACAAAAGCTAGCGCTCCTCATTCTAAAGCCCTTCATCCTCGATGGATTAAATGGGCACATCCTTAAAAGCTGTTGATGTCAACTTTGTCTCTGACCCTTCTTTACAGACGCAAGAATTTCTGCAATAGGAACACATTTATCCTATGCCCTCTTCAGTTCTTCGTCTTGATGACTACAAGTGTTTTATTTACACTGATGGTTCAGCACAACTGGCTATAGGTTCTAAGCAACGATATTCTGCAGCATGCGCCATCATTTTAGGCACTATGTTAGATGGTGTTTTTCACCCTAAACTTACTGGCACTCAGTCTCTGGGAGACTGTACTGCACAGTTGGCTCAACTGGAGGCTTTGCTTCTTGCACTTCAACATACGAATCACGATTTCCCCACACACAAACTGTGGATTCGTTTTACTGTATGCAATCGTTTAATGATAAATTGCATTTTTGGCAACAAAATGATTTCAGGGATTCCAAGGGTAGCACAATTAAGCACAAGATGCTTTGTGTTAAAGTTGCAAGTCTTAAGGATAGGTAGCCACAAACTCATGTCATAAAAACATTGAGTCATCAACGTGTGGGAGCACACGCAGTAGGGAATTTTTTGGCTGATGAGGCGGCCAAATCGCAGTAGCCACGTCTAAAATAGCAGCAATTACACGTTTGAAAACTCGTACTGAAAATGGGATTTTGGCCGCCGTCCAAGCTTCTGAAGCCTGCACCACTTTACCTAAAGGTTTTCCTACAAAATATTCTTATTATCTAAATGACCAAAATGTTCCATTTGTGACTATGTCAGGGGTTGGCGATCACAATATCCCCAACCTTGACCGCAGACATTCTTTAAAAACTGCCGTGCATGAGGGTGTCGCTTCTACACATGCAGGAGTGGCTGCCACTATTTCCCTTTTACAACAGCGATATTGGTGGCAAGGTTTGTACCAGGAAACCAGAAAACATGTCTTATGTTGTGATATTTGCCAACAAATTAAAAGTTCTACTGCATCTCATCCACCACAGACATGTCTGTTTATTTCTAATCAGCTTTTTGGGTGTATTTACCCAGATCATTGCGGTCCCTTGATTTCAGATACTGCTTTCAAGTTTATTTTGGTTGCAGTTGATTCTTGCTCCAGGTTCCTCTGGGCTTGGCAGAGCGCTCGGCCGACGCTTAAACTGTTAATAAAGACTTGCAAATCTTCTTCAGGACTTATGCCTGAAGGTCCGGCTTTCGCTTCTAAAGTGTACCATGATTCAATGAAGTCCATGGGTGTGCAAGTGCATTTTTATTTTCCGTATAGGCCTGAAGGCAATTCTGTTATGGAGAGAATGAACTGTGACTTAAAGCAGTCCTTAACGGCTAGAGTTTTAGGTACAGGGCGTGGTTGGTCGAACCACCTCTATGGGGTTCAACGAGCATTGAATAATCTCCCAAAAAGATCTCTGGGTGGGCGGACCCCATATTAAATGCTCTTTGGCATCAAGATGTATGTTCCAGACCTTGATGGTCCAGACGTTATGGCGGCAGCCGCGACCTTTGATGTAGATAATCACTGTACTGTCTTGTAGGATCTACAAAAGTGCTGTGACTCCCCGGCTCGTACACATTTCCCTGCAACTCTCTCATCGAGTCCTGATACTCAAATTCCTGTATCCGGGTGGCTTCCCAAAATTGGAGACCTTGTTTGTGAAAAGTAGCCATCAAGAAGGAATTCGGCCAGTCCTTGGCATTCAGGGTACACGAACTGTGATTTTACTGCCACTTCCAGGATATAACGAAAATCGCTTTGTCTCGATTAAACATGTCAAGCTACACCATATGGCCGATTCTCCATAGTATGCCCAGGAGTGGTTTCCCACAAGACTTTTCTTTGCAGCCCGTGAGCACCTCTGTTCCTGCTTCTCCCAGGCTGCCGGGGGGGCGGAGGAGGCCGAAACCTCAGCTGACACAGTACCTGTTTCTACTTTTCCATCTTCTACAATGGAGGTCATATATACTGATCCGCCGTTGGACAGTCCTTCTAAGTTACATTACATCGAATCTGACTGGTGAATCACAGCCTCCTCTTTTCCAGTTCAGTTTCTCCGGGTAATATATGGATAAAGACCATTTCTTTTCAGACAGTTCTTCAGTGTCTTCGGGTTTGCATCCACCTCCAGCGCGGATTTGTGTTTTTATCTCTTGGTTGAAACGCACTTATCTGGTCCCTCCTTAGATATATGTCTGGATCGTATTTTCCATGATTTATTTATTCATGTGGATTGGATTTGGGACTGTTTTTTTTTCTTTTGATCAATGGCCATTACCTCCCAGAACGTTCTGCTAAAGAACTGGTTGACGGGGTGTTGGCCCCTCATTCCTCCTTGCTTAAAAGAAGAGACCTGTCCAGTGTTTACATTTCAGCCGTTCCAGTGACTGATGGAATTGTGTGGGATAAAGTTGCATTTGACATATTCGGTCCTACAGAGACCATGCAGATACCATATGTGTTCAAAGTTTCCATGGATGATGTAATTGCACCGGGGTTACAGTCAGACGAATGGGATGTTGACAATGTGAATTCAATGCGTTCTAAATTAGAGTATTATACTGTGTTTGAATCAGAAGATGTATATCTTAGTTCTACTAATTACACTGGGATGTTCTGCTAACATCGTTATGGACATCATTTTCTACATAGGGCAAGTGGATAGTGCCCCCATTACAATTATACACAATGGGAACATTGTCCAACTCCCACACAAGGTAGTCCAAAAACACAGACAGACAAGTACCCATATTTTACGAGCTATGACATTTCAGACCCAAAGTCATACTATTTCAAATTGGTTACAACCCTGCCGAAAAAATATATGCTTACTCAGACCAAGCTGATATGTGCGGCTTCATTTGTCGCCCAGCTGACCCTTAAAGGATATGATTATTTGAAAGACAATATTGACCTGAAATCAATAGTACAAGATCCTGGCAGGTCCAGGGCACAGAAACTTTATTTGGAGCCTGTCTCATCCCTACACAAATTATTTTCTTAAACTATATGATCCAACAAACTACTCGTCTTGGATTGGTCAAAATTTAAGAAATGAATGCCCGACCATTCCTTCAATTGCTCACTTTGATGATTGGCAGTTTTACACAAACTATACTAAATGATATGATACAAAACAGTACATTTTAACGGTCATTTTCGAATCTTGGTGGGTGTTTATTGTGGCCAGTGGACACAAATGATTGTCATGCTTGTTTTCTTAACTTCACCCCCGGGTTCAAATCAAGTGTTATGTCCCCCAATCTAGGCCTAAGTAGCAAAGCGACCTTTCACCTACATTTGTCCTACCTTGCCCTGCATAACGGTTCTAGCACTGACCTTTTACCTAGTTACGTGTTGAATAAATGTCGATTGGTTTCCTTGAAACTAGCCTCATTTATTATGCATGAGGATTCTTAGTAAAATCCCCTGCACATGACGTACATAACAGGATTAACATACTCTGTACAAAAGTCATTGCTGTCATTCATCCTAGGGAGATCAGGCTACTATGCATAAATTAAATTTATTGATTTAGGCTCATCTACATAATCATACTCATAACATATCGATTGTGATAGAACCCCTGAGGCTACCTTTTCTGTATAAAAGAACTACACCTTCACTAGTGAAGGAGAGGCGACGCTTCCACGCTGACACAGACATTGAGGTCCCGGTCTGCAGTAGCTTCAACACGCACCGCTCTGACATCCCTTGCGGGGTGTCCAACTCAAGACCAAGACGGGGTCCTTCATTCTCTCCCATCAGGTAATGGGGTTGGGTCTTTCCTAGGGAATTCTTGGCTTTACACCCACATACATGCTAGGTATACCTAAGTAGGGTCCGGACAGTAGGAGTACACTTGATTACTGTCATTTTTATAAGCCTGCATATATTCACTGGTTTAGTACCATGGTAGAATTCTACCTTCTATTTACTCTGTTGGTGCTTGTAATCTCTTACGTTAGCTTCTGTCTATTGATTGTTGCAACACCTAAGTTTTATACTAGAATCACACTGGTTCAATAAATTCTTATTGAAAACGTCCCCAACGTTTATTCTGTGTATCTCTCTGAGACTAAGTGAGCACGAGTGACTGAGCTAAAAGTACTGTACTGTTTCCACGATCCCTGAAGGTTCAAGGGTTGTCATGTTCGATGGTTGCAAAAAGCTATTCGCTCCTTGGTAAGGTTAGGGGGCTTATGGTGGCACTGTGAGCTAGCTGGTTTATAGGCCGACATATCCTGTGGAGGTGTTTGGAATCAGTCTTGACACCAATCCCTTAGTTTATTTTGTCCAACAAAGGGGCAGATCCTATGTATTTTTAGGAACTACACGACAAAGTAGACCTGATCTACGGTATTCACAGTCAACCCATTCGAACATTATTACAACCTATTCAGTGGGAAAGCTATGCCTGCAATGGTTAAAACATTCTACGTTATCTGCAGTGAAACAACATCTGTCCGAAGACATGAATCTATAATAATAATAATAATACTGGAGCTTATATAGTGCAACAGCAACCTCAAGCAGAGGTGTCCCGGCGCTGTAGCAGCAGGCATTGCACGCAGAAAGAAAGCTATGGCACTAAAACCCAAATTAGTCAGCCCTAAAGAGCCAAGTCTTCAAGGCCTTTCTGAGGCAGGTCTCTGATTTAGCCTGGCGGAGGCTCCCAGGCAGGGCATTCCACATTATGGCCGTTCTAACTGCGAGCGTTCTACCACCCAGACGTGCTTTCGCAAAGCGGGGAGTACAAAGCAAATTTTGGGAATTCGACCTCAATGCTCAATTTTGCTTATAGCAGCAGAGTCTGTGTTTAAGATAGCCGGGGCATTTTCCATTGAGAGCCCGGTAGGCCAAAGTCATGGCCTTGAATTCGATTCTTTTGGCTACTGGGAGCCAATGGAGCTCATGTAAATGCGGAGAGACATGGTGCCGAAACGGTATGCGTCTGACCAGTCTCGCAGCCGCATTCTGTATCATCTGAAAGCGGCAGATAGAATATTTAGGAAGGCTGAGGTATAAGCCATTTGCGTAGTCTAGCCTCAATGTCACTGTGGCATGGACTACGGATTTGCGGCAATCTTCCGGTAGGAAATGTAAAAATTTCCGGAGATTTCTTAATTTACTAAAGCAGATAGCGGTGACCTGCTGAATTTGGGCCGAGAAGGAGAGATCAGCCTCCCATCTCACGCCTAGATTTCTGATATTAGTGGCAGGGGAAGGCGGTGGACCCATTTCAGATGGCCACCACAGATCTGAAGCTGGCACTGGGCCCTTCCCGAAGAATAGTACCTCTGTCTTCCCCGCATTGAGTTTTAATTTGTTTGTATTCATCCATAATGCTATGTCTCGCAGACACCCTTTAAAGTTCTTAAAGTTCCTCATCCACGCACACAAGGCACGCCACAAGACTGGCCCAGCCTACCTCAACAGACGACTCTTCTTCTACGTCCCCAACCGCCAGCTCCGCTCCGCCGACCTCTCCCTCGCCACCGTCCCTCGCATTCGAAGAACAACCACCGGCGGCAGATCCTTCTCACACCTCGCCGCCAAGACCTGGAACACCCTTCCACTTACCCTACGACAGACCCAAGACCTGCTGACCTTCAGGAGGCTACTCAAGACCTGGCTGTTCGACCAGTAGCAGCACCCCCCCCCCTCTCCTCTCCCCAGCGCCTTGAGACCCTCGCGGGTAGGTAGTGCGCTCTACAAATTCTGTGATTGATTGATTGATTGAAAGCATCTACCGTCTGCTCTTGAAAGGGGAAAACCAACTGGGTATCGTCAGCGTAGGAAATCGCTTTCACTCCCTAGTTGGCAATCAAAGAGAAAAGCGGAGCTAGGTAGAGATTAAAGAGTAGAGGGCTCAGTGCTGAGCCTTGAGGGACACCGCACCAAAGATGTTTGGGTTTTGATTCAAATGGTTGTAAAGCAACTCTCTGGGTGCGGCCGCTTAAATATGATTTCAGCCAGGTCAGCACCTTCCCCCCAAAACCCGCATCTTGTAGTCTCTGGACCAATATGGCATGATCGACAGTGTCGAAAGCAGCAGACAGATCCAGGAGCACCAGCAGCGCTGATGCCCCTGAATCTAGCGACCATCTCACTGACTCAGCCACCTCGAGAAGAGCGGTCTCAGTGCTAAAACCCGCCCAGAATCCGGATTGTGTGTCATGCAGAGAGCCATTGCTCTCGATAAAGTTAGTCAGTTGGCGCTGGACCAGCTTCTCCAACATTTTACCGGGCGCGGGGAGCAGTGAGATTTGCCTAAGATTATTGAGGTCTCCTGGGTCACCATTTAGTTTTTTTTTCAGGGGGAGGAGCGTCACGTGTTTCCATTTGTCTGGAAAGACGCCAGTGTCAAGAGAGGTGTTCCAGGTATGAAATAGCGCACCAGTCAAAGAACGGGACAGCATTTTCCAGAGTTTAGGAGGGCAAGGATCATCTGGGGCGTCTGAACGACATTTTTGAATTTCGGCTAGTGCATCTTGAGGCGAGATAGGTAAGAAGTTAGTAAACAAAGGAACCTCCTCCGCTCCCAATGGTGTATCTAATTTCTCTGTTGCCTCTGGTGCCGAGAAGGAGTCATAGACCTTTGCAATTTTATTAGCAAAGAAACTAGCTATATTTTCACACAAAGCTGGAGACGGTATCACTTCAGTCTCTATTGCTTTAGGCTTAAAAAAGGTTTGGACCACCTTAAAGACCTTTCTACTGGAGTGACCTGCGTTGTGGATACTCGAGACAATATAATCCCTCCTGGCTACTTTTAGTGACTTATGAAGATCTTTCAAAGCTTTTTTATAGATTCCTTTTGCTGAGTCACAGTAGCTCACTCTCCACTGGCGTTCTAGTCGTTTGCACCTGCTTTTTGCTTCTTTGAGGGCGTTTGAGAACCAAGGTGCAGAGGGGGACAGTCTAATAGAATTCACCACTCTGGCCGGAGCAACGGACTCCACGGCAGTGGCAATCCATTGATTTATAGCAACAGCATCTACATTGGGGTCGGAGGATAAAGAAGGATAGTTGTCCTGAAGAATAGGGCTTAGGGATGCTGCGGTCAGATTCTTCCAGTTTCTTTTTATAATGGAGCGTTTGCCCTTAACTTGGCCAGGTCTAGACAGAATAACCGAGAAGGGGATCAGGTAGTGGTCTGACCACACCAAAGGGCAGGGAGTCTCCATACCTATAGAAGTGATGTTAGAGAAAACAAGATCCAGGGTGTTGCCTGCTTTATGCGTCGGGGAAGACACCATGTTAGAAATGGGATCTCTAGTTGGCAAGGGTTTGCACCTTTGTCCAAGTAGGGACCCTTCTTCCTAGTCAGGGTAAGGGAGTTACACTCCTAAAATAACCCCTGCTCACCCCCGTGGTAGCTTGGCACGAGCAGTCAGGCTTATTCTAGAGGCAGTGTGTAAAGCATTTGCACATAACCAACAGTAATACAGTGTAAGCACTACAAACGGACACCACACCAGTTTAGAAAAATAACCAATATTTTATATACTCAAGACAAGACCAATTACGACAAAAATCCACAATACTCTACTTTAAATATGAATGCTTGATACGGTAACTTCTTCTTTGCAGGAATAACACAAAAGCAAAGTTCGTACGCGTGGGTAGCCCCGTCCGGGTCTACCGTGATGCTGAATTACACAGAGTCCAACAGTTCCAGCCGACCGCGTCGCTACGGGCCAGCAGAGTCGTGAACAGACTCGGTCACAGTACCTTTCTCGTTGTGGCTGGTACGGAGTGTACGAGCCGGTCGGCGTTCGTCGCGGTTGCGGTGCAAGACGGAGCGATGCAAGGTGCGGTGTCCCTCGATGCGGTGCAGGCAGCGGCTCGATGAGCGTCGTGCAGACGGAGTCGGTGAGTCCAAGGCGTGCGGTGCAGGGCGAGACGGTGTACGATGCGGTGCTGACAGGTTGCGATGCAGGCGACCAAGCCGGAGTGCGGGAGCTGGCGTCGGATAGCGGTGCGAGTCGGAGCGGTGCGTCGCAAACGTGCGAGCGGTGCCCCAGCTGCGATGCGGTCACGATTGTTGAGCCAGTTGCAGCATCCGCGTCGGTCGGGTCCGGCTGGTTCAGTGAAGCGATGCGATGCGAGCTGCGTTGCCCACAGGTCACGGTGCAAGCAGCGGCTCGGTGTTGGCGGCGTCGGACGTCGCCCACGGTGAGACCAGGGTTGCGATGCGAAGCGGGCGATGCGGTCTGCGGTGCAAACAGGTCACCGGTCAGGGATGGATTCGGTTGACGGAGTCGGTTGCAGTTCCCTTCCTCTGTGGCAACTGAAACAGCGTTCCAGAAGCGGTACCCAGAGGCTTGTGAAGTCTTTGCAGTCCCTGAGACTTCTTAACAGGAGGCCAGCTCGGTTTCAGGCCCTTGGAGATACTCAGCACAAGTTTGTAGAAAGTTCAGTCCTTTCACTGCCAAAGACAGAAGCAGCAACTGCAGGCCAACCCAACAAGGCAATAACTCAGCAAAGGGGCAGTACTCCTCCTAGCAGCTCTCCAGCTCTTCGTCTTGACAGGTTCCTTGATTCCAGCAAGATCTAAATTCATGGGGTCAGGGCCCCAATATTTATATCCCAAATTCCTTTGTTCTCTGAAGGCAGAGAGGCCTTTGCCTAGTCCAAACCAGTTCTGGAGCACTTTGTTGACAAGTCTCCGTCCCTTCTTTCAGAGAGTAGGCCAGGGACATCAGACGCACCACAGGAGGTGGAGCCAGCATTGTGGAGGGAAGGCACTGTCCTATTCAGGGCCCAGGTGCAACTCCTCCCACCCATCTACATGTAGATCTTGCTATTCAGCCCTGTGCTGATTCACCCTGTCTCCTGGCATCCCCCAGCCCCTGTCACTCACACTCCAGACAAGGAATACACAACCTCGCAGAGGCAGGCTTGGATGGTTAGACAAGAAAATACCCACTTTCTAAAAGGGGTATTTTCAAACACAGAATGTTAAAACCAACTTCACTAAAAGATGCATTTTATCATTCTGAGTCCAGGCATACTAAACTCGAATTTCTACCATGTTCCCGGGGTCAGTTAGGATTATAAGCTGTAATAATCAAAACTGCCCGTTCTGGCCTATGGGGAACAGGTAGCCTTGCAATAGTGAAAAACGAACTAGGCTGTAATTCACTATCAGGACATGCCACACACACCAGGGCATGTCCTACCTTTCGCATACAACGCACCCTGCCCACAGGGGTACCTTGGGCCTACCTTAGGGGTGACTAACATGTAGAAAAGGGAAGGTTTAGGGACTTGCAAGTGTGCGCACTTGCCAAGTCGACATGGCAGCCCCAGGCTGCGCACAGGCTCTGCAATGGCAGGCCCGAGTTACATTTTACGGGCTGTTTGCGTGGGTGGCACAATCCAGTGCTGCAGCCCACCAACAGCATTTGGTCTATAGGCCCCGGCACTCGCAGTGCACTTTACAAGGGACTGACACATAAACCAAATAGGCCAATCATGGAAACGCCAATCCATAACACATTTTATACAGGAGCACTTGCACTTTCCCACTGGACAGCAGTGAGGAAAGTGCGCAGAATCATTACACCAGCAAAAACAGAGTCAAAACCGGGAGGTCAGAAAGCAAAAAGTAGGGGAAACACGCCAAAAGATGCCAAGTCTAACACATGTCCCCTCCAGCTGAAAGTAGGGAGAACTACCCAACCCCATTGGAGTTCTCTTCACTAAGGCGGAAGAACCTGGACAGACCATCTGCGTTGGCGTGTTCTGTACCAGGACGGTGTTCCACCGTAAAGTCCATTCCCTGTAGGGAGATGGACCACCTCAGCAGTTTTGGATTCTCACCCCTCATTTGCATCAACCATCTGAGGGGCCTGTGGTCTGTCTGAACCCGGAAGTGAGTCCCAAACAGGTATGGTCTCAACTTCTTCAGCGCCCAGACCACAGCAAAAGCTTCCCTTTCTATGGCACTCCACCTCTGTTCCCTGGGGAGTAGTCTCCTTCTAAGGAAGACTACAGGCTGATCTAAGCCCTCTTCGTTCAGTTGTGAGAGCACCGCTCCCACACCATGCTCTGAAGCGTCAGTCTGCACGACAAATTCCTTGGAGAAGTCAGGTGCCTTGAGCACGGGCGCCGTGCACATGGTTGCCTTCAGGGCATCAAAAGCTTTCTGGCAGGACTCAGTCCAGATCACTTTCCTGGGCTGCTTCTTAGAAGTCAGCTCTGTTAAGGGGGCAACGATGGTGCCATAGCCCTTAACAAATCTCCTATAGTAGCCGGTGAGACCTAAGGCACAAGTTACTAACTTGTGTAACGATATATCTGTAAGAGACAGTAGTTAGTGACAGATTCCTTACCTTAGAATATCCCCAGGCGTCAGGCTGGATCCGGAAAGTTTTTTGCGTAGCAGTACCCTTGCGCGTCGGTAGGCGGCGTCGTGCGGCTCCGCGTCCGTCGTCGGCGTCGTGATCGCCGGGATGACGTCGCGGGCAGTACTTAGGCGCCGCCCCTGCGCGCTGACGTCAGTTCTGTACACGACTTTCCGCGCCAGGAACGCAGAGCCATGCAAGAAGCTGACATAGGTGTCTGAAAAATACTAGGGCCCTGAAAGGGATGTCCTTAACCCTAGAAATCAGTTCGCAGAACGGGGAGGATGGGTGGGGCGGTAAGGAATCTGTCACTAACTACTGTCTCTTACAGATATATCGTTACACAAGTTAGTAACTTGTGCATCTGAAAGAGACACGTTAGTGACAGATTCCTTACCTTAGAATAGATACCCCAGCAATACCAACCCCGGTGGTGGGTCTGCGAACAAAGATCAGACAAGGAAGTCCTGGAGGACAGAACGGCCAAAGAAGCCGTCCCTCCGGACCTGACTGTCAAGGCAGTAATGCTTTGTAAACGTGTGCAGCGAGGCCCACGTAGCTGCCTGACAGATAACCGGCAGCGGAACACCGCGGCCCAAGGCCGTGGTAGCAGCCGTTGCCCTGGTGGAATGGGCACGCAGCCCAACAGGAGGCTCCTTTTTAGCCAAAGAATAGCAGGTCTTGATGCACAAGGTAACCCAGCGGGAGATGGTCCTCTTGTGCACCGCCCGACCTTTTTTGGCGCCCACGTAGCCAATAAAGAGCTGGTCATCCACCCGGAAGTGTTTTGTGCGGTCAATATAGAAGGAGAGCGCACGTTTTGGGTCCAGACGGTGGAGCCTCTCTTCCTCTCTGGAAGGATGCGGAGGCGGAAAGAAGGTGGGCAAAGTGATGGTCTGCCCAATGTGGAAAGCAGTAACCACCTTTGGCAAGAAGGACGGACGCGTCCGAAGAACAACCTTGTCTGGATGAACAGACAGAAAGGGAGGTTTGCAAGATAGAGCCTGGAGCTCACTCACCCGCCGAGCGGAGGTGATGGCCACCAGAAAGGCTGTCTTCAGAGTCAGAAGACGAAGAGGACAGTTATGTAGAGGCTCAAAGGGAGCGCACATTAAAAAGGTAAGAACCAAGTTTAAGTCCCACTGAGGCATCACAAACGGAACAGGAGGGAAGAGGTGAGTAACGCCTTTTAAGAACCTGTTAACAACAGGGGACTTGAAAAGGGAGGGCTGATCAGGGAGCCTGAGGAAGGCCGAGACAGCACAAAGATAACCCTTGATGGTACCCAGGGCAGAACCCTGTTGGGCCAGAGAGAGAAGGAACAGAAGGACCTCAGAAAGAGGGGCAGAAAGGGGATCCACAGCCTTTGCTGTGCACCATGCCACAAATTTGTTCCACCTGCAGGCGTATACCACCTTAGTGGAGGGACGCCTGGCTGCCAGAATCACATCACAAACTTCGGGAGGCAAGTCGAAAGGAATCAACTGCCGCCGCTCAATCTCCACGCAAGCAGGTGTAGACTGGACAGGTTCGGGTGGAGGACCGTCCCCTGCTGCTGCGACAGAAGATCCTCCCGAAGAGGCAGACGGATCGGGGGATCTACGCTCATATTGAGTAGCTCGGGATACCAAACTCTTCGAGCCCAGTCCGGAGCCACAAGAATGACTTGGGCCCGGTCGTGCCGAATCTTCTTCAACACTCTGGGTAGAAGTGGTATAGGCGGAAAGGCGTACAATAGACCGCAACTCCACTCGTGACGAAAAGCGTCGCCGAGCGAGTGCCGCCTTGGAAATTCCAACGCGCAGAACTGATGACATTGCGCGTTCTCTTCGGTGGCGAATAGATCTAACCAAGGCTCTCCCCACTGTAGAAAGAGTCCTTGCGCCACTTCCGAGTGAAGACGCCATTCGTGATCCATCATGCACCTGCGGCGCAGGTTCGTCCGCCCTGGCGTTCAGGGAACCTGCCAGGTGTTGAACCACCAGGAACATGCCCTGGTGTTCCAGCCATGTCCAGAGGCGCAGAGCCTCCTGACAAAGGGTCCACGACCCCACCCCGCCTTGTTTGTTGCAGTACCACATGGCAGTGGTGTTGTCTGTGAACACCTGCACTACCTTCCCTTTGACAGAGGGAAGGAATGCCTTGAGTGCAAGTCGGATCGCCCGGAGCTCCAGAAGGTTGATATGGAGCCGGGACTCCGCCGGAGACCAGAGGCCTCTGATCTCCGCCTCTCCCATGTGACCGCCCCATCCCAGAAGGGACGCGTCCGTCACAACTGTGTGCTCTGGCTGGGGAAGGGAGAGGGATCTGCCCATGACCCATTGCCGGTTCGAGAGCCACCACTGCAACTGTTTTGCAGTCCCCTCCGAGATCTGGACGTGATCGGACAGGTCGCCCTGGTGCTGCGCCCACTGGAACTTCAGGTCCCACTGCAGAGCCCGCATATGCCATCTGGCATGAGTGACCAGCAGGATGCAGGAGGCCATGAGGCCCAGCAGCCTCAGGGTCATCCGTGCCGAAACCCAGGATAAGGGCTGAAAGATCGGAATCATAGCCTGAATATCCCGGACTCGCCGTTCGGGAGGATAGGCCCGAAACTGCGTCGTGTCCAGAACTGCTCCGATGAAAAGGAGCTGTGGAGAAGGAATCAGATGCGACTTTGGCACATTGATGGAGAACCCCAGCGAGTGCAGGAGTTCGGCCGTAGTCTGGAGGTGGGAGACAACTGCCTGGGACGAGCCCGCCTTCAGCAGCCAGTCGTCGAGGTAGGGGAAGACTGAAACCCCTGCCCGGCGCAGATGAGCTGCGACCACCGCCATCACTTTCGTGAACACCCGAGGGGCACTGGTAAGGCCAAAGGGGAGCACGGTGAACTGAAAATGCTCGAGGCCTACCGTGAACCGAAGGTAACGCCGGTGGGCCGGCAGGACGAGGATGTGGAAATAGGCGTCCTGCAAGTCCAACGCTACCAACCAGTCTCCGGGGTCGAGGGCAGTCAAGACCTGAGCTAGGGTGAGCATCTTGAACTTCTCCTTCCGGAGGAAGCGATTGACGTTCCGGAGGTCCAAGATAGGACGCATGTCCTCCTTGTCCTTTTTGGGCACCAGAAAGTAGTGGGAGTAGCAACCACGCCCTACTTCTGGGGTCGGAACATGCTCGATGGCCCTCTTGGCCAAGAGGGCCGTGACTTCCGTCTGTAGAAGCACCAAGTGATCCCCTGACATGCGGTGGAATTGAGGTGGCATGGCTGGGGGGTGGTCTCGAAGGGGAGGGAGTAGCCCCTTCGGACAATGTCCAAGACCCACTTGTCCGAGGTGATGGGACGCCAGTGGTGAAGGTGATGGCGGACCCTGCCCCCGACTGGCGTGCTGTGCACCTGAAAGGAGGGACTAGGAGGGCTTGGAGGCCGCGGACGGGTTGGAGGTGGTGGCCTGACCCGCACGCTGGTTGCCCGAACCGCCACGGCGGTATCCACGTCCTCGGCCACGCGAAGGCGCTTGCTGCGCGGGCCGTTGGCCGGGCTGTGGACGTGACTGGGCGCCCCTTCCGTGGCCACGAAAGGGGCGAAAAGCAGACGTTTGCGGAGGGCGCACAACAGCAAGGCCCAGGGACTTAGCAGTAGCCCGTGAATCCTTGAAACGCTCCAGCGCATGGTCCGCCTTTGAACCAAAGAGACCGACTCCATCAAAGGGCATGTCCATGAGAGTATTCTGGACATCCCCTGAAAAACCAGTGGTTCTCAGCCAGGCGTGGCGACGCAGCGCCACCGTCGTTGCAAGCGATCTGCCCAGCGAGTCGGCGGTATCAAGGCCACAGCGGATGGTATACTTAGCCGCATCACGCCCTTCCGCAATAGCGCGGGTAAGCAGTGTCTGGACCTCCTCAGAACACTGCGGCAAAACATCAGCCACCGAATCCCACAGGGAGTGGGTGTATCGGCCCAAGAGGCAAGCGGTATTAACAGACCGCAAGCCAGCACTGGAGGAAGAGAAAGCCTTCTTCCCAAAGTGATCCAGGCGCTTGGATTCCCTATCCGGAGGGCGGTAGGGAAGGCTGTTTGGGAGGCAGAGGCTTGGACAACCAAGCTCTCAGGGGTGGGGTGTTGGGAGAGAAACAGGGGGTCGCCCGGAGCCGGGCGATGGCGTCGGAGCCACGTTCCTATCCACAGGAGCCCCTGTGGTGGGTTTGGACCAGGCACCCAAAAGAACGTCAGTGAGTGCATCGTTGAACGGCAGCACAGGCTCCGAAGAGGAGGCCGCCGGCTGAAGCACTTCAGTCAGGAGGTTAGTCCTGACGGCCACTGTAGGCAACTGGAGATTTAAGGCTCCAGCAGCTCTACGCAACACCGTTGCAAAATTAGCCCCCTCCTCCGTTGCCACGGGAGGAGACAGCATGCCAGAGTCGGGGGAGGTATCCAGCCCACTGGCATCCCCAAGTTCCTCAACCCAGTCCGGGTCAAACTCGCACTGTTGTGTGAGAGGGTCGTCAGACCCCTCCCAGCTCTCCTGGTCCTCCTCAGGTTGAAAAGATGGAGGAGGAGGGACATAAGGGACCCAAGGCCTCATCGGCGCCGGAACCGGCGTCGGGCGGCGCCGGTCCGGCTCCATGTCCGGACCCGGGGAGAACCGGGGAACGACGCCGCCCGGGCCCCGGACGGCGTCGGAAGCGGCACCGGGGACATCGGCGTCGGCGGAGGCGTGGTTAGGTCAACCGGCGTCGATGGAGGTTGCGGCACCACCGGAACCGGGGTCGAGGCCGGGGCCGGAGCCGAGGCCGGGACGAAGGCTGGTGGGACAGGCGACGCCGGGACCGGAGTCGACGGCGACGCCGGAGCAACCCCATCTGGGCCCGCGGGGCCCGAAGGCGCACCGGAGGGACGCTTGAGGCCCGAAGAGGCGGGCCATGGCCGACAGGAATTTCTGTACTTCGGCCGGAGTCGCCCCCGAACCCGGGAAGGACGGGTAATGCGGGGGCAACTCGACAGGCACGTCCGGGGCCGCGGGGGCGGGGACGGTGCCGACAGGGACCTCAGCCGAGTCGCGCGACCGGCGGCGAAGTCTTAGAGCGATGACGCCGCTTAGACTTCTTGTGCTTCGACTTACCGGAGGAGCGCGAAGACTTGGATTCCGACGAACGGCGGGGACTCCGCGTCCGGCCCCTCGACCTCTCCCGGGACCGGGGCTTGCTGCGGCGCGGAGCCGACTGCCGGACTTCAAGGAGCTTTCGAGACCGCTCTCGCAAAGCCTTCGGATGAAGTTTCCGGCAGTCAGGGCACGACTTCGTGTCGTGGCCTCGGCCGAGGCAGAAGAGACACTCGAGGTGGGGGTCCGTGATGGACATCATACGACCACATACCTCGCAGGGCTTAAAGCCGGGCATCCCTACGACACCTTAGGAGTCGTGAAGACTCGTTGAAGAGAACAGTGAAAAATTTCACAAAAAGATAGTCAAAAAGTGACTAGGGCACTGCTCTTCCCGGATCTGCGCTTACTGGCGCGGAAAAAGAAGAACTGACGTCAGCGCGCAGGGGCGGCGCCTAAGTACTGCCCGCGACGTCATCCCGGCGATCACGACGCCGACGACGGACGCGGAGCCGCACGACGCCGCCTACCGACGCGCAAGGGTACTGCTACGCAAAAAACTTTCCGGATCCAGCCTGACGCCTGGGGATATTCTAAGGTAAGGAATCTGTCACTAACGTGTCTCTTTCAGATAAGGCTCTCACCTCTGTCTGGGTCTTGGGGGGCTCCCAAGCCAGAATGGTGTCAATCTTGGGTTGTAGGGGCGCCACCTGGCCGCTTCCTACCTGGTGTCCCAAGTACACCACAGAGCCCTGCCCGATCTGGCACTTACTGGCCTTGATCGTGAGGCCTGCACCTTTCAGAGCCCTCAACACTTTCTCAAGGTGCTGTAAATGTTCTTCCCAGCTGGAACTGAACACAGCAATGTCATCCAGGTAGGCGGCACTGAAATCCTCCAGCCCAGCCAACACCTGATTGACCAACCTCTGAAAGGTGGCAGGGGCATTCTTCAACCCAAAGGGCATCACCCGGAATTGGTAATGACCTTCTGGGGTTGAGAATACTGATCTCTCCTTGGCCCCATCGGTTAAGGCAATCTGCCAGTACCCAGACGTCAAATCAAACGTGCTGAGGAACCGGGCAGCTCCCAACCGATCACTGAGCTCATCAGCTCTGGGGTTGGGGTGCGCGTCAGTCCTGGTGACGGCATTGAGCCCACGGTAGTCCACACAAACCGGAGTTCTGGAGTGGCACCGGGCGCAGCAGCCTTTGGGACCAAGACCACTGGGCTGGCCCAAGGGCTGTGGGAGGGCTCAATCACCCCTAACGCCAACATCTTAGAGACCTCCTCCTTGATGCTGGCTCTGACCCGGTCAGTCAACCTGTAAATCTTGTGCTTCACAGGAGGGCTGTCACCAGTGTCCACGTCATGGGTACACCAGTGAGTAACACCGGGGGTCAGAGAGAACAGTGGGGCGAACTGTCCCAACAACTGGTGACAGTCCCCCTGCTGCTCCTGAGTCAGAGTAGGGGAAAGGATCACACCTTCTACTGACCCATCATGCTCCTTGGTAGACAGGAGGTCAGGGAGAGGCTCACTCTCCTCTTCCACCCCATCATCTGTCGCCAAGAGCATACTCACTTCGGATCTCTCGAAGTGGGGCTTGAGGCGGTTCACGTGAAAGACCCTCAACGGGTTCCTTGGAGCTTGCAAATCCACCAGGTAGGTGACGTCACTTTTGCGCTCCACCACCTCATATGGCCCAGTCCACTTGTCCTGCAAGGCACAAGGTGCCACTGGGGCCATGACCCACACTTTTTGCCCAGGTTGAAATTCGACCAGAGTGGCATTCTGGTCATACCATCTCTTAATTTCTTCCTGGCTTGCTTCTAGGTTCGCCTGAGCGAGTTTCCTGAAGCGGGCAGTTTGGTTTCTAAAGGCCAGCATGTAGCTAAACACATCCTGGGGAGTTTTCCTGGGAGCTGCCTCCCAGCCTTCCTTTACCAAACTCAGAGGTCCTCTGACAGGGTGGCCATACAGGAGCTCAAAGGGGCTGTACCCAAGAGACTTCTGAGGCACCTCCCTGTATGCAAAGAGTAGGCATGGCAAGAGGACGTCCCACTTACGCCTCATGGGTTCTGTTAGACCCTTGATCATGCCTTTCAAGGTCTGGTTGAATCTCTCCACCAGACCGTTTCCTTGTGGGTGGTAAGGAGTGGTGAACTTGTAGGTTATACCACACTCCTTCCACAGGGATGTCATATACTTGGATATGAAATTGGTCCCCCTATCAGAAACCACCTCTCTGGGGAATCCCACACGGGAAAAGATCCCCATTAACGCCCGGCCCACCACTGGCGCCGTCGTTGCCCTGAGAGGGATTGCCTCCGGGTACCGGGTGGCATGGTCCACCAAGACCAGGATGTACCTGTTGCCCATGGCTGTCTTGGGATCCAGTGGCCCCACAATATCCATCCCTACCCTTTCAAAGGGTGTACCAACAACAGGAAAAGGTTGGAGAGGAGCTTTGACCTTCCTCCCACTCTTACCACTTGCCTGGCAAGTTTGGCAAGACCTACAGTGTGCATCTGACTGCCTTCGCATTTGGGGCCAAAAGAAGTGGGTGACAAGCCTGTCAAAGGTCTTGTCCTGCCCCAAATGTCCTGCCAAAGGCACGTCATGAGCCAGACCCAGTAGGAAGGTCCTGAAGCGCTGGGGTACCACCAGCACACGGGCTGACCCAGGCTCAGCAACCTTAGGCTCACTGTATAGGAGACCACTCTCCCAGTAGATCAGATGTGACCCGGACTGATTACCAGCTGCCTGGTCTGCAGCCTGCCGCCGCAGACCCTCCAGAGTAGGGCACTCGTTCTGCTCCCTGCAGAACTCCTCCCTGGTGGGACCCCCTTCTTGCTGCCAATGGGTCAGCTCAGAGATGTCTCCCAGTTCGGCTACCTGCTCCCCTGTAGGCACCGGGGCGTCCCCACGAGGTCCGCCTCCTCCCGGTCCGTGGGAACTTCGGGGGCCGGTTTCCCGCGCCCCCTGCCCTTTCTCTTGGCAGGGACTTGGGCCACTGTTCCAGGCTCCAAGTCCTCTTGATCACCCTTTCTGGCTGCCATTGACCGAGTAGACACGCATGCCCACTCTGGCAACCCAAGCATCTCCAAGTGAGACCTGAGCTCAACATCCTTCCATAAGGACTGCTCCAGGTCGTTACCTAGCAGACAATCTACAGGCATGGTAGGGCTCACAACCACCCTCAAGGGACCTGAGACCCCCCCATTCAAAGGGAACCTGCGCCACCATACACTGGCGCTCAGAGTTGTCTACAGCAACTACTTGGTGGAATGCCCCTGGGACTACCTGCTTCTCAGAGACCAGGTGACACCGGACTGAGGTCACACTGGCTCCAGTATCTCTGAGAGCCTCTACCCTGTTCCCATTGATGGTCACCCAGGTGCTATATTTCTTTGTGTTAGGGGGCACCTGGTTTCCTGGGACCATCTCACTGTCCCCTAGTGAGACAAGGGTCATTTCTGCGGGATCCCCACCCTCCTGTGGGCACCCCTCCTCCCCAAGCGCTACACTAGCCAACACTTTGGACTGTCCACCGGTGGGTGGCTGTGTCCCCTTTGGGCACTTGGGGTCCCCCTTAAAGTGACCTACCTGGTCACATGCACTAACACTTGCGGGGGCCGGTCTCAACAGGCTTCCCTGTAGAGACCCCTTTCTTCTTATCACCGGGGGGCTGGGAACCTTTACCCTGGGTACTAGTTTGGGGCCCTTTAGAGAACTCCTGTGCTTTACCCTTGTCCCCCCACCTTTCTGCTGGGGACCCTGCCCACCTTTGGCTGAGTCTCCCCCAAACGCTTTCTTGTGGACCCTGGTACTCACCCAGCGGTCCGCTTCCATAGCAAGCTTCCTGGGGTCAGTTAGCTTACTATCCACTAGGTGCTGGCGCAGATCTGCAAAACATAGACTAGACAAGTGCTCCGATGCAATCAAGTTGTAGGGCCCCTGAAAATCTGTTACACTACTGCCCTTCACCCAACCGTCCAGCGACCTGCAGAACACATCCACACATTCCAACCAAGTGTTGGCATCAGACTTCTTACTGGACCTGAACTGATCCCTGTACTTTTCAGGAGTAAGACCATACTTAGTGAGAAGGGCATCCTTCATGTCAGCATAGGTGAGGTGATACCCCTTACCCAAAGCTATCAGAGCATCCCTTGCTTCTTCAGGGAAAAGTGGCCACAATCCTGCTCCCCAATTTTCCTCAGGGACCCCATTCATGTGTATGGCTGCCTCATAACCCTGAAACCACCTTTGTATGTCATCCCCCTTCTTGAACTCCTTGCCTACATTCTTGGGAATGTGCACAATCCTGTCTGCCTTTCTGGACGAATTGCTGCCACCATCTGAGCCTGACTTACTCCTAAGTTCTAGCTCCTTCAGTTCTCTCTCATGCTCTAAGAGCATCTTCTTCTCCTCCATGGCCAATCTCTTCTCCTCCCGCTCACTCTCCAGCCGGAGCTTCTGCAGCTCAAACTGCCTTGCCTCCCGCCTGTCCTCCAGCTCCTCTGGGGACAGACTGCTGCTGCCTGACCTGGCGGGTTCCCCCTCACCCAAAAGCACATCTACCCTGGAAATAGGCTCCTCCACCTCCTCACTGAGATTACCAGGCTGCCCACTGGCATGTCTGGCTGCTACCCAGGCCCTCAGCGCCTTCTGTAGCTCCTCCTTCCTTGTGAGGCCTTTAATTTGGACTAACAGGTTTTTACAAATCGCTCGTAGCTCCTTTACGGCGTAGGATTCCAACCTATCCTCCTCAAAGTTAACTTCCAGAGATGCAACGGATGATGCAGTTGATTCAGGCATGACAAAAGTAGTGAGTTGAAAACTGGCAAGATCAAAAATAGGCCAAAAGAAAAAGAACCAGTATGTGGTACGTAATGGTCTGCGATATGGTAGTAGTGCACACCAATCACTGTAAGTCAAGTGCAAACACAAGTCCTATCCTCACCGCTGACAACCAATGTTAGAAATGGGATCTCTAGTTGGCAAGGGTTTGCACCTTTGTCCAAGTAGGGACCCTTCTTCCTAGTCAGGGTAAGGGAGTTACACTCCTAAAATAACCCCTGCTCACCCCCGTGGTAGCTTGGCACGAGCAGTCAGGCTTATTCTAGAGGCAGTGTGTAAAGCATTTGCACATAACCAACAGTAATACAGTGTAAGCACTACAAACGGACACCACACCAGTTTAGAAAAATAACCAATATTTTTATATACTCAAGACAAGACCAATTACGACAAAAATCCACAATACTCTACTTTAAATATGAATGCTTGATACTGTAACTTCTTCTTTGCAGGAATAACACAAAAGCAAAGTTCGTACGAGTGGGTAGCCCCGTCCGGGTCTACCGTGATGCTGAATTACACAGAGTCCAACAGTTCCAGCCGACCGCGTCGCTACGGGCCAGCAGAGTCGTGAACAGACTCGGTCACAGTACCTTTCTCGTTGTGGCTGGTACGGAGTGTACGAGCCAGTCGGCGTTCGTCGCGGTTGCGGTGCAAGACGGAGCGATGCAAGGTGCGGTGTCCCTCGATGCGGTGCAGGCAGCGGCTCGATGAGCGTCGTGCAGACGGAGTCGGTGAGTCCAAGGCGTGCGGTGCAGGGCGAGACGGTGTACAATGCGGTGCTGACAGGTTACGATGCAGGCGACCAAGCCGGAGTGCGGGAGCTGGCGTCGGATAGCAGTGCGAGTCGGAGCGGTGCGTCGCAAACGTGCGAGCGGTGCCCCAGCTGCGATGCGGTCACGATTGTTGAGCCAGTTGCAGCGTCCGCGTCGGTCGGGTCCGGCTGGTTCAGTGAAGCGATGCGATGCGAACTGCGGTGCCCACAGGTCACGGTGCAAGCAGCGGCTCGGTGTTGGCGGCGTCGGACGTCGCCCACGGTGAGACCAGGGTTGCGATGCGAAGCGGGGCGATGCGGTCTGCGGTGCAAACAGGTCACCGGTCAGGGATGGATTCGGTTGACGGAGTCGGTTGCAGTTCCCTTCCTCTGTGGCAACTGAAACAGCGTTCCAGAAGCGGTACCCAGAGGCTTGTGAAGTCCTTGCAGTCCCTGAGACTTCTTAACAGGAGGCCAGCTCGGTTTCAGGCCCTTGGAGATACTCAGCACAAGTTTGTAGAAAGTTCAGTCCTTTCAATGCCCAAGACAGAAGCAGCAACTGCAGGCCAACCCAACAAGGCAATAACTCAGCAAAGGGGCAGTACTCCTCCTAGCAGCTCTCCAGCTCTTCGTCTTGACAGGTTCCTTGATTCCAGCGAGATCTAAATTCATGGGGTCAGGGCCCCAATATTTATATCCCAAATTCCTTTGTTCTCTGAAGGCAGAGAGGCCTTTGCCTAGTCCAAACCAGTTCTGGAGCACTTTGTTGACAAGTCTCCGTCCCTTCTTTCAGAGAGTAGGCCAGGGACATCAGACGCACCACAGGAGGTGGAGCCAGCATTGTGGAGGGAAGGCACTGTCCTATTCAGGGCCCAGGTGCAACTCCTCCCACCCATCTACATGTAGATCTTGCTATTCAGCCCTGTGCTGACTCACCCTGTCTCCTGGCATCCCCCAGCCCCTGTCACTCACAATCCAGACAAGGAATACACAACCTCGCAGAGGCAGGCTTGGATGGTTAGACAAGAAAATACCCACTTTCTAAAAGGGGTATTTTCAAACACAGAATGTTAAAACCAACTTCACTAAAAGATGCATTTTATCATTCTGAGTCCAGGCATACTAAACTCGAATTTCTACCATGTTCCCGGGGTCAGTTAGGATTATAAGCTGTAATAATCAAAACTGCCCGTTCTGGCCTATGGGGAACAGGTAGCCTTGCAATAGTGAAAAACGAAGTAGGCTGTAATTCACTATCAGGACATGCCACACACACCAGGGCATGTCCTACCTTTCGCATACAACGCACCCTGCCCACAGGGGTACCTTGGGCCTACCTTAGGGGTGACTAACATGTAGAAAAGGGAAGGTTTAGGGACTTGCCAGTGTGCGCACTTGCCAAGTCGACATGGCAGCCCCAGGCTGCGCACAGGCTCTGCAATGGCAGGCCCGAGTTACATTTTACGGGCTGTTTGCGTGGGTGGCACAATCCAGTGCTGCAGCCCACCAACAGCATTTGGTCTATAGGCCCCGGCACTCGCAGTGCACTTTACAAGGGGCTGACACATAAACCAAATAGGCCAATCATGGAAACGCCAATCCATAACACATTTTATACAGGAGCACTTGCACTTTCCCACTGGACAGCAGTGAGGAAAGTGCGCAGAATCATTACACCAGCAAAAACAGAGTCAAAACCGGGAGGTCAGAAAGCAAAAAGTCAGGGGAAACACGCCAAAAGATGCCAAGTCTAACACACCAATTGTATAATATTGGCCCCCGCCAGGATGAGACCAGCTGCGCTGCTTGTGCACAGTTAGGGTCATTCACATGCAAATTAAAATCACCAAGAGCGATAAAATTGGTATAAATTAGCGATTTTTGAGCAATAAAATTGCAGAGATCCTGACACACCGTCGCTGCACAATCAGGCGGTCTGTAAATGAGTATGCCTGAGAGGGAGGAGGAGGGGTTAATTTGGAGGCAAAAATTGAGTCCTTCAATTCCCTGCATGTATCTGGTTGTTTGATACGTCTTAAATCCCCTCGTTCTAAAAGATTCATATATGCTGCTTATAATGAAATTTGGAAACTGTCACAAATGGAAGCTGCTGTACGTTTGGAGCAAATTGATCAAGATAATTTGGAAAAAGTACTTGCTGTAGTAGACAACAGTATTTACACATTGTCATCCTGTATTTATAATTTAAATAACATTGTGTCGTCTATTATTGATATTGTGCAGAGTGATATGTCAACATTGTATCATGGTCGGGGGGCATGGCCCATACCATGGTCGAATAAGACGTGTCCTTCCAGAGCTCCTGGCTGTAGCTGAAATCCGTACTGAATCCTGCCAGCTCTAAAGTGTATCTGGCTGACGGCCGCTCCGATCGCTGACACGCAAGATGGCGGAATCACAGACCTGACCGCCTCCGGCGGAGGACTGGTGCCAATCTAAGGCAAGAAAACGGGGTGCTGCTGGCGGCTGGACGGGGTCCCGTTCCACCCCCCCCCTCCCCCCCACTGGTCGCCGGACCCGTGAAGGCTGGTGGAGGGTTTTGGCTGCTGCCACCTCTTTTCTTCCCCCCTCATGCGCCGTGCAGGCGAGAGGGCCTGCGTGGCTGCGCCCCATTGCGGTGGTTTAGGGGCGATACAAAGGGTCTGGACCTCCGGACGAGGAGCGGCCCTAGAGAAGATCCCATTGATATCACCCAGAGAAGGGGAGAGGGCCTGTGATAGGGCCCTGGGCCGACTGCTGCTGAGACGGCGAAGAGACATGGCCTTTACTGCGAGATTGGGCCACAACAGAGGCGTTTCCCCGGCCGGCTCGCACATTGTATCCGAGGGCCCCAAGCTGGTACCTTGCTGTGACTGCCATTCCTGGAGGAAGAGCCCCTGAGTCCTCTGCCCCGGTCCATGTGGTGAGTGCCCCGCCTGCCTCTAACAGCTGCGCTAGTGAGAGGGATCGCCCTATGGCGTTTGGGGTGGGGAGCTCTCCTTGTGTACGGGGCAGGGGGTGAGGAGAGAGGGACAGAGCCATGCCTCTGGGCCCCGAGAGGCGACCCCTTTGGGATATCAGGACTCAAGACTGCCTGGCTGGTGAGAGGGGGTGAGAGTGACGGTGAGAGGGGGTGAGAGTGACGGCGACGGGGGCTGAGGCCAGAGGACAGGCCGCTTAGATTCCTCTCCCTGATATATTGCTGCATGATACAGACCCGGAGCTGAAGGGCTACGTAGGTCGGAGGAGCCCGAGGAGTGTTGGGACTAATAATCTGCCGACATTGGTGCAGGGGCGAGCAGCGGCTTCCTCTGCCCTGACCAGGAGGGCGGAACTTTGACTGCTGAAACCCCACGCCATTGGGGACTGCGAGCTGGGGGTGCTTCCCATCTCCCCCCCACCCCCAGAGAGGACGGTGCTGGGAGCTTTGTGGGCACTGTCATCAAACCCATCATCTTTAATACTCGCCCAGTAGGTCTGGAGAGGGAGCCGTACCCAGTCCTGGAGCTGCTGCTCGGGAACAAGAGCAGGGCATAAAAGCAAATGCGTTCCTCACTGCGCGTTGGATTACGTGGCAGCTTTGAGAGGTATTACTGGAGGGACTAGGCGTTTCGGCATTGTCCGTCTACCCCTGCGGTAAGCCCGTTTGGTGACACCCCTCACTACCGCCAGATAGCGGCCTGATCGCTCTACTGCACACGAGCTCCCTGCACACTGTGGCTCCTGCTCACCTGCAATGATGACTAAAGACAAGGACCCTAAACCTCCAAGGCAAGGAAAATAGACAGATATACTAAAGTGGTGACCCCACAGGAAATTACACAGCCACCACCAAATACGGAACTCCATATGTGAACTGCAATGGTGTATCGACGAAGCTGAAAACAGGGTACGCAGGAATAACCTATGCTTTGTGGGATTCGCCGAGGGGACCTAGTGTACCTGTGCTCCTAGCCGCCTGGCTGATAAACATCATCCTGCCCGAACACTTCTCCACATGCTTTGTGATTGAACGGGCGCACAGGGCGCTGAGTGCAAAGCTACCGCCTGGAGCTTCACCCAGACCTATCATAGCGAAGTTTCTCAATTTTCTCAACCGAGACATGATCCTATGTGAAGCGTGCTGCCTGTGAGAAGTCCAACACGAAAATTCTAAAATCATGATCTTCCTGAACTACAGTCAAGAGGTTCAGCACCAGAGGAGGACTGTCGATTCTGTAAAAGCAAAGCTCAGAGCACTACAGATACAGTACATGCTCCTTTTCCCAGCAAAACTGAAAGTCATATACAAGGGAAAACCCAATTTCTTTCATACATCAGAGGACGCATGGGCGTGGGTCGGGGAGAGACCGGTCCTGCGCCCTTCCGGTGAACAGTACCGAGATGGATAACTGCTTCGGTATCCAGAGTCCAGACCAGGGGACAGGATACGGAGGAAAGGAAGGACTAAGTCGGGATTGAGGAGAGCAGATCGAGGGACTCCGTACGCATTGAGAGGGACTAGTAGGGGGGTCGGGGCCTTGGGAAGGGGGGCCCATAGAAGCGTGAGATGAAAGGGCCACAGATATATCTAGACAGCGAGATTCCCATGGAGATTCAGAGGGTCTGAGAGACTCCTCCGGGGACGAAAGCACACACCCATTGGCCACCGAAATCGCAGCACTGGAAGTTGGAACAGAGACTGATCGACAATCACCGAAGGGAGATGTGGTAGACACAACAAGCCTGAACAACTGAGCTGGCAATATACCGGCCAAGGACCTGTAACCTTAAACACAACGTCCCAAGAGCCTATAGTTCGTCCACTGGGATTAGTTTGAAAGAGACATAAGGACCTGTCTTTGTACTTTCAATTTGTTCGTATGTAGTGGGTGTTTGTTGGGTTTGTATCCACAAACAGTGGGGTGGGCGACAGATCTCTCCTCTTCTTACACACAGTTGCTTTATAGCTATGGGTTTAGATGTTGTGAGAAGGTCCAGAGGGGTAGGGGGGTGTAGGGGGTAACAGGACTGTTGTTGTTTATGTTTGTTAGTCACACTGGATCCGAGGAAGTGGCACGGCAAAGTCAGGGGGTAAGCCCCCAGAACTGGGCGCACACGAGGATGTCATCCTCTAGGTTCCTGGCGTACCTATGTCCGCCCCCGTAGGGCAATGGGCCCTTTCGGTCCATATCCGGAACGTCAACTGCCTTAGGGACAGGATCAAACAGGGGTTGGTTGCACAATATATAAAGCGCTTGCGGCTACATGTGGTGTTGGTCCAGGAGGCACACCTTCAGGGTACCCAGTGTAGCTTTCAGGGGACGTGAATGTACGTAGTGTAGGCACACGCGGGCTTCACTTCCGGGTCCCAGGGGGTTGCAATCTTGATAGACCCCCCCCCTTTGAAATAACCCATAAATTACTAGTTCCTGATGGCAGATTTGTGGGGGTGACGGGTACCTGGGGTAGACGTAGGCTTATGCTCATTTGTGTCTATGCACCAGCCAGACTACAATCCCCTGTACTGTTCAAAGTGGCGGACATCCTCTTAGAGACCTCTGCATCCTTCCATGTGATAGGAGGTGATTTTAATGATGTTAAGTGTACATCATCAGACCGGTCAGAGAACCGCGAAAAGATGGCGGTTACCAACCCACTACCACGCTTCGCTGATACACTTGGGCTCACAGACACATGGAGGTCTCAACATCCCCACAATAGACAATGCTCATATTTCTCGGGGGCACACAATGTCTACTCAAGGCTGGACTATGTCTTCGTCCCCTCGTGAACTGGGAGTGATTAGCTGGATAGACTACCTTGCGCCAGGGTTATCAGATCACACACCTTTGTGGGCACAGTTGGGGACTAGGACCCAGGACCCACAGCCATAGTGGAAATTGAAAGCCTGGGACCTACAAAATAATGTAATCATACGTGGTCTTCGGGCCGACACTGACCATTTTTTCACCAAAAACAAGGGTACGGTAGCCTCCAGAACCATGCTGTGGGAGGCATACAAAACGGTACTGCGAGACAGGGCCCACAACCGAATAGCATGGGAAAAGAAAAAGGGAACAGATAAACAAGAGCAGCTGGAACATCACATACTTACCCTAGAGCAGTGTTCTTCAATCTGTGGGCGCGCCCCCAGAGGGCGCGACGCCATCTCAGGGGCGCGCACTCCACCATAAAATCTCACCTTTGTTTACCACTGTCCAACGTTGCAAGTACGTTCGCTTCCGGTATTTCTTCACCCTTTTCAAATGGGGCTTTTGGATTGGAGAACAGCAGCCAATCAGCACATAGGGACGTCACCACTGACGTTCCACCAATGAGGGGAGAGCATTATAGATGGCAGGACCTACCGCGAAATTTTGCATTCATAAAAGCTCTTGCATACTACTACCTTTTGGTACTGTGGCACTTCTTCACTCCTGCAGTTTGCCTCGTGCTTGCTGCCTTTTCTTTTTTGGTTTCTGTCCTTTGCCTGCCGCCTCGCTGTGAAGGATCTCGCATCGGAACATTTTACATCCCCAACAGGTAAGTGAGAGCTAACAGACAGTCCTTCTTCCCAGGGCGTCTGCTTGCCTAAAAGAAGTCTGTTCACTTTCAGTTTCACATCACAGGAGACTCCGTGCCTCCCACTGCAGCTGAGGCCTTTCGGGGGGAGTATAGCTAATACAATTAATTTTATTAAAAATCACCTACGAGTATCTTATTTGAACTGCTTTTTGCATGTGTACATTGCCCACGAATCACACATCACGTCCTTTGAAATCATGGGGTTTTGCTGATGCTATTTAGCCTCCCCACTATTTGTTTCAGGGAATGGCCCCGATAGTCGTAAAAGTTAATTGGACCTGACAATAATGTACAATGAATGCACTACTGAAAATAGCTCTCAGATGGGGCACAGTACAAAGGGGAACTCTTACGGGTCCTGAGCTGTGTGCGGAGAGCCGAGGGCTGCTCTCGGGTAATGCAGGCTGTTGAGGGCAGGCGCTGCACTCCTGGAATTGTGTGTAGAGAGCCGAGGGCAGCTCCCTAAGCTCTTGGGTGGTGCAGGCTGTTGAGGACCGCTGCTGCACTCCTCGAATTGTGTGTACAGAGCTGAGTCAGGCTGTTGAGGACAGCTGCTGCACTATACTTCGTGTCTTGTCTTTCCATACTTACATTTTTTATACAGCCAAGCAGTGTGAAGACGACTACTGCAGCTGCTTGCTGACCTGCTAGAACGCTGTTTTCCTCTGGATTTTCTTTAATAAGATGGAAACTTTGAGTTCTCTCATCCTTAGGAATTGAAGGTTCAAATGCCTCTGCGTCAGCATCAAGTATTGCAGTCCCTTTCCTGGCTCTTCCCCAATTTGGAAACCCACTGTATATGTCTTCCTGCTGCTTGCCCTGAATCCGAGAGAGTCTTCCACTCTCCAGTTTGTCTGCCCGGTGGTAGTGTAAGGGGATTTATAAAACAACAAACAAGAGACCAAACTTGTACCGATCACTGGTTGCATGTCTGCATGCCCAGTGCTTTTCCAGTCGCACAACTGCTGTCTTTCCGCATGCCTTGGCTTCAGAATTACAAAAAAAATGCTTCATTTTTGTTTTCCTAACTGCTGAAGATGTACATTATGAAATAGACAACTTGTTGTGCGTTTCAAAAATGACATCATCCTGCCTTTCATTTGACACTCACTGTACCCAAAATAGATTGACTGCAAAGTGAGAAGAGTTTGTAAATACCAATTCCCATGTAAAAAAATAAGCAGAAATTTGACATTAGACACAGCCTGACATTTGGTCTCTGTCTTTGAAGCGCAGCAGATGAGACCAGATAAATACAGTTTTTTAAGGCAACTTTATTTATTGCTTGGACTTTCGGCCTACCAGTGCATCACCACCCACAGTTTAGGAAACACTGGCTTAGATTATATAGCCTCTACCTTCAAAACGGCCACCAAGATTTTAAAATCTCGTGCAATATTTTATAATGGATTGCAATGGGCCGAATGTCAGTCTATGTAAAATTCCAAACAATCATTGCTACTTTTTCATAATGATAACAATAAACTCAATCATGACAATACCTGAAATTCCTATGTTGATGTCTGGGGCAGTCCACTCAGTGATTTCATGGAAGCCAGCCTCCACAATTATACATTAACAGATCAGGAACCTGGACATTACCGCTTCCTTGCTACAACCGTCTTAGATGTAATTGTGACAAAATGAAAAATGGGAACAGTATGTTGGCCTTTCCCGAGCCATCTCAGAACCACTTCACAATCCTCCTCTAGACTTCTGCACTTTTTGTTCTGGTAATCGAGCAAATTACCGAGGATGGTGAAAAGAGTTCTACGAGAGACTAGAAACCAAGCTAAATATTTCAGCACAGATTGAATCTGGCTGGATATTTCCACCAGTTGCAGTGCGTATTCATGCTCATAGAGCCTGGGAGTGCAGAAAGCACAGGGAGTTATCTCTGCACTGGACATGCCTGAGGGAACAGGAAGGGCTGTGGATATTCTTCCAGTCTCATTGACAGTACCCCAGGTTCTGAACCTTGCACAGACGGATCCTGAGAACGGCTTGGTAGGACCTCTATGCACAGATGGTAGCTCATGAGTAACAGAAAGGTGGTAAGTCTTAACACATAAATAATCTTGTATCCATAGATTGAAAGGTTTGTAGTGCCCCTTCTCATGCTTTATTCGTTTTTCATGTCCATGTTGCCTGTATTTTGGGCCCGATTCACAGAACTAACTTAAGTCAAAATCCTAAACTTACAACAATTTTGGTATTCACAGAATGAACTTACACATTTGGGTATTCACAGAATGAACTTACACATTTAGGTATTCACAGAATGAATTTACACATTTGGGTATTCACAGAATGAATTTACTCATCCTAACTTTGTCTGCACTCGGGCCGGAATTTCCGGCCCGGAGGTGGAGATTCCGGCCCGGAGGTGGAGATTCCGGCCCGGAGGTGGAGATTCTGGCCGGTGGTGGAATCTCCGCCACCGGCCGGAATCTCCACCATCGGCCGGAATCTCCACCATCGGCCGGAATCTCCACCTCCGGGCCGTAATCTCCACCTCCGGGCCGGAAATTCCGGCCCGAGTGCGGACATAAAGTTAGGATGAGTAAGTTCATTCTGTGAATACCCAAATGTGTAAGTTCATTCTGTGAATACCCAAATGTGTAAGTTCATTCTGTGAATACCCAAATGTGTAAGTTCATTCTGTGAATACCAAAATTGTTGTAAGTTTAGGATTTTGACGTAAGTTAGTTCTGTGAATCGGGCCCTATATGTTGTCCTGTAAAATGTGCAGTTGGAGGAATGTATTTAATGTAAATATGTGTTAATTATATTAAAATATATATCTATATATTTTAATGTTGTGTTATATGTTGGCACACTGGAATTGTTATTGAAAAATCACTAGTGTTTTTCTAAAATGTTCAGGTCACCATTGTCATGTGCCCTTGTTTATTAAAGTGAGTTGCTTACTTTTGTTAAATGCACGTAACACACATAATCTAGTTTATTTCTATCATATCAGCCATGCGTCATAGACAGTGTGAAACACACTTCTTGGCCGTTTTGTTATGTTACAATATGCAAAATTATCAGTATCAAGTCATTTACCTACTTATGACACATGGAAGTATCCAATATCACATGCCCAGCCATGCATGCTGCGCCAATCAATCACCAACTCCTGACCGTCAGGCGTTGGTTCCTATTTGCCATCCTAAGTGAATGGGATGGTGATATTGCTTTTAAACTCGAGTGAACAGTTGCTGGGTCCTACTCTACTATGTATAAAATTGATTAAAGTGTAATAAGCCTCTGTCATTTATCCACACCCATTCACAAACCTGCAGTTTGTTAAACAATCTTACTGTGTTTAACATTATTTGCCGGATATGGCCTGGGATAAGCGGATGGCGGGTCGATTATGTAGTGTACTAGGTTCCAGAAATTTGTCAGGTGGTGGGGGGGGGGGGCGACGTCTAAAAAATTCAGCTGGGGGGCTCAACCTAAAAAAGTTTGAAGACCTCTGCCCTAGAGGGACAAGCACTGGCCACGCCAGATCCGCTGACCTCCCCGCAATTGGAAGCCCTTAGACTGGAATACCGCGAGTTGGCTCAGGACAAGGCAAGGCGGCAAGGCAGCAGAGGCTAGCCACATTGCACCGACTTTACAAAGTCGGAGACAAAGCCAGAAAATGATGACCTGGCTGAGTAGGAAAAAATCCGAAGCCAGATCGGTGGGTTTAATCGTAGATGACCAGGGTGTGACTCTCTCCACTGATTAGCAAATAGTGTCTGCATTTGCTAAACACTAACAAGAATTCTATGGAAGGAGACCACTCAGCAACACAGCCACCTTTGACGACTACCTAAAAGACATACAGATCCCTAGGATAGATGAGGAAGACATGAAAGCCCTCGACGGGGACTTGACGCTTACAGAAGTAGGAGAGGCTGTGGCCCAGCTAAGACTGGGAAAAACCCCTGACCCAAATGGAATACCCACTGAGTTCTATAAAAGCTGTAAAGACTTACGAAGCCCTCACCTCCTAGGTCTCTACCAAGACACCTACAAGGAGGGTATCCTGTCATTAGACCTTCGGACCGCTACTATTGTGACCATCCATAAAAAGGGGAAACCCAGAGATAGATGCGACTCATATCGCCCCATCTCTTTGTTGAACACAGAGGTCAAAATACTGGTGACAATTCTGGCAACTTGACTCCTACGTGTTATAACGACTCTCATCCACCGCGACCAATCCGGTGCCTGGTCGGAAGACCCGATGGAATCTCCCCAGATCACACAACTGGATGATGGTGGTCAAGAACTGCGACACCCCACATGTTTTTTCTGCCCTTTTTAGATTCCAGCTTGGCCAAATTCGGGTTCGGCCCGAAGTTCAGGAAATGGGTGGCACTGCTATACACCTCCCCTAGAGCGGCCGTGCGAGTCAATGGCAGGCTTTCTCACGATTTCCCTATTGCCCGTGGGACCAGGCAGGGATGCCCTTAATCTCCACTTTTATTCACACTAGTGGTGGAACCCCTAGCATGCGTGATTAGACAACACACAAGCCTACGGGGCTTCAGGGTTACTCCCGACAACCAAGTGGAGGAGAAGATATCCCTCTATACAGATGACATTCTTCTGTTTGTGATGGAACCCAACACAACTCTCCCTACAGTGTTCCAAATAATTGACGATTATGGCTGGTTCTCAGGCTACAGGATCAACTGGCACAAGTCGATACTATATTGCCCTGGCCAATTGAGCAGTGGCCTCTGCTGCCGAGGGGCCTCCAAGTCGCCATGGAGGGCTTTAAATATCTTGGTGTCTTTCTTACACCTTACGCGGAGGTCTGCCACAGTCATAATATCCTGCAGGTGTTATCCAACTTTAGGCAAGCCGATTGGCCATGTTTAAAATGATCTCCCTGCCACAATTCCTATATGCCCTCCAGAAGACATACCACCCTCTCCTCAGAACGATATTCAAGGAAATAGATTACTAACTCAGTTCACTGTTGTGGCTGAAGGGCCGCCCAAGTATTGCCCTAAAGACATTACAACGCAACCCATATAATGGGGGGCTGGCGCTTCCGGGCATTGAAGCCTATTATTGGGCAGCCACCTAACCCCCATAAATGACTGAATACACGTAGCATGTGACCATCCCACATACTGACTAGAAAGGGAGATACTGACACCCCACACGTTCCTACACTATCTATATGGAAGAACAGGGATGCATAGGGTGCTCCTTGCAACATAAGTCACTGTGGATTTGTGAGGAAGGGCCACTAGAACCTTGGGGTGGGCCCAAAAGATAACTAGGGCGACAACGCTGTGGAAGGGAAACTGGCTTAGGGAGGTGGGTGGGTTCCGGGGCTTTGAAGTATGGGACACCTTGGGGATCTCTACTATTGGAAATATCATTGCAAGGGGCGAATTCAAATCCTTCTTCACCTCCCTGCATAGCTCCCAATTCCTCAAATATGCCCAATTGCGACACCCGTGGAAGTGGAGGGAGTGGTGGAGACAGACCTGCCAGAATACGCACCACTTGAGGGGTGATTACTGCAGGGAGAGCTCACGACCAAGGCAGTGTCACTTACCTACAAGACTTACCTACAAGACAATAAATAATAATATGCCCGTCACCGGGGAAAAAAAGGGAGGAATGGGAGGGCGACCTGGGGGAGATGGAAGACGTAGCCTGAGAGGCGGCCCTGATGCACCCTGGAGAGATGGCGATTAAAGTCAGACTGCGTCTCATCCAGTTTAAAATCCTCCATAGGATTTATTCAATTCAATTCAATTTGGCTTTATTTCGATTCAAAGAATCATAAATGAACATAGCAATAAAATTTCATTCCAGCACAAAAGTTACATTCAAAAATTTAAAAGCAGGGTTCATGTTACTGAAGGGACAGATACATAGTAGATTTACAGAGTAAAAGAAAACAATTTCCACTTTGTCCAAAAGTTTTTCTACTTCTGTAAGCACCTTACATCTACCATGCATATAATCCAAAATGCAGTCTAAAATAACACAGTCAAAGTAATTGTGATAGCAAATACAACAGTATATTCATTAAATACTAAAATATTACCATCAAAATAATTTGGGTCAATTTGATTGTGCTGGAAGGGCGATATCGCATTAGTTGAATTTAAAATGTGATCTAAATAAAAAAATGTAACCCTCTCTTTTTCCTTAAATAGCTTGCTGCAAGTAAGAATCTGCTGACACTAAATACAATAAGCCGTGAGCTATCTGATTTTAATATTCTTAGAACCTTCAAGTATTTCCTAGTCTTTAGATTCAAGCATAGCGGCTTTATCCACTTCCTTCTCGGATTTGCATATACAGGGCAAAAGAATAAAATATGCGCAATATCTTCCTTTGCTTCTAATGAACACAAGGAACATTTAAATTCCCTTCCCACTGCTTGTATGGTAGACCACTTGACTGTGAAAGAGTTAATATGAAGTGTCTTATATCGACATTTCAGGTAAAGGGTTTTTGCTAGCTGAGGTTCAATTTCATCCAAGAATTGTTCAAATCTCGGAACCATTTTGAAAGACAAGAATTGCGTGGTAAGTCTCCCTACAGTGCAGTCTAAAGTGGCTTTGTGCATGATAAAATTCCAATAAATATACTTAATATCATTCTTTGAGTCTTCCGTCCATAGGTTGGGATTTGTCCAGAACCTGTTCAGGCCCAACTTTAAAAAACAGTTTGGCACATGGGTGATCCAGGGGAATGTTAATTGGGTGTCAAGTCCCAACAGTTCTCTCATAGGATTTATTATAATAGAGCTAAGCTACACAAAATGGGACAGGCAGAGACCCCTCATTGTCTGCGCTGCCAAGCCGCAGTGGGGAACTTCTTACACACATTGTGGGATTGCCCCCGTATACAGTCATACTGGGGTGTGATAATTAAAGAGTTAAATGCAATATTAAAAACATCCCTCCCAGCCAATGTTCCCTCTAATTTTTTTCAACTGTGTGCGGCAGTGCAACATCTCTGTGCGCTGCAGTCAAGGCTATGTGCACCAAGGAACTGAATATGCTTGCGAGCGCTGCGCTCAGCAATATACATCTGTGGCAATTACTACTTCAAACATTTGTTTACAACAAGAGCGAAAGGTTGTTTACTCTTGTGGCACCTAAATCCCAGATTGTACAATTATAAACTTTTATTGGGCAGAAACGTTGATCTAAGCAGTCAGAAGAATGAAACAGCTATTATTCTGCCAGAACTGGGATCCTGGCTGGACCCAGTGAAATATGCTGAAATGTTTCCCTATGTAATTTGCAGACACTGGGACACAATGAGCAGTACCCGCAGGTTGTCTGCTTTCTTTTCCGAGCAGGAATCAGGGGATGGTGAAGGGGCTTTCTCATTTATAATTCAAGTTAGGCCCAAAACAAAAGCCTCGTTTAAAGGGCCATCAGCCCTCCTTTTGTTCAAGAATGATCCTGTCTGGGAGCCTCCTGCAGCCTAATACCTAGATCAGAGGTCTTCAAACTTTTTTAGGTTGAGCCCCCCCAGCTGAATTTTTTTAGACGTCGCCCCCCCCCCCCCCCCACCACCTGACAAATTTCTGGAACCTAGTACACTACATAATCGACCCGCCATCCGCTTATCCCAGGCCATATCCGGCAAATAATGTTAAACACAGTAAGATTGTTTAACAAACTGCAGGTTTGTGAATGGGTGTGGATAAATGACAGAGGCTTATTACACTTTAATCAATTTTATACATAGTAGAGTAGGACCCAGCAACTGTTCACTCGAGTTTAAAGCAATATCACCATCCCATTCACTTAGGATGGCAAATAGGAACCAACGCCTGACGGTCAGGAGTTGGTGATTGATTGGCGCAGCATGCATGGCTGGGCATGTGATATTGGATACTTCCATGTGTCATAAGTAGGTAAATGACTTGATACTGATAATTTTGCATATTGTAACATAACAAAACGGCCAAGAAGTGTGTTTCACACTGTCTATGACGCATGGCTGATATGATAGAAATAAACTAGATTATGTGTGTTACGTGCATTTAACAAAAGTAAGCAACTCACTTTAATAAACAAGGGCACATGACAATGGTGACCTGAACATTTTAGAAAAACACTAGTGATTTTTCAATAACAATTCCAGTGTGCCAACATATAACACAACATTAAAATATATAGATATATATTTTAATATAATTAACACATATTTACATTAAATACATTCCTCCAACTGCACATTTTACAGGACAACATATAGAGCCCGATTCACAGAACTAACTTACGTCAAAATCCTAAACTTACAACAATTTTGGTATTCACAGAATGAACTTACACATTTGGGTATTCACAGAATGAACTTACACATTTGGGTATTCACAGAATGAACTTACACATTTGGGTATTCACAGAATGAACTTACTCATCCTAACTTTATGTCCGCACTCGGGCCGGAATTTCCGGCCCGGAGGTGGAGATTACGGCCCGGAGGTGGAGATTCCGGCCGATGGTGGAGATTCCGGCCGATGGTGGAGATTCCGGCCGGTGGCGGAGATTCCACCACCGGCCGGAATCTCCACCTCCGGGCCGGAATCTCCACCTCCGGGCCGGAATCTCCACCTCCGGGCCGGAATCTCCACCTCCGGGCCGGAAATTCCGGCCCGAGTGCAGACAAAGTTAGGATGAGTAAATTCATTCTGTGAATACCCAAATGTGTAAATTCATTCTGTGAATACCTAAATGTGTAAGTTCATTCTGTGAATACCCAAATGTGTAAGTTCATTCTGTGAATACCAAAATTGTTGTAAGTTTAGGATTTTGACTTAAGTTAGTTCTGTGAATCGGGCCCAAAATACAGGCAACATGGACATGAAAAACGAATAAAGCATGAGAAGGGGCACTACAAACCTTTCAATCTATGGATACAAGATTATTTATGTGTTAAGACTTACCACCTTTCTGTTACTCATGAGCTACCATCTGTGCATAGAGGTCCTACCAAGCCGTTCTCAGGATCCGTCTGTGCAAGGTTCAGAACCTGGGGTACTGTCAATGAGACTGGAAGAATATCCACAGCCCTTCCTGTTCCCTCAGGCATGTCCAGTGCAGAGATAACTCCCTGTGCTTTCTGCACTCCCAGGCTCTATGAGCATGAATACGCACTGCAACTGGTGGAAATATCCAGCCAGATTCAATCTGTGCTGAAATATTTAGCTTGGTTTCTAGTCTCTCGTAGAACTCTTTTCACCATCCTCGGTAATTTGCTCGATTACCAGAACAAAAAGTGCAGAAGTCTAGAGGAGGATTGTGAAGTGGTTCTGAGATGGCTCGGGAAAGGCCAACATACTGTTCCCATTTTTCATTTTGTCACAATTACATCTAAGACGGTTGTAGCAAGGAAGCGGTAATGTCCAGGTTCCTGATCTGTTAATGTATAATTGTGGAGGCTGGCTTCCATGAAATCACTGAGTGGACTGCCCCAGACATCAACATAGGAATTTCAGGTATTGTCATGATTGAGTTTATTGTTATCATTATGAAAAAGTAGCAATGATTGTTTGGAATTTTACATAGACTGACATTCGGCCCATTGCAATCCATTATAAAATATTGCACGAGATTTTAAAATCTTGGTGGCCGTTTTGAAGGTAGAGGCTATATAATCTAAGCCAGTGTTTCCTAAACTGTGGGTGGTGATGCACTGGTAGGCCGAAAGTCCAAGCAATAAATAAAGTTGCCTTAAAAAACTGTATTTATCTGGTCTCATCTGCTGCGCTTCAAAGACAGAGACCAAATGTCAGGCTGTGTCTAATGTCAAATTTCTGCTTATTTTTTTTTACATGGGAATTGGTATTTACAAACTCTTCTCACTTTGCAGTCAATCTATTTTGGGTACAGTGAGTGTCAAATGAAAGGCAGGATGATGTCATTTTTGAAACGCACAACAAGTTGTCTATTTCATAATGTACATCTTCAGCAGTTAGGAAAACAAAAATGAAGCATTTTTTTTGTAATTCTGAAGCCAAGGCATGCGGAAAGACAGCAGTTGTGCGACTGGAAAGCACTGGGCATGCAGACATGCAACCAGTGATCGGTACAAGTTTGGTCTCTTGTTTGTTGTTTTATAAATCCCCTTACACTACCACCGGGCAGACAAACTGGAGAGTGGAAGACTCTCTCGGATTCAGGGCAAGCAGCAGGAAGACATATACAGTGGGTTTCCAAATTGGGGAAGAGCCAGGAAAGGGACTGCAATACTTGATGCTGACGCAGAGGCATTTGAACCTTCAATTCCTAAGGATGAGAGAACTCAAAGTTTCCATCTTATTAAAGAAAATCCAGAGGAAAACAGCGTTCTAGCAGGTCAGCAAGCAGCTGCAGTAGTCGTCTTCACACTGCTTGGCTGTATAAAAAATGTAAGTATGGAAAGACAAGACACGAAGTATAGTGCAGCAGCTGTCCTCAACAGCCTGACTCAGCTCTGTACACACAATTCGAGGAGTGCAGCAGCGGTCCTCAACAGCCTGCACCACCCAAGAGCTTAGGGAGCTGCCCTCGGCTCTCTACACACAATTCCAGGAGTGCAGCGCCTGCCCTCAACAGCCTGCATTACCCGAGAGCAGCCCTCGGCTCTCCGCACACAGCTCAGGACCCGTAAGAGTTCCCCTTTGTACTGTGCCCCATCTGAGAGCTATTTTCAGTAGTGCATTCATTGTACATTATTGTCAGGTCCAATTAACTTTTACGACTATCGGGGCCATTCCCTGAAACAAATAGTGGGGAGGCTAAATAGCATCAGCAAAACCCCATGATTTCAAAGGACGTGATGTGTGATTCGTGGGCAATGTACACATGCAAAAAGCAGTTCAAATAAGATACTCGTAGGTGATTTTTAATAAAATTAATTGTATTAGCTATACTCCCCGAAAGGCCTCAGCTGCAGTGGGAGGCACGGAGTCTCCTGTGATGTGAAACTGAAAGTGAACAGACTTCTTTTAGGCAAGCAGACGCCCTGGGAAGAAGGACTGTCTGTTAGCTCTCACTTACCTGTTGGGGATGTAAAATGTTCCGATGCGAGATCCTTCACAGCGAGGCGGCAGGCAAAGGACAGAAACCAAAAAGAAAAGGCAGCAAGCACGAGGCAAACTGCAGGAGTGAAGAAGTGCCACAGTACCAAAAGGTAGTAGTATGCAAGAGCTTTTATGAATGCAAAATTTCGCGGTAGGTCCTGCCATCTATAATGCTCTCCCCTCATTGGTGGAACGTCAGTGGTGACGTCCCTATGTGCTGATTGGCTGCTGTTCTCCAATCCAAAAGCCCCATTTGAAAAGGGTGAAGAAATACCGGAAGCGAACGTACTTGCAACGTTGGACAGTGGTAAACAAAGGTGAGATTTTATGGTGGAGTGCGCGCCCCCCCTGAGATGGCGTCGCGCCCCCCTGGGGGGGCGCGCCCCACAGATTGAAGAACACTGACCTAGATGCTGATTCAATGGAGGGGAAACTAAGGCACACAGCTCATCACTTTACAAGTCAAATACTTAAGAAAAACATTTGAGGCAGGTTTTTGACTTTGTTTATCCCGTGTATATAAGCTATATGCATGTACTGTAAGAAGGTAGACGTGTTTTAAGAATGCATAGCTGAGAGAAACAGAAAGTCAGGATTTAAAATGTAACTCAGTGCTTCAGGTTGTCTGTAGTTATAAGACTTTATTACTATGCAAAGAAACTATTTTTAGCACTCATATGAAAAATTGAGAAAGAAAACAATGAGGTTCTAAACTTTTGACTTGCAGTTTGCAAGCAGCTTTTGATGCTGGTTCATAGCTCACTGTGCTATATTAGAAAGACTGCAATATGTGAACTGCAAATAATAAAAGCATCTTCATCTAAAGCAAAAACCAAAATACAGATCTACATAAAATAAAAATCTGTGATTGAAATGTTGCACAATGTGTTTTGCAGGCAACACACTAATTATCTATGCAGCATTATGAGCCAAATATTTAGCTACTGCATTAACCCCGAGAGTCATCTTACTGTTATTATTATGCATGGGATTTGCTGGGCACGTAAATATCTCTGCAGAAGTAGCCTGAACCCATAAGATATTTTATAATGCAGCCTTTGTGACCAATTAAGCTCAACAAATGTACTGTCATGTTTGTTCTTGTTGCCAATTTCTTTACAGCGGAGTTTAAAAAAGTAAATGTATAAGTTGACAACAAGACTCTGGTTTTCATGACTCCGTTCCTTTTGACTCAACCCCCTTTCTGTTGACATGCCTTGGCTACCAATGTATGTGTTTTCTGCATAAATGTTTTCTAATTCCGGCACTGAATGTCACACATCAATTAGGTTTTAAGTGGTTTCATGGTGAAAACGTAAAGAAGTGCATGATGTTCTAAGATGAGCATCTACAGGATAACAGCCTAACAGAGCCATTCCTTCCCGTAACTTCCCCTAGTTCTAACATCACCATATGTAAACAGTATAACTTGGAAAGGGTTGCGCTTTTATTTGTGGTTCTGCACAGCTTTCAATTTCCATACATTTATATATGAATATAGCAACTTAGCAGAAGGAGCACCTGGGAAAAGAAGTGGGTGTGCCACATGTGCTCATGTAAAGCGCTCTGATACCCGATGTCTCGGATCTAGTTTGCGCTATATAAAACTCTAAAAAAATAAATTAAAAAAATAACATTAACAGAGAGAGACAAGTCAAGTTCACTCTGACTCTGATAGCCAGTGCACAAGCTTTGAACATATTTGGAATGTAAATCATTCAGCAAACATCATGCTAGAATGTAAGCTTGCCATCAAAGTTCAAGAAGGTGTATTTCTTTAACATACAGTTAATTTCCCCTTAGTTCATCAGATTATATGGAAAGTATTTATTAAAAGTTAGTGATTTTTAAAGTAAAGTGAGAAACAGTCAATCACATAGGTGGAGAAGCTACTCATACTGTGGCTGAAATGCAGGCCACTTCCACTACAATAAATAAATGCTATGGACAATACATTTATGCCTATGCTGTGCCTGCCCCCAAACGCTGCTGCTACTGAATCATTTTTCTTCTGTTTTATTTAGCGCAAACTTGGCCCAAAGGCATTGGAGCACTTTAAATGAGCACCACAAGGACTCATTCACTAATCACAGGCACTCGTAGATTACGTGATTTGGCCAAAGTGACAGGATGTTGAAAATGCACAGCTTCCCAACATTTTTCTTCAACTTTTTATGTGGGTTAACGCTGCCTCCCTCCATCTCAGTGTCACTGGGAAAGGAAGGAAAGTTGCACCTACACAGTGCAGTTTAGTTTCCCTATTCATAATCCCTCACCGCCCCTGGGTTTACTGATCTGCCTGCACTCAAATTACAGCAGGATCGGAGTGCCTCTCCTAGAGCCATCAGATTAAATACAGACTCGCTGGACTTGCTATCCGAATGTTGGAACATAGTCACAGACTAGAAGTTGCTCAATTACAAAAAGCAAACGTGACTATTATGAAGCCTTTCTGAATTTTTGATGGGGACCGCACACAAAATGTAAACTGGCTGGAATTCGAACCTGACTCCATGGCTCCATAATCGCAGCTCTGAGTCTGACCATAACGCTGCACGCTCCGTGCACAATCCTGGCAGGCCCTCAAAACTACCCGAGCAAGCGGCAGATGTAGAGGCGGCAATCTCTCGGATGTTTTAAATGCAGTGTGCCTGTAGCAAAAACACCTGTTCTTCCAACCGGCTTAGAAAAAATTCCGCTGCTGCTTCTCGCACTTTGCCAACAAAGGGGCCTTTTTTTGAGCAGCTCCTGTGATCTTTAAGTATATGGCTGCAAATTATCTCTTACTGACATGCGCGCTTTGGAACAGTGTGGGCGCGCTGGAGAAAGGACATGTGCGCGCGCTCAAGCGCGCATGTTAGAGGGAACTATGCTCCCAGCAGACCCGAAATTCATCCTTTTGGGCATCCCATGTGATGTTGACATGGCCAGACCTGAGTTGCTTTTTTAGTGCCCTGGGCCTAGTAGTGGCAAAACGCGATATAGCAAAACATTGGGGCACACAAGACACCCCAACACTACATGAATGGAAAAGAGACATGGACCTGTACATGGCAGCTGAAAGGGCTACACACAGGAGTAGAGGGTGTCCCAAGACATTTACTAGGATATTTAGTAATTGGCTGAATCACTATGGTTTAGTCTGTCGTGATGAGGGTCCTCAAACCGTAGATGACAGAGCGCAGGACTAGCTGCGACCAGATGGCCAATGGACACTTGTGGAGGGAGCGAGGTAGGGGAACCGGGACATCCCCAGTAAACAGGGGAATTGAATAGGATATTGCATACCCTATATATATTGATGACATGTGTGACTACCGGGGCTGAGAAAAGACGAATTACCATGATTGACCTAAGTGCGACTTGTTATTGTTGTTCTGGTTATATATTTCTTGGGCAATTGAAATAAAATAAAAATATATCAAATAAAAAACCATTGTATTATGGTCAAAGTCAGCTCAGATCTATTATGCACTTTAGTTGGACGCTTTAAACACTCGAAAATGAACAGATTCCTTGGCATTACCTGAACTGTACTGCTTTGTTTCTGCCATTCACTTTAACACTCAAACAACAAACAATGGCTATGAAAGACGCAACTTACACCATGCTGCATTTAAAAAAGTTAGAACAACTCCCATTCACTATAGCCGAAACGCCTTCAGCAGTGTGGTAATAGACAGTGTTATTTCATTGCCCATCTAGACTTTTCAGTTCACAGCTTGTATGAAGCATTTTCCAATAGGTAGATATGAACCCCTTGGGAGCAGCTACATACATGAGTTATGGTCCCTGCCCTTTACCTATCGCTGTGAAAGTGCTGATAGGGAAGTTTTTCTTACGGGAGAGGAGTGTGACTCTACTGCCGGACATTCACTTGTCTGTCAGCACGTTAAAATTCACGGCACCTGTAATGCTTTAGCACCCAATTTGGCTTGTTATTTAAAAGGAACTCCTGTTCCCGCAATTCTCCCCTTTATTACAATACTTTCAAATGGAATCTATCTTATACTTAATAATCAAGACTGTTGTGGTATGCGGGTGGGAGTCCCATATATTGTATCCGTTTCCCAGTTAGTCACTTGTTGCAACAATGTCTCGTTCCCCCTCCTCATGGGAGTGTAGATAGCTTGTTGTAGCCTTCCATTCCAACTTTGAAAGCAAGATTTAACAAGCTAAACAGATTCAAAGCATTATTGTTCCAATAAGAAGCAGCTATCACATCTGCCCATGAGACCTTCGAATTGCAGGTGGCTACAACTTCCAGTGAAATACAATCATTGTTAAATACAAATCTTCCCCTGCATTTCAGAAAACTAATATATTATATATTTAATGCCTCTGATACAGCGGGCCTAGCCCACTTTTTTAAACTAGTAGGCTCTGGCCTCGTGCCATCTTTCCAAACCATCTTTGGAGTAATTCCGGCTTTTATACACCTAATTTTTTTCAGCGTGTTTGGTGGGTTCCCATTGCTGCTGTTCTTCATTGGAGGCATTCTCATTCTGCTGTCACTGTTCCGTAATGGATGCTCCTTCTGTGGACGCCGGGCGCTGGCATTGCTCCAAATCTACCGTGAGCCTATGCTTCAGATCTTTGGGATACTTCTGCTGCAAATGTTGGATGAGGATTGGTGTTTAACATTTCGATGTGCTTATTTCACCTGCGTGCAACCTATGTTTCATTTCATCCGTTGCCGCTTTCAATGGGCACTGGACATATGCCTGCCTTTGCGGACACCCGCTGCCCTGGATTTCGAACTGCTGATGAGTCCCTTAGTGGCCAATTATCAGGACTGTTTCTTGGGTTTGCGACTTCTACATCATCCGAGTCTGGAGCCAAAGGCCAACGAGGATTCCTGTGCAACGGCACAGAGATTACTGGAACAAAGTTTCATTGAAATCAACGCAGGGTGCCCGGTGACTATCTCCGCATTAGCTGAGACTGATGCTCATGTATGCTCTTTAGAACTTCTGATTTGGGCTTTGGCCCTATCCTCCTATGGGGAGTCAGACTCCGTCAGAGTCCTTCGCAATGGCTGATCACATACTGGATGCCTCCGACATGAAAGGATTGGATATTTTCTTTAACAAACTGCCCGTTACATGCCCTTCTTGATTATTGGTTCTTGAGAACTGCTTTGAGTTTGTTTACCTTCCTAATTCGGTTATCATTTTCCGTGCTACCTTCCTGATCAAGGGGAGGCTGTCATGTGTTCAGTGCATGGCCCATTGCAGTTTTCCTTATGTTAGCCTAACTGTGAACGTTACAGGCTGCATTTGCTATGTGCACGTTACTATATAAACAAGACATCTTTGTGCCACATTGTATTTTCACACAGAACTTGCAGCTGTTTTCGCGTTCTGTTCTTTCCTGGGATTTAGTCTGAACACAGCAGACAAGGTCAAACAACAATGTCCCTTGTTATTTTGTTCTGACCAGACACTAGCACCTAGACACAACACGAGTGCAGCTGTTGTTTGTGAGTATATACGCCTTGTCATATAGGTATGCACAGTAATGTAACAGATATAGAGAGAGAGACTTTCTGAGAGGAGATCACCGTTGTACCAGAGATGTAGAATGCCCAACTGTGTATGCTAAGATACGGGGTCCACTACTAATCCCAGAGATCTTTGTTGTATAATCATTCTGCTTCTGTAGAAGAGGAGGGGAGTTAGGCTAATCTGTCTTATAATATGACAGGGCTTTTCATAATATATTGTTTACTGACTATGCTGACTGTATTTTTGTTAGGCATTTGTTTTCTAATTGTGGCACAAATACTGCATTTTAGACCACAATAGTTTAAATAAACATTTCAAACTTCCTTCGTGTCTCTGTTATATCTTATTGTGGATGAGTACGAGTGTGAGAGCGAAAGGGGGTGTCCTGTTACCGCGATCCCTGAGAGGGTTGGGAGTGTTGTGTGCTGAGGTGTCAATTTACTTGACTCTCTGGATATGGTTAGGAGGGCAAGTGAGATAATATAGTTTGTCGGACCCGGGCTCATGGGTACTGAGATGGTATGGTGGTTCAGTCCCTACCTGCTGACGTTCTATGGTCCCAAGCATAGTTCTGTTCCTGAATAGAATTCCTACAACAGTTTCACAGTAGGCAGTAGTTTGATGTATTTAGTTAGACCTCTTGTGTTTGTAGTCATAGTTGATTTTTCATCTCCTTCAAATTAGTTTGTGTTTTCTTTTTTTTGTTAAAAAAAAAAAAAGCTGATGGTCTGTGTGTGGACTGGTGCTTGGCTGGCGTTGTGTGTAAACTGGCGCTAGGCTGGCGGTGTGTGTGCGTGAAATGGCGCTTAGCAGGCGGTGTGTGTGTGAACTGGCGCTTGGCTGGTGGTAAGTGTGAGCTGGCATTTGGCTGGCGGTGTGTGTGTAGTGACTTGATGCTGGTCACTACACACACATTGCAAGTCAAAAGCCAGTCCACACAGTCCGTCAGCTGCCAGTCGGTGTGATTGCTGTGTCAGTCCTGTGGGCATATGAAAGTGATGGGCCCTGAAGGTCGCTGTTTGTTGATGTAAGTGTTGTAATGTGCTGGGCCCGCAGCTGGCGGTGTGAATAGTTTTGTGTGAGTCACGCATGAAAGGTGTGTGAATAGCCTGTAAAGCGGTTGGTGCCTTGCTGTGGCTTTACAGCTCACGAGCTGCGAGTCATTAGTTCAGCATTCTGAACTTCCAATTATTAATACTGAATTTCATTTATGTGAAATCTTTTGCCAATAAAATTAACATTTTGAACTTTTCACTCACCCTCATGCCAAATCTAACCAGTATGTGTGTGTACTTGATGAGTAGATGGTTGTGCAGTAATATTTGTCTTTTCCGTCTTTCTCTGCCAGGGTGTACATTGTCACTGGGGAAAATCTACCAAATCTAGATGTTTTTGTAAACTAGACACCAGGGGGACTCCTGGGTGGCTCCCGTGGATCCCTCAAAGTACTGGAATCTGCTGGGAGCCTCAAACTTCCTGCCACCCAGAGTTCTCACATATCTCCTGATAAAAATGGTACCTCACCGGTGTGGGTGGACCTAGTGCTTGTAAAAGTGCAGGGTACAATCTGACACCATCAACAACAGGGGTAGCTGCAGTTTTTGGGCTTGGGATAGGCAGCCACACAGCAGGCATTTCTGAAAACTAGATACCCAGGGGAGAACAGGGTGGTGTGCCTTTCATGGATCCCATAAAGTTTTTTGTTTTTTTACCAGTTTTTATTGTTTTACCAGCATAAACAAGGAATACACCTTGTGATACTACACACGACAGTGTGAGAGAAAAAAGAATATCCCATGCCACAGTTACAGAATTAACACTTTGAATAACGAGGCGAGCTATACTTTACATTATGAGTGCCCAGTCCCAACGAGTTAGTTCATTGCCAAGCCCCCAGGGGGTGTAAAATAACATGAATTATTGTGCGCTTCTCATGTAGTTTGGTAGTCAGTTATGACCAGACTCCGCTGTTTCCGCTGAAGGAGCTACCAATTGTGCCTGTAGCTAGTGTTGTAAGGGGCCCCAAATGTCTCGTGGGCGCGACGATAACGGTAACAGCTCTACGTATGTGTTCAGCTGTTCTTGGCAAAATATGAGGTCCTGCAGCCATTCTTTAAATTTGGGCGCCCTCCCTCTCCCCCACCTGCATGCCACTCTTCACTTGGCTATCAGGAGTGCCAGTGATATAAACCGCCTGTATCGTACATCTAGCTCCTTGGTGTAGCCTAATATCGTGATTAGCGGGGTATCTGGAATGTGCAGTCCAGTCATCAGGTCGAGCGCTTTTAGTACGTCTGTCCAGAATTGCTGAACAGGGGAGCAGTCCCAGGCTATGCGTTGGAAGTCTGCCCCCTCTGTCCAACACCTATCGCAGCGGTCTGTGTTCCTAAGATGGAAGCGCATGAGTTTCGCGGGCGTGTAGTAGAGAAGGTGCAGGTACTTATAGTGGATTATTCGCAATCTGCTACTGGCAGAAATGTTCCCGGTCTGCTGGCAGCAATAAGTCCATTGGTCATCCGTAAGAGGAAAGCCTAGCTCTTCCTCCCAGTGTATCCGCGCGGCAGGAGTAGCGTGTGAACAGTCAGTCTGGGTGGTGCGATATAGCATGGAAATTACATGTGTGGGGTCCTTTTTCTGCAGCAGGGAGTGTAGTGGGCCCATGATGGGAGGCTCCTGTGGGAAGTCAGGGGTGAGAGATTTGACATCCTGTCGTAGCCTGATGTACAGAAAGAGTTCTAGCGGTGTAGGGGTGGTGTCCCCCAAAAACTCCTCACGGGTGCGAAATTCGCCGTGTTTGTATAAGTCTCCCCATGTCAGAGCTGAGATTTTCCGGAGCAGTTGTCAGCATCCTCCCTCCTGAGTGACAGGGAGGTCTAGTCTTCCTACAAGGGGCAGCAGGGGGGAGTATAATATATCCAGTCTGAGTCAACGGGCCAGGTCTCTCCAGGCTTTGTTCGTGCAGTCTACCGTGGTTAGGGTGGTGCGGGTGTGGGTGGGAGGTGAGCTAAGATAGGCCGAGCTGGGGGTGGGGGTCATATACCCGTCTTCTACTGCTAGGTGGGGCATGTAGGGCGGGGGGTTCATCCACTACGCAGCGGAGTGGGCTTGAGCGCAGCTGAAGTATAGCTTCATGTCTGGGATTTCGAACCCTTCAGCAGCAAATGGGCGAGTGAGTGTCCCATTTGAGTTTTGATTGTTTCCCTCCCCAAGTGAGGCGGATAAGTTGGGATTTCAGAGTTTTAAAGAAATATCCACTGGGGGCGTGTGAAATATTGAGAAAAAGGTATAGAAGTTTGGGGAGGATCACCATCTTTATGATTGACGCTCTGCCAGCCATAGAGAGTGGCATGGCTATCCATCGTGTAATTTTCTCCGTGATGAGGTCCAGAACCCGCCCGTAATTAGCTCTCATTAACTCGTCTTTATCTCTCGTGATCGCTATGCCCAAGTAAGTGACCGTGTCTGCACACCAAGCAAGGGGAAAGTCCGGGTCATAGCGGGTAGTAGTTGCGGTGAGAGGGAATATTTGAGATTTACCCCAGTTTATATTGATGCCAGATAAGATCCCAAAGTGTATGAGGACTCGGAGGATCGGATTCAGGCTGTCTTCAGGGTTGCGAAGATAAAGGGTGAGGTCGTCTGCATATAAGGATATTAGGAGTTGTCATTCGGGGTATATGAGGGCAGAGTCGCGATGGTGTTGGCACAGTTTTGCTGCCAGGGGTTCTAAAGCAAGGGCGAAAAGGAGGGGCGTTAGGGGGCACCCCTGCCTCGTTCCTCTCGCAATGTTGAAGGGCGGAGAGCGGGAGCCGTTAATAAGGATGCTGGCTTGGAGGTTGGTATACAGGAGTTGAATCCAGGCCAAGAAGGGTGTGGGGAATCCCATCCTTTGGAGGACAAAAGCCAGGTAGTCCCATTCCAGGGAATCAAACGCTTTGGTCGCGTCTAGAAAGACGGCCACCGCATTTTCCGTAGGGTCTATGTCCTGGAGGACAGCGAATAGAGTTCGGAGGTAGTGTGATGTTCCCTGGCCAGGGACAAAGCCTGACTGGTCCGGTAACACCAGGGCAGTCATCAGGGGGCTCATACGATTTGCTTTTATCTTGGCCAGGATTTTTGCATCAACATTGATGAGGGAGAGCGGCCTGTATGAGTCACATCGGTCCGCTCGTTTTTCTGTCTTTTGTAGGGAGATGATCAATGCTTCACGCATAGTCTGGGGAAGGGATCCCGTCTCTCTGGCTTCTTCATAGACCTGTCGAAGAATGGGGATGAGGGAGGCGCTGAATGTTTTGTAGAATTCGGCTGTGAGCCCATCGGGGCCCGGGGACCTACCTGACTGCAGCTGCATAATCGCAGCCCTAATTTCGTCATCCTCAAAGTCCGCCAGGAGAAACTCTCGTTGGGAGTCGCCCAGCCAGCCAATTGCTGTATCTTCAAAGAAGGGGGTGAAGTCTGTCGTCTGTGTTCTGTGGGATTTGTATAATGTTCTGTAGAATTTGCGAAAGACGGCCATGATATCTGGAGTGTTTCTATGCACCTGTCCCTCTCCATCTACTATTTCGAGTATAGTATTCGAGAACCTAGGAGGCCGGGTTAAAGCTGCCAGGACTTTCCCCGGCCGCTCCCCCTCTCCATACTGCCGGCCCGGAAGTATTTCCCCCTGAATTTGCATTCCCTCTCTGCCGTGTCCTGGTATTCAGATACTATGTCCCTCATTTTAGCCTGTAATTCAGGGGATGGTGTTTGCTGCATTTGGGCGTCAAGGTGGTTGAGATCTTTTTCTAATTTGCCAAGAGTGGTGCTTATGTCTTTTAAGATCCCTCCCCCCTTGGCGATGCATATGCCTCGGATGGTGACTTTAAATGCCTCCCATACCGTAGCATAGCGCGGCACTGACTGTATATTTCGGGGGAAAAAATCTTCTATTTCGGCTTCCAGTTCAGCTTTAAAGACTGGGTCGAGGAGAGCATGGGTAGGCAGACGCCAAGACCTGTACGGGGGTTCTACACAGGGGGGGTAAGAGTCATTGAAATGGGTGAGTGGTCTGAATAGGTGCGCGGCAGATGTATAGCGCATGTGAGCCAGGGTGTCAGTCCCTTGGACAGGAGCCATCCGTCTATGCGGGACCATGAGGAGTGCACTGTGGAGAAGCAAGTACCTTCCCTATCCGTGGGGTGGAGATAGCGCCAGGCGTCAATCAGACCATGATCTGCGATGAGGCCCTGAAGGCAGCGCTGGGCATTGTAGTGGTGCGGCTGAGGGTGTGATCTGTCCATAAGCGGGTTCAGTGTAATGTTAAAGTCATCCCCCCATACCGTATGCTCTGAACCAATGGCTAGAATTTCCCCCCATAGGATATGGAAAGAATCAGGGTTGTCTATGTTGGGGCCATAGCAGCTGACAAAGGTAATAGAGTGAGATTCCAGTCTCCCCCACATGATACAGTATCGCCCTAATGGATCCACGTAAGAACCTATGGCAGTGTATGGGAGAGTGCGTCTGATCAGTATTGGGGTGCCACGAGCATATGTGGAAAACAAGGAGAAGCTGCGGTACGTCGCCCAACGGGCTGCAAATGTGGGCGAAGAGTCAGGACCTAGATGGGTTTCCTGCAACATGGCACAGTGTACATTGTGTCTGGCTAAGTATGCTAAAATATGTCTGCGTTTGCGTGGGTTTCCTAGGCCGCGCACATTCCATGTCAGAAGGTTGTAGCTAGGGGGGCTAGGCTGGGTCATCACAGGTGTACAGGTTATGCTGGGCGATGGGTAGTGTAGGCGCATCTCGCAGATGAGTTACATAATAGTGAGTGTCTGTATCTATTGTGGCATGCGGTGGTTTGAGTGAAATCCCCCCTCCCCTCCTCCCACATCAGCAGCCCAATCCTGCTGTGGTTTGTGGCCCTCCCTCCCCTCCCTATATACCCCAACCCAAAGTTCCCAACGGGGGAGTAAGTACAAATCTCTGTAACATCAGAGTACCAAACCATGTAGGGATTACCCATTGGGTATTGGCTAGAGGGCGACACAGGGCCTCCTCAGTAGTACGAGGGTGCTCAGGGCAAATATGGTGTCTCAAATGTCATCATGATGTATCGTATTAGCGTGGGATCATCTCCGCACATACCATGTCCAATACAGGGGAAACATGCTGTACCTCTGCAGGTGTGCCTGTGGAGGAAAAATCTAACACGGTCTATGTTGACAGTCTCAAGACGTAGTCGGCCTCTCACCAGAGTGTTTTGGTTTCTTCGTCATTCTACATCTGAGAGGTCCGTGGTGGAGGTGCGCGAAGCTCCAGGTGACGTTTGGCCAGAGGGTCTCTTGGGCAGGGACTTCAAAAAATCATCAACAAGTTGAGGCTGATTAAAAAAAATGCTGTTTGTCCTGATAGGTGACTTTCAAACGTGCTGGAAACAGCATGGCGTACGTGATGTTGGCTTGCTGGAGTTTTCTCTTGACGGGCAGAAACTTTTTCCGGGGCTCCTAGACGGCCATGGTAAAGTCCGGGTATATAGAGATTGACATGCCTTCGAAGGATAGTGGCTGCTTTTCTCTCGCCAGCCCTAGGGTGGTGTCACGGTCTCTGTAGTTTAAAATCCTTGTGATGATCGGCCTTGGAGGGGCTCCCGGGGGAGGACGAGTGGTTAGTGAGCGGTGCGCTCTTTCGACCACCAGAAGCGCAGTGAAGGCCTCTCAGCCAAATAGCGTGGTAAGTAGGCGCTCGACGTACTCCTCCATTTTACCGGTGTTTGTAGATTCGGCTACACCAAGAATTCGGAGGTTGTTTCTGCGCGATCTTGATTCTAGGTCCTCGTTCTTGGCGGCGATGACTTTAAGGACCTTTTCCATTTTGAGCAGTTTCTCGGTGCTTGCGGAGGAGGTATCTTCTAAATCAGAGATACGTTGCTCAGTGTCTTTAATCCGCTCTTCATGCTGGTCGAGCTTGTGTGTGAGGTTATCAAGGCGGGTGCACATGGAGTCCATCTTGGCCTCAATTGAAGTGAGGCTAGATTTCATTGTAAGAAGGAGATCTTTCAGGTCTTCAGAGGACGTGGGTGCACCTGTGGTGGGGGCGTCGGTCGCATCGTCCTCCTCTTCATGCTGCGTTCTGGCTGATTTGCGGGCGTCAAAGGTGAGTTTTGGCTGTCTGCCGTCCGTTTTCCCCATGGCGTTTGCCCTGTGGTTGCCTGTTTGAGTGGCGATGCCTGGAGGAAGAGAGCTTGGTGTAGACGGGCAGGAGTGTGGCTCCGGCACTGCGAAGCGGCGGCAAGGGGGGCAGTAGTGCTGCTTCTGAGTTATTGTGGGTGGAAGCCAGCAGGCCGCGGTGGGCCAGAGCGGTAAGTAGGAATCTGCTCCGCCAAGAAGAGCAACGGCAGCAAGTTCAGTGGCCCCCAGCCAGCGTGGCGGCAGACCAGCCAGCGAGGGCGGCACGTGTCTTTAATGACGGTAGTGGAGTGGGCTCTGCGAGGGATGGAAACGGCTGGGGCCGCGTGTTTATTTTGTGAGCATTTACTGTGGGTACTGGAGGCAGCGTACTCGCAATGCCGCAGGTGGCGCCTGCTGTGGTAGAGACAAAATAGCTGGTGGCAATAGCTAATCAGGCCCCCCTCGCGGTCGGGTGTTTACCAGGCAGACGTCAGTCTGGTGAGGAGCGCGGTATTGTCTTTATTAATAGGATGCGTGCTGTTGGTCAAGTTCTCGTGGGGGGAAGCCCATAGCATCCGGGCTATGGCGTCCTGAGTCGAAAGCGGGCCGTCAGTGGGGGGCCGCACCGCCCTCGCGATGGCGCCTTCGGCAGCAGGAGTAGTGGTGAGCACCAAAGCAGCTGGGGGTGTGCAGGGCCAGAGTCTATCACCCCAGGGCCGGCCCTGGCAGGAGTCAGAAGTGAGGATGGAGGGTGCCGGTGCTCCGGGGGTAGGCTCCCCACTCCAGCTGGCAGGGCCGTCCTGAGTCGCGAAGGCCCCGGGCAAGGCGCCAGTTCGCAGCAGGCTCTATGCAGGGCAGCTCAGCGAGGTCACGGAGGCGAGGAGCAATGAAGGGGGAGTGGGGGTGCCACGAACCCCGGGAGCGGTCTCACAGCCCTGGGCGGTCTCCACTCACCGGAACCACAACACCAGCATCACAGCAGGCAGGAGGGCTCCCTCAGGGCGCGGCTCCGTCCGCGGCGGCCGAAGGCAAGCAGCAGTGGATCTGGGTACACCGGCAGCGCCTTGCAGGTTGGCTTCAGCGGTTCTGACAGACGGGCTCCCAAGGACAGCTAGAACAGTATCGGCGAGTTGCTTCAAGTGCGTTCCCGACCGCATTCGGGGCCACGCCGCTGCTGATCGCCGGAGCAGGGTGCAGGGGCGATGGTGGCCATTATCGGGCAGTTGCGCCCGCCATCTCGAGGTCTAGGCAGCGCTGGTCTTGAGGGTTGATAACTCGGCAATCGGGCCGAATTGAACGCCATGGTCCGCTGTAGGGTGTAGCGGAGGCGTTCCGATCTCACGGTGGCTGTTTTTGAAAAGCACCAGTTCGGCATATGAGGAGGATATTGCTGTTTATGGGCCCCGAGCTGCAAGAGCCTGACGTAAGTGCGGCCATCTTGATTGCGCGCCCTCTATCGCCCCCCATCCCATAAAGTTTTCTTACCCACAATGCCCTGCAAACCTCAAAAATTTCTAAAATCACACATTTTCCTTGCATTTCTGTAACGTATTCTTCAAGAATCATAAGGAATTCACAAATTCCTACCACACAGCGTTTTCTCACTGGTCCCAATAAAAAAATGCTGCCCCACTTGTGTAGCTGGGCCGAGTGCTCGCACCAGGAACGGATCAACTAACATCAATGGGAGTCCTCGTAAAGGAGCACTCATTGACCTTTGTTTGATCTGTTCCTGTCATGGGCACTAGACCCAGCCACACAAGTGGATCAGCATTTTCATTGGGATAAGTCGGAGAATGCTGGATGGAAGGACTTTTGTGGATTCCTGCTGATTCCAGAACCTTCCATCACAGAAATCTCTCTTTAAGACAAAGTTTGAGGTTTGCAAGGGCTTCTGGGTAGGAAACATGGGTTGGAGCCACAGGAGTCACCACACCCTGGATTCGCCCAGGTGTCTATCTTCCGAAAATGTGCAGGTTTGCTAGGTTTCCCTAGGTGCCGGGTGAACTAGGGCCCAAAACCTACAGCTAGACACATTGCATAAAAAGGGTCCTTTTTTAATTGAAAAATGTGATGCGTTCATGTTGCATTTTGCCGCCTTTCATGTTGCGCCTACTAGCTTTACCTACACAAGTGAGGTACCATTTTTATTGGGGGACTTGGGGGAATGGCAGCTGGTAGGAAATTAGTTGCTGCCTGCAGATTCCAGAACTTTCCATCTTTGAAATGTGAGGAAAATGTGTTTTGTCAGTCAAGGTTTGATGTTGGCAAGGGGTTCTGGGTAAAAAAAAACCTGGTGAGAGCCACGCAAGTCACACCATCTGCGTTCTCCCAGGCATCTAGTTTTCAAAAATGTGCAGGTTTGCTAGGTTTTCCTATGTGCCGGCTGAGCTGGGACCCAAAATCTATAGCTAGGCACAATGCAAAAAAGGGGTCAGTTTTCAATGGAAAAATGTGATGTGTATATATTGCGTTTTGGCACCTTTCCTGTCGCGGCTACTAGCCCTACCCACACAAGTGAGGTACTATTGTTATCGGGAGACTTGAGGAATGGTAGGTGGTAGGAAATTAGTTGTTCCCTGCAGATTCCAGAGCTTCCCATGACAGAAATGTGAGGAAAAGGTGTTTTTTCAGTCAAAGTTTGAGGTTTTCAAGGGTTTCTGGGTAGGAAAACCTGGTGGGAGCCACACATATCACCTCATCCTGGATTCTCCTAAGTGTATAGTTTTCAAAAATTTGCAGGTTTGCTAGGTTTCCCTAGGTGCTAACTGAGCTAGGGCCCAAAATCCACAGCTAGCCACATTGCAAAATAAGCATTTGAAATGCAAAAGGTCTCGCATTAGTTTGAGCTAGAGATATTGGCATTGTAAATGGCTGTCTTTTACTTATATCTAAGTTCTTGGTACTAAAACAGCACTGACGACCTGATCGTCTATGACCCAGTGGAAGCAAAATAACTGCTTGACGTTGCCCTTGTATTTAAATGGTCATTCTCGTCATTTAATCACATGAAGGTTTAAGGGTATGTAACACGAGAGGGGAGATGGGGTTGCAGCAACAACTGACAGTGGGGGCCAAAGACAAGGGAGGAGAGAGGGAGCAGTGGGGGACGGACTGCTGAAATGCTCTCTTGGAGTGTGATTGGCCAAAAGTAAACAAAACAAGCAGAGACTTAATACCAGTTCCGATTTTACAATGATATTATCATAAGTGGCCATGTGTGATGTTGTATTGCGGGATGCCAGGGTTTATCGTTGCTTTCTTGTGCCATCCTGAGGCCCATGCAGTACCAACAAATATGTTAAGTACTGCTTCGACCAGCCCCCAACAAGTCTGACTATGCTGCTGGGCATCTCTGCCAACAATATTATAATTTATATTAATTGTAGGAAAGTCTGTGTGACTGCGTGGCTGCAATGGGAAGCAAAGTAAACAAAGCACAGACACTTATTAGCACAGCACCCAAAGTGAATAAACAAGGGGAAAGGGCTGCAACGGAGAGCGCGTACTGCTTTTAATAGAGTATGTAATTTAGATTTGATGGATGCACTTAAACACCATTGCGCAGGTGTGGCTCATGGCAAGTAATGTTAGCACTTTTTGCCTAATATTTTGTTTTTCTTTGCAATTTCTTTAAAAATGTAAAAGGTGCAAGACAGGGACATGTCAAAGAAAATAAAAATTCCATTTTAATTGCTCGTGTAAATGCGTTGGGTAAAGTCTGTAGCTGTATACGGTTGGTGTAGTCCATAGCATTCCTGCAAAAACAAAATGAGGGGGAAAAAAACACAGACCTCGGTCTTTGAATGCACAGCAAATGTGGCAAGATAAGAGCAAGATTTGCAGCCCTGTTTACAACAGAGCTTTGTACACCATGAGCATTGGTCTTGAGTGCTCCAGCTTAAAGAAAGAAATAGTGCTCACAAACCTTCTGAGTTACAACACATGTAACGGGGAAGTGTTTGAAAATGGGTGGAGCTTAAAGCCCATATTCAGAATACAAAATGTCTCGAAGAGACAGCGCAAGCGCTGCCTAGGTGAGACCTAAAAAGGATCAGTTTTCAGTGGAAAATTTGGTGTCCATGTTGCGTTTTGGAGCCTTTCCTGTCGCGGCCACTAGCCCTACCCACACAAGTGAGGTACCATTTTTATCAGGAGACTTGGGGGAATAATAGGTGATAGGAAATTCGTTGCTCCCTATAGATCCCAGAACTTTCCATCACAGAAATGTGAGGAAGATGTGTCTTTTAAGTCAAAGTTTGAGGTTTGCAAGGGCTTTTGGCTAAGAAAACCTACTGAGAGCCACACAAGTCACCCCACCATGGATTAACCCAGGTGTCTAGTTTTCAAAAACTTGCAGGTTTGCTAGGTTTCCCTTGGTACCGGCTGAGCTAGGGCCCAAAATCTACAGCTAGGCACATTGCAAAAAAAAGAGTTAGCTTTCAATGGAAAAATGTTATATGTACATGTTGCGTTTTGGCACCTTTCCTGTCACAGCTACTAGCACTAGCCACAAAAGCAAGGCCCCATTTTTATCGGGAGACTTAGGGGAACACAGAATAGTATAATTAGTGTTATTACAAATTGTATTTGTCTACATTTTGGACTTCAAATTTAAGCCAGTGTGTAAGAAAGGAGACATTTTGAGAAAGGCCCTCTAATTCACCTGCTAATATGGATACCCACAAATTCAGAGATGTGTAAACTCCATATCTTGTGCCTTTTTTGGAAATACATAGGTTTCACTCTTCATATTTGACCATATAAATTGCTTTATACCCAGTACACAATGAAAACCATTGCAATGCGCTACTCAGTTATTGGCTCTAGGTACCTCAATTTGTTGGAAAACCCACAAACCCTATATATCCCAGCAATCATAAGGGTCTAGCTGATGCAATGGTATATTGATTTTGTAAATCAGCTATTGTGATAAAACGCTACAAATGAAAATGTTGCCAAAAATGGACGAACATTTTTAATATTGTTTTATTTCAACACTTAGTTTCTTTGATAAAACCTTGAAGGATCTATACAAATGTCCCCATATTGCATCCAAGATTGAGTCTAGTTTTCAGAAATGTATAGCTTTTTGGGATCCACTATGTGTTTCATACAATTTTCCCCAAAAACTGAAAGGAGGTTGAAAGCACAAGAAAATAGGAAAAATTGGCTATCTCCCAGTAAAATGGCGAAATGAAAACTGTGGTGAAAAATGTGGTTTTCTCAATCAAGTCTGCCAGTTCCTGAAAGCTGGGAAGATGATTTTAGCAACGCAAACCTTTCTTTGATACCATTTGCAAGAAAGAAAAGACATATTCTTCCGCAACACTTTTTTCTCCAACCCCCCCCCCCCCCTCCCCACACACACAAATGTAGCTATATAATGGCTAATTTCTCAGTCCCCTCCAGGGGAATCCACACAGCCTGGGTACCTTTAGAATCCCCAGGTTGTTGGAAAAAAAAGAGGCAAATTAGGCATGGAAATCCTATGTGGGAAAAAAGTTATGGAGGCCTAAGCGTGAACTATCCCAAATAGCCATAAAAAGGTGTAGCACATTTGGGGGGAGGGCTAGCAGCGAAAGGGTCATACCTTTTAGCCTTGTATTTCAGAACACAGCCAACCAAAGCCATTGTATGGGGTTATGCTGACTGCTACTAAATATCCTACATCTCTCTCTTGGTTTCAGTCTCTCGTGTATGCAGCTGTCATAACTTTGTAACCTGGCTATTAAGAACCTATTAACTGACAAGGGGGAATGAGACCCAAGTCCCTTGACAGTTCCCTTCCTCCTGAGAGGAGAAGAGACCCACCATTCGTTTTGAGAAACCTCAGGGAGGTTAGAGGTGTCCCCAGTGGGAGAGCAACCATCACTCCCCATCGGAGTTGGGACTGCATGAAGTGTCTGAATTGGAGGGTCTCAGTGCCTTGGTTCACAGTGGAAGGGAGATTAAAGTACATTCTAAATGTTCTGATAATCTCTTCATACGATATGAGAGAGTGAAGGCATTGTAAGGTTTTCAGAAAGCAAACCATTTTGAGATCGATTTCCAAGGTGGTTCAGGTTTGTTACAAACTTGCCACTAAGCCCTACAATCTGGTTTTAAAGCCAAAGGCAAGACTACTACTTTTGCCTTTTTTTTAAACTTGTTTTTATTGGCATTTAAAGTAATCACACACGAGCAGATACAGGCATTATTATCAGCCGCTTTCCCCACAGCATTACAATATATCGCTTCAGCCAGAAGGCAGAGACCATTATACATTGTTCAGTATTGTCATCTGCATTGTTCAACGGAGGTAGTGTCAGGATCATTTCATGCAGTACAGGATGATGATTTTAAGTGAGGACACAATAGCAAAGTTGGTCACACTATAGTTGTAGTCTCGGTGCTTTGGTAATCGTTGGGCGTCTGCCTAATTACTCTATCTCAAATCTAAACTCTAACATAGCGGACGTTGGCCTGATTAACATACATTTCGAATCTGTTCATAGGGATCACAATTGCAGCGAGGAACAATACATCCAACATAAAGAGATAAGGAGAGAAAGAAAAGAAAGGAGACATGAGAGAGAGGAAAGAGAGCGAGAGGTGTGAGATAGGTATGTCGGGGGGGGGCGGCCGTCTCTTGACGCCGGAAGCGTGAGCTATTAGGGTGGGAGCGCTGTGGCAGCCAGGGTCAATGGTGATTGCTGGTGGCATGCAAGCAAAGGCCAGGGCTGTCTATGTTAGGGGGGGGGGGTGAGGCATCCGCGGTCTGTAGTGAAGGCGCCGCCAGAGGTGGGGTTCAAGTGACTCCATTAGTGGGTCGCCAGAGGCTATCTGCATCCGGGGGCTACACAGCATCCTCAAAGAGGCGCAAAGCCCGCAGCTTCGGGGGTTGGAGCCGGGCGAGTTCCAGTCTGCAGAAATAGTCCAAAAGCGGTTGCCATAGTTTGGTGAAGTTAGTGTCTCGAAGTTGCAGGCGCGCCGTGAGTAACTCCATTGCCATTGTATGCCATAGGCGGGTGAACCAGACGTTGATCGGGAGCGTTTCAGCTTTTTTCCAATAGAGAGCAATGATTTGCTTGGCAGCACCAAGCATGTGGAGGCTTAAATGCCAACCCCGGCGGGTCATGGCGCGCAGGTTCACCGGCCGGAGGCCCAGGACAATCGCAAGCGGGTTGTCAGGCAGCGGGTAGCCTATTACCAGTCTGATGTGACTAAGAACCTCCTTCCAATAGATGGTCAAGAGCAGGCACGTCCACCAAATATGCAGAAAATCCCCCAGGGCACTGGTGCAGCGCCAACATAGAGGTGAGGAAGTGGGAAACATTTTATGCAACCTGTGAGGGGTATAGTACCATTGTGTCATAACCTTATACGCGGTTTCCCGCTGGGGTATGCTACGGAAGACCTTCGGGATATCTCGCCACAAGTGTTCCCATTGAGTGGACGTAATGTCAGTGTCTGAGGCCGACTGCCACCGTAACTGGTAAGCATGTGGGGCGGCTCATTGTGAATGTTGGAGAACTTGATATGTACGAGAGATTAATCCCCTGGAGTTGTCGAAGGAGCGCACCAGCCGCTCGAAAGAAGTAAAGGGTCGAGTGGCCACCCGTGTCAGAGAAGACGCCTGAACCCAATGTCAAAGTTGAATGTATTGAAATCTAGCCCCCTCTGATAGTTGGAAGTCCCGCTTACATTGTTCAAAAGTTTTGAAAGTGTCCCCCATGAAAAGGTCCCGAATCGTCCGACAACCCCCTTCCGTCCAGTCTGAGAAGTAGGGCGGGTGGGAAGCAGGCGGGAAGTGTGAGTTGCGAGCGATGGGGGTATGGGGGGACGGGAAGGATGTGAGGCCTCTGCGTAATGCTAGTTTATCCCAAATATCGAGTACCGTCTTTGTAGGGACCGCTATATAGGCGCTGCGAGAGCGGGCTTTCCGTGAGAGCCATGCAAGGTCCCAAATGAAGCCACAAGTCACTGCCCTGTCCATATGAAATCAGACTTTCTCACTCTCCCATGCCATCCACTCCGAGATAAAGCGGAGATGTGACGCCCAATAATATTCTAACAAGTTGGGGCAAGCCAGCCCCCCCTGTCGCGCGGGAGCATGAGTATCTTACTAGAGAAGCGCGGCCTACTCCCTCCCCATATAAACGTGATGAGCTCACGCTGAAGGCTCTGAATCTGATGCTCCGGGATAGGCATGGGTAGTGTCTGGAAGAGGTAGAGTATCTTTGGAAGGATCGACATTTTGACCGAGTTCAGGCGCCCTAACCAGGAAAGCGGAAGGGATTTCCACGCTCTCAGGTCAGCTAAGACGCCGTTTTTACCCTCCTGCCAATTTGCTTGTGACCATGTGGCAAGGTTGGGAGTCAAATTGAGCCCCAGGTACCGAATGGAGCGTGATGCCCATTGATAAGGGACAAGAGATTGGAGTGTGGCGACCTCCTCCGCAGGGATCGTAAGATTGAGAGCCCATGATTTCTCATGGTTGATTTTGAGCCCCGAGGGCAGTTCGAACTATTGGAGCAACCTATGCAGGGCAGGCAAAGAGGATCGTAGGCGGGATAATGTAAGAAGAAGGTCATCCGCGAACAAAGCTATTTTGTGGTCCAACCCCCCAAGTGTGATGCCGTGTATGTCAGGTGACTGGCGGATCATGATGGCCAGGGGTTCCACTACGAGAGCGAATAAGAGGGGGGACAAGGGACACCCCTGTCGGGTGCCCCTGTGGATGGAGATGGGTTTCATGAGCTGGCCGTTGACCCGCACCTGGGCCAGAGGAGAGAGATAGGGAGCCATAATTCTAGTGATCATCCGTGGGCCCAACCCTATTTTCTGTAGGACAGCTCGGAGGAATACCCAATCTACTCGATCAAATGCTTTCTCAGCATCGAGCGATAACAAGCAAGAGGGTATCTTCCAATGATGTGCCTTCCCGGCTAAATGGGCAATACGTCGTACGTTGTCTGCACCTTGTCTTTGGCGAATAAAGCCCACCTGGTCCGGCTCTATGAGCCCAGGAAGGTGCGAGTCGAGACGCTTAGCTAGTATTTTAGTATAGAGTTTGAGATCCGTATTTAGGAGCGCAATGGGGCGAAAGGAAGAGCAGAGTGTAAGATCCTTCCCTGGTTTGGGAATTAAGGTGATTTCAGCCATGGCCATAGCAGTGGAGGGCCCCACCATGTCCGAAAAAGAATTGAAAAGGCGGAGCATATGAAATTTAAGTTGCGGGAAGAAGGAGCGATAGAACGAGACCGGCAGACCGTCCGGCCCCGGGGTTTTGCCAAGAGGGAGGTCCTTTAAAGCACCGGCGAGCTCTTCTGGAGTGATAGGTTCCTCCAGTAGTTGAGCGTGATGTCGGCCAATCGGGGACCACTCACAGGCCTCCAGGGCAGCTAGTACCTGGTCTGGGTCGGGCGACTCCCTGGCATAGAGGGACGAGTAGTATTCCTGAAATGCTTGTAACATTAGCTGCTTCAGTGGTGGCCCAGGTACCATCCCCTAGTTTAAGTTTAGCGATGTGCGCCTTAGTGGCCCGCGTTCGAAGACGGCGTGCCAGGGCCGTGCCCACCTTGTCCCCCCCCTCGTAGTACCGTTGTCTCAAGGCTAAAAGAGCGTGTTCTGCCTTGTTGGTTCTGTGTGCCCGTAGCTGGCCTCGAAGCATAGCAAGGCGTCTCTTATGTAGCGCCAGAGGGTGCTCCTGGTCTAGTCTCTCAAGCGCCTTTATGTCCTGAGAGAGTTTGTCTTCGAACAAACGGGCTTCCCAGCCCGAACTATGGCGATGGACGTGATGCAGCCGCGAATCGTGGCCTTAAACGCATCCCAGACCACGGAGTGTGGAGTCTCTGGGAGGTCGTTGGTCTCGAAATAGGACGTGATGGCGTCCCGAAGTTCCGCCATGTCCACGGGGTCCCTGAGGACATGAGGGGGGAAGTGCCACCTGAGGGGACGGTTGGGGTGAGAAGAGTGATCCTGGATGAGAAGTTCCACATGAGCGTGGTCAGAGACAGAAATGTCAGACATGGACGCTGAAAGGGTGTCCTTGACAAGGGAGTGCGAGACGAAGAGGTAGTCTATGCGCGAGTAGGAGCGATGAACGTGAGAGTAATAAGAATAATCGCGGGCGTCTGGTGATTGATAGCACCAAATATCTATGAGGCCGAGGGTAGTTAGTTGCTTCTTTAAGGCAGAGGACATAGCCCCCGCCGCGTGGAACGAGCCTTCACTACGGTCGAGTCCCGCCTCCCATACCATATTGAAGTCTCCCCCCAGGATGAGATTAGGATCGTCGTGTGTTATGTGTTCCCGCAACAAACCCCGAAGAAATAAGTCCTGAGCCTGGTTCGGCGTGTAAGTGTTGCATAAGGTGAGGACTCGTTGCCCAATCTTGACCATCACTTTGAGGAATCTGCCATCCTTGCTTCGGATCACCCTGGAGTCCCCCTGGTGGATGCCTGCCCGACAAAGGATTGCCACCCCCGCTGATTTAGTGGGTGCCGATGCCCAGAGTTGGGGAAGGTATCTAGGATGAGCCATGCGAGAGATATCTTCCCTCAGCAGGTGAGTTTCCTGCAGGAATATGATGTCCGGATTTTGCAGTAGGAGGTATTGCCATATCTGGCGGCGCTTGTTGGGGGAGTTAAGACCCTTCACGTTAAGGGAGAGGAGTTTCAGACAGGGGACGGAAGTCATGTTACCGGTGTATCGTGCACTAGCGCCATCTCAGGCAGGAGAGTAGGAGTAGGACGCAGTGCAGCCCCCCCCCCTCAACGCAGCTCTGAATGAGGCAAGGAAAATGGAGGTCGTCGTAGGGCCTAGTGCAATGCTGAGGGAAGAAAGAGGAACCTTCACAGAGAGAACCCCCACCACGATCAGGACCGCCCTCCCGCCAGAGAGAGGGGTAGTAAGAGAGAAGAGAAAGAGGTGAGAGAGAAGAAACATGATATCCAAAAAATAACAATTGCCAACGTGGCCGACAAGGCCTATTCCAGTCCGGGGTAAGCCAGGCTCAGAGGCACAGGCCATCCCAGAGATGTCACTCTCCGAGGAATAGGAGTGGGAGCGGGTCTCAGGAGATCAACATCGCCATCCAGGAGCGGAATCCGGAACCGCCGCCGGAGTGCAGTCCAGGCAAAGGGCAGTCATGTCAACAAGATGAATGGGGTGCTAGTCCCATTCTCGCAAGGGGTCGGCGCGGGTGGTGAAGGTCGAGATTGCGTGCAGGGGCGCCTAGTGGTTACTTTTCAGATGGCTGGGAACCCGGGGGCGAGTGTCCACCTTCTAAGGAACGAATGTGTTGTATAATGTCTTGTTTCGCCTGGGATGAAGCACATTCTCCCCAATGAGATGGGTGTCGGGGCGGTGTATCTTAGCCCACTGTGGTTTTGCAGGCTCGCGGTTCAGGGAGGGCAATCTTGAGGGGCTAGATGGCGGCGTGACTGCGATTTGGAGCAACTGGGCAGCCTCCTGGAAGGACCGCAGCACCCGACGCTTGGACTCCCACTGGAAGATGAGTGCAAACGGGTGGCCCCACTGGTATCGTATGCCCAACTCCCTTAGCTTGTCAGTGATGGGTCTGAAATCCCTATGTCGACGGAGCGTGGTGGGGGCAAGGTCTTGGAACAGCTGGATGGGAGTTCCCTTGAAGGTGAGCTCTGCTTTGTCTCGTGCTGCCTTGAGGATGGCCTCCTTTTCTGTGAAAAAATGAACCCGGGTCAGGATGTCGGGGAGGAGGGCCGGGCGGCCAGGTGGACCAGACACCCGATGGGCGCGGTCCAGAGCCGGCGGGGACACGTCATCGTCCCCCCTGATCTCGTGGAGCAGGTCCGCTACGAAGGTCATGATGTCCGAGCCCTCTGCCTCAACTGGAACCCCCCGTAGGCGCAGGTTATTGCGGCGTCCCCTGTTTTCCAAGTCCTCCTGCTTGATCTGCAGTTCGATGTGCTGTTCCTCCAGGGTGGCCAGGCGCTGCCATAATTGCTCCTGATGCTCCGTGCGGGCGTCGACTGTCCTTTCAAGGTCGTCCACTCTCCCTCCAAGTTCCACGACGTCTCTCTTGAGCTCTTTGACGCAGGCCTGTACCTCTGTTCTAAGGGAGCCAATTTCAGATTTGAGTTCTTGCATGAAACTAGCCATGAAGGACTGGGTGACAGGGTCAGAAGGTCCCCCCGCCGACGATGCCATTTCCGCTGCAGGGGCCGGGCCCGATCTGTTCCACAGGGCCGTGACAGGGTTGTCTTTTGGGGGTGCAGCGGAATCTTTCCCAGCCCGTGAGCGAGTCATGGCCTCTCAGAGACCCATGTGACGAGCAGGGAGTCTAGGCGAGGAGGCACTGCGCAGGGTCAGGCGGGTGTCCGGTCAGATGGAGAATGGGCGGCCTAGTCAGCAGGGACAAGATGTCGGTGAAGTGAAGTGTGGGTAGTCAGAGGATATCCCCTCGAAGCCCCGGGGCCCTCCAGGCAGTCCGCCGGCAACTTGAGAGAGTTTGAAGCATAGGGCAGGGCAGCAGCACTCCACTCCGGGGCACCCCAGGGTCTCCCCGGGATGCGCAGGGGCACCCGCGTTGATGGGGGACGAGGAGTCTACAGTCCCCGGGGAACGGCCAGAAGGCAGCGCCCCCCACACACTCACCGGCGGGATCCCGCGAAGTCACCACAGCACAGCGGGCCAGGCCACCAGGTCGGAACAGGAAACGCTCACCAGTGATCAGGGAGGCCACTTCTTCAAACGCCCTCCAAGGCCTTAAGAGGCGCAAGCAGCGGCCGCAGACGCCCGCCTCAGGTCATCAGCCTGCCATCACCCTCAAGCACAGGGGCGCACACGGAACATGCTGTCCAGGCGACGATGACCGGCGTGCATCAGCCAGGGGTCCCCCACAGAGCCTCCACAGTCCCGCAGGGAGTCAGGCCCGACAGCAGGCCCTCTCCAGTCCCGCAAGGGCACCCAAAATGGCAGCGGTGGCTGTCGTGGCAGGCCAGCGTGCCCTCAGGGTATCCGCGTGTGTAGGGTCCAAACCCTCGAGTCACCGCCCCAGACCCCAGCGAGAGACAGAGAGGCTCCGGCGCAGCGCCAAGAGGGCACAGCAGATCTCTGTCAGGCAAAAGCCTCCCAGGGTCCAGGGAGGCCCAAGATGGCGCCCGCAATGATGCTGGTCAGGTCCCAGCCCTGCTGGGGTAGGCGTGTTGCCGCCCGCCGCCCTAGGCCGCAGGAACCATCAAGGGCCCTCCGAAGCCCAGCCTCACTCGCGGCATCACCCGGAGAGGGCCCGCAACTCAGCCAGGTCCCAGCGGTCCGCCCTCTCAGGTCGCGTTAGGCTGCTCCAAAATGGCGCCCGGGGGGGCCTCCGCCGATGTCCGCCCCCTCCGCTAACAGCACCGGAGGTCCGGGCCCCCGACTCGCCGCCGCGGGCAGCAAGATCTCCAGCGGGGTGCCCAGGAGGATCGCCGGGTAAGCGGAATAGGTCCCGGCCAGGCAGGTAGGCCCCAAGATCCGGAGGGCTCAAGATGGCGGTCTCGCTCACCCGGGACGGAGTCCACCGGGACGGGGCCGCACCCAACGCAACCAGCTCTCCGAGGTGAGCGCCAAGCTCCCAAAAGAAGCTCCGACTCTTCCGCCGGGCAGGCACCCCGGTCAGAGTCCTCTGCAGGCCCCCAGTGCCGCTGTAAAAGCTTAGATCGGTGGCGGCTGTCCGGAGCAGCGATGGCGTGCGTCTCACTCCATGTGTAGCGAGACCACGCCCACTTTTGCCTTTTTAAAGGGTGTTCTGATTAGGGCAATTTGCTGAGAGGTTACCTGGTCTTGTCTGCACTCTTTTTTAAACATTATTGTTTGCATACTCACTTGAGAGGGAAATCACAGTTTGGTAAGTATCCTTAAGAGCTTTCTTTTGTGATAGTATTTTTATCTTCACTTAGCCCCCCTCATTGTAATGGGATCTTTAGGAAGGGTTCACCTTAAGAATCGGTGTGGAGCAATCATTAGAAGAAAAAGTTAATTAGTTCTGGTAATTTTCTTTTTGATTAATATGTATTTTCCTTCACATTCGTTGACACCCTCTCACCTCCCCTTTCTGAGTGATTCAGAATTCACTTTTTAAATTTGTATACTTTGGCCCATGGAGTTATGTCTTTAGCGTCTGCAGGCCACAAAATAATCAAATATGTGACATTCTATATTGAATCCTTGATGCCACCCACCACCAAAGCTGAGGTAAGTCACTGAGCAATGGTGAATGGTACTATAAAATTTCCAGATCCAGTTTACATAAGTAAACCATGGGAAGACGCATATCCATGGGAAAGAACATTACTAAAGGTAGGAAACGTATACTACACTGCACTTGAATTTTAGCAGTCTAATAAATTTAACCACACACACACATTCCTTTCCTCAATGTACAGATATTTCTGTACCAACACGTCCTAATCCAGTCACATCTTCTAACTGATTTCCCAATCCAATCCAACCTCCCACGTTGCAGAGAATGTAATCCATTATATCTTTAGGTCATTTTGATAAATATCACCCTCTGACCACACAATGTAACCACTGCTTTTTGCCCAGATATGAAAAATGAATTGAGGGTTAGAGTGATCTAATACAATACTAAAATATCAATTGAAATATAACTTTAACTGTCTTTTGAAATGCTCTGGTGACTGATGATAAAGACTGCAAATCCTGAATTGTTATAATTGCCACTGAACACAAAAAAATAACCTTTTTATGGAGAGCTATGAAGTCCAATCGCACACCAGTTTCTCCAGTGAAATAATTTGTGCCATTGTAGCAGTGATTAAGAAGATTCCAACAGATGGGTGATTTGGGCAAAGGTCGGCAAGAGTCTCCTGGACCCCCAAATTTCAATAGGGTGCTGGCTTCCTTTAAACCTTCAGAACATGCATCATAATAATTTTGAAAGCCTGTAAAACACAACATAGAACTCTAATTGTTTTTACTGCCACAAAAAACAATTAAATAAACCATTACAAAGTTGATCAGCAATTCACCACAATAACATGAACCCCATAAACATTATATGTCAAAAGCAATGTGCAAAAATATCTCTCAAACATTTTGAACTATATCCGAGTACAGTCAACAACAAATCTGTTGAAGTTCAAGAAATGAAGAGAAGTAAATGAGGAAGAAGAAACAGTTCTTTATTCCAGTCATCCACTCTCCTCAATGCAGCTAACTCAACATTCTACTGTGGACTCCAGAAGGAGATTCCATTGTTAACAGGGAGGAGGGGGAACAAGGGAAAGGGAGGAACCAAGAAGAGGGGAAGGAACAGAAGGCCAACAGGGGAGCAGATATATAATACAAGAATAGACTACAACACATCTCCCTTCCTAGGGAGAAAGAGTAGGGTTACTCTACGTCAACAAGTCTGTCTCCGCTCCATGTTTGTCCATTTTCAAGTTGAACCACGTTCCTGCTTACCTTTAACCAATTGTTGAGGAGGTTGAAACTTACTCTGACTTATGTGTGATTTGGTGTTTTTTTTTTTTAATAGTACAGAGTTACCTGCCTTAAAGTTACGCTCCTTCACACCATGTTACTGATCATACCAATTCTTATACTTCAATTGGTGTTGAGTTTTCCTGTGTCCCTCCCAACCATTGGTTAATACACTCTTACCTCCACTCAACCATAATGGGTTCATCTTGGTGCCTGGTTCTCTCCCTCTCAAGGAAACAAACGGAGATATACCGGTGATAAGATTAGGTGAAGTGTGTTATGACCATACACATTCTCTAAGGGAATCATCTACTCTATGGCCATTTACAATGGCCAGTTGAATTTATTCTTTTATCATTCTATTTGTTCTTTCTACTAGACCGTTGGCCTTGGGACAATAGAGTGCAGTTTTCTCACGTTTAATATTCAATTCCTCTAAGAACTCTTTCATCTCCGCCGATGTAAATTGTACGCCATTGACCCTGACTAAAATTGCTGGGATTCCTTTGTTGCAAAAAACATTCCTTAAAAATGCAATAAGGTTGCTTGTTGTAGTAGATGGTGTAAATTTGAAATTTATCCAATGAGATGTATAGTAGACTAAAACAAACATGAACCTCCTTTGGGGTCCCAAACTCTCCATGGGACCAATTATGTCAATAGCCAATTTGCTCCATGGCACGACAGGTAATTCTACAGGAGATAAGGCACCTCTACGCAAAATCTTGTTCTTATCACTTTTCGCACAGCTGATGCATTCCTTGACTTTTTCCTCCACCATTGAATCCATTCTGGGGAACCAGAAGCAACTTCTTACCTTGTTCTTAGTGAGGTTTCTGCCTAGGTGCCCTTCATGGGCCAAATCTATGATTTTGTTCCTGAGGTCGAAAGGAGGTACAATTTTTTCATTACGATAAACTTTGTCATCAATTAACCCAAGTTCAAACCTCACTTCCCAAAAACCTTTCAATTCATATACAACATCTCTACATTTTTCAGGCCAACAATTCACAATCAAATCCTTGAGAATATTCATATTGACATCCTTTTTCATACTCTCCTCCCATTCTGCATTGGTCAAAGCAGGAAGTTGAATGGCCAGGATGGGTACATCTAAGTGTTCATCCTGAGTAGATTGTTCTAATGGTGACCTTGAGAGGTAATCCGACACTCAATTTTCATCACCAGGCAAATATTCTACCTTGAAACAAAAATTCCCAACCCTAGGACCCACTTGGATACACGTGGAGAACTGCACTGAACCGTCTTGGACGAGAACATGAATGTTAAGGGTTTATGGTCGGTGCGGATGGTAAATCTGGTACCCCATAGATAGAATTTGAAATGGTTAATGGCTCAAAAGCATGCTAGGGCCTCTCTCTTGATAACCGAGTAATTACGTTCAGCTCAACTTAAACAACGGGAATAAAAGGCTATAATGGTTTCGCCAGCCTCCTCTCTCTGGGATAAAGAGGCCCCAAGACCTTTGTTGGATGCATCAGTGGTTAAAATAGTTTTTCTTTAAGGATCAAAAGATCCCAAAGCCGGTGAATGAATAATCTCTTTCTTTATTTAACATGTACACCGTTCTGCTGTGTTTTTCTTCCCAAGTGAATTCCTTGTTTTTCTTCAACAACTAACAGAGGCTTTCACATTATTTCTGAAAATTCTTAACAAATTTGGCCATGTACTTGAAAAGGCCTAAAAAAGATTTGAGCTCCTCTTTGTTATTAGGGTATGGAGCATCACTAACAGCTTAGATTAAACTGTATTTAGGTCTAAAACCTTCCTGGGAAATTGTGTGACCAAGGTAGTCTATCGATCTTACTCTGATCTTACATTTCTCAAGTTTTACTATTAATCCTGCTTCAGAAAGCCTCTCACATACTGTTCTAAAAATTCTGTCATGTTCATCAAAAGATGACTCATAAATCATTATGTCATCCTGAAAACAAAGGGTGCTAGTGAAACCCTTGAGGACTTGCTGCATAATTTTTTGAAAGACTGTCGCAGCAGAGGCAAGTCCGAAGGGCATCCTCACAAACATATAAGCTCCTCAGGGAGAAGTGAAAGCCGTAAGTGGTCTGGACTCTGGGTGGAGTTCCACCTGGTGATATGCCATAGATAAATCAATGACAGAGAAATATTTGGCCTCCCCCATCGTGCTCAGTATCTCGTTTATATTGGGGAGAGGAAATCTCTCCACGCAAATATTTTCATTGAGGCTGCGCAGGTCTACACACAGGCGAATTCCCTCTCCACCAGCTTTGGCTGCTATAATCATGGGTGCCAACCACTCAGAGGATTCTATGGGTTGGATAACACCCATCTCACATAATTTGTCTAATTCCTTCTTGAGAGGCTCTCTCATAAGGAGAGGAACCAGACGAGGTTTTTGTACAATGTTTAGCTCCATGTTTGACTTTTATTTTATGTTGGAAATCTTTCAACAAGCCAAGATCATCAGTAAATAATTTAAGAAATTCATTACATAAAGTAGTGTTAATAGTGGAACACTCGACAAGAATAACCTGGTCTTTGTTGTTAGGGTCAAGTATGATGCCCAACTCCTTCTGATGCTGCCAGCCTAGAAGATTAGAACCTTTCTCGACAATGTACACCTTCCCCACAGTGTATCTCCCTTTTAAAGTTTATGTGTACTTTCACCATTCCCACCAGAGGAATACAATCTTTAGTGTGCCCCTCTTGTGAAATATCAGGTTCACATATAGATACATCCAAGACTCAGAGCACATCTTTGTAGTCTGTGGACCCAATTCACAAAAGTAATCTGAGACAAAATCCTAACTTTACGACTTTTCGGTATTCACAAAGGCATTTAGGAGTAGTAAAGTTAGGATTCCTAACTTTACTACTCCTAAACTGAGACAAAATCCTAACTTTACGACTTTCAGTATTCACAAAGGGCATTTTGGAGTAGTAAAGTTAGGAATCCTAACTTTACTACTCCTAAATGCCTTTTGTGAATACCGAAAGTCGTAAAGTTAGGATTTTGTCTCAGATTACTTTTGTGAATCTGGCCCAGAGTGATTAAGTAATGTGAACGGAGAACAAGAATATGCGAACATTTCTACAGGCTTATGAAGGAAAACTGTGCATTTGGGATTGTTAGGATTGGAAGTACACTCTTCATTTTTTACTTGGAACACAAATTTCTGGTGTTCACCATCAAAATTAATAACTTTAACTTGGTTGTTTTCCCCATCCCTACACACACTGGCAAAGTGTCCTCTTCTGTTGCATTTTTTACACATAGCACTACGGCCAGAACACTGCAAACTATTAGCCAGGTAGTTACTACTACCACATCTGAAACATTTAAGTCCGGTACTTTCCTTTATAGGTTTGTTAACAGTTACATCTTTATTTTTCACTTTAAAGATTTCTTTGTGTACTTCCCCATCTTGAACGGAAGCTACTATCTCATCATTAATTTGTATTTCTTTCATGCATTTAGCCGTGTGTTCAATAGATTGTGCTAAAGTAATTGCCTCTCTGATTGTGGGGTTCTTCGCTAGCAACTTCTCTTGGATCCTGCTATTATTAGTGCATCTAACTAACTGATCTCTTATAAGAGAATCATTAAGCTCCCCAAAGCCGCAGAGTTTAGTCAGTCCCCTCAATGCTGCTACATAGTTGATAACTGACTCGTGTTTACCTTGCACACGACTAAAGAATTTATGTCGTTCTAGAACTACATTGACCTTGTCCCCAAAGTGCATTTCTAATTTCAGTAGTGTGACACTAAATACATCTTGTTCATCCTCATCCTCGAAATCAGGTTCTGGTAATGTCTCATATATCTTGCGACCATGAACTCCAACGTTATGTAAAAAATATGTTGCTTACGCAATAGAGAAATTTTTTCTCCCCCATAGCAATTAAATAAGATTCAAACAATTTTATCCAGTCTTTCCAATGAACTTCTGGTTCATCAATTTTATTCAAGAAAGATGTGAGGTGACTGATCCCAGTATTTGCCATGTTTTATAAGAAAATACACTTGGTACTAAAAAAAAAAAAAAAAGAATACTTCAATACAAATCCCACAATATAGAAGGAATTACTACTATATAATGAATGAAATACTTTGCATATTATAATACATAAACCAAAAGAATTCCTTGGTACAAGAGGTGCACAATATGAGTTTAAAAATAAGTATGGGGGCTAAACAAAGTCACAAAAATAGGCAGGAGAGGGGAGCAGGCACAAAAGTAATATTCTGAATGATACTTGATCTGGTGAATATGTGGTGTGTGTGTCACTGTGGAGCAAGTGACACACAGTTGAGGGCAGTGTGTCACCGAGGATAACAATGAGTAATTAAAGGTGTCAGTGTCACCGTGTATAAAGGACACACTAGAGCGGTGTGTGTGTCGCTGTGCAGATGAAGATGCAAACGTGAAGAATATGAATAAAGCTTACAGACACTGAACAGAGGGGAAACAAAAGCGGTGTTGCCACCTATGGCGTTAGAGGCTGGAGGGTGGAGGCTCTGGATCCGTAGAAACAGACTGCGTCAAGCTGAGGCTGCGCTGAGGTGATCAGCGTCGCTGAGGCCCTTGTATACGGAGAAGCGACTGCACGTAGTAAAGACGTTGACAACAGCCGTCGCCGAGAGGCTGGAGCGCGGAGCTCTAGATTCGTAGAAGCAGACCGCGTAAACCTGAGGCTGCGCTGGGATGATCAGCGTCGCTGAGGCCCTTGGATACAGAGAAGCGGCTGCGCGTACTAAAGACGCTGACAACATCCGTTGCCGAGGTTCCAGGAGGCGGGGATGCGGCTGCTCGAAGATCAGATGATCATCTAGTGCAGCTTCCAAGGCACATAAGTGAGGCTGTGTATGCTGCGTAGGCTGCGGGGGAGTGCAGGAACCTACGATGACGAAAATCTGAAAAGGGCTCCTCGGGGCAGCAGTAACAAAAGAAGACAGAGCAGACCACGTCCCACAGCCTTCCCAGGATAATGCGCCTCCGCTCTCGCTAATGCGTGCCACCAAAATGCGACACTCCAGAGCAGAGATGAAAAATGAGGAAAACAGGAACACCGTCTGACAGGCTACTTGGGCCAACAAGTTCCACTACAAGAACTGTACAAGACAGGTCCTCACTACTTCAGCAGGATCCCAACGATGCGTGACTTCTCAGGAATGGCAAACAAATTTAAGAGTCACGCCAAGTAACTACTTCATGGACAGCGCCAAGAAAAGTCATAGGAGCGCCTGTCCCGATGAAGATACAAAATCCCAGCTTGGAGAGAGCACTGAAAGGGGAGATGACTGGCTGCCCCCTGCGCAGGAATCGTCGCCAGTGTTGAAGTTCAAGAAATGAAGAGAACTAAATGAGGTAGGAGAAACGGTTCTTTATTCCAGTCATTCACTCTCCTCAATGCAGCTAACTCAACATTCTACTGTGGACTCCAGAAGGAGATTTAATTGGTAACAGGGAGGAGGGGGAACAAGGGAAGGGGAGGAACCAAGAAGAGGGGAAAGATCAGAAGGCCAATAGGGGAGCAGTTATATAATACAAGAATAGATTACAACACACAACATATAACTCTAATTGTTTTTACTGCCACAAAAAACAATTAAATAAACCATTACAAAGTTGATCAGCAATTCGCCACAATTACTTGAACCCCATAAACATTATATGTCAAAAGCAATGTGCAAAAATATCTCTCAAACATTTTTAACTATATCCGAGTACAGTCAACAACAAATCCTATTAGAACAACAATCTAGTATTAAAACAAGAAACTAAAAATCTACTATTGCTTTAATTTGTATTTGCAGTATGTAACCTTCTCCTGACAGGATAGTGACAAACTAGAGAAGTATCTTTCAAACATGGATGGCAAAATGCATAATTTAACAATTCATAGTGGGGGAAATCCACTGATGAGGCAGAAAAGGCAGAAAGAAGAAGAAAATAACTGTGTTTGGATAGAAAATGGAAAAAAAAAAGAAGTCAAACACTAAGTAACTGAGATCATTTTTGGAGCTAAATCTCTGCCACCCATTCAGTCAGAAGTTAAGGAGGTGAGGGGAGTAATTTCAGTGCAGAACAAATGACACAGGACAGCAATCTGTCTCTTCTATCGCCAATGTCAGAACAGGGAAGAGAAGCTTTGCACCTCACTGTAGTCTGATTTGCTGATTCCTTCAGATCAGACAAAGGTTGTTTTTCCAAGGCCAAATATTAGGTTTGTTTGTTTCAGTTGTGGAAGGAATAACATACATTGCTTACAAAAACAAGGAACGCACATGAAAGCACAGAATAGGTAGGTCGAAGACCAAAGAGACAGATCTGGGAACACGGTTAATATCTGAATTGGTCAGCAATGATCAAGCAAAAACAGGATGGAAACGGGCTGCCTACCGGAAGTGATGGGGATTAGCACAATACATGGCCACTCTTCCTGTGACCGGAATCTGCCAGACTGCTTATTAGGGCTTTCAATATTTTCCAGATCTCCAGGGCTCTCTGAATGGCCATGAGGGGGATTAGTGCTAAAGTATGCAAAAGAATGGTGTACAATGGTGTCTTGGAAGGACTACTTGAGCGAACATAATATGCTTTCTGCAGCCAATCACGGATTCATGCCCCCATTTCATCCTTGTCCCTTTCTGTTAAAAATATGGATTTTTTTGCTGCAGGTTTTATGAGTCTTGAGTTGGCATGGGGCCAGGACGGGAGAAGTGATAGATCGGAAGCAGTCAGATTAACAGGGGGAGCAGCAGGGAAAAATCCACATGCCAGTGCCACCAGGCTCAATTTCACCAATGAGAGAGTCAGTGTCTGAGGCGTTCTGAGTGCCAACTTTATTACACTCATTTCCCCACCACTCTAGTGCCCAGTGAAGCATGCTGGCCATGCCCAAACCTGCTGTCATTGTCTGTCTCGTCTGCAAAGATTTCATGCACTGTTGAATAAAAGTGGCTCTGGTAATCACCTGACATCATCAGAATGCAACGAGTTATACTTTCTGCTATTAGAATATGAGATGATGTAAGAGCAGTGAATGAGCAAAGACCCCACCTAAAACTCCCATGACACTAGGCGAATTAGATGCAGATTTTGTTATTGAGCTATTCACGGTCACTGCATGGAAGTCAACACCTGCAGACTGCCAACCTCACAGTCCTCTTAGTCAAAGCCAAGGGCAGACCCAGGTTTGCCATCCTTTTGGACATGCCTTAGACTGGCCAGGTTCTGCCACCTCTTTGCTACATTTCACTCTCCTAAGTGGTGATCAAAACACTAAAAGTCTAGACTTTCAGTTCTCTGTCAGGGTGTCACAGAATGCAACCAGGATCCCTCTTTTAAATCTACCATTCAGAAAGAAACTCCTATCACTGGCGTCTGGATCCCTAATGGTGGGGTCCTGATGACCACTAATTGAATTTAGCTTTCTCTGATCAGCCTGTACAATTCTGTTGCTTGCAGCGTGCTTCCCTTAGGGGTGGGAAGGGGGAGGTTAAGGACAGTTTATTTTCTGACTAGTTCTTCTTCTTTTTGAAGATTATGGTTAATTTTTCTTGGAAACAAAATAAAAACCTATTCAGCTCTAAATTACCCTCCCACCACTTCGGTCATGGCACCTCAGAGTATAATAGTACTCACCTTTGCACACAAACTGTGTGTGACGCATTCTATGCAACTGGATAAGTTGTTCCTAACAACTGGTTCCTTAATAAGATTTCGTTTAACCACCACTGATTACCCTGCACAGGCATACTTCCTGCTATCCAGTTTATGGTTCAAATGAGTAGAAATTGGTCAGATATAGTTAGGGGGTGTGATCGATCTATTACACCATATAGACTAGGAGCGTACCCATCCATATGTGATTCAAGTGAGCATAAGTGAGGAACTACAGAGTAGTGAGAAAAATTAGTTGTGAGTGGGTGCTAATAATTCCATAATTTTATGAATCCCCTTGGCATGTCTTGCCTTCACCTAACAATGCTACTGATCAGTATTTGTTTTGTATTTTATCTACAGTGGCAGACATCAGAAGGTTAGATTTTGTTTTCCCGCCTATTATAAAGGGTCCTGTGGCTGTACAGTATTTTTTCTATAGTCTTCCTAAGGTAACGTTCCTGCCCATGTATTTGGGACACACAATAATGCAACGGACAAATTAAGCTTGTTAAGTGTACCGTTAAGCAGGACACACCAACCTCTCCTTATCAGTAGACCTTAAACTATATCAGGAATATTTGAAAGGAACAAGGCTAACCCTGTTTTTTGTTTTTGGTTTAGGCGAGCTATGTAGTTCCGGAAAATGTTTAAATCTCAATCAATCCTGACGGCTTGGGGGTGTGGCCAAGCACAATGGCTGACCGCATGCTCTGAACTGAGGCTCCGCCATTCCCTGTGTAATCTGACGACATCCTGCGCTTCTGAGGCCACGGTCGGGCTCTGGGATGGTGCCCTTCCATGGTGGTGACCTCCTGCATCGAATGGGGGAGCTAGCCGGACTTGAGGAGTGGTGGTGAGATGGCGCCCACAGATATGGGAGGCCCGGCCGCATGCGACTCGAATCAAGAGGGCAGCCTTGTGTGAGCCCTGAAAGGTGAGTGGTCTGATTACCAGAGGCAGAGCAGCTGGTGAGAGCCCGATCCTCAGTGTGGGTGAGTGATGAGACCAGGTCAGACAGCCACAGAGCATGATACGGCTGCCGGGGAGAGAGAGGCCGGAGCTCAGCTCGTGAGGGCTGTGCTTGCCCTGACAAAGTTGCCCACTTGGGTTGTGGCAGTTCCCACCCCCCCACAGTCCCCCCGTTCTGGAGAACTTCGGGCCTCCCCCGTTAAGCGGTGGTGTGGAGGTGAGAAGAGGCCAGGCCGCATCTGCGGTGAGAAAGGGGCGACAATTGCTACTGCGACCAGATGGAGTGGCCCTCGCCACGTAGAGGCCGTGCAGCAGCCAGGGGCCTGCACCTGTTGGTGATGGGGCAGTGCAGCTGGACAAGGCGTCTGCGGACAACAGCTGCAGCTTCGGAGAATAGCGAGGGTTGGTGCCCCGGATCTGCAAGTTGGGGCAACCCACTTGGAAGAATCGGCAGCCGTGGCAGCGGTCTCCCTGTGAGTGATGGAAGCGAACGCCTGGACCTGCCTCTGTGCTCTGGGGACTCTGGGCCGGAGTGAAAACCTTTGCTCCCTGCCTTCCAGCCTGGCTGTGGGTTCCGCCGGACTGATCGAATCTCTGAGGAGCCCCCGCTGCGGTGGGTGTGCTGGTGTGGGGGCTAACGTGAGCCTGTTGGGATCGGGCCCCTCCCTCTTTGCTGGTGGTGGCTTTTCGGTCAGCTGTGATGATGGGACTCTGGCTGATGGCGCCTGGGGGGCCTCTCGCAGGATCGATGTTCTGGGATGATCCTGGCTGCACCAGGCCCTGATGTCGGCTGATTTTTTCTTGGGCCGGCAATCTGACCCAACAGTGAGCATCCTGAGACTGCGGGGCCTGGGTGTGGCAGGGACATGGATTGACTGGCCTTCGCCCTGTGGCCTCAGGCAGTTAAGGCGCTGTGTGGCCTGTGGATGCTGGAGCCAACGTTCAGGGAGTGAGTGAGCCCGATTTATTTTTCCTGCATGGCGGTAGCTGGACTGATCAGAGTGGGAGGCTTTCCGGAACGAAAGAGTACCTTGTGTGCTGGACGTACCCTCCACTGAGTGGCTGGTGGTTGGGGGCCTGGACAGTCGCCACGGGCCGGGATAGGTCCCCAGGTGGCAGCAAACTACAATGGACCAATATACGGAGTCTCCCAGATCTGCGCTCCATTGCTCTGGGATCAACAAGGGGGGATCTTCGGGCCGTGGGAGAGCCCATGGGCACCCAGATCCTTGCAGCCATCGCGTCCACAAAACAGGTGCTGGAGGGATAGACTGATTCCATCTCCATAAAGGTCAGCCTCCTGCATGCGGATGTCAGAGGGTTTACGGGAGACAGTAACAAAGGTCGAGAGTGAGTCTACCGAAATGACAGAACTTCAGGCTTCTTTCCAAGCATTGACTGACAAAACAAAGCAGCTTGATGATCCCCTGGAGGACTCTGAGGGTAGGGCTCAGAGGAGCAACTTGAGATTCATAGGATTTTCTGAGGACAGGAGGGACCCTCTCCTGAAGCATTTCTGGAATGTTGACCCCTCTCAATTGTGTACCTCCTTTGTGATAGAACAGGTGCACTGGATGTTAGCGCCCTGGCCACTGCCAAGAGCCCTGCCACAGGCCATGATAGCGAAGGTCCTTAACTACAGTGATCGAGACAATATCCTGCAACTGGCCCGAACACATGGTGATCCTACCTATGAGGGAAATCCGACCTGAATATTCCCTGACTATACAAGCAGGGTGCAGGCCCTGAGGCGCACAATCCTGGCTGCCAAGCAACAGCTCCATTCTTTGACATCAGGCACATGCTGCTATTCTCTGCCAAGCTCTGTGTGGTGCATGGTGGTCGATCGAAATTCTTCACAAGTCCGGAGGAAGTATGGAGATGGCTCGACATTGTACACCCGCAGAGAACAGACCGTGTGCCAGGAGGTCCAGGGGCCTGAGTAGAGGCAAGCAGTCCAGGCCAAGCAGCTCTGCTTAAAGGAGACAATGAGGCATTTAGACAGCTGCAGGTGGCCCCCGTGTAAAGGTGCAGCAGGATGGCACGTTGGCTGTTGCAGTGCCCAACTCTCAGGGAGATGCTTTGGGCGGTGATGTTGACGATGCTCAAACACAGACCGCTGCTCCCTAACAGGATTATGACCTGTGGAACACGTGTGGGGCTTCAGAGGGCCCTGTACAGCTCAACCCTGTACTGCAGGGAATATGCCCCTTTTTTGGTCCTTGAGACAGCAACTGCTGGTCCTTGGGCTCCTTTATATCCCAGGGCCGCATATTATCTTGGAGGTTACTGCACGGGGTGGTGGGAGCGTCACATTGTGTCACACCCTCCCACTTCTTGTTTGTTCCTTAATATTATTGGTTTTTCTTTACAGATTTGTGCTGGGTCTCCTTATAGGGTGGGGATAGGGTTTCGGGGGATCCAGGTGTGCGAGCTCATGACTGGTTCCGGCTGGTGTGCGACTAGTAGTCTTGCGGGGGCCTTTGTGTGTTCCACAAATTTCTTTGTGTTACTTGTTTGCAGGCCTTTGCTGGGTTGTAGATGCAACTTTGCCATTGTGAGGATGTGATACTAATTGGGATCTCACATGGGAAAACAACTCTGGAATGAAAGGTTTGTGTTTACCCGTGTGGTGGGGTGTGTGATTCTTTTGGTTATGTTAGTGTTCTTGGTTTGAAATGGTACAAGGCAGAACATATTTACAGGCAGAGCACATGCACACAGACGCCTGCAAGGCAGGCGAATGCGCCAGGATGATGGATTTTGTTTCCTACACCCGTCCCGGGGAAACGATGGGCGGTGGGGCAGAGGTGCTTGCTGCTTGGTGGGGGGGGGGTGGGCAGGGTGACCTGAGAACCTATGGCAGGAGAAGTGAAAATTCTCACTTGGAATGTGAGGGTTTGTAGGACTGCACAAAACCTTACAATGTCCATACTTACCTTCAACGTCATCAGGTGGGAATAGCCCTTCTTCAGGAGGCCCAACCACATTGACCCTGAGATGGATAAACTAAAGAAGAAATGGAGGGATTAATTATACACATCCACTTATTCCTTCTATTCGAGGTGGGTAGCTATATGGATTGCCGAAGGGCTGCCTTACTGGTTGAGGGAGGTATGTGCATATGTTGAGGGCCATTATCTGTTTCTCTCAGGAGCGTTGGATGGCAGGGACATAAGGTTTTTGAATGTATATGCACCTAACTGTGATGATAGGTGATTTTTTGGAAAGGTGCTGGATATGCTTATGCCAAGCATAGAGACACCCCTCCTGTGGGCAGCTGACTTTAATTGTATTTTATATGGAGATGTGGACAGGTTCCCCTGTAAGTGCAACACAAAACTGGGTATGTCTAGGGCGCTGGAGGAGGCAATGGCTAGGGTGGATTGTATTGATGCATGAAAAGCTATACATCCTTCAAGACTGGAGTACACATACCTTTTAGACATGCATGACATGTATAGTAGACTACAGAGAATGCTTGTAGATCGGGAACTGGCTGACCAGGTGGTTGTAGTGGAGCACCTGGGTCGGTTTTTGTCCGATCGCGCTGCGGTGCTCATGACATACGCGAGGCCCTGTCTATTCCTACGTGTCGCCTGAGTCCAGAGGTGCTGTGGGATGGTGCTTTTTGCTCAGATATCCTGGAGGTCCTAGAGCGCTTCTTTGAGGGCAATTTGGAGTCCACAGGTAATGGGGCTAACGAATGGGATGCCCTCATGGCTGTCCTACGAGGGTGTGCCTCTCTAAGTCGTATAACATTACGATGAGGCGACGTTACGCCCCAAACCACTGGCACAGCCGATACTGGCTCTGTATTAATTCCTTTATCAATTATTTTCCATTTTTCCACATTTATCTCCAAAAATCATCCATACATTTGTTAATTTTGAAACTGTTCAAATCCGCATGCAAGGAAATGCATTTTCCAAAGATACTCATGTTCTAGTTGGGCCATCCGAACCGCTATACAAGAACACGTACAAGCGCAGGTTCATCATAGCAGTTTATTAAAAACCCAATGCATTTCAGGCCACTCAGGCCCTTCGTCAGGGGTAACTGAAAATGACAATAAAACATATATTATTGTTCCATTCCTCCATGCTTTTACAAAAAAAATATTGTTTAATATTAATTGCATTACTCTTCTCAGTCACTGGCTTTCATTAAAATTCAGTAATACACTTTGCAACATTTCCATGAGCCACCTCTTAATATTTCTGGCAGAACTAGATCCCTTCCCTTTGCTTAGTTTCATATAACTTAGTGTCAATCCATTTCTGCCTCCCATCTCGTAAACACTTTCACTCCCCCTCCCATCATTCTCCTCCATTCATACACCCTCCATTCAAACCCCTCATCTCCCTGAGGAGATCAGAAGAGGGTGAGATTGAACCAGTTTGTTGTTGTTAATTAATGAGGGGTTTGACACTAAGTTATATGAAACTAAGCAAAGGGAAGGGATCTAGTTCTGCCAGAAATATTAAGAGGTGGCTCATGGAAATGTTGCAAAGTGTATTACTGAATTTTAATGAAAGCCAGTGACTGAGAAGAGTAATACAATTAATATTAAACAATATTTTTTTTGTAAAAGCATGGAGGAATGGAACAATAATATATGTTTTATTGTCATTTTCAGTTACCCCTGACGAAGGGCCTGAGTGGCCTGAAATGCATTGGGTTTTTAATAAACTGCTATGATGAACCTGCGCTTGTACGTGTTCTTGTATAGAGGTTCGGATGGCCCAACTAGAACATGAGAATCTTTGGAAAATGCATATCCTTGCATGCGGATTTGAACAGTTTCAAAATTAACAAATGTATGGATGATTTTTGGAGATAAATGTGGAAAAATGGAAAATAATTGATAAAGGAATTAATACAGAGGCAGTATCGGCTGTGCCAGTGGTTTGGGGCGTAACGTAGCCTCATCGTAATGTTGTTTAGTTTAATACGTGTAGTTTGGGCTAGGCACGTTCCCACTGAGCACGCAACGTTGAATATGGAAGTTTAAATCATGGAATTAAAACACAAGAGACGGTGTGCAACCCGCATTTATGTGTTATCTCTAAGTCGTATGCCATCAAACATCAGCTGGGAACGGAGCTACGGGCTAAGAAAGATATGTTGGCTGGCCTTCAGCGGGAGGGCAGGGGGATTCCATGCTGCAGGGTAAGATAGTGGAGGCTAAGCAGAAAGTGGGGGAGACTTGGGACAGGTTAGATAAATTTACGCTGAAGGAATACAGGCAATTGTTGCATAGAGAGGGTGACAGACCCGGCCGCCTCTTGCCGTGGCTCCTCGATAGGGAAAAACCAGCCACAGACTCGTCTCAACACATGTTGCGATTAATAATGAGCTGCAACAATATTTGGGGCAGCTCTATCAGGGACGTGAGGATTGTGCTGCCATTGACGTGCAGGAGTTCCTGGCAGGGCTGGACTTGCTGAAGTTGCAGGATTTACAAAGGGAAGCACCGGACCTGGCACTGACCAAGGAGGACATACAGGAAGTGATAGAGGCCATGCCAAGATACAAAGTGGATGGGCACGCAGAGAGAACACCCTTTGACACAGTGACTGGCACTGTCAGGAGCTCACACTGCCTTCAGCCTCACGCCAGCCGGGCCTCGTCATGAAAACACACCCGGGTGATGACAGCAGTCACAGCGGGTGATTGAGGAGAGAGAGAGGAAGTACCAAAGGAGGGAAGGTGAGAGGGAGGGTGAGAGAGAGAGCTTGGGGAGGGGGGAGAAAGAGAGAGAAGAGGGAGAGAAAGGATTGCGTTTATATTTTTTGGCCAGGGCTGATCTTGGCGCTCAGTCTGCTGCTCAGTGACATGTGTGCCCTGCAGCATGAAGTAAAGCGTGTTAAATTTAACAAGGACAGGGTCCCTGGTGGATGTGTTGCGCACTCTTTAGAGAAGGCATCAGTCTTTGTACTTGTAAAGTTAAGGACGTGACAAGAAGACCTGAAAACGCCAATAGCTCGGAGGTCCGCCATTGCCGAGACCTTTTGACTTTGCCAATGCTTGTTTTGGGCACTGGCAGGTTAAGTGATTTGCCCAGTATCACAGGATGTGAAACAGACGCCGAGCCTCGAACCTGTTTTCCTAGCTCCAGAGTCGGCAGCTCAGGCCCTTACACCACAATTACATGCAAACAGAGGGAGGGAACAAACCCCCCTCACTCAGTACCTTTCCCGACTCCAGCCCTCCCATATTGACAACTCACCTCAGCAGATCACACGGCACGCTCACTTCACTCAGCACTTCGCCTGTCTGTGTCTGGCATCCAGGGCTTATGTGGTCGTCCACACCCAGTGCTTAAAATTTGAGCCAGTGCTTTCGGTGCTCCGCACCGGCACCTTGTGTCAGCACCGGGGCTATGACAGTCTGCCACATGGTGGCGCTGTCCTGCTAATTTCGGTATGAATACAACAGCGGTTTATTTGTTCAATTTACATTAACAATGACTAATACCTGCCTCCCAAGCCAGTGAAGTCAGAAGTGCGTCATCCAGTCGGGGTGGTCAGCCGGGGGCAGCCCCAGGCCAGAACACCCTTCAGTCACCTCCACCCAAAGCGATGGTGAGAGGTTGCAGGAGGGAGGGATAAGGGCCGGAGCCTAGCCTTCGTCTCCCTGGTTACACGATAGATGTGCTGCAGCCTCCTGTAGGTGTGTGAAGTACCTTCCTGCCCCGAATCCCTCTGCCAACACCTTGTGCATCCTCTTGCCAACTCCGCCCCCGTGCTTGCACCCCGGTCCAGGCTGCAGCCCTCGGACTACAGTAGAGCTCTTCCCGTGATCCCTGGAGCTTTTCTCCTGCCAGGGCTCTGTCCTGCCCGCTCCCACACATTCCTGCGGTGGGGGCTGTTATAGTTATCTTTCCACAGCCCGCAGGAGTTCCTCTCTTCACATGTAGTGTTTCAGGGCCATCGAAGGGGTGGGGGACAGCAGCCCCCACTGAGGCCTGGGTACCCCTGTCTGCATGGGGGGTGGTCGGTCTCCTAGAACTGCCCCTGGATCTAGTGCTGCCTTTTAAGGACATAGACGAATGGTAGATGAAACTCCCCGAATGCAACTTTAAATGTAAATTGTGCATTACAAAGCATAGAAGGTTGTATTATTGAAAACCTACAAACAGCGTAATGCTGGCTCAAAAGGGGGTGATGAGTGAGGGAGGGGCTCCCTTGGGCGTAAGAGCCCGAGAGAGAGAGAGGGGGTAGTATGGGGCCTCCAAACCCAGAGCACACTGCATAATGCACAGCACTTATTGTGACTTCTGTGACCAGATAGATTGAATTGCCTGTTGGCTTTCCTCAGGATCCTCTTGCGTTGTTTCACTTCCTTACTAAACCCCAGTTGGTAATGGCCTTCCTTCTTGTAGGTGCCTTGGTGCTTATCTGTCATTTTCCTTGCAGTAGTAGCTGTAGTAGTAGAAGTATCTTCAGAAGACTACTCAAGAGTTGGCTCTTTCCTACACAACCACCACACTAAGACACAAATGTACAGCATATCCCTGTGTATATAAACATTTAATTTGATCAGATCTAGATATGTGTATTTCTTGATATACATGTGCATATGTACCTATGTATCTATATATTTACTTTACTTTGACTCTCTCCAATGCACTACCCTATGTTTCACCATATACCTCTCTCAATATACCCTCTACCTCCACTCTCTGACTCATCGCAAACCCCATTCTACTACTATGATCCCCAGAATAACTCTTTCTAGACTCTTCCCTCCTCTGTCCCTCCTTGGATCACCTCAAACCTCATTTTAATACTATGATCTCCAAAACAACCCTTCTAAATTCTTCCCTCACCTATCCCTCCTTTGACTCATCCCAAAACTCATTTTACTACTATGATCTACCTAATCCATTTCTAGAGATTCCTCCCTCTATCTCTCCTTATATGCATCCCAAACCTCATCTTACTGCTATGATCTCCAAATAAACACTTTGTAGGCGCTTTCCTCTTCTATCCCCCCATTATCCTTTTCAATCCAACTAACCGACTCACATGTCCACCGCTCAAATTAACTCAATTTTCACTATATTAATACACCACTAATTCTTTTTGGGTTCTGGAGTAGGGTGCCACTTGCCGAAAAGCGCTTTGACGCCTCGTCAGGGGTAGTAAGTGCTATATAAATACAATCACAATACAAAGTTAAGGGTCCGGACGGGTTCCCCATGGAATTCTATGTTGCCTATGCTGATGTGATGGCTGAGAAGCTGCTGGAGGTTTTACAATAAGGCAGGGGAGAGAGGGGTACTCCCCTTAACCATGAAAGAGGCTCTTATAGTCATGCTTCCTAAGCCGGATTGGGACCCAGAGAAAAAAAGAGTCCGACCACCCGTTATCCATGATTAATGTGTGTCCGAAAATTCTTTCAGAGATTCTGGTTAATAGACCGGGGGCAATTGGGCAGCTTGTACAAGTCGACGTGTTTCGGCTCTTTAGGACATGGGAAGAAGAGAAAAGCCTGCAAAGTAATGCTTTGAAAATGTAGCTTCCATACTAGGCGCCTCTCAACTGGCAAAGTGCACCCTACCACCAAGTCTCTACAATAGACCCAGTGTATACCCCTCTACACAAAGAAATTGTCAGAACTCACAACCACAGACAACCATGTGATAACTACCATCATATGCAGGGGGGCGTCATAGTCTGTATATATGTTTTTAATAGTCGTTCCAGGTCCGTGGCTATACCCTTGTACCAATCCTATAGACGCATGTGGTTTTTAGCGCCAAAGTGCCTAAGGCTCATATCAATCTCGGTGTTTCAACCAAGGCAAACGTGCCTATGTGTAACATCCATAAGTGAAAAGGGCAATGGTGCTCTAAAAATGTAAGTACTCACAAAGAAGGAATCACAGAAACTATTCCTTGATTCTATGTACGTTCCGTTGCATATCGAAACGCTAGAGGCACAACAATACCCATCGGGCAGTTTCGAAGCAGGTCGAGGTAAATACTGCCTATAATCCTGGTAGACGACCGCCGAAGTCAGTTGCCTGGATCAAATGCACAAGGCAAAACTCAAGGGAGAAGAACTTTCCTTCGAACCTGTAGGAGACCATGCTCCGATCTAGGAAAAAAGGAAAGGGAAATGGAAAAAGGGAAAGCACCACAGACCTCACACTGAACGGCGTACAAGGACAACTCTATACATTATTGTGAAAGACCTAAGAAGAAGTGAATGTGCCGCTCTTACCGTGCTTCGGGGGTACTTTTACTAGCTCCTAGCCGTCAGTGTGGCTAAGGTCCGAACAAATGCGGAAGGACGCCCATGTGAGAATAAGCATGCGGGGCGGAAGTGATTCGTTTGTCATGTGATTCGCCATGGAAGCGTGTCGGCCATCTCAAAGTGGCCAAGAAAGTCTAGTGTTAAAACAAGTGGGTTATTCAAGGAAATCTGTGTGACTAAATCTATAAGTGCCCCTGCACAGTGGTATAACACTTGGAAGTAATGTAGAAAAAAAACATGTGTATCACATTGTGTAATAAAGTGAACTATATTAATAAATAAATAAAAGCCTGGATTACTTCATACCAATGCGAATGGAAACCTTCATTGCTTATGAATAGTTAAAAACATTTATATATAAACAACAATTGCAAATAGTATAAGTGTGTATCATAAACTTTGCTTAAAAAAACAACTAATCCCAGTTATCGCCAAACTGCTCAACTATGCTGACAGGGACGCAGTATTGCAATTTGCTAGATTGCACAAAAACAAACTTATCTTTGATTCCCGGTCAATAATGATATTCCCGGACCACACCCGCCTAGTGCAACAACAACGCCAATCCTTCATGGCAGCAGAACGACGGCTGCGAGACCTCAATATTCAATATACGCTCCTAAATCCCGCTAGGTTACGACTTGTTTACAATTCCAAGTCCCATTTCTTTGACACGCCAGAGGCTGTTTTTGCTTGGACAGATGAACAAACTCACCTGAAGCCTCATTCTCCGCCGCCGCTGGAGTCTGATTCTTCCCGAGGCTCGCAGCAAAATTGATCTAGAAAGACAAAATCAAAGCGGCGATACAGATCTGGATCCGACCACCGCTCCTCCAGTCCTGAGCGGGCATCTTGAACGAAACTGATGGCCGGAGTCCTATGGTTCCGGTTCCTACTGATCGTTCGACATTTGGAATGCTCCTTCTGTATCAGCACTGAGTTGGCATGGACAATACGCAACGTGGCTGCCCAGCCCCGGATATTCGTACCCCATGTTGAAGTTCTGGGGAAAGGTTGCTCCTTGTTTATGGGAGTATTGGGGGAAGGGGAGGGGTTCACTGGGTTCTTGGTTATGACAGGTTTAGTTCTCACACGTGCGCAGACATGCAACCCGACTCCCGCTAAGCTAGGTACTCAGTATGCACACATGCACAGTAGATGGCTGCTCAGGCTAGTGTTCCCCCACTTGGGGACCTGACAGTGGTAACATGGAATGTCAGGGGGTTACTCAGCAAAATCAAGTGGGGCGCTATTCTCCGCCAGGCCAAGCAATACGCAGCCGACATCCTTCTCCTACAGGAGACTCATTTATTGGGCACCAAGGCTCCTTGCTTGGCCAGGTTTGGATACCATCTGATACATCATGCTGGGTTCACGAGGGGATCCCGGGGTCAGCTATTCTCATCCACCGTCGTGTCCCTTTCATTCACACGAAGCATTCGGTAGATCCGGGGGGTAGGTACATCATACTATCGGGTACAATATACGGAGAGCACATTAACATTGGTAGTAACTACGCACCACCCCCCTTGGGGACTACTTTCGTTGATAAAATCACCCGTCTATGGAGTGACCTCCCGGACGGCATAACCCTTTTGGGAGGGACTGGAATGATGTCATGTCGCCACTTGATAGAAGGCGCGGGTCCAGCTCTGGCCCCTCTACAGATGTATCTAAATTGTGCCTACTCGCCAACACATTGGGATGGTCAGACATATGGCGCAAGTATTACCCCGCCGAGGTAGGCTATACTTATATGTCCATGGTTCCCTATCCCGGCTAGACTACATGTTCATGCCGCGCAGTTACATTCATAGGTTCTACCAAATCTCTCACCTCCCCAGGGGGTTGTCGGATCAATCCCCAGTTACTGTTAAACTCCACACGCACTCCCAAAAACCTCCCTTTAGGTGGCGAACGTCCCCATGGCATCTCCGGGACCCCGACTATCAGGAGGCCCTCACTGGGGCAATCCAGGAATACCTAGACGGTTCTGCCCCATTCAAGGTAACCCTTTGGGAAGCTTTAAAGCCCACAATAAGGGGCCGAACTTGAGGCCCATCATGCATCCCTAGAGACACAATACATTCATGATAACAGTCCCTCCCTCCAGCGCAACTTACTTCAAACACAACAACAGATACAACATCTCATGGATGAGGCGAAAGAAATCTGGTTGGCGTCGCAACACCGGATTTATCAATGGGGGGACAAATCAAGCAAAATGCTGCACAGGTTGTGTCGGGTGGGGCAGTCCCCGGCCGCTGTCCCAATTATTCGAGGGGCAGACGGTGTTTTACAATCATCTCCCGGGGCTGTCGCCGCAGAATTTGCACGCTACTTCTCTCCATTATACGCGCGACAAGAGCAGCTCTCAGAGGCCCTCATCGCGGAGTTCCTTAGGGTTGTCCACCCCCCTCTGAAACTTACCGACCAGATGAGAGACCAACTTGACGCCCCCATTACGGCTGATGAACTAAGTGCGACACTTGTGGCAATGCGCCCGGGGCGGGCCCCCGGTATCAATGGATTCCCCATGGAATTTCTTCGGTCATATATGCCCACATTAGGCCCACACTTATTAGAGACAATACAAGATGCACTCGAACAGTGCCTACTTGCTCGGGATTGGCGGCAGGCCGAGATTGTCCTCTTCTTAAAGCCAGGCCGCCCACCGGAAGATCCATCTTCATATCGTCCCATCTCCCTAATTAATTTTGAGCCCAAACTATTGGGCAAGGTCCTAGCCGATAGCCTGAGGGCTTGTGTACAAGATCTGATCCATTCAGATCAATCCGGCTTTATGCCACACCGGGCCACTCGCCACAACAGCCGTCGGGTCCATAATGCCATGGCTGTGGCCCTGGAGCTGGGGCGCCCCGCGGCCATACTACTCGCCGATATTGACAAGGCATTTGACTCCCTTAGCTGGGAGTACCTCTTCCAACTCCTTGAAGCTGTTAACTTTGGCCCGCGTTTCCTAGCATATGTTCGTTTACTATATACAAAACCAACCGCCTCAGTACGCATAGCAGGTCACCGCTCGGCCCCTTTTCCCATCTGTCGCAGCACAAGACAGGGCTGCCCCCTGTCCCTACTTTTATTCGCCCTAGCAGTAGAACCCCTGGCGGTGTGGGTACGCAGTGATCCAGTGCTCTGGGGATTTGAGTGGCCACGGTCGCGAACTGACCGCATCTCGTTATATGTGGACGACGCCCTTTTCTTTATGACTGACCCATGGATCTCGGGGCCACGTATCCTGCAGATCCTCCGAGTCTTTGGTCAGACCACCTGGCTTCATACCAACCCCTCTAAATCTGTACTGTTCCCGGTGTGTGGTGACCAGGGTAGCGGCACATGGGCGGCCCAGTTGACTCACGTGACAGAGGGATTTAAATACTTGGGTATTTTCATGTCACCTTGCCCAAAGTTTTTATGGGCACACAACATAAATCCACTTCTCGCCGGCCTCCGAGATGAGACAACGATATGGTCCTCTCTCCCGCTGTACAGGCGCTCAGCGATTTTTAAGATGGTCTCTTTACCTATAATACTTTATCGGCTACAGAACTTCCCGTACCACATACTGCGATCCTGGTTCGCGCAAATAAACGCCATCCATAATAAATTCCTATGGAATGGAGGGGCAGTTCGGGTTGCACTACAAACCTGCGCACAATCAACATATTGCGGCGGCATTGCAGCGGCGGACGTATATTCCTATTATGCTGCCTCCCATTTATTAATCATAAATTAATGGTGGTATAACTCACCAATGGACCCGGGGTCCGCACTGGAGCATGCAGCGATGGAGGGTGTCCCCCTCCTTCGGCTATTATACAGTTCACAGAGCCTAGACTCCCTACCCCATGCCAGCAGAACAGTTGTTCGGCTCTGGAGGTATACTGTAGGGCAAATGGGGTGGCGTGGTCGCCTGACACAGGCGACTCCCCTGCGGCACGGTACCCATCTGCGCCAGGTTACAGCTTTAACGGGTTTCGCAAATGGGACTGGGTGGGTATATCCACACTTGGGGATGTTAGGAAGGGTACTACTTTAAAGTCCTTACAACAGTTAGAGGTGAAATTTCAATTGCATAAATTGCACTTTTATAAATACCTTCAATTGCGCCACGCTCTTACCCCCAAGATTCTCACCCTGGACAGCCTTCCAGAGTTTCACCCCCTTGAGGGCCGCCTCCTCATGGGTGACCTGGGGGCCCATAAAATCCAACAGATCTATCAGACTTTGACGACGCACTCCAGAACGACATTACACAAGACTAGAGGGGCGTGGCAGGATGACATACCATACTTAACAAATGATGACTGGTCCGAGGTCATAGCTAGTCCCCGGGGCGCGGTCGTGTCCTCTCGATACAGCCTCATCCAATTCAAATACGTACACCGGGTATATTATATACGACTCGGTCTCTGGAGGATGGGGATCATCCCATCCCCCAGTATTTACGCTGCGAAAGAGACGAGGGAACATTCATACATACGGTCTGGAGCTGTACAGCTATACAGCCCTTCTGGCGTAAAGTCTCAACTTGCCTGAGCAGGGTATTATCCTGGGATCTTCCATACGACCCAAAATTGTTTTTACTGCACAGTACCGATGGGATAGAGGGTAATCGGTATAAACAGCATCTGCTCTTCCTGGCCCTCACTTTCGCTAAGCATGACATCGCCCAGTTATGGAAGGGGGCCTCCCCCCGACGTTGGGGAAATGGCGAAAAGAACTAGATAGATGCATGGGAGCAGAGATTGCGGTATTCCAAGCGCGAGGCTGCCCCCAGAAACACAGGAAAATATGGTCCCGATGGGCAACGTATCGGGGTATCGATCTCCCCCCTTCCCTCTCAGACCCCCTGATGAGTGAACTTCTCCACACTTCCGTGACCACAACATGCCACACATTATATCCCATCATCGCATATATGGGTACTCAACCATACTTACTAAGATGCACGGGTAATGGAACTGTCTGCGCAACGTTTTTGTTGTCATATATGCAAATGGCAGTTAATAATGTATACAAGCTTGGTACTTTTGAATTAGTTTGCCTTCAACATGTGTATGTAGGGCTGCTGCCCAGATGGTACCATAAAAAGTCAATAAAATGTGTTATTAAAAAAAATAAAAAAAACTAATCATTGTTCTATGTACAAAGTTGCACCCAAGCTCCTGGGTGTAAAAACATAATACGAAGTTGTATGTACATAGAAGTATCCAAGTGACAGAATAGATATTCATCAAAAGCGACCTCCATGAAATGTGGGTCACACCCATGATTTAGATTAATGCCCATCTCTTGTCAAACTCATTAAGGCCATCTATGGCTGTCCCATATCTTTCGATCATCCTAGCTTCTGCTCTATTGAGTGTTGACTCAATGTCACAACCTCGTTGATTATTCTGCAGCACGAAAAGCACTAACCACTGGATATCATCCTCTGTATGTTTATGCTCTTGGTAGTGTTGTACCAATGGGGCCCCCTGTACTGCACATCTTATTCTGAATCTGTGTTGCAAAACCCTTGATTTGACTGAGTCGTCTGTCCAATGTAGAACATTTCGCACAAGCACTGTACACATTAATTCAAATTTTTGGTGTTACAAATGGAAAACTTAGTTTGTTGGTGTGTTTTGCCTGTAATAACAATGGACTTAGTGTCTTTTGTGAATTGACATGCGGCACAATTGTGATACTTGTAGTGTCCCATGACCGCAGGGGAGACCCAACTTTCCTCTAAGGTCCTTTCTTTTTTTCTGAAGGGTATGCCGCTTTCACTAGGTGTTGGCGGAAATTATTGGTTCTTAGAAATGAACACATGGGTTTAGGCATATTTAAATGATTTAGAATTATCCAATATTGTAGTATTATGTTTTTCACTTTATTTTCTTTAGGATTGTACATCAATACGCAAGTGAGTGGATTAGTTTCAGACCGTATTTTGGGCGTAAGCAATGTTTCCCTGGGCGTGAACCATGCCCTCTTAAACACTGCTTTCACTAGTTTTTCTGGGTATCCATTGTTGGTCAGTTTATTAATGAGGATCTCGGCATTTTCAAAATAATCATCTTTATTGGTGCAATTTCTCCAGATTCAGAGAAATTGTCCTTTTGGTAAGTTTTCTTTGAATGAACGGGGATGACCACTTGTGAAATGCAGTAGAATGTTACGGTCAGTGGGCTTAGTAAAAACACTCACTTCCCCAAGTTTCCTGTCTGGTTCAATATCACCAGATCTAAAAAATGAATCTTTTGAGTATCCCATGTCATGGTAAAATTGAGGTCAGGGATCCTGGAATTAAACCATCCATGAAACTCTTCTAGGCTGGTGCGGTCACCTTCCCATATCATCATGATACGAGTCTTTCAGCATATTGGGGCATGATCACATGCTGACTTCAGGAGGTTACCGACGTAGATATAGATCTCGCGGTCCGCCACTGTTTGTTGCACCGCATACCATGTCCTAGTGGGAGTAAGATATATTATAAATTTGCATTGCTGGGTCTTGTGTTGGCTAATAGAAGAATTGTTATCAGATGGATGTCGCCTAGGGGGCCCACATATGATCAGTGGAGTAGGCACATAGGTCAGTGGGCCCTGACTTAGGAACACTGGATGCGGAAGGCCCAGACTGATGATGAAGGTGGAGGCGGAATGTTTTGAGGGGGCAGGAATGCTGCAAGAGCTTCTGACTCTGGTCCCAGAGAGGGGTTCAGCTACCGATTCGGATGGATCAACTGCAAAGCGAGCCCTCAGGCCCTCTGTCACTGAGTAATTACTGTTGGGGTCGGATATCTGTTGGAACCCTGTCTGAGGGAGGTATGGGAAAGGGAGGTGGCTGTGACTGTGTGGGATCTGAGCAATTGCACTATACTGCATGTTGACCTGCCTGAGGTTCTGTAATGCTGCTGCTGCTACTTTAAAAAACTTGATAACAAAGATGTTAAAACAAAAACCCTGATCAGCTTGTAGCACATAAGTGGAAACATTTTGACTGTATTATCTTCAGTTCCTTTAGGACACATTGTTTTGGTAGGGCTGCTAAGGCCCCGAATCGTGCTTATATAGGTTAGTCGTCCCATCCAATTCCCCAAACTGTAGATTCCCCTGAGAGTATGTCTCTCAGCTCTAGGTGGTGTTGTTTGTGATAGTGAAGTATAGATTTTTAAATGTAGGGGCACATTTCTCCTGCGTTCTCCCTTTCACAATATCTGGAACAAGGAAATTGAACCAAAACTACAGAATAGTTGGAAGATATTTTCTCCAGTGAGTTCGGCCACCCGCGTCACAACCATTTTTCAATTATCCCTCTCTTCTTTAACAGAGACTGCTATCCCAGATGGTATAAACTTTCAAATGTTCCAAAACTCTTTTCTGCTCTTGTGTATCTATTAAACAGCTATATAAAAACTAAAGAATAGAAGTGTACAATTCTGCCTGTTAGGGAAATGAGAACCTATTTCTTTCTTTGCCCCCCTGCCATTCGGACATAAGCTTCCAGTCTGCCCTAGTAGTCCCCATCTTCACCTCCAAAGAATAAATTAATGAACAAAAGTGTTCTAAAGCACTCTGTTACACAAAGACGGTGTCCTGGTGCATGATCTTCCTGTATATGAATCGCTGCCTGCAAAGATCACCACCAGTCATACTTTTACCATAGCTTAGCCGTTAGTCACCATAAGAGTACGATAAGATTGTTACCACAGGTAATTAATTTTTTCATCGGATTGATACTTCTAAATGAAGGTTCCTCACCTGTAGACCAGATTCCCAAGGAATACTCTACCTGGGAGGAGGGTTGATGGATGGTCAAATGAGGAAATCTTGCAAGATGGATCTGGCGAATTGGCCATCCCTGCGCACTTCGGAATCCAAGCAGTAATGTTTAGCGAAAGTGTGTAGGGATGCCCACTTAGCTGCCTTGCAGATCTCTGAGATTGGAACCCCACTGGCAAGAGCAGATCATGAGGATGGCTTGGCTTTGGGGGAATGATCCCCAATTCCTTCCAGAGGTTCTTTCTTGGTTATAGCATAGCAAGTCTTGATGCAGGGAATTATACACCTGGACAGTGCCCGCTACTGGACTACTTTGCCTTTCTTGTAACCGCAGTACCAACGAAGACATGGTCATCCAATTGTAACTCTTTGGTGAGGTCAAGGTAGAAGCTGACCACTTGCCTAGAATCTAACCTTTGAAGACACTCCTCCTCCTTCATAGGGTGGGACAGGGAAAGAATGACGACAGGGTGATGGATTGACCTTAGTGAAAGGGAGTCAACACTTTAGGAAGGAAGTCAGTCCTGGTTCGTACCTCCAATTTGTCAGGAAAAAAGGAGGTGAACGGTTGACAGGAGCTCTGGCCCTGTAACTCACTGAACAATCACAACTGCCAACTGGGCAGGGGCTCAAACGGAGAACCCACTGAAAAAGTCAAAACAAGATTAAGGTCCCATTAAGGTCCCATTGGGGCATAAAAACAATTGGTGGGTACATATTAGTTAATCCTTTCAGAAACACATCACAATAAGAGATTCGATAAGAAAAAGCTTATCTGGGAGACAAAGGAACACTAACAATGCAGCCAAGTACCTTTTTGCAGTACCTATAACACACCCCCTCTGGGCTAGGGAGAGCACAAACTGCAGAATCTAGGACAAACCGGCCTGTAAAGGGTCTACATTGCTGTGTGTGCACCTCGAAACAAAGTTGTTCCATCTCCCAGAATAAACAGATTTTGTGCAGAGGTGACGAGCTGACAGGGTCATGTTCACCAAGTCCGGTGGCAGCTAAAAGGAGCTTCAGTATTCCCACCCCACTCAATTTCCAGACATGAACATGGAGGCCTCAGAGATTAGGATGCAACTACATTACCCCCAACTGAGAGAGGCATGGTACGGCCTGAATGGCAGCTTGAGTGGGGGTCATAGGGAGAAGCGCCGTAGATCCGGTGACCACACTTTCCTTGACCAGTTCGAGGCAATTAGAATGACTTGGGCCCGATCTTGGCAAATCGTCATCAGAACTCCAGGAATCAAGGACATGGGGGCCAATGTGTAATGTATCAAAGTTCCATCTCAACTGTAACGTGTCCCCCAAGACTCCTTTCAACCGATAAGTAGGATGCAGAACTGCTGGTATTGGCCACTTTTTGAGGAGGCAAACAAGTCCACCTGAGATGTGCCCCGCTGGGTGAAGATGTGCTTCACTAGCTCCGACAGAAAGCACCACTCATGATCGGCAAAATAACGCCAACTCTGGCTGTTGCCTCTGAAATTCAGAGACCCCACCAGGTGACTAGCTGTTAACCAACTCCCTTGGCGGTGTGCCCAAGACCACAGTCTCAACACCTCGAGGCAATGGAGTTGAGGCTCCAATCCTGCTAGTTTGTTCACGTACTACATTGCTGTCGTATTGTCTGTTGAGATCTGGACAAACCGACCTTGGATGGAGGGGAGGAAGGCCCTGAGCACCAGCCAAACAGTACACAGTTCCAGCAGGTTAATGTGAAGCGTAAGTAGACAAAAGGCCTCTTATCTCCAGATCCTCCAGAAGAGCCCCCCCACCCTAGATTGGAGGTATCAATTACAACTATGACCACAGTCAGGGGGAACTGAAGGGCATTCCACAGTTCCCCCAGCAAGCCTCATACACTGTGTAGCACTGAAGGAGACCACAATGGTTTCATACAGGTCTCCCCTGTGATGGAAACACTGCCTGTGGAGGCACAACTGCAGAGCCTTCATATGCCAACATGCATGATTGACCTCTGAAATTGGTGGTCCAGAAAGGACTTCCATCTCCATTTCTGGTGAGGTGTCAAGCCCACTAGCAGAGGAAAAAATTGTCAACCCATGGGCTTTCTCATCCCAATAAGCATTAGAGCTTGAGGTGGTCAGAGTCTGACCCAAATAGCTCATGTATCCTCTGCCTGCTCTGAGTCTGGCACCAGAGGCGGTGGAGGCAGTGGCGCTGGTGACCTTTGTGGATGAGCCGGCCACAGCACTGATGTCTGAAGATAGTCATAGCTGTGTGTCGGAGTGAAAGCAAGAGCCAGCTCTAGTACCGATGGTCTGGCACCAAACGCGCATGCGCCAAAGGCATGAACATGGGTAGGCTGTACGGCGTCCTGGGGCATGAGGGTTTGCCAGATGGCCATGGGGAATATGTTGAACAGCACATTGAGAAATGTCGCTGTTAGGAAATGCCTTTTTCTCCATGATCACTCCCAAGTTTTGGCCTGATGCTGCTGGTTTTTCAACTCTGAGAGTGCACTGAGGTCTGCTAACTGGACCTCAGTGTCAGGGCTCCGACCCATCGTAATCAGGTGGGATGGGACCTGTTAGCTCATTGGCTAGTAGTCACCGCATCTTCTGAGGGCAGGTTGTGTGCATAAAAGTGTCATCACTGGCACCCAGACCTCATATCACGTCTGCACTGGAATGAGAACCAAAGATGGACTACCCTGCTGTTCCAAGAACCCGGTAAATAGAGGCTGCGTCAATGACTGGACTGCAACTGCTGATCCTTGGACTAGCAATTTAGAGAATTGTGCCTTTGGTGCCCTGCTAGAGGAAAAGTCATCCCCCAAGCCCCAGACAGAAGAGGTTGTACTCAGTGAGTCAGTTGGCTGACTTCCTGTTACAGCTCCAGGGCCACAAAAGCTAAAAAGGCCTGCTTTTGCGAGTTGGTACCAACAATCACTTGATCACCACTGACCGCTAAAGTGCAGCCTGGGAGACCGAGTGTCAAGATGTCTGAGAGCAGTCTGGTCACCCAAGACAAACATAAGCCTCAGTTAAAGGGAACTGCTTATTTTGCTGTAACTGGAGACCAGTAGCTGCTGGTGTTTGGCTGGACTTCACCCAGACTTCAAGGGACTTTGACCTCTGTGGACTGAGGAAGAGTCCCAGGAAGACCACCATAGGCATCATTAGCATCCTTCAGCATCTTAAGCATCCTTATCCCTTGCATCAGGACTACTTCATTGAAGTCTATGTTGGTACACCCATAGAACCTGGAACTGGACTGGAAACTACTTTCACTGCAATGTAACTAGCCTGCCAAGCCTTATTGGCCCCTGTGACGGCTCCCTGCTGGAGTTGGTAAGCCAAAGCAGGTTGGAGTAACCAAATACAACTTGATTAAAGTTTTCAGAAGTTTTCAAAGCAACCGCTAACCACGATAGTTGCCAATGCTACTTTGCAATTTGAGTGAAAAGCAGTGATTTACGATTTGCTTAATAATATATATCTTCGAACCTTCCGGTGGATTTTGTTAGTTTTAGTGTCCAAAAATTCATAAAAATAAGACCTATTTTTATAAATTGGTGTCGGATTTCCTTTCTGTTGTGCTTCGATCTAATTCAACTGTTTTGGTACTTCTAAATGTTTGTATTTGTTCCTTTGTTAAAGTCTGACTGCTCATACTCACAGCTACCAAGGGATGAGCTAAGGTTTTACAAACTAGCCTGACTGGACCCAAAAAGGAATTGTGAGTTTATTACATGGAGAGGTCGCACACCATATGATAAACCACTTTCCTCACAGCTGCTGAGTTCGAACCTGGCACTGGGAATTCCTGGTATGAGGGAGCTGGCACCGGTAATTGCAAAAACATTGGAGGCCCAGAAGTTTTGGCAGTATACCGATGGAGATTTTTTTTCCAACAACTTTATTTAAAGTTTTACATAATTACATAATACAGGTGTGCATTCCGAAGCCAGCAGTAAGAATCATGAAGTCATACATCATAGTGGTTACAGTTCAAGACATCGGTCCATCCACAATCCCCCCCCCACTCCAAAATCTGTTTCCAGGTGTAAAAACCATTTAATCCCCCTCCCCTTCAGTACCTGAATGGTTACCTCCTGGAACCGATGGAGATTTAGCCAGCTCTGGGGTCGGATCCAGATGAGGCAGAGGCGTGGAGCCGTTTGGAGGAGTTTCAGTTGGCTCCAACATAACCAACTCGGACTCGGAGGATGAAGATCCTGTGGGAGATGGAGAGCATCTAGGTGACTTACCTTGTCCATGTTTTTTGTGCTTCTTGCATTTCTGCTTTTTTGCCAAAGAATGCGAGGAAAGAGAACTTGAACAAGGTCTCAAGGGATGTCGGCTCCACCTGTCATCGCAGGCCCAGGCCATGAGTAACTTGGCTTCTTTCTCCAGATAGCCTTATGGTGCATACTAAGGCAGAAATCACAGGATCAAGAGTCATGGTCCAACCCCATGGCCAATAGCCAGATGGAATGAGGGTCCATTATGAGCATCTATCCTTTGCAATCCCTACAGGACTTGAAGTCCGAATATTTGAGAGGAGATATTGTACTGCACTGAAGATATTTTTATATGTGAGGAAATCTCCCAACTATCAAAAGACAGCGAGCTCTGGATCCGCGTTGAAGGCACAGAAAAAAGCGAACTGACGCCGTGGCTGGGGGGGGAGGGGGGTTCTACATGGTTTAGTGACATCATTCAATGTCACTTCTAGTGTCAACATAAAGCCAACACCCCCTACTGGCACTTTAGAGCTTTAACGTTTTTGCATCCAGTCTGACACCTGGGATTATTACAGAGCCAAGGAACCTGCAGGTAGAAGATTCCATCAGAATGTCCCTTAGATTGAACTCTCATTTACCCCTAGTCCCTGTCATTGGCTGCAGTATTTTTCCCACCAATCCAAAGTTGGGAAAGGCCACTCTTGAGAAAGGGAAAGTGTTGCTGCTTTTATTCTTCAGGGCCCTGGGTTTTCCTGCCCCCATCCAGCATGTCCACAGGCAAACGAGAATAGCCAACACTTTGTGGTGCATAACTCGGGGCAACGTGGACGGACCCACTAGTGAATCCTAATACCAGGACGACTCAGTACCGTACACTGGAATACAAGGAGCCCAATGGGTTTGTAAGAAGAACCCTCACCCACCAACCTAGTTGGTGGCATGCTTCATCATTGGGTTCCCAGCTGGACTGCTGAGTGCAACCCAGCTGTGCTTCGACGCCTGAGTTACAGCGGAGCGGGTTTTGTTTTTTTATAGTGATGTGTGCTCAGAGTGGTGATATTAAAAATGCCTCTGGGATCCCCTGTTGAAAAAGTTTTATTCCCGGGGTCCTAGGGCAAAGTTAAAAACAAAGTGGGGATATGGTGAAGATAAAAAATTGGTCTTCGTTATCCCTTAAATACTGGTCGACATGTTTCAGCCTCGTAAACAATGAAGAGGCTTTCTTCAGAACCATATGACGTGAATTGCGATGTGGCAAAAAGGAAGCCACGTGTGTTATTTTCAGCACACACTCTAAGGTGTGCTGTGCATTCAGTGGTGTAACCGTACTTACAGACCCACCGACTGGTTAAAACCTGGAAGAAAAAACACAACATAAACAACATACAAAACATGTAGAGAAGTATAATTGTGACTGATCGTGTCTGGTTTCGTAATCCTTTTACTTGCGATGTGTTTACTTATGCATTCAAGTGCACTCTGTGAGTCGGTTTTGAAGGATTCTTTACATACAATTATTCACACACAGACATGCGACATACACCTAGTGTATGCAAATTCATAAATGGTGGTTGGTGCAGGCATGCATGTCTCATCGTGAACATTCATAACTTGGCTTATGTACGTGGCATATATATATATATATATATATATATATATATATATATATATATATATATATATATATATATATATATATATATATATATATATATATATATATATATATATATATATATATATATATATATATATATATATATATATATATATATATATATATATATAAATATATAATCGCAGCTCGTAGCAAGGCGTATTTGTAGGAGATGTTGTTTTCATTCTCCGTTATAAATGGTTTTCCGGGTAAATATAACCTGGAAAATGGTGGTCAATATATTTGGTCAAGGACAAAATATGCCTTAGTGTGAATGCATGCGCAACGGAAGGCATGCGATTTAAAAAACATCCATATTGTCACAAAAGTAAAGGGCCAGAGATATCTTACACTAACTACGTGAATAGAGTAGCTATAAAGGATCCCGGAAGGGGCGGACTCCTGTAGTCAAACACTGTCAAAAGACAAATGTGGCATATTGGTTAATAATAGCCCCCATTGCGAAGGAAAGTTAAGGCTGACTAGTACCAGATCGGGCCTGGATCTAATGGTCGAGACTTACTTCGTCAAGGCTGACTGCCCGCCTGCCTCACCTATTCCGGTCTTCTTGGGAACCTGTTGGTAAATGTTGGAGGCGGCTCCGGTGTTTTAAACGCTACCCGGCAGTAGCCGGGGGCATGGCCGCGCATGATGACGTGACCGCAGTCTACAATGAAATAGAAAAAGCAAATGAAGAACCACACTTCAAAAACACAAGCAGCGCAGAGTTCGATGCTCTACAGACTTTAAGATCTAATGATAAGATCATCATCAAACCGGCGGACAAAGGGGGCGGAACAGTACTACAAAACAGGGATGATTACCGAGCAGAGTGCAGACGACTTTTCAGCTACACAAAAAACTACAGACGTTTGGAGCAAGACCCCAGCGAAAGTCTCAGAGCCAGAATAGAAACCCTAGTAGAGGATGCAGAATCAAGGGGCAACATCAGCAAACAGGAGGCTCAGTTCTTGACCACAAGCTCAGCAAGGATCCCGTACTTTTACACCATCCCGAAAATACATAAAAACAAACACCCCCCTCTAGGGCGCCCGAAAGTCTCGGGCATTGGTTCACTACTGGAACCTCTTTCACGCTTTTGTGATTTCTTCCTACAACCTATTGTGCAGGCAACATCCACTTATTTGAAAGACACAAAAGACTTACTAGGACAATTACAAACCCTCACTTTTGATCCAAACACCTCCTTCTTGGTTAGCCTGGACATAGAAAGCCTGTACACAAGCCTACCCCAAGACGACACACTAAACATGCTCAAACTATCCCTTGATGCAACAGCTTGGGATTACAACACTCCCAAATCTTTCGTGCTCCAGTGCGCAGAACTGGCACTCAAGGACAATTTCTTCGAGTTCCAAGGTGACCTATTTTTGCAAACATACGGCACATCCATGGGTAGCACCTTTGCCCCTAGTGTGGCGGGGTTGTATGTTTTCAACTTTGAAAAAACACATCTCCTCAACTCCTGGATGCCTTTTGCAGCCACATCAAATTTTACAAGAGGTACATCGATGATGTCTTCCTAATATGGGAAGGTCTCGAAGACACATTACACTCCTTTCTTGTATGGATCAATGGATGCGACCCGAATTTAAAATTCACCCACAATGTGAATAAAAAAAGCATCACCTTTCTAGACCTTGATATCGTAGCCGAGGGAGGTCAGTTAAAGACAAAAACGCATTTCAAACCAACAGCCAGAAACTCCCTTCTTCGCTTCGACAGCTTCCACCCCAGGCCTTTGCGAGAAAATTTACCCTTTCGGCAATACCTCAGACTGCGTAGAAATTGCAGTGACATAAAAGACTACAAGGATCAAGCATTGTCATTGACAACCAAACTCAAGGAACGAGGCTATCCTGACAGTCATCAGCTCAGCACAAAAACGTGCAAGAAATCAAAACCGTGAAGGTTTACTGGAACAAACACAATGCACATCTTCAACAATACCGTTAACATGCGTGACCACCTATAATTCCATCTCTAACAAAGTGTCGCGGATCATACAAAAAAACTGGAGGATACTGACAACAGGAAAACTCAACTGGGAAAAAACAATGTTTTCATACAAAAGAGCGAGAAGCCTGAAAGATAGCCTGGTGCAACTCGTCCACAACACCATACTAACCCTACAAATACAGTGCTGAATGCATGGGGACTCCCTAATGTGACTAGCCATTTCCCATGTGGGAACTGAAGCGTTTGCCACCTCACCAAACCCACAAAATCTCTGAATCTGGAACAAGGAAGTACCTGGCAGATTAAAAGACATACAAACTGCAACTCCTGTAATGTCATCTACTTAATCACTTGCCCTTGTGGTCTCCGATACGTCGGCATGACCAGCCGCAAAATCAAAATCCTAATCTGCGAACATTGGAGTAACATCTGATGTAAACGAAACACCACAAAGACGACGGATCACTTCCTGGAAGTCGGACACACAACAAACAACATAAGATGGGTCATTATTGAACAACTAGAGAAGGACACCACCAATCTACAGAGTTGCCTTCTAGAAAAAGAAGAACAATGGGTGTACCGTTTATCAACACATAAAAACGGACTAAACGATAATATCCCATGGAACTCATTGAACAGACCTCAATAGAAAGGCCCCTCAATATCCAACTCATGGTAGCAGGGAATAACCCTACCATTCATGCCTTTAATAGCATAGAGCATAGCATTGTGGCAGCTCCAGTACCATTCCCCACATACCTTGTCCATATTTTTTCTGAAATCCCATATTTTCTGAAACCCTGAACCTGCATAGAGCTAAATGGTCAGCAACACCATTGAAGGCAAAGAACTCTAGCGTCTCTACGCTTTGAGCAAAAGTCCACAACATATAGCACAGCAATGTGCCAGCTCCAACCTCATTGCCTTTTGGTCTTTCCAAAACCATGAACCTACTTAAGCTAAATTGATGATGATACCATCGAAGGCACAGCACTCTAGTGTCTCTATGTTGAGAGCACAAGTTTCACACACAGCAACTAGCGTCTTCATGTGTGTTTCTATACTCAAAAATAGATGCCTCTCATAACAGATAGCTGCCAGCATTCATCTTTAGCCCTTCTTACATTATGGGAACATGTTATCTCTATTTCCTTCTGTAAGAATATACAATTAGCGCAAACTAACATCCATTATGCATATGCCATTAACTACATCAGTCCATAGAAGAAACCATCACACAGATTTTTATTCACAGCTCGTAATTGGACGTGCCTCCATTTTTTTACAAACATACAGTTTTATAACTTTGTTGCACGTGTCATATGAAAACGAACACACAACGCCCTCCGCCTTGCCACAACTCGAAAAGTCTTCCAACTAGATTTTGCGAACTAGCGGTGAATTGATACGCACCACATTTCACTTATTCATGATGACGCGCCACGTTTCACGTATTCGTGCTGACGCGGTCACGTCTTCATGCACGGCCACGCCCCTGGCTACTGCCGAGTAGCGTTTAAAACACCGGAGTTGCCTCCGACATTTACCAGCAGGTTCCCGAGAAGACCGGAATAGGTGAAGCAGGCGGGCGGTCAGCCTTGACGAAGTAAGTCTCGACCATTAGACTCAGGCCCGATCTGGCACTAGTCGGCCTTAACTTTCCTTCGCAACGGGGGCTATTATTAACCAATATGCCACATTTGTCTTTTGACAGTGTTTGACTACAGGAGTCCGCCCCTTACGGGATCCTTTATAGCTACTCTATTCACGTAGTTAGTGTAAGATATCTCTGGCCCTTTACTTTTGTGACAATATGAATGTTTTTTAAATTGCATGCCTTCCGTTGCACATGCATTCACACTAAGGCATATTTTGTCCTTGACCAAATATATTGACCACCATTTCCCAGGTTATATTTACCCGGAACACCATTTATAATGGAGAATGAAAACGACATCTCCTACAAATATGCCTTGCTGCGATTATATATATTGGTAGCCACGCAAACCAGTTATGAATGTTCACGATGAGACATGCATGCCCGCACCAACGACCATGCATGAATTTGCATATACTAGGTGTATGTCGCATGTCTGTGTGTGAATGATTGTATGTAAAGAATCCTTCAAAACCGACTCACAGAGTGCACTTGAATGCATAAGTAAACACAACCCAAGTAAAAGGATTACGAATCCAGACACGGTCAGTCACAGTTATACTTCTCTACATGTTTTGTATGTCCTTTATGTTGTGTTTTTTCTTCCAGGTTTTAACCAGTCGGTGGGTCCATAAGTACGGTTACACCACTGCATGCACAGCACACCTTAGCGTGTGTGCTGAAAATAACACACGTGGCTTCCTTTTTACCACATCACAATTCACGTCATATGGTCCTGAAGAAAGCCTCTTTATTGTTTACGAGGCTGAAACATGTCGACCAGTATTTAAGGGATAATGAAGACCAATTTTTCATCTTCACCATATCCCACTTTGTTTTTAACTGTGCCCTAGGACCCCGGGAATAAAACTTTTTCAACAGGGGATCCCAGAGGCATTTTTAATATCACCACTCTGAGCACACATCACTATAAAAAAACAAAACCCGCTCCGCTGTAACTCAGGCGTCGAAGCACAGCTGGGTTGCACTCGGCAGCCCAGCTGGGAACCCAATGATAAAGCATGCCACCAACTAGGTTGGTGGGTGAGGGTTCTTCTTACAAACCCATTGGGTTCCTTGTATTCCAGTGTACGGTACTGAGTCATCCTGGTATTAGGATTCACTAGTAGGTCCGTCCACGTTGTTCTAAATTATTGTTAATCAGGGGAAAAGGGTGTACCCCTTTGTCCTTCCTCGCTCTCTTTTTGCTACTTCCATAACTCAGAGCACCATCTGCTATGATTTCTTATGGGTGCACTTCTCCTTTGAAGATGCTATTTAATGGTGCCTCTATTGATAGGCACTTGCTACCTTCAAGCATCTTGGGGCCTACAGAGAAGGCCTGCATGAAGGGTTCATTTATAAAGGTGGAGTGTTCAATTTCATCTGGTTTGCAGCAAGGCGTCGACTCTGCACCTCGCCCAAATGCATGCCGCCACAATCAGTCAAATCTGCTGCTATTTTGCTGCAAAACACTGAGCCTTCTGGTGAGATGTATGTGTGCCCAGCGCTTTGTCAGAGGACCGCCCCAGACCTATTGCAGAGGATCTCCACTTGCCCACAGGATTCAGTCCACTAGCCGGAGGAGGAAGGGTTCCTCAATAGCAACCATACGGCCTACGTTTATGTAACGCAGAACAGGCCCCAAGGTGTAACATGTAGTACATTTTACTGGAAATAATGAGGCTTTTAAAGTGTTTTTATTGTTTCTTGCTCTGACGAAGATCCATGGACTAACACATTTGGAACAAAACACATGCTGCAAGGAGTTTCAAATGGATTACTGTAATGACATAAAAACATGCACAACATATGCCAGCTCAAAAAATAATTATGGACATTGATTAATAAGAACTAACAGAAAGTACTTACTCAAGAAATAAGGAGTTGGAGTGCTGATAGAATTTTTAGTTTATTTAATGCCTTATAGGCTAAGAAGCGATGGATGGAATGCTTGAATTAATCTCAGCCACTGAGAATTGCTCAGATCGCATCCCAGTCCATCGTTATTTTTCACAACAGGCCACTTCAATTTGGACTGAGCCATATGTAAATCAGTATTGACTCTACTGCAATGGGAACTTTCCAGCCGGAATTATCAGGCCAGGACCTCCCTGAACCGGAACACAAGCAAACCCAAACCGGTTTCAGTCTTATTAGGTCTCATCAATCGGGTAGAGCTTGGTTCCAGTGGCAGAGTGTGCACAGGACTCACGTTTGTGCATACCAATCCTACTTAAGGCATAGCACTGAAGTATACAAAAGAATTATGGCTGGAATGATTGACTTATGCTAAGAAGATTGAGAAGGAAGTGCTCTAAGAGGCATTGGCACTTGATGACACAATGCAGCATTTTAAAAGCTTTGAAGCTTAATATTCAAGTGGAACTCTTGAGGCTCTGGCATTTCATTTTAAACAGTGTGGGTGCAACTCTCTGCATCCATGTTCTCCAATGGAAAAAGAGAGAATGATGCTTAGAGATACGGTAGAATCTCCAAGGGTGTCTGTAGACTTTTACGCCAGGATCCTTGTTTGTTATATATCCAGTTTTTAGCTATTCACGTTTGATGGGTGAGGCACAAAATTGATATTTCTTTCTTTTGTTTCATGGCATTTTATTCTAGGAGACCTGATTAAATATTCTCATCATGTAATTGATTTTGTGTATTTGCTATAATGGCTAAGGAGGATAAAGGTGGGTGACCTTCTGAAGGGGTTCTCAACCTTCTTTCGTTCTGACTTATTGCTGCAGTCTGCCTCCACATGCTCATTCTTTGTGTGTGTGTGTATAAGGCAACCAGCCCTTTACATAGAGACAGAGTTTAGTGATTAACACATATGCCCATGGACAAGGGGGGGAATTTGAAACTTCCTTTCTATTTACCGTTGTCTTTAGATCAACCCATATGGGGATCAGATATGATTAATTTTCTCTGGTGAGGTGGAAGCCTGGTTGGTGGTCAGATCTCTTTTCTTTATTTCATGATGTTAAATATCTGAATAAAGACTACTCTTTCAAATAGTTTTCATGGAATGGTCTGATGAAGACTGGTTGGGAGCTGGTTGGGCTTGCTGGATCAAAATTCCTGTTTGTGATGGGCTTGAAGTGTGGGATTTTGAGGGCACTGGGGAAGATGCCTGAATATAGAAGTCCCAAGGTAGTCAGGAGTTATGGATCTCTTACTGTAACAATCAGAGCTTTTTCTCTGGTGTCTTTGGGCTTAACCTTACTATTGAGACCAAATCTGAGCACCAAGATTACCCTTTTAGCTCTTAACCCTGAGGGTGGTGAAGCTGGGAACTCCAAGGTTTACTCAAGGAGGTTGTGTGAAGTAGATCACTCAGAACTGGGGCTACATTGCTCCTTATAAATTGTGATGGGCTGTAGGGGGAGGTTGCATTGAGTTTGCAATGGCTGACAGTGCTGGTCTGGCATAAGTTGCATGTGCATAAGCATGTGAACCCCAGAAGTGAGACATGAATGAGGAGTGATCTTGCACCTCTATCAGTGATCAGAGTAGGTGGGTCCTCCTTCACTTGAGCTTCTTCAGGCCTAATCTCAAACCCACCACGCAAACAAAACTGCCAGGTCGCAGTGATGATTCAGGCAGAGGCTGAAGAGTGCACCAGCCAGCTAAGTGCTGGGCCTGTCAGATAATCTAGTCTATTTTCATGGTGGCTGTAGAAGGTGGTCATAACCCTTTTTAGGCACCCACTTGCTGAGGAACTCTGGAGGTACTTTGGTAAACTGTCCATCGGAGTAGCAGTAAAACTTTTTTACATCAAGTCATTTACCTGGTTTGGTAATATCTTGATGGATCCTGCTACCAGCAAACACAGGTAATGAGAATCTACTAAAATAGAAAGATGACTTAAGGCCATCCTACTACAGGTATTATTGTTTAAAGAGAACTTGCCTGTCCAACCAAAGTCACAAACACAGAGAGACTTAATGGACGTCCTTCAACCTGCTATCTAAGGGAGTGACCCATTTCTCCAAAAGCCTTCCCAACACCTACGGACACATGATGATCTGGCCTTTACCCCCTTTAGGAGGAACGACACTATAACAAGAATACAGGTGCATAACACTTTGATACCACCAAGTCTTTTCCACCTTTAAATGTCAGTACCTCCTCCAATTACCTCCACCAGAAAGTAAGATATTATTAAAATTCACCTCTAATCTTCTAATCTACTGCCAGCAGACCTCTCTCTTTGCCACCTACTTCCCCTTTATAGTACAACTTCTTATCAAAGCAGAAATAAATCTTTAGATCCTGAATCTGCCACCAAACAGAACCAACGTCTTATAGCGTTAACGCCCTCCACTATCTGCTCGCTCCTCAGTGTTGCCTTAGCAGTAATCTAGTCAAACCCAATACCACTCAAGTTATCCCTCCTCCACTGCCTTTCATGCCCTGCACCGAATACACCCTTATCTTAGTATATCTGAATTCATCATAATCCTGCATGCTACATGATTCGATCTTACTATGACCTCCTCAACTCTAACCTCTCAAACAATGACCCACGCGGACATCCTCAAGAAAACAGGAACTTATTTGAAATTCTTCACCCCTCTCGCCACCCAAACCTCATTAAAAACAGGAAAAGAAACTTCAAACACAGAAATTTCACAAACTAGTCACTAAAGATCTATAATATCACTGCCCAAAACCTGGTTCAATCAAGGCAGACCTCCTCTTCCACATCTTAACACCCCTCTTTGGATCAGCTTCTTCCTTCAATCTCAGAATATTGGTAAGAACTCCAATATTCATTATGGAAGAAAACTAACAACAGCAACCTCACCTCAGCTAAGGACAGATCTCACTATATCCATCTATGATAATAAGAAAACCATGTCCCAGGCCACCAGCATTATACTGAAACTTTTTGATTCTCACTTCAATATGTTTTTTTGAACATCAACAAAAACATCAATTCAACTAATCATGTCAAAGTCCATACAGAATTCCACTTGGTCCCCGGTAACCACCCCTAGTCAACCAGATCTCTCAACTAACTCACAAGAAGACTTCAGACCGTCAAGAACGTAGCGCCAGACTAGTCCTCAACCTCCCATGCTGAGCCCACATCACACCACACATCAGGGAACTCCACTGGCTCCTGATACAAAAACACTCACACTTCAAACTCCTCACCCACACCTGCAAAGCACTCCACAACAACGGCCCTGCTTACCTGAACAGCCGTATTAATTTTCACCAGCTCTGCTGGACTCTCAGTAGCACACACCCCGCATATTTACAAAAGCAAAGCAGGAGGTTGCGCCTTATCATACGTGGCTCCTAAAGTTTGGATCGACCTCCCGCAACACAACTTTTCTGGACTTTCGCAAGAAGATGAAGATCTGGCTTTTCGAGTAAGCTATCAGGCTGGCACCACACACATGCTACACACGCTGAGATACCCTCACGGGTGATGAGCGCGCTATAAAATACAGGTAATATAACATACTCAACAAGTGGATGCTAGAAACAAAGCGAGCACATATCTGCTGGCAGGCCACCACCAATCTCCACAACACTTAAGTATGACTAATACTCTTTATGTTCCCCACCTTAGCCCTAAACCCAAACCTGAATTTAACAAACCCCATTTCCCCTACACTGTTTTCAACATCTTTAAGCCGCCCCTACACTCTACATCATGCCTTATGCCCTCTCCACACCTACACTCTCCCACACTTCCAACACTGCATCAGCACCCTACACTATGACTCATCCCAGCCACATCCCCACAGTCACCCTCATCACTAAATAACACATAGTCAAAGTCTTTTATTACCCCCAGTTCCAAGTTACATCCCCAAAGACACCTCAAACTCAACAACCACCTTCTCCCTCTCATATACTTTAGAACACCCACACAGTGCACTTTCCTGCTCCCACTTCTTTTCATCCAATGCCATTCTCCCTTGTCAATTCCCCCACCTCGTTCTCTGCAGCACTTAACTCCCATTCTTATCTAGTTTCTCTCTCCCTTCTCCCCCCAGTAAAACCACTGTTTGCAAACTTGCCTTAACAATCCGAAATCTTAAGATTTTGGAGTAGACGCCTCGTCCAGTAGATAATGGCATGCTTCATCATCAGCGCCTATCCACACCCTTTTAAGATTGTTCCACCAGGGCGGACTCAACCAAAAATGGGATTCTTATATAAATCGTTACTGGATTATAAAGCAGGGATCCAGAATAAAATAGTAAAAATGCCTCAGGCCATACCCGAGGAGATTCCCTTTATTATTTGGGTACCCTAGGCACTGATAAAAAAGGGGGGTTTGTGGGTTGTATCTGAGCTACAATGACTCAATTGACACTGTTATACGCCAAAATGTTTTGGCCTGAATTTAAAGCCCATACGGGTCCAAGGCCTTCGTCAGGGCTGTCCACATGCGTGCCTGTCTACTCATCGTTCCATGCACAGACATGAGACCTAAGGCTTTCACCTGCTAGTAGGATTCTAATGGAGGAAACCCTGTTTATGAGTTGTTCGGGACTCATGCGTGTCTGGTGGGAGTCACGCTCCTGCTGTCAAACTTTCTTCAAGGAGGCATGCCTGCCTCTGACTCCTATCATGTTCCACCGAGACCACATCACACCTAGCTGGCTGTTTACTGAAGCAGGGTCCAGTTTCAAATTGCCCTGTATCACGCATAAAGCAGTGCAAGAAGGTATTCCCAGTTATGCTGCAAGGAAAATACATGTCTCAGGTGTGCTAAGACACTTAGAAGAAGACATACTCTCCTTCTTGAAATTCTGAAGACAACCAAATAAAAGAAAAACCACAAAACAATTCTTCTCAGGTAATGCCCCCAGACTATGGAATTCCATTTCTCAGAGATGTGAAGAATCCTCTCCCTCAAGCTCTTCAAGAAAAAGCTGAAAACCTTTAGTTTGAACTACACATTTCTCTATAATGTTTTGCTTTCCTCACCTGTTATAACTATTAGCCTGTCTTGAAACCACAAACTGAACTATGTGCCTTAATCTCATTGCCTCCTGTGTTTTAATCCTTTCCCTGTTTCACTGCAGAATCTGGCTTGCCTTTTAACAAGCACGCAAATTGCCATGTTATGAATATGGAATAGTACCAGCATATATTGATCTTTAAGCTTTTTAATGATATATATTGTTGGAACTCTGTAAATATACCATCTTTCCCCTCTAAAGCACTCCAATAAATCATGGTCAGGTTTGTGCTATAGAAAACCAAATAACTAAATAAAATAAATAACACGTCTTGCTGCAGGGTCTGGCGATGCGGGTCCTGCCCCAGATCAGTCTTGTGTGCATCACACCCACTTCCACAAGATCCCCTTTTCTGGAACGCCTCTGGTTCGTGCAGGGACGCCTCCAGCACCCCCTCCAGAAGTCAATGGACTCCTTCTCTCAGGATAGTTGCAGGTAGCTATTTCTGGCTGGATACAGATTTTCCCAGGTTTGCAGTCCGGACTACCCTAAACCTGGCGGTCAAAGGTCTTTCCCATTCTCCACTGATGTGGTACCAATGTACTTAGCTGATGAAAAATCCTGGCACAATGGAGGTAATGAGGCGAGTGTTTTACCCAATTCAAAGGCAGAGACAGAGCCCCCATGTGCCCTACCCCAATTTGTTGTTGTATATCCTAGCCTGTGCTCCACCATCATTTGGCAAAAATTAAACCTGGTGCCTGCCTTTCCATCAACTTTCCCATGTATTGTCCTTTTATATGTCCTTCTGCACTGGTGCTAAATGTGACTTATTGATGACCAACATTACTCCCAGGCCCATCTTATGTTGCTTGAATATATTGTTCTTGTTACCATATGCTATTGCCTTTTGATACAGGTTGATGATGCTTACCTGCTTTGACGTGGCCCTTAGACAACGAAAACAACACTAAGGGGAGATCAGTGGCTTGACAAAATGGTCAGCAGCTGTGTAAGAAAACAATTAAGCAGGGAGCACCCATCAGAAGAGGTGTTAAAACAGCCCTGGGACAATGTGAGCTTACCCAATAGCCCAAATGAGACACCTCACTCCACCGAGTGCACAGCAGATATGGGGTCACAAACAGGGCCAGTCATAGAGAATGAGATATCAGGAAAAAAAACTTTCAGACATTCTAACACAAAATGTCCCATGCACCTACAGGACCAGGGTATGTAGGGGGCCTGCTGTTTAGAACTTCACAGTTGACATTAGATGCTCTGTCCTATCAGTCAAACAAAATGGAGGTGCAAGTAGACCTGTTAAACACCCTGGCAGTATTCGTCTCTGGCACTGACCATAAGCTGGCGGATTTAAATAAGTTGATAACCCGGGTCCAAAACTACGCAGTGGCAACTTGCACAGATTGTACTCGTGCAACAGTGATCGATAAACTTGCAACAATCCCAGCTGTCCTGGGCACTTTAATTGAAGACCTAAAAGATGATCTAGCCACCTAATGCTCTATTAGGAACAGAACGCTATTAGTGCAACTTAGCGGGCAGCATTCCTGCAATGAAGATACATGGGCAGCAGGAGAAAAGTAAAACTGTTCATCTACAAAGTTAATGAAGGAGTCCTGTGGGCCTGATAAAAACAAGGACAGCTCAAATTAGGAATCCCCACAGATTCACTCTGTAATCAGGTCAACAGATCTACTTGAGATGCAGAATGCAAATAAGGGTCTGGTACACCGTGCTAATAATTTAGACATCACAGACCAGGAGGACATAACACAACTGGCTGCCCAAATTCCAGCAGAGAACATAATGACAAAATGACAGAGGAAAAAGCAAGGTAAGGCCAGAAATAAAAACAAAACTCAGCTCTGTAACTTTACCCTGCACAAGTGTAAATCAAACAGCAGCATACACAACTGCGCCAGATGAAGACACAAAGCAATCGGGACCTGACGCCAGCAGAGACCCAGCTAAGAAAATGAAGTCCTATCCAATATTTGGTAAGAAGTTAGAAATTGCTGGATTACCCAGTAACATTCCTACCCTGGAGGACTTTGGAACAGTCGTAAGCAGGCAACCATCTTTAAATCATGTATTGATAACACCTAGTCCAGCCCTTGCAGAGATAACGCCATCAAATGTACCAACTTCTGTGGAAAATGACTCAAGAGAGGCGCCCTCATCTCAACGTGTACCTAGGATCAGCAATCCTGAAATCTTGACTGTAACATCAACAACCAACTCAGAGAAGGTCCCCGCTCAGCTTACCTCCCCAAAAAGAGAAACTGAAAGCTTGCAGAGGAATCATGATCTGCCAGCCCAATGGCCCCCCAAGTAGCGGCTCTCATGCAGAGCATGAATGACAACTTACTCTTGGTCCACGAACAAAGTGCAAAGGATCCTGTAAACCAATAGTGTGCCGCACAAGCTTCTGGACACTCAACGCCCAGCAATTAAATGGTCCTCGCCCCAGAATAGCAATATTGGGGTAGGCACGATATCTTAAATCGGGGCAAAATCTTAAAACTACTACAGGCTGTGCCAACACTCGAGAAGATGACCTCTGTAGACAGAGTCAGTTGAACTCCTAGCCCCCACGGAGGGCAACCCATAGGAGTTCTCCCATGTAACATGGGCTTCAAGCTCGACGACTAGGAAAGTCCTCCTAGAAAGTGATTGTTTCCAATGCTGGGGAATGAGAATTATATGCACTATCCAGCAGCATATTCATTCCCGCTCGCTTATCAAAAAGAGCCCACACCCCAGCAAGCTTTAAAAGGCAAGACCCTAGCAAATCAAACCTGGATTCATCTCCTCCCAAAAATAAGGTTCACTCCTCATCAGATGGATTCAGAGAATCGCAACTAGAGTTAGGCTGGCTATCAATAGCCCTGCAGCGGCAGGCAGCCTTGACACGTTGACACCCAAAGCCACAAGACAGACCAAGCACCTGACTTAATGAAACTTTGCTCATGGAATATAAACGGCTTACACAATAAAAATCCTGACCTGATAAACTACCTGAGGAACTTTCAAATTATATTGTTACGAGAAACATAGTCAACACTGCCATTTTCCCTCCAAGGGCTTGCAGGCTATTTCAGCCCAGCTTACAAAACTAGGAGGTTTGGCCTCCCGAAGGGGGGTCTGGCAACCTTTGTGGCAGCCTCAGTTAAGATAGAAAGTGAATAGGTGGAATCGGGTGATGAGAACATCTTAATGGTTAAGCTGGCAAAGAGGCATGCAAAATTTGACAGACCTCTTCTGCTAATCAACCTATCTATCCAGCCGGATCAAGGAAAGCCTTGTCATTTAAACTACCAAATATTCTTTTAAACAGCTTACAAGACTGTTAAACCTGTCATCCTTAGAGTGGTCTTTCCCAAACCTTTTGCTTTTGACATCCACGTTTTGATGAATCTCTTTGTTGGTCTTAGGACTCTGAGGACTTTACCACTGCTGACCAGTGCTAAAGTGCATGCACTTCTTCCCTAAACATGTGTGTAATTGGCGTATAAATGTTTGGCATATTTAATTTACCTGTAAATCCCTTGTAAATTAGTATACCATATACCTAGGGCCTATAAGTTGAATGCTACTAGTGGGCCTGCAGCACTGGTTGTGCCTCCCACACAAGTAAGCCTTCAAACCTGTCTCAGGTCTGCCATTGCAGGGCCTGTGTGTGCAGTTCACTGCCACTTCGACTTGGCATTCAAACCTACTTGCCAAGCCTTAAACTCCCTTTTTACTACATGTTCTTCGCCCCCAAGGTAGAACCTAGGTAGCCCTAAGGGCAGGGTGCTATGTAAGTAAGAGGTAGGACATGTACTTTTATGTTTTACATGTCCTGGTAGTGACAAACAGCTAAATTTGTTTTTCACTACTGTGATGCCTACTTCTCTCATAGGTTAGCAATGGTAATTCCCTTATACACTTTTAAGTGGTAATTCCGGATCAGAAAGGAGTAGCTACTGCACGTTTTATATCTATGGCATGGTAATGATAACACCTCCTACCTGGTGAAGTTGGATTTAACATTACTGTTTTAGAAATGGCACTTTTAGAAAGTAGACATTTCTCTGCACTTACTGCTCTGTGTACCTTACAGCCTGTCTCCAATACAAGTCTGGGGTGGGTGACAGCTACACTTGGTGCATTCCCTCTAGACAGCCACAGACTCAATAAGGATAAGTGTGCCTGAGTACCCATCTACATACATCTACATCTGATGGCCCTGCCTGGGCAAGATGGTAGGGAGGAGCTAACACTCCACTGAATAGGTAGTGTCCTGTCCCCACACAAAGGGCTGATTTACCTTCCATAGATAGCTTGGCAGATAGAGCTGGATTGAAAGGAGGACCTGTGCACTTCAAGTAGCTGCTTTGAAGTCACCCCTACATCAAAGGCACCTTTTGGTATAAGTACTGGAATTCTGACCCCCTAAAATCAGACACTACTGCCAGAAGAACTCCTATGCTGCATAAAGGACTCAACTGTACTGCTGATGTGGAAGGCCTGCTTTTCTGCTTGTTGCCCTGCTGCCCTCTGACGTTGCTGAAGGAGAGCTGAGCTCTGCCTTCACCCCACGTGTGCTCCAATGGCTTGTTGGCTTGCCTCCTGTTGTTTGAGACTCGGTGCCTGGCTCACTAGAAGTGGCCCAGATACTTGCAACATGGACTTTGATGCATCGCCTGTCTGTGAGTAAGTAAGTAAGTAATTTTTATTGTATAAGTTAATTAAAACCTTTACAAAAATTGCTCGACGGCGAAATTCATCAAAGTAAAACCGCAGTTACATCATGTATAGTGTCCAACAATAATAAGCTATGGTACAGTTTGTGTTATCTACGCAACGTATTCCGTTCTACTAGTTTGTGCAGTACTCCTACGGAATATCAGTTCATCCAATGTGCATTGAGCAGCCCTTGATTTCCCGGTTATAACAGTCTCGTAAAGTCCCTGAGGCATTTGTGCATAAATAAAAAAAGGTGCATTGGGTTGCATATATTTTAAAATAACAAGCTTTTTTATTAAAAGGTTTTGACATGATGTAACAGCCTCGTCGTTGGAATTTATGACGAAAATGCCGCAGTTCCATAAAGTGCCTGGTGCCCATTACTTAATAAGAGATTGCTTTTTGATATATTAAAAGGAAGACTTTTTGCGTCATGCGTTTCCTAATGAAGAGTGCCAGTTCCGGGTAATGGCGAGCTCACGTTAAAAAAACTGCTTATTGTGCACCGGGTCTCTTCGTTTTTTCCTCTGCCATCCCCTTGAATTGTACAAACCGGCACGCCAGCTGTAGATCTCCTCCTGCAAGGCATGCCTTCACTGCTTGTCTACAGGATCTTTTCCGCCTGGTGTTAAAGATAGTTTTCAAAAGCAGTCGTCGTTCAGGATCCAATTCTCGACAGGTGCATAATAGATGAGTGATGCTCTCTTCTGCTTTCCCGCAAAGACGGCACTTAGTTGTTTCCGATAATCGCTTCCATGGTGGGAGCTGCGGCAGGACGGGAAGTATGCCCATTCGGGACCGTAGATATTTTTCTTTTGTTTTCCTGTTGAAGCCGGCACCTAGATAGTTTTGCGGGAAGGGTCTTGTGTAACTCTGCAGCACGCACCATCCATGGGCCGTTTCCCTGAGCGTTTCTTTGTCCTCTACTACTGACAGCCTTTTCACCGTCTTATTTACCAATAACTTAAAGCTGTTTTGCTTTCACGAAGTTACTTAGAGCTCCTTCAGGCCTAGGCGGTTTATAGATGCTGTCAGATAGTCCCTTGCTATGCAAACCTTGCTTGTATTTATCTCTTTCCATAGGTGGAAATTCAGAGAACTTTGTTCAGACCTTCTGATCCTATGCCAGCATTTCACATAGGCGCCATTTCGAGATATTTTTTGTGACTGTAGACCGAACTCCAGCCTGATTTGTGCGAGCGAGACATAATTTGGGAGGCTGAAAATTATTCTTGCTGATCTTGACAGGGTGCGATCCAGAATATCCCCGTCTCTTCCCCTAAGGCACTCACTCCAGTAGGTGATAGCTGGGATCAGCTTTGCTCGTAGAACCTGTAGTAGTGGACTGAAGCTTGGTCCGGCGGTTTTAAGTTTAAGAGATTTTAAAGCTACTGCTATTGAGTTGCCTATCCGTTTTATGGCTTCTTTTTGTGATTTAAAAGTACCCTTGTCGTCAATTATCACCCCTAGATACTTGTATTCGTCCACAACTTCCATGGGTGCACCTGATAGATACCAGTGAAAACCAGATGTGTTCTTTTTCGGGTTAAAATGCATGACCTTCGACTTATCTAAGTTAATCGTTAGACCGTTAGATGCTGCGTGACTGATGGTTGCGTTTAGCAGGTGCTGAAGCCCAATTGGAGTTCGGCTAATCAGCACGACGTCGTCGGCGTACAGTAAATTAGAAAGTGACAGCCCCACTAGCCTGGTCGTGTGTGAGGTGCTGATATTTAATTCCAATGAAAGGTCTGCCATGAACAAATTAAAAAGTGTGGGAGCCGGCACACACACCTGTTTCAGTCCCCTCGTTGTTGGTATTTTCCTTGACAGGAATTTGCCGGTTCCTAGCTTTACTTGAACCCACGTGTTGGTATGTAAGAGAATTATCTGCTTTAATAGTGCGGCTCGAATTTTTATCTTCTCTAGTTTGGCCCATAGTTTGTTCCTGTCAATGCTGTCGAAAGCTGCAGAATAATCAATGAAACAGAGAAAAATTCGGTTTTTGATCTGCAAAGCCGTAAATTGAGGGACACTTATTTGTGTTCTGCTGGTGTTTCCATAGGGACTTCGCTCGTCGGGCTGACCCTGCCCCGGTTTTGCTGCAGAGGGACTTTCCTCCTTTAAGTTGAAATGTTCCAAGAGGTGGCCTGCCCAAGTTTCCTCCGTTAAGTGAGAGTTGATGCCTTGCACGTTGGCATTTCCTAGGCTGTTTATTGTTCGCCAAAATCTTGCGCTTCAATCTGTCTTCGCATCATACAAGAGCTTGGCCCACAAGGTGTCTTCCGCTTCCCTTTTTGCTTGCCAGATAACTTTTTTCTTTGTTGCTTTTAACTGCGCGAGGGCTTTCTGTAGTGTAGTTTCATTACCCCTTTGCCTGAGCCTTCGTAGGGTTTTATTTATATCTTTATTGAGGGCCTTCATATTCGGTATTTTGGAAATAGGAAGATAGTTGAACTGATTTCCTGGCCGTGAGCTTGCGGGCTGGGTTTTGGGCGTACACCTACGGGATAAGGGGCCGCCTGATCTTATGACGTACTGATCCCCTCATTTTTTGGTCAGAGTTTCCCAGCGGATTCTCACGTTACTATGTGCCTCTGCTTGGTTGTCCCAGATTGACTTTGCTAGGGCTTGCAGTTTGTCTGGTTGGCTGGTTTTGCAAGTTAGCCTTCTTAAGTTCACAGTATGAATAGAGGCTGGATCCTCCACTGGGAGATCCAGGGGCAGCCCTTGTATGCACATAGAAATTTCCTGGGGCAGATGGTCGCTATGCTCTTTTGTTCCAATCTCGAAGCTTAAAATCCTGCTAAACAGTTGTAGAGTAACAAAAGTGTAGTCTATTGTAGAGCTTTCTGTAGCTTTATGATATGTTGCCGCGGGAGGTTGATCGCCCGGAAAGCAACCATTTAGTGCCACGAGGCTTAGATGCTCCATGTCCTGTATGAAATTCCTGGTAAGAGCTGACAGATGTATCTTTTTGCCCTGTTCCTGGCTGGGAATCTTCAAGGCCGTGAATTGTTCCTCCAGATCCTTGTCCCTTTTTTGCGGCCCCAATAAATGCATATTAAAATCTCCAGCAATAAATGCATATTAAAATCTCCAGCAAGCAGAAGGTTTGTTGTTGATTCTTCCGCAAATAATCTGGTTATTTCCGTGCCCACCATTTTGGCTCCTCTGGCTTTGTCACGTGGATGAATGTATACGTTTAGCACTATAATTTGTTGTTTAGCGTTGCCGTCCCCTAAGTCCACTGCAAGAATTTTAAGCCCATTTGTTGGGGTCAGGATGGAATCTACATCTCTTGTCCCCCTTATAGTGCTAATTGATGAGTAGATAGATAGGCCGCCCGTTAGATGTCCAAATTTAGCTCCTTTGGTTGCTGGTAAGTGATGGGTTTTGTAGCCAAGTAGATGCCGGGGTTCTTCCAACCAAGTCTCCTGCATTAGGATAAGGTCAAAGCCTTGGATATAAGAAAGAAATTCTATGTCCGATGCCTTACTTCCTAAGCCGTTTACATTCCAGGAGCAAATTCGGAGTTGCGGGCCGCCAACAGGGGATTGAGTAGAGCTAAGTCAAGCACTCTCTCCTTGTATGTTTATCGTTCTGGCTAACCAGGTCCAGCCATCCTGTGGAGTTACTCGGTCCTGACCTTTCCCTCCTGGTGGTGGTACATCCGTGCTACGCGCCCCTTTGAGGACTGATTGGGCGTTCCTGACCTGTGGGTGACCTGATTGATCCGGTCTATTAGGTATCAAAGGTTCTGGGTAGCCCGGTTGTTGATGTAGGAGAATTTTGATTCCCCAAGCTTTTAATTGGGCCTCCTCCGCCAGAATCCTCCTTGCTGTTTCCTCTGAGGCCCAGGTTGCCTTGGTAATTTCTCTACTTGAGAGTTCTTTGTTGATTTTGAACTCGATTCCTTCGAGATCCAAAGAATTAATGTCTGCCAGGCTCCTGATTGAATGAATCAGACGCAGGATATTCCCTCTATTGAGGATGTCCCCTCAGCCTCTCGATTTGAATTCAGAAATGAATAGAATTGAGCGGCTTTTTTGATTTAAAATATTAGTAGGTAGATGCTTGGCCTGATTTACCTGGCCCATTTGAGGGGGAAGATTGAAAAGGCTGGCTACACCCTCAGCAGCCTGCTTGAGACAGGCAGGGGCTTTAAGATGGGGCGGGTAGGTGTGCCTGTATATTGTTAATTAAACAAACCGGGTTGCTGTTGCTAGCGGTCGTTGTGCTTTTGCCTCCCACGGTGCATTCTTGCTTGGGCGGTTCTTCTCCAGGGCTTTCCACCTCGGATTCTGGCGTCTCCTGGGGCATCTCCTGGGGAATTATCGTGGTTGAAAGGCCCGCTTTGTTATCTGTCTCTGACGGCAGGAGTTCAGAAGTAACGATGTCGACTGGGCTTTTTGTCCCGTGCTCCGGTCTGTCTAGAGGAAAGTAGTCCGTTATAATCTTCTTCCTCTTTCTCCCTTTCCTCCTCTTCTTGCGACTATGGATCCGCTCCTCCTTGCCTTGTCCATTTTCCAGGCCTTGTGGTTTGCTGGCGTGTGTTATCGATGGTTCCCCTTCTGACTGCGTATGATCGCTTTGTTCTAAATCACCACTCACTTCTTTTGCTTTGCCGTTTTTGCTAAGCCTTTCCGCCCAGGACATCTCGATTAGCTGATCCTCTGTGGGGTTGGATGTGCTAAGCCAACTAGGTCTTGGGCAGATAGTAGTCCCGGAGTCCCTATGGGAGGCCTTTGAGGGGGTATTACCCCTACCCCTGTCCTCGCGTGCCACTTCTCCACTAGTGGCTATCTCTATATTGCCTTTTTTGTGGGACTCTTGGGGGTTTGTCCTAGCTTTGTTCGTTAAATTCCTGAAGTCACTCACCAATTCCCCCATTGCTGCTGGGAGTGTGGACAGTTTGTCTACTATGGCGAAGCAGGTGCAGTGTGTTTGCGTTAGTTGTGTTTCTTCCTGAACCCTGTGGATCAGTTTGGTCATGTTCGTGAGTCTGTGATCGATGTTTGCGACATGAGTGGCGACTGAATTAAGAATGGTAATTGAATGTCCATTTTGTCAGAGTGAAACTGCATTGCCTTGATGGATAGCTGCATAGTGTCCAGTAGGGACGACCAGAGTCTTCCTGTGTCTGACCAGTCCGTTTCCTTGGGACGGCTTCGATGCCCGCTGGACATCTCAGGCTGCCTAATGCTAGAAGTGTAAAGGGGGTCATACCACTCTTGTTCGGACCGTATGTCAAACCCACTGTTGGCTGGATCTGAGCTTGGCGCTTCCGTTTCTCCCCAATCTTGCGCCAGAGTGCTTCCTGTTGGTCTGTTGGGAAGTCGGTTGGGCTCTATGCCTGAGGGTTCAATTTTAAAATATGTTGCGGCGTCCGGATTATAGCGCTGGGTTCCTCTATTAACTTCGCCTCGTCCTTCTCCCTCTCTTCCATGACTGCTTGAGAGCTACCGGGCGACCGGATCTGACTCCATAGTGGGGTGACTTTGTGCTAGAGCTACCTGTGCCACTGATGAGAGAATAGGCTCTTTAATCGTTGATTTTTGTTATTTTCTTGTCGTGGTACACTGAACTGCGATTTCTAGTGGTACTTTGATGGCCTCCGTGTTAGTAGTTGAGGAAAGGATGGCCGTAGAGGTAGTCGTATGCCCCTTGTTGGGATTTTGCATATAACTAGAGGTTGTTTCTTCTGTTCTTGGCACTACTGTAACAGAAGGTTCGAGCGGTATGCCTATTCTTGGCTCAGGCGGAACACCAAAGACTCTTGATGGTGCCTGGTTTAAACCAAGGTGTGCGCCCCTCGAGGGGGATATTAAAGGAGCTATGAGGTCTTCGTTAAGTGCACCAACCTTCACTGTTTTTAGAATTGGCCCTTCTTGGGGGCCATCCGGACATGGAACAGTCATTCCTCCTTTCTTGCCCTCGTCATGTTCTATCTCCTCTGTGTACTCTGTGTTGTGGTTTAAATGATGTACTGTCACTGGGCAAAGGGGGAAAGGAAGGTCACTCAAGCTTTCATTATTGAGGTTTAGCACTGCCCCTGCATCTTTTGAGAATGAGAATTTCGTGTAGATCTTAGGATGGAGGCTGCCTCTGACCCTTCCAGAAATCTGAGTTTGGGTGTCGTCCACCGCCACCAGTCTCTGGTGCGGTATGCTCTCTTCCATTAACTGCTTCTCGTTGCTGGAGATCTTACTGAGGCCTTTGCTCTTCTTTTTCCTCTTACTGAGTATAGATGCAACCGACCGTCTCTCTTTTCCTGATCTCATATCTATTGTGATCTGTATGCCTCCTTAAGTTTGGGTAGCCTTGAGTGTTTTGGGATTTTTAGGTAAGTACACCTGATGACTGCCTAAAATGTAGCTGTTTCCCCGTCTGTTTTTGGTTCTGTTTTGGTTCTTATTACGTTCTCTCTAAGTTCCGTTTGAGAAGCTATTACCCCTGCCTTCTCCAGAGATAACCGGTTGCCACTTGCTAAGAGCTTGCTCTCTGCTGGAGTGCTGGATTCTGCTGGGGCCCGGCCGTCCTGGAGGATTTTGACTGTGGGGGCCCGGTTCTGGAAGTGCTGCTGAGCCTTATGACTGGGACAGAAGAGAGGGGACGCCAGGCTACGCTTTTCCCCGGCGCCCTGGTGTCCTCCCACTCCTCCCTTTCCCCTCCTCCCCTGCTGAGGAGCACCCTGGGAACAAGCCGCCCTCTTGCTGTGCCTGCCGTCTGCTTCCACCCTACTGCCAACCTGCTTCACCAGTGTCTGGGTATGCAGTCACTAAGGGGGGGAGGGGGCCTGGCGAGCAGGGCTTTCGGACGGATCGGCAAGCCGCGCCCAACCTAGTTGGGCCGCTTCCGCGGGTCCGCCGGGCTCGCACTCCGCCTGCTATTGGCGGCAGCGCTCGCCGCCTTCCTTGCCTCCTTGCCACCAAGCCACCGTCTTGCCGCCTCGCTGCCTTGTGAGAGCCGTACTGTACTGAGGACGGATCTGGAGCGGGATGACAGAACGGCGGTACGGCGGTAGAGCGTGAGCGCGGTCAGCCCAGCGGTCAGCCTGGGGAGAGCGCCCGAGATCGGAGGCGAGGGCAAAGGCGGAGGCGGAGGGCAGAGAGGCTCTGCTCAGCTCGGCTGCTCCGCTCGGCTGCACCACCCGGCGTTTGCGTCTGACATCTGACTGCGTCTGCGTCTCAACAAGCCTTGGACGCAAAACGTCTTCCTTTTAATATATCAAAAAACAATCTCTTATTAAGTAATGGGCACCAGGCACTTTATGGAACTGCAGCATTTTCGTCATAAATTCCAACGACGAGGCTGTTACATCATGTCAAAACCTTTTAATAAAAAAGCTTGTTATTTTAAAATATATGCAACCCAATGGCACCTTTTTTATTTATGCACAAATGCCTCAGGGACTTTACGAGACTGTTATAACCGGGAAATCAAGGGCTGCTCAATGCACATTGGATGAACTGATATTCCGTAGGAGTACTGCACAAACTAGTAGAACGGAATACGTTGCGTAGATAACACAAACTGTACCATAGCTTTTTATTGTTGGACACTATACATGATGTAACTGCGGTTTTACTTTGATGAATTTCGCCGTCGAGCAATTTTGTAAAGTTTTTAATTAACTTATACAATAAATTACTTACTGTGTCTGTGTGTAGCAGAACCGGCGCATCGACCCGGTTGAAGGAGTAAAATCGGCGGATCGCATTGGAATCAGTACTTTGCCTCCTGAGATCGATGCATCTGCAGTGTATCACTGCCGATGCAGCTTGGAGAGATCGACGCATCCCCTCGACTGCGTGGAGAAACCTGGTGCATCGCTCGACACCTCTCGACTTCTGCACCCGTCTACGGTACTGATGCATCGCCATCAGCGCATGGAGAAAATTGACGCATCCTCAACTTGTGGGACCCGCATCGACGCATCTCACGGCGCATCTCGCTGTTGCGACCAGGAAAGGTACTTTGTTCACCGGGCCTGCATGGGTCCTGTAGCCGGCCAGTGCTTCATCACGGTTGGCCCGAACTATGACTTTGCCATGGTCCAGCATGACCTCAAGTAACCCCTAAAGCGCTATGTGCTTCTATGTGCTATTTTCCGCTTATTCTTTTGAAATTCAATATCTCAACTTCTATACATTGCATTTTTGTCGTTTTGGTCTTGTTTTGTTCAAAATATAATCTATTTTTCTAAACCTGTGTGGAGTCTCTTTGTGGTGTATTCATTGTGTTACTGTGTGTGTGTTGCACAAATCCTTTACATATTGCCTCTCTAGATAAGCCTGACTGCTCTGTGCCAAGCTACCAGAGGGTAAGCATAATCTATCTTTTAGTGTGTACTTTGCTTACCCTCAATAGAGTAGTGGTTCCTGCCTAGCCTGGGTGTATACCTCATCCAATCAGGAATCCCAGTTCTATCAATGACCCAATGTTTCTGGAGATCATAATAACAGGAGACTTTAATATGAACCTGCTGTGTCCCTTTGCCCGTGGCAATTAGATCACACAGCAGGACCATATCTGGCTTGTTCCTAATCAAACTGAAGGAATAGTAAGCAATAGTAACAAGCATTTGCAATGCAATAGGTCTCGCATTTGCGAGAGTTTGAGCTATTGGCATTGCAAATGACAATGCCTTTTATTTATTTTTGTGTTTTGAAAACCTGCAAGTGGTGCGTAAACACGCACCTTGTACTCCTAGTTCTTGCTTACAAAAAGCAAGGCGCAAGTTACTGCCAGCCCTGCTTTTCGTAAGCAACATATGAGTACAAGGTGCGTGTTTACGCACCACTTGCAGGTTTTCAAAACAGATAAATAAAAGGCATTGTCATTTGCAATGCCAATAGCTCAAACTAATTCTAGACAGGAATGTAGAATGCGTGTAGAATCTAGGAAGCCATGCTGAATGATTTACAGGAGGAACGCCAACTGTATTTGTCCAGGGTGACTAATATCCAGCATAATTTTGTCTTAACCAGATTACGGTTGGGCACACTACACCACTTAGCTGCCTTCCCGAAATGAAAATCTGCCGCCAGACACGCTCCATTGCCCTTGTGACAGTCTATCGAAGCAAAGCACACAGCACTTTGTGCTATTTGTGGTTTTTAAGAGCACTTAAGGAGATAATATCTCAAACCGATTTTTCTTGCACAGAATATAAGAGACTATAAACGTGCTTTACACTATTTATTTGCACTTGTTTCAAATCTACTTTTTTTTAATGGGACAATACATCTTAGGAAAAGTATTATATTGTAGTGAACAATTTTAGGGGAGGCTCCGGTGTTTTAAATATTGTTTTTATTTCCTATTGATGTGTTTTATGTTTTATATTTATTGATGATGTGTTTTTATGTACTTTTATAGCCACCTTGATTTTCCCAAATAAAGTTTTGTGATCTGATCTGAGTCTGAGTGTCCGACTCATCATAAGGTATTTTCACCATCTCTTTTTTAAGCTGGCATTTTGGTCCTTATTTTCTTATTTATTTCCTGAACTGATAAAAAGCACCTAGGCAGTCTTGCTGGACCATGTTACACAGTGTGATCCTATGAAGATCGCACATAAGTAGTGAAGTCCAAGCTGTATAATCCTTCAGCATATATTAATCACACCTATTTCATCACCTCACTTGGTAAAGCTGAAAATGCAAAAACGGAGACAAAAGAAATGCAGCCGTGCCAGAACAGAGGCCTTTAATTTCTGCTCACTCACTCACTGTGACACTGTATATGTAGCATGGATGAGGATTGCATATGTTCCACAAGGCGAAATGCATCACAAAGCACCACCTACATTTAAACTTGGCGCATATGAAAAGCATTTCATTTCATTGATCCTACTTATCTGACAGAAGAAATAATGACTTATAGACAAAAGTGATCTTGCTGTGTTTGTTTTTATTAAGGTTTGTTTGTTACCTTTGACTAATTTCTATCACCCAAGCTTATAGAGAAAAGATATGATGTTTCGAAAGCTGCCCACAGCCACTTCAATCTAAGTGTTATAATTGTATGGGACTCTCAAAATGTCAGCTTGGAGTTCAATGTGTATGCTGATGACAAGCATGTGTTAGAAGAGACAAACTGTCGCTCTGTGTAAAAATCACAGTACTGGCTGTCAACTATGAGGTCTGTAGTGTGTTTGTGAGGGTGGGGGGGACGGTGATGAGCACTTGATCAACAGTGCTAGGGGCTCCTACCCTTCTTTTGCTGCACAAACGCAGCCGTTGGAGCATCGTTTTCCCTAGTATGAATGTAGTAATGTACAGCAGGGTGGCAACGGTAGAGTTAAAATCAGAATAAACACAATCTAAACAAATATACATTTGCTGTAAAGAGAGCCCAGATTGCAGGGTCAAAAAGCACAGGCAAACACCCTGTCATACTTCTTGGCATGCACCTTGGAAACAGTGCTGAGCTCTCTGTACTGTCGTTTCTGTTTGGTTCATTGCCGTAGAAGTGCAGGTATGAATGCACAAGAGCAGCTTCCCTCCGTGGCCGCTTCTCTAGTTAGTTATTCATTCAGTTATTTTTGAAACCTGTCGAAAGTGCTGGCGGTGTTTACGAGGAAGCAAAGTGTTTGGCTGGCCTCAATAAGCACTGTGATTGTGTAGCATTGCGTTAAGTCAATGCTACTCACTAAGGCTGCTATGTCGGGCCGGTCTCAATTATCAGATTTCAGTTACACCGCAATCTATGCAACTAGGTAGCCCAGACCTATTGGCTTTGCCAGTGCTTGTTAGACGAGGAATGTTGTAGCAGAATTCAGTACTAAGGAGTTGAATGCACGAAGAATTGTGTTTGTTTCAAAAATCGAGTTGGATTCCTTTGACTTGAAATCCCAATTCACGAACTGAACCCTGTCATCAATGACTCCCGGTGACTGAATGCAGGGCAGTGGGTATGATGCTTTTTCCCACCAGACCTGGCTGTCCGCGGTAACAGAAGTCAGGGGCACGCTGGCTCCACTTTTATGCATTGGCTGGCCGCGAGTCTCGTAGGCACGCTGGCATCTGCAGGCGCCTACTCCACCTCATGTGAGCAGAGTCGACAGACCAGGGCCTTAAGGGACCGCTCTGGTCAATGCACACATTTACATTGACACTTTTGAGTTAGCAGTTGCAATCGAAATCCGTGCTTCTGTAGGACATGATCGGCGGAGCACGGGTCTGTGGTGCGGGCTGGGCGTGCAGAGCGCCTCCGCTTGCCGCAGTCTAGCCTAGGCCAGGATCGGCTCGTGTAAGGATGAAAATAGGTGCGCTAAGCGCACACTCCTGCGCACCTCTTTGTGAATAGGTGGGGTGCACCGTGTGCTGGAACCGGCTCCAGACACATCCATGGCATGCCCTATCAGCAGAGCCGGTCTTTGCTAAGATAGCGCCCTGGCCGTGGGCGAAGAGAAATCTGGCGCCCTTGCAGACAGTAGCGTCTCTGTTTGCCCCCGCCTTTGAGAGATCGGGAAAGTTTGGGTCCAACGCAAACCTCGTCTCAGAAGCCGACAGGGGGAGGGAGGGAGGGAAAGTGAAAGCGCCGAAGCGCGCCATGCATGCGCGCGCTGTGTTAAACCGCTAGCTCTGCAACGTGTGCCATGCGCGTGCCCATGTGTTGTCCGGGACCAAGCTGATAGACACCCCGTGAGCGTGCACATCAGCAGTCTGGGAAAGTGCACATCTCCTGTCCCCCTTCCAAACTGAAGTCGACGACAATAGATCTCGCTTAGCGAGCAGCTTTGCTGCGTCGCTAGGCGAGACCTAAAAAGGAGACAAAGGAGGTCTCTTTGGTATAAGACTTCGAATCCCTTGGGCTAAGAGTATTAAAAGACAGATACCAATCGGATTCTTCTTCAGCTTGGACCTACTACACATCTGATTCTCACTCCATAATGAACATCACAGCGGCTACCCTCCCCCTACTTCGTTTCATCACATCATTTCAGATTGAAACAAGCATTTGCAATGCAAATTGGTCTCGCATTTGTGAGAGTTAGAGGTATTGGCGTTGTAAATGAGAATGTCTTTTACCCATGTATTTTGGATTGGAGCGGATGCATGTGGTGTGGAGTGGATTTATGTGCCTTGGAATTGTTAGTTGTGGTATGGTGTGTGGTGGAATTATGTGGAGTGGATTTGTGTAGTGGAATTATGTGGCATGGTGTGTAATGGAAATATGTGGATAGTAATTATGTGGTATTGAGTGTACTGGAATTATGTATAGTGGGATTGTGTGTCAGTGTAATTATGTGGAATGGCATTTTGTGTGGTGGAGGGTATTTTGTGGAGTTTAATTATGCGGTGTGCTGTTGAACTATGTGGCATGATGTGGAAATCTGTGGTGTGGATTGGATGTATGTGGTGTGTTGTGGGTGATTGTGTTGTTCAGTTGAAAAAAGTAGTGTGGAATGGAAATGTGTAGAATTGAATTGTGTGACGTGGAAGTGTGTCGCTCTGAGTGAAATAATGCTGATTGGAAAGAACGATGATGGCTTCAACCCTAATCTGTGACTGGGGTGAGTGTCTGAAAAGTTTCAGTGCTCCGTCCATCATCTCCTTGTGTTTGCTTTGTTCGCCCTAAGTTGGCAGGGTATGCCCAGACGTGGGTCTCTTGCTAACTTTGCCACTGGATTCAAGCTAGCCTGGCTGATGAGGGGTGTTACCCCAAAACCGGTCCCAGGATGCTTGTTTACGGTCCAGGGAAGGCCTGGCTAGGCAGTTCGGTCTGGACTGTTCCCATGAGGCACAGGGTCAAGACTGATTTGCATATGGCTGGGTCTGAAGTGGGGTGGCGAAGTGAGCTAAAGAACGATGATGGATTCAACCCAGATCTGTGACTGGAGGCGAGTGTCTGAAAAGTTTCAGTGCTCCGTCCATCATCTCCTTGTGTTTGATTGGAATTATGTGGCATGGTGTGGAGTGTATTTGTGTGGATTGTCTTACCAATTATTAGTTATTAATATAAGCCTAATGAATTGTGGTTCTATTGACCATAATGAGTTGACTTGGACACTGTGTGATTCTAGTCAGGGACCTTAACGGTAAAGATGTCCCAAGAAGGCTTATAAATCCGCTGAGTGCCCTGTGACCAATCTGAGAGCGCCTCTCATTCCTTAGGTGTTACCTCAGAGCTAACCCACTCAGGGAATATTTTCAACAACGTTCTATTAAGACTGAAGCTAGCTGGCAAATCAAATTAATTAACACAGGTCTACGGGTACTCAAGATAGCTTTGAGAATTTACATATGAACCATCACTGGGGTACCAATCATTTTCTTCTGCCTACTCGAACATGGCACCTGCAGCAAAACAGCTGAATTAATTCTTATTTGACAAAAGACTTAGGAACAGTAAATCAGCATAATCTTATAAGATTCACTTTAAGATGTAAACATGTTACAAATCCCCAAGTAGTACAGAACTAACAAACATTTTAATTTTTGTCTTAACTATTTTATGGCATTTTTTGTTATAGTTTTATATATCATTATTTACGGACTGTGATGATTTTAAGTAAATTGGAAACAATAAAAATAACAACATCATACTACCCAAAGGAACCCTTTTAGCAACCGTAGAATTACGAAAGATTGAGGGGAATAAAACAATAATGTTCTAAACCTGTCTTGCAGTTTGCATGCATGTTCATAGATAACTGTTCTATTAGAGGAATTACAACTCATGAACTGCAAGTAACATAGGGATCTCTGTGGCAAACTTAGTAACCCACCTACCTATCTACAGAAAATAAAATTATGTGATCTGCATATTGCTCTGATGTGCTTTGCAGCAGGCACATTACACCTCAATGATACTTTGAGTCAAAACTGTGACTAGACAAAACACTGATCTCATCAAGTGCATTTGCCTCCATTATCTTCCCATTATTTTAAATTGCTGGACACACAAAGATATCAGCAGCATGGGCCTTAATAATAAAATAATTTAAAATGCGGCCTCTTTGTGACTAATTTAGTAAGCCAGAAAGGATTTGCTCTCCCGTTTGTCATTGTTGCCAATTTCTTTGTGGCATAGTTACGTTTTTTTTAAAAATAGAAACTTTTAATTGTAAATTGACTGTCAGACTGCGCTTTTTATGACTCCGACCCCAGTGACGCCATCCCCTTTCCGCTGCCATACCTTCACCCCTAACTTATGGGTTCCTGTAGTACATCTTTTTCAAACCCAGCACTGCTTGGAACACTGGCACGAAGAAAAACACCTGCTGTGCCCGATGCTATTATTGTGCTTGACCATACAGAATTGACAGAGGAAAAAGATAAAATTGCAGGGGGTACGTTTTTTAAAAAACCTACATCAATCCAAACACGTGCTTTTCACACACCTATAGGAGTTTGTATTCAATACGTGACCCTACCTTTGCATTATGCAAGTAGTCCTCTCTCACTACAACCCTGTTATTCTTCTACATTATGCAGAGATGTCCATGGTTTTGTGGGTGGTTCTTGCAGAGGCGTGCCCCTGTGTACTTAGTCTGTTCTGGAAGAGCATAGAGCGTTGGCGGCGAGTGACATCGACTCCGCCCACTCCACACAACTAAGTACCACAGGACCTGCACTTTCAGCTGGGGAGTAGGTTGTACCGCAACGAGAGGACCGGCCAATTATTGGGCACTGCGGGCTGTATTCTGACGGGCTTCTTCAACAGCCAAAAGCAAAGCCGTAGCTGTTTGCCCTCCACAATAGGCGCATGCAGGTGGAGTCGCCTCTCGGAAGCGGGTGGGCTGAGCCTGACCTGGCTGCTCGTTTGGCATTTGCCAAGCTATCGAGCGAGAACATTCTTGAGGTGAGCCTTGTTTTAGATAGTTAACGCTGCACACACCCACACGCGTCCCATGCTGTAGTTATCCGTTAATTTCGCGTTCACGATAAGTAAAAAACGTAAAAGAGTGTATGTCCTTGCAGAATGCTTCTAAGAAGCCTGTCGGAGCAGGAAAGAGAAGCCAAACATAAAAGCATCGTCCGAAAAGAAAGCGACTGACATCAAAAAAATATTTGCAATGCAATAGGTCTCGCATTTAAATGCGAGACCTATTGCATTTCAAAGAAGCGGCCGCCATTGTCCCGGCTGCTTCAAAAGAAAAAGCGGGCATGGCACGCTGAACGTAAGTAAAGCACGTCATGCCTGCGGCAAGAGAAACTCAATAAAGAAAATAGTGCTTAGACACTTAAGAACACGTACTGTGTAACAATCGAAGTAAAGGGGCCAGTCGCCATGGGAGGTTACAGATGAAGATAAGGCGGTAGTAAGGAGGGACTAACAAGCCTCTTTACGAATCAGACACCAGCATTTAGGAAGGACAATGACACAAGTTGGTTGAACACAAAGATGGCCGCGGGGAGGGAACTCTGAAAACAGGCTCCCGGGATCGGAACCACTACATCAGTGATACCGACCCGAATCCCCACCCGACCCACTCCCCTCGCCACCCAGCAAAGCAGGACTCACCGGAATGGAAGAAGCCATGAGACGACATCGACGAAGACCGCAGTGCTTGGAGTAAACGTCCCTCGCCGATCCCTCAGAACTGCTAGCAGCCCTGACATTGCGAAGGAAACCAGCAAGCACTCCCGGATCAACGTCGGACCCACGCGAAACCAAGGAAAGAATCCACAGACCAGACAAGTGCTCATTCCTGGGCAAGGACTTCAAGTCAGGAACCGGAACGATTCCTGCTCCACTCTGCCATGGAGTAGCGTCACCAAGGTACGATGACTGGCCTCAAAATGGCCGACACGCTTGATCCGAACAACGAGATATAGGGCCTGCAGAGCGTTTAGGTCCCCAGCGATTACACTCAGAGACTACACACCCCACTAATCTATCTAGAGGGGACCTGGGTCGGCGCCATAGCGTGTGCAAGTCCCACTAGAAGCACAGCTTCTACTATGATTCTGACTGACTGGCCTCAAAATGGCCGCCACGCCCGACCTCAACACCGAGGAATAGGACCTGCCGAGCGGCAAGGCCCCCACTATTGACAACAGAGGCCCCACACCCCCACTACTCGGTACTGAGGTGACCCGGGTCGGCGCTGTAGCGTGTGCGAGTCCCACTAGAAGTGCAGCTCCTCCTCTCGATTCCGCCTGACTACAAGATGGCGGATCACTAAGCCCTGTCGACTTGCTTTGCCCCCAATAACTGGCTCCGATCACATTCCGCTGAAAGGGACACCTTGGGATAGGAGCCCTCTGCCCCAAACCAAGAGGGAATCTATACAGAGCACTCATTTCCCTCAGGGAGCCCCCACACCCTCAGCCGAATCTGCCTGGCCTCATGATGGCCGCTACTGAGAGCCCTACGATCCACACCCATCCATGTGATTAGATCCACTGACCCAATTAACAGATACAAGGGCTCTATATAGAAGGGGATATCATCGGCCTCTACCCCTAACGAAAGAAGAATCTGAGAATAGCGCACAAATCCTACACGGAGCCACTCTCCCTCTGGGGACCCTGCCTGGCCCTAAGATGGCCGACCCCAGCCCACCGGAGTTCCAAAGTCAGGATCTGTAGAAACACACAAACGCTACAAGGTCCACCAAGCAAGAAGAATTAATTCGCCCCTCTGCCCATAAGTTCAGAATCTTCGCGTGAGAACCCTCTCATGACCACAGTGAACCCACACACAGTGTCTCACTCACAAGTTGGGCACCTTCATTACCGTAGTGTTCACCCCATTGATAACAACAAAAGGACTACAACTTCGTCCATGTCACTTTACCCTAACCTCCTGCTCAAGACAACTGCCAATTAAACAGTCCTGGAAATTCATAAACATTCTCCTCCCACAGCTCTAGCAGCTAAACCACCCAAATAATTGGCCAGAAGCCACTTCCGCCTAAAACAGCTGCAACAAGAAAAAACAAGACGAAGGGGACCCCTATCCACGGTTGCTGACCTACTCCTCAACCGACCAGGAGGCATAAAAAAAGGGTGGCCTCCTGAAGTCAGTACCACAGGACCGTCATCGACAGGTGTGTAAGGGATCACTCAGTTACAATCGCATCCTCTTGACACATCTTTTTGGCGACAACCTTTAACTCACTCACTGCGGATCTGTCTTATCTCACCAACTTTCCCAAACTCCCGTTCAGAGGCTCGATCCCCAGCCTGTAGAATTCACACAATGGCCCTGGACACACCAACTCTCCCCAATCAACCCTTACCGACCCACCTGAAACCTCACACGCGAACGCATACTCTATTAACTTCCCCCCCAACCTTTCTTCTAAAGCGAGAAGAAATTTCAAGCAGAAACTGATCAGACAGTACAGAGAAACCCTATTTACAGACATATACCACTGCTCATCTAGAGGACTGATTAAGATGGACTTAATCTTCCACACTGAGAGACCAGAAAACTGGAACACCGCTATCAGAGCACAACTCTGCATCTCCAAAACCACAACCACACCACACAGCTGCAAATTAACATCCTTGCTCCCTAATCGTTCGTCAAGAAGAGGAGCACGTCCGTGACCATCTACACTAACGGCACTGTCCTCATTCAGGCAAATAACGAGAACCTAGAGGCTTTCGACTCCCTCTTCCCCACACTACGATCCACTCTCCCCCACCTGCCTCAACCCGCCCTAACACAGCTCCCACCCACAGCTAAATGGCCCCAACGGGAACCTCAAACCAGCACCACCCTGTCCCGCGCCCACGCCGCCCGCCTCCCTCGAGGCACCTCCCACCACAGAGCCTCCACAAAGCGTGCTCTCCAACTCCCTAAGGAAAGTATAAATCCACTTCCTAATGGGATCCACCCTCCGCAACCCCACGAACTAGCGCGGCCGACAGCGACCTTTAATCACACTAGTTCCCGCACAGATCTTGGAAATCTGAATTCATACCATGACCCAACACACCCCCCTCCCAGGATCCCAAAAGGTGTCAGCATGTCCTACGCAATGAGTAAAAGACAACATTCCATAAACCCGGCCTGCAACACACAGGGCGAATCCCCCCAAGATGCCCTTACTCCCTCCCATGACTCCATGGCATAACGTCTCGCATCACTAGAAAGCCAGATAGACTCGATTTCCCGGGGCTTGTCCGAAATCCTCACCAATCTTGACAAGGAACGCAGGCCCCACCAATCCCCTCCCTGGATACCCACTACATCCAACACCAACCACCACAAGTGCCCTAGTTGGCCTTCAGCAACCCCCGTGACACAGTCACAAAGACTCTCAAGATCGGACGCCGTAGCCTGGCCACAAAAATCCCTAAGAAACTCTGCCTCCCCTTTAGGGCTCAGAGATGCCCTAATACCGAAATCGAGCCTCGGGCCTCAAGACCCACCAGGGCAAAAGCAGCAATGTCGGACAAAGAAGCAGCCGATCTAGCCTCCTCATATGACTCATCTCCCTCAGACTCCCAAATTCCAAAATCCAAGTGATCACGGGTTTCAGAAAAGACCTTCCTTGCACAAAACCACCTAGACTGCCCTTCCTCACCACCCTACCTAGGGCGCCCAAAGGATTGATCCCCAGCAACAAAGAGCTATCCACCAACTGCTTGCTCATCAACTGTAGGTCGGCAACTATGCATGCAACCGAACTAGCAGAAGCCATCCTCTCACAGGACATCGACATCGCGTTCTGCACGGAAACCTGGCTCAATGAGCTCTCCTCACCATACCTAGACATGCTTGTGCCCCCGGGGTTTTCCATCATTAACAAAGACAGAAAAGACCAGCGAGGGGGAGGGGTAGCTATCATTCACAAAAACAACTTGGTCATCACGGAAATAGAATCATGCAATTACAACTCATTTGAATGCCTTTCAACCAACATAAAGACCAAAGACAAAGGAACTTTGCTCTGCCACCTTCTCTATCATCCGCCAGGCAACACAGCCGCTTTTGGGGAACACTTAGCTGACCTGATAGCTCAATGTGCACTTGGAGATGCCAACAATCTAATTCTTGGCGACCTCAACCTGCGGTGGAATGAAACTAACAACCCGCTAATTCAAACGCTATCCAATCTACTCTGTGACAATAATCTAACCCAACACTGCATGGAGGAAACGCACCACAAAGGAGCCACCTTGGATGCCATCATCGCTCAACGAAACGCAATTACAATCAACCACATACTCCCCGTGGACTGGTCAGACCACCACATGATACTATTTCATATCAACCAACAAACTCTCTCTCAAACACCCATGCAAGACCCCCAAATGGACCAGAAACTTCTCCCAGATCCCCATGGCAGTCCTCGAAGAACGGATAAGCTCGCTTCTTCCCCACACCAACGTCCACCTCTCCACAACCGAACTCACCGAGCGGTACAACGCAAAGCTAGTGACCATGCTTGACCAGCTAGCTCCCCTAAAGCTGAAAAAGCCGAACCATTCCATCCAGGTCATGGTTCAACTCCGACCTCAATTCTGAAAGGAAAAACTAAGAGCCAAAGAAAGAAGCTGGAGGAATAATCCTACCTCCATCCTCCGCGAACAACTCAAAACAGCCCGCAGGAAGTACAACAATCACATTAAAAACAAGAAATCCAGCTTTTTCCGCTCGGCGCTGGACAGCGCAAAAATCGACCCAAGGAGCTCTATAACATCATCAGGCAACAAACCTCCAAGCCCGCGACCTCCTCTTTACAGGCATCCAAAGAACTCTGCGATAACTTCGCCAACTTCTTCAATGATAAGATCACCAAGATCGAACTCTCACTGGACGTCAACATTACACACCCCACTAAGGTCATCACACCCAGGATGCCTGATTTCGATCCCTGTGCCTCTTCCAACTCCTGGCTAAGCTTCCGCCCCATTCAAGAATCTGAGATAGTCACACTGATCTCCACCTCCAAACCCTCAGCTCATGTCCTAGACCCCATTCCTCCCCTACTGACCAAAAACTGAAGCACGCCCTAGCTCCACTTTGGTGCGAGATCATAAATAGCTCCTTGAAAAATGGAGTCGTTCCAGACTGCCTTAAAATGGGACAAGTCACACCGTTACTGAAAAACCTGGCCTCGACATTTTGGAGCTGAATAACTTTAGACCTGTATCGAACCTCCCCTTCTGTCCAAAACCCTAGAAAGATGCGTACTCCAACAACTAACCCAACACCTGGACAACATCAACCTCCTGGACCCCCACCAATCTGGCTTCAGAAAAGGCTGTAGCACAGAAACCGCGATCCTCAACATCATTGATGATATCCACAGATCACTAGACTCTGACCAATGCTGCCTCCTCATTCTCCTTGACCTCTCGGCAGCATTTGACACGGTAGACCACAAACTTCTCCTTAGGGCTCTCCAAGAAAGAGCCGGTCTTGGCGAGATGGTCCTCCAATGGTTCTCCTCCTTCCTGCACAACCGCACGCAAAAAATAAAAATCAGAAACTTCACTTCCGACCTCCAACAAGTCAACAAGGGCGTCCCTCAAGGCTCGGTGCTATCCCCGCAACTTTTTAACATTTACATGGAACCTCTCTCCAAACTACTCAACAAAGCCAACATCCGCTTTCACCTCTACGCTGATGATACCCAGATCTATTTAGAAACCACCTCCCTCAAAGACATTCAAAGACTCAATGACGTACTGAGAGATGTCCAACACTGGCTGTCATGCAACCACCTTAAACTAAACCCTGACAAGACCGAGACACTCCTCATCTCGAACAAGGAAGAGAACCCCCAAATTGCCGAATGGTTAAAGGCCATTGATGCACTCAACGGGAGTCTCACTCTAGCAGACTCTGTCAAATCACTAGGCATCACTCTAGACCCGAAACTGAACATGACCAGACACATCAAGAATTCGGCCAAGAGCGCTTTCCTTAACCTCAGACTACTGAACAAAATAAAACCCTTCATCCCGCCCAGTGATCTCAAACAAGCCACCCAAACTCTGGTACTATCAAGACTGGACTATGGGAACGCAGTCCTCTCAGGAATCCCAAAATCACATCTGGCGCCCATCAAAACAACGCTAGCATGCGGCAGCCAGAATGATCACCGGTATCAAGAAATTCGACCACATTTCTCCTGCTCTCAGGGAACTTAAGTGGCTTCCAGTAGAAATGCGGATTAGCTTCAGAACAGCCTGCCTCACGCATAAAGCCCTGCACACCGGCAAACCCGAATATCTGGCAAAAACTCAAAAAGCTGGCCAGGCCAGGAACCTCAGAAGCTCAAACTCCCTCCTACTCATCCCACCAAAGACTCGAAAACAAAAACTGCGGATCGATCCTTCGCCGGAAGCGCGCCAAAAATCTGGAACTCTATTCCCCTCACATCAGAACCATTCCCTCCTTTGTAAAATTCAAAAGTCAACTCAAAATCCTGTTCCTAAACCGCTCCCTAGGGGTTGGATAGGATCAATCGGAGCAGCTAGCTGACACCGCGCACTGCTCTAACTCCAAGGTTTCGAAAGACTCCGAAGACTGAGACTGTATTTATGTGTTGCTCTTCTGTTTTGTGTTTTATGACTCTTTTCAATGTATCTGCTGTAAAGCGCTCCGATACCCTAGGGTCAGGCCAGCGCTATATAAAACTCCCTAAATAATTTTTTTTTTAAAAAACAAGTCAATGACAAACATGAGCAGAGAGTGGGTGGAGCTTCTCTTCCATACTCCACTACAGCAGTCTTGCTGCGCAGCGCATGCGCGCTGACTCAGGCTTGACCTAAAAAGGGCAGAAAGCGATCACAGTCTGCAAATTATAGAGCTTAATGTTAAATTCGCCCTTCTATCAGCAGGCAAGTATCCTGCAGTGGGTAATGGAAACTATAAACCTTTAAGAAGTTACGGTGGACTGATGATACCATAGGTGACATTGGAGAAGCTGCAGCAAACCTTATCGGATAGTGCCTTAATAAGAAACATCTAACCCCGATCTCCAAATGGGAACTTTTTAAAATGAAGCTAATAAGTAAATATCTGCCCAAGAATCCCCCAATCACACATCAAGTCATGAACCACTCTCGAGACCAAAAATGGAGCCCTATATCGGTTTTATTTCAAAATGTAAAGAAGAAATGCAACAGAATTCTGAGACTGGCTCCGAGGCAGCCCAGTAATCCTCTGATCCAAGGTAAGGTGAAGTGTATAAATAAGTCCTACCGTAAGAAGGCCTTGGAGGAAAAAATCAGAGCAAGGCAGACCTTTCGGGCAAAACCCAAAAGACCTGTACCTCAGCAGGAAGAATAATTCGAGGGTCTTTTGGAGAATGGTGAACAACTTAAACAGGGCTCTCAAAGCTGTAAATAATTAAAATCTTACAGAAAAGATGGGCTAATGTTTTATCTAAATACTTCAATCAATCCTTGGGATTAAACAACAACCAGTAAGAATGTGATAAAAAGTACAACCCCAACAATGATCTCACTTCTGGATGACATCGTCCTCACTTTTTCCGAAGATCAAGTATGTAAATCTATCCAGAAGTGCAGACGCAATGGAGCCCCTGGACCAAATGGTATACCACAAGCATTGTACAGAACCAACCCTTCTTTGTCGGCGGTGTGGCCGAGCCGAGCAGCAAGATGGCCGCTTGGTGAAGTGGCTCTGAGGGCCGAGCACATTATCCATCAGTTATCTGGCACCAGACTACCAATCCTGGCTTTTGATTACGAGGACTGAATGCAGACGGCAAAGCGGCGCACATTGATGCGTTTTGTACCGAGGTGCGCTGCCAATTAGTGCACAAAAACCATCGCGACTTTGCGGCCTGGTCCTGGCCGGGAATGCATCGCGGAACCAGAGCAGAGGAGCGCTCGCCGCGTGGACTCACCGGGAGCGAGTTTGACTGTCTCCGGCTGATTGCCTGCCTGGGCTGCGAGGGTGGGACGGAGCGGCAGTGGACACCAGTACGGAGGACCTGTGCTGCCGAGTGGATTGAGCTGGAAGCCGGACCTGCCTGGGAGGCCTGACGAGACGCGGAAGGGTGAGTGCCGGGCCTACGGCCGCAGCGAGTCCCGCTCATCGGAGTCATCGGGGGCGGCTGCGGCGGCCCATGGCGGCGGCTGACACGGCACGTCGCTGGGGAGGCCCCCACGAAGTTCCCCCCCCGCGCGGTGAGCAGTAATTGCCTAAGCGGCCCGGACGCACGCAGAGCGTCGGGCCTGAAGCGCACATCGAGATCGGCTGAGGCGGCTAATAGTCAGCGACGTGGCATTGGGGCGACCCGCTACTGGGAACAGCGCCACGAGCGGCCAGCAGCTCCACCGGACCCAGGTACTGAGCCCTTGATGCGCGGGGGCCCCGTATAGAGGGAGTCGGGGCCTCCGGTGGCACAGATACGTGCTGGCCAAGAGACACTGCTAGGCCCTGTGGCGTATTTTGAAATTTGCAACTGCGGGCGAACCGGATCGATTGCTTGCACTCCCCCCGCTTCAGGGACACTAAAGTTGCTTCTGCGTGTGCGCAATTGTGCAGCTAGCGCGCGGAGGCGTCTTACAGACCCAGCGGGGCCTCCGTTGCTCCGGCCAAACGTCGGCGGGCTGTGTCGAGCCTCTGTTCCCATAGACAATTACAGACCACGTGAGACAACAGACCCAGTAGTGCATTTTCTACCTGAAGCTGCGGGAGGGCAGGAGGTAAGAGTGCGCCTGCCGGCCTGCAATCCCCTCTGGCGCTGCTGTGACTGGACGATTGGTGGCATAAGCATCAGTGGAACCACATTGTGACCAGAATGGGACATACCAATAGTGCATTTGCGCCCCGCCGAGGAAATACATAAATCAGTAGTGAGCCGGGCTCTGCTTGTATTGGTCTGGACGGGCGGCCGTGATAGCACCTGGGACCCGCGGCTCACGGAGTACCTGCACGCCTCATTGCGGCGTTACCGCCATTGTGGGCAGCTACAGGCCTACAGCGTGAAGAACACTAGGCTGCTGGCCGCAGTAGAGCATAACTGGAGAGCACAGGAGTAATAGTGCATGGACCTCCTCGTTGGATGATTTTGGGGCTGCTGTATGTTTGTATTGGGGTGCACATGGCAGGGGTAATGCTGGGACCTGTTTAATACATCACATTCGCACCTTCACCTCTGTTGCGCCTGGACGGACTGGCGGGGCTTGGTTCCGAGCCTTCAAGTACGGTGGTGAAGCGCCACAGGTGGAGAGTCGCCATGGGAAAAATGGACAACAAGCAAACCAAGATTACCTTTGAGAAACGCACTACACGATTGCAAGATATTGACTCGACGCCGCTAACTGTGGTGCCCGAAACGCAGCTGGAAGCCGAGCAAGAAGACGACATTAAAACCATGTTGCGTGAGGTGAAGGTCAGCATGCAGGCAATAGACTCTAAACTAGACTCCCTAGCGCTGAGGATGGACCATGTCTCGCAAAAAGTGGACAAGCATGAAACCAGAATTGACGCCTTAGAAACTAGAGTCTCGGACTCGGACGACCGCCAAGTAGAGACGCAAGAACATCTGCTTCGCATGGACAAAGTGCTAGACGTGATCAAGGCGCGCAACGAGGACCTCGAAGCGAGGTCATGAAGAAATAATGTTCGCATAACTGACGTTCCAGAGTCCACGAACTTAACAAATATGGAACAATACGTCGAGGGGCTCCTGAGGGACTTGTTTGGCTCTGATCTGTCTGCAATGTTCTTGGTGGAACGTGCACACCGTACTCTCGGGCCTAGGCCCCCCACCGGCGCTCAGCCATGTCCGATTCTGGCTCGTTTACTAAATTATAGGGAAAGAGACACTGTATTGAGGATGGCCCGGGAGAAAGGGGACATACAGCATCAGGGCAATAACATTGCGTTTTATCCGGACTTCACTCAAGCAGTGTAAGCCGCACGACGGGAGTTTATCCCAGCCAAAAAACTACTTCAGAAAACTGGCACGAAATACGCAATGCTTTACCCCGCGAAGCTCAGGGCGCAGACTGGGGGCAAGCCCATGATCTTCACTGAAGCCAGTGCTGCTCTGAAAGTCGCCAAACAGACTGTGAAAATGGGGCCTCTCCGAGTAGCCAGCTAAGTGATAATGACTAATGATTGGTGCACGCTTGGTTGCTTCCTGGATGTGCGGTACATAGCCCGCAGCCATACGCACAGCAGTATATATCTCTACTGTAGTGTGGGCAATGAGAGGCCAAGAGGAGTTGCAGTGCAAAAAGGAGAATTTATTTTGAGGGTTAGACAACATTCGGGAAGGTTGTGGCTTGGCTCCCCTCCCGTCTTTACATCAAAGGAAGGGTGTAGTGAAGAACTTCATCTTCATTCCAGCGGTAGGCAGTCCGGGGCATGAAAACAACAAAAAGAACACTGTTTTAGTGTGTCTACGCCGGCTCTACGACATAACGGGGAAAGGAGTGAGGGAGGTACACCTCTGCCACCACCAAGTGCGTGCCGCTAGTGCTTGAATCACTACGCTGCGAACAGACGCATGCTTTATGGCTTTATCCCTCCCCAGCCCTGGCACCCGGCTCTCTCCCCGCTGGGCGCCCCCTTGTGAACCACCCCTGGATACGAGCACGTACCTCCGGTAGCCACGCTCCTCCAGGAGCGTGGCTATCATCAGCGTAGTACCGGATAGGGTCCGGCTCCCTCTTCGTTCCAGCACAGCGGGCCTCACACACCATTCAGTCTCCAGTGTAGCAGGAACGTCGCGGTCTGGGAAATGGCGTCTCTCCTGGCTCGTGGTCTCGGTCTGGGGTTTCGCGTCCTCCAGGAGCTCCCGGTCTCCCTGTTCGTCTTCCGCACTTCCTTCTTGAAGGGCCGCCCTCACGTCGTCCTCAACCGTCACTGGATCATGTGACAGCGTCACTTGGGTCGGCTCGGAATCCCGGAAGAAAGGAATGTTAAAGGAGCCATGTTCGTCCTCCGGAGAATGTCCCCATGGAGACTGCAAACAAAACACGGGAGAGGCATGAGGGGGGAGTAGGTCATCGGTCCCCTCCTCCACCTGGTCGGGTACGTCACAACACATCTCCCCCCATGACAGTTCACGATCGGGGAACTGGGCCACACGGGACAGGAAGTCCGCATTCCCGTTGGAGGCACCTTTCCGATGACGGACCTCAAACGAAAAGGGCTGGAGGGAGAGGAACCAACGGAGGACACGGGGATTGTTCCCTTTGTTACGACTTAACCACTGAAGGGGGGCGTGGTCCGTATAGAGGATAAAGGGGGAGCCTGCCAGGTAATAGTGAAGCTTGTCAATCGCCCATTTGACTGCTAAGCATTCCTTCTCAATGATAGGGTAATGTTGCTCGCGGGGAAAAAGTTTCCTACTGATGAACACTACTGGGAGTTCTATTCCCTCGTCGGAAAGCTGAGACAGTACGGCCCCTAGACCAGAGTCAGAGGCATCGGTCTGAAGGATGAAGGGCTTTGCGAAGTTAGGGGATACCAGGACAGGACTGGATGTGATGGCGCTTTTTAACTCCTGAAAGGCCTGGACTGCTTGGGGGGATGGAAAAAGGAGGTCTTTGGTCCTGACCCCCTTCTTCAGAAGATTGGTTAAGGGGGATGCTATTTCTGAGTAACGGGGCACAAATCTACGGTAGTACCCGAGAAGTCCCAAGAATGCCCTGATGCCCCTTTTGGTGGTGGGGAAGGGAGTATTGGTGATAGCTTTAATCTTCTCTTGTTGAGGCTCGATGACCCCGTTCCCAAGGAGGTACGCTAAGTAGCGGACCTTCTGATACCCCACCCGGGATTTCTTTGAGTTTATATGGAGTCCTGCTGTTTTGAGGGCATTGAGTACTTTATGGCAATGGGTTAGGTGTTGTTCCCAGTCAGGGCTGTATATCACGATATCATCGAGATAGGCAGAGGAGTACCCCCGGTGTTCTCGTGAATACCACATCCATGAGTCTCTGAAATGTGGCCGGTGCCCCGTGAAGGCCGAAGGGAAGGACGGTGAATTCATACAGCCCTTAGGAGGTTGTGAATGCTGTTTTGGCCTGGTCTTGGGGAGACAGGGGGACCTGCCAGTATCCCTTGGTGAGGTCTAGGGTAGTAATGTATTGGGCCTCACCCAGCTGTTCAATTAATTCGTCGACCCTAGGCAGGGGATACAAATTGAATTTGGTGATAGCATTCACAGCCCTGATACAGAACCTTACTGAACTGTCAGGTTTCGGTACCAGGACCACAGGGGATGACCATTCGATCTGAGAGGGTCGAATGACTCCCATGGCGAGCATGTTTTGGATTTCTTCCTCTAAGGCTTTCCGACGGGCGGCGGGATACGGTATGGCCGTTGTCTCACGACCTTCCCTGGTATAGAAGGAATGAAGTGTTCTACTAGCGAGGTTTGCCCTGGAATATCAGTGAACATGGGGGAGAAAGGAGCCAGCATGGTTTCTAGGGCTTCCTTTTGGCTGTCTGGGAGGGCGTCATTGATGTTCAATAGGTGGAGAGTGGAGGGGTCCTTATTAGGCTCTCGGGTCAGCATAAGGCTGTCTTTGGGAAGGGGGCCTAACCACTTCTTCAAGAGATTAATGTGGAAGATTTGTGTCTTGTTTTTATTAAGACGTAGGCGGTATGTGGTAAGACCGATTTTATCAATCACCTCATATGGACCTTTCCACTCTGCCCGTGTTTTGGGAAGGGAGGAGGGTAAAAGAACTAACACCTAATCGTGTAGTTGGAGGTGACGCCACATTTTCCCTTTATCATAAAAGACCTGCTGGCGTCTTTGGGCCTTTTCGAGGTTATCATGGGCAAAGTCACGCAACTTGTGTAGGCGGGATCTCAACCCTTGGGAGTATTCCAGGAGAGCACGGTTTTCTTTGGGTTTTTCTTGCTCCCAGGCTTCTTTGGTCATTTCTATGAGGGTGCGGGGCTGCCTCCCGTATAGGAGCTAAAAAGGAGAACACCCTAAGCTACTTTGCTTTTGACAGCGGATGATGAACAGGGCCAAGGGAAGTAGGGCTTCCCAGTCTGCTCCTTCGGCCGTCATCATCTTTTTCAGGGTCAGCTTGATTGTGCCGTTGTACCGTTCGCACAATCCATCCATTTGCGGATGATACACGGAGGTTCTTATTTGTGTTATGTCCAAGGACTTACACACCTGATCCATCAAACGGGAAACGAAGGGGGTGCCCTGATCCGTAAGGATCTCCCGTGGAAACCCTACACTTGAGAATAACTCCAGGAGCTTCTCACAGATGTTAGCAGTGTTTGGCGTTCGCATTGGGAAGGCCTCAGGGTATCTGGTGGCATAGTCAATAACGACCAGGGCGTATTGATTCCCTTTTCTGGACCTAGGTAGGGGACCTATGAGATGCATACCGACTCGATCAAAGGGTTTTCCAATGATCGGTAAGGGTTGTAGGGGAACGGCAGGGGGATGATAGGGATTCCTTTTTTGACACACTTCGCATTCTTGGCAGTATTTTGTGATGTGTGCATGTATGCCGGGCCAATAGAAGTGTTCGAGTATGTTCTGGCTGATCTTTTGGGTTCCTGTGTGACCGGCTAGTAGGTGACTGTGTGCAAAGAACATTACTTGCTCTCGGAATCCCTGAGGGACAAGCAATTGACTGGGACTGGAGGGGTTCCCCTTCCTATAGAGCAAGCCTTTCTCAATCATGAACGAAGGATAGGTGTCAGAGGGGGAGGATGCCTGTTGCCATGCCGTCTCAAGGGTGGGGTCATTTTTTGGGCATATCTAAAGCTTTTATTGCCCTGCCAGGGAGCCTGGGACAGGAGAATCGGGGTGGTGTTCTGAGTACCCTTTATCTTACTTTGAAGGAGTTTCAGGAACTCGGGGTTGTCTATCCCTAGTATCAGTCTCTCGGGGAGTTTGGGTAGAACCCCTACTGTTACTTGCATGGTCTTCCCATCGGGTAGCCTTACCCCTACTCGGGCTACTGGATATGATTTGACGTCACCATGCACGCATCGGATGGGTACCTGTTGGTGCGTGAGGATGTGTTTGGGTCTAACTAAGGCTTGTTGAATCACCGACTGTCGACAGCCGGAGTCGAGTAGTGTCTTTACGTACACCCCATCAATCACTAGACTTACATAAAAGCATGTGCCCATTTCCTCGGTATATAGGACGTGTCTGGGAAGGTAGCTGACATCCATGGGCTCCTCCGTATTTTTTTGGGGGGGACAGAAGTGAGCTATGTGACCCCAGGTCCCGCAGTCGAAACACTGTGGTCCCTTTGAGAAAGGGGGTTCAGGTTTAGGATAGCGGATCTTGGGCGGTTCCATCGTAGGCTTGGTGTATTTCTTCTCTGGGTTCCCTATACCCGGGCGCGTGTTCTTCTCTCCTTCCCAGGTGGATGGTCTCGGTTGGGCCCTGGAATAGGTGGTAGCCATTTCCACTGCTTGGTCTACTGAGAGTCGGGTATGTTGCTTAAGCCATCTCTGTGTGGGAAAGGGGAGGGCTTCCATGAATTGTTCGAGATAGATGAAGGACATGATTTCCTCATGGTATGGTCTTGGGGCTTCAGCCATTTATCGGCGGCTGCCTTTAGTTTGTAAAACAAGGTCTTAGGACTGTCCCCGGGATTACCCTTCTCTCTCCTGAAGCGTACTCTATACGCTTCCGCATCCATACCCAAGTGATCCAGGATAATATCCTTCACTTCTTTGTAGGAGGTGGTGCCTGTGGGGTTGGCCCGGGATTACCCTTCTCTCTCCTGAAGCGTACTCTATACGCTTCTGCATCCATACCCAAGTGATCCAGGATAATATCCTTCACTTCTTTGTAAGAGGTGGTGCCTGTGGGGTTGGCCACCTAGTAAGCTGCCTGTGCCTCGCCACTCAACAGAGGAGACAGAAAGAAAGGCCATTTCTGCTCAGGCCACCCAGAGGCCTTAGCGGTACGTTCAAAGTTAACAAGGAAAGCGTCCGGGTCATCACCTGGAGTGTATTTTTGTAGGGGGATAGCTGGGTTGGGGACCTTGGCGAACAGGGGTCGGTGCTGGGTGACGGTCCTGGTCCTCGGACCACCTGTGGAGGCTCTCTAACTGATGGTTGATTGAGGTACTAAAGAGTTCCCTGTCGGCTTGAGCCGAAGTCATCTGCCTCTCCACTGCCCACTCAAGTTTCTTCTGCTCACGAATAAGTTGCTGGATCAGGGCCTCCATTTCAGTACGTCAACGGAGTGTGATCCCACTTCTGACACCATATGTAGTGTGGGCAATGAGAGGCCAAGAGGAGTTGCGGTGCAAAAAGGAGAATTTATTTTGAGGGTTAGACAACATTCGGGAAGGTTGTGGCTTGACTTCCCTCCCGTCTTTACATCAGAGGAAGGGTGTAGTGAAGAACTTCATCTTCATTCCAGCGGTAGGCAGTCCGGGGCATGAAAACAACAAAAAGAACACTGTTTTAGTGTGTGTGTGTACGCCGGCTCTACGACGTAATGGGGAAAGGAGTGAGGGAGGTACACCTCTGCCACCACCAAGTGCGTGCCGCTAGCATTTGAATCACTACGCTGCAAACAGACGCATGCTTTATGGCTTTATCCCTCCCCAGCCCTGGCAGCCAGCTCTCTCCCCGCTGGGCGCCCCCTTGTGAACCACCCCTGGATACAAGCACGTACCTTCGGTAGCCACGCTCCTCCAGGAGCGCGGCTGGCATCAGCGTAGTACCGGATAGGGTCCGGCTCCCTCTTCGGATTGTCCTGCGATCTTCGTTCCAGCACGGCGGGCCTCACACACCATTCGGTCTCCAGTGGAGCAGGAACGTCACGGTCTGGGAAACGGCGTCTCTCCTGGCTCGTAGTCTCGGTCTGGGGTTTCGCGTCCTCCAGGAGCTCCCGGTCTCCCTGTTCGTCTTCCGCACTTCCTTCTTGAAGGGCCGCCCTCACGTCGTCCTCAACCGTCACTGGATCATGTGACAGCGTCACATGGGTCGGCTCGGAATCCCGGAAGAAAGGGATGGTAAAGGAGCCATGTTCGTCCTCTGGAGAATGTCCCCATGGAGACTGCAAACAAAACACGGGAGAGGCATGAGGGGGGAGTAGGTCATCGGCCCCCTCCTCCTCCTGGTCGGGTACGTCACGACATCTACTTACTTGTGTATTGGGTTCCGTCAGATAATGCAAACTGGTAGTAAAAAAATGCTCAGCCATCCTGTTGTTTAATGACAGGGCAGTATGCCGGCGAATCCACGCCCCTCTGGGATGATTCCCATTAGCCCTGAGTTCCAAGGGCCTATGTTTGGGGTGGGATGTTTATTCTGGGACGCACAACCTGATTGGGGGGTTGGTGTGGGTGGAGGGTGGGAAGGGACTGTTATTGTTATTTGTTGTCCAATGCAGTGCGTGCTAGACCTGCCGTTGTTGGCTCCTTCAATGGAAAGTATAACACACCTTGGATGCATGACCGCCACACGCTCTGTTAGTTCCCTAAGTGTGATGCACAAGTTACTAACTTGTGTAACGATATATCTGTAAGAGACAGTAGTTAGTGATAGATTCCTTACCTTAGAATATCCCCAGGCGTCAGGCTGGATCCGGAAAGTTTTGCGTAGCAGTACCCTTGCGCGTCGGTAGGCGGCGTCGTGCGGCTCCGCCGTCCGTCGTCGGCGTCGTGATCGCCGGGATGACGTCGCGGGCAGTACTTAGACGCCGCCCCTGCGCGCTGACGTCAGTTCTGTACACGACTTTCCGCGCCAGGAACGCAGAGCCATGCAAGAAGCTGACACAGGTGTCTGAAAAATACTAGGGCCCTGAAAGGGATGTCCTTAACCCTAGAAATCAGTTCGCAGAACGGGGAGGATGGGTGGGGCGGTAAGGAATCTATCACTAACTACTGTCTCTTACAGATATATCGTTACACAAGTTAGTAACTTGTGCATCTGAAAGAGACACGTTAGTGATAGATTCCTTACCTTAGAATAGATACCCCAGCAATACCAACCCCGGTGGTGGGTCTGCGAACAAAGATCAGACAAGGAAGTCCTGGAGGACAGAACGGCCAAAGAAGCCGTCCCTCCGGACCTGACTGTCAAGGCAGTAATGCTTAGTAAACGTGTGCAGCGAGGCCCACGTAGCTGCCTGACAGATAACCGGCAGCGGAACACCGCGGCCCAAGGCCGTGGTAGCAGCCGTTGCCCTGGTGGAATGGGCACGCAGCCCAACAGGAGGCTCCTTCTTAGCCAAAGAATAGCAGGTCTTGATGCACAAGGTAACCCAGCGGGAGATGGTCCTCTTGTGCACCGCCCGACCTTTTTGGCGCCCACGTAGCCAACAAAGAGCTGGTCATCCACCCGGAAGTGTTTCGTGCGGTCGATATAGAAGGAGAGCGCACGTTTTGGGTCCAGACGGTGGAGCCGCTCTTCCTCTCTGGAAGGATGCGGAGGCGGAAAGAAGGTGGGCAAAGTGATGGTCTGCCCAATGTGGAAAGCAGTAACCACCTTTGGCAAGAAGGACGGACGCGTCCGAAGAACAACCTTGTCTGGATGAACAGACAGAAAGGGAGGTTTGCAAGAAAGAGCCTGGAGCTCACTCACCCGCCGAGCGGAGGTGATGGCCACCAGAAAGGCTGCCTTTAGAGTCAGAAGACGAAGAGGACAGTTATGCAGAGGCTCAAAGGGAGCGCACATTAAAAAGGTAAGAACCAAGTTCAAGTCCCACTGAGGCATTACAAACGGAACAGGAGGGAAGAGGTGAGTAATGCCTTTTAAGAACCTGTTAACAACAGGGGACTTGAAAAGGGAGGGCTGATCAGGGAGCCTGAGGAAGGCCGAGATAGCACAAAGATAACCCTTGACGGTACCCAGGGCAGAACCCTGTTGGGCCAGAGAGAGAAGGAACAGAAGGACCTCAGAAAGAGGGGCAGAAAGGGGATCCACAGCCTTTGCTGTGCACCATGCCACAAATTTGTTCCACCTGCAGGCGTATACCACCTTAGTGGAGGGACGCCTGGCTGCCAGAATCACATCACAAACTTCGGGAGGCAAGTCGAAAGGAATCAACTGCCGCCGCTCAATCTCCACGCAAGCAGGTGTAGACTGGACAGGTTCGGGTGGAGGACCGTCCCCTGCTGCTGCGACAGAAGATCCTCCCGAAGAGGCAGACGGATCGGGGATCTATGCTCATATTGAGTAGCTCGGGATACCAAACTCTTCGAGCCCAGTCCGGAGCCACAAGAATGACTTGGGCCCGGTCGTGCCGAATCTTCTTCAACACTCTGGGTAGAAGTGGTATAGGCGGAAAGGCGTACAACAGACCGCAACTCCACTCGCGACGAAAAGCGTCGCCGAGCGAGTGCCGCCTTGGAAATTCCAACGCGCAGAACTGATGACATTGCGCGTTCTCTTCGGTGGCGAACAGATCTAACCAAGGCTCTCCCCACTGTAGAAAGAGTCCTTGCGCCACTGCCGAGTGAAGACGCCATTCGTGATCCATCATGCACCTGCGGCTGAGTTCGTCCGCCCTGGCGTTCAGAGAACCTGCCAGGTGTTGAACCATCAGGAACATGCCCTGATGTTCCAGCCATGTCCAGAGGCGCAGAGCCTCCTGACAAAGGGTCCAAGACCCCACCCCGCCCTGTTTGTTGCAGTACCACATGGCGGTGGTGTTGTCTGTGAACACCTGCACTACCTTCCCTTTGACAGAGGGAAGGAATGCCTTGAGTGCAAGCCGGATCGCCCGGAGCTCCAGAAGGTTGATATGGAGCCGGGACTCCGCTCGGAGACCAGAGGCCTCTGATCTCCGCTCTCCCATGTGACCGCCCCATCCCAGAAGGGACGCGTCCGTCACAACTGTATGCTCTGGCTGGGGAAGGGAGAGGGATCTGCCCATGACCCATTGCCGGTTCGAGAGCCACCACTGCAACTGTTTTGCAGTCCCCTCCGAGATCTGGACGTGATCGGACAGGTTGCCCTGGTGCTGCGCCCACTGGAACTTCAGGTCCCACTGCAGAGCCCGCATATGCCATCTGGCATGATTGACCAGCAGGATGCAGGAGGCCATGAGGCCCAGCAGCCTCAGGGTCATCCTCACCGAAACCCAGGATAAAGGCCGAAAGATCGGAATCATAGCCTGAATATCCCGGACTCGCCGTTCGGGAGGATAGGCCCGAAACTGCGTCGTGTCCAGAACTGCTCCGATGAAAAGGAGCTGTGGAGAAGGAATCAGATGCGACTTCGGCACATTGATGGAGAACCCCAGCGAGTGCAGGAGTTCGGCCGTAGTCTGGAGGTGGGAGACGACTGCCTGGGACGAGCCCGCCTTCAGCAGCCAGTCGTCGAGGTAGGGGAAGACTGAAACCCCTGCCCGGCGCAGATGAGCTGCGACCACCGCCATCACTTTCGTGAACACCCGAGGGGCACTGGTAAGGCCAAAGGGGAGCACGGTGAACTGAAAATGCTCGGGGCCTACCGTGAACCGAAGGTAACGCCGGTGGGCCGGCAGGACGGGGATGTGGAAATACGCGTCCTGCAAGTCCAACGCTACCAACCAGTCTCCAGGGTCGAGGGCAGTCAAGACCTGAGCTAGGGTGAGCATCTTGAACTTCTCCTTCCGGAGGAAGCGATTGACGTTCCGGAGGTCCAAGATAGGACGCATGTCCTCCTTGTCCTTTTGGGCACCAGAAAGTAGTGGGAGTAGCAACCACGCCCTACTTCTGGGGTCGGAACATGCTCGATGGCCCTCTTGGTCAAGAGGGCCGTGACTTCCTTCTGTAGAAGCACCAAGTGATCCCCTGACATGCGGTGGAATTGAGGTGGCATGGCTGGGGGTGGTCTCGAAGGGGAGGGAGTAGCCCCTTCGGACAATGTCCAAGACCCACCTGTCCGAGGTGATGGTGCGCCAGTGGGGAAGGTGATGGCGGACCCTGCCCCCTACTGGCGTGCCGTGCACCTGAAAGGAGGGACTAGGAGGGCTTGGAGGCCGCGGACGGGTTGGAGGTGGTGGCCTGACCCGCACGCTGGTTGCCCGATCCGCCACGGCGGAATCCACGTCCTCGGCCACGCGAAGACGCCTGCTGCGCGGGCCGGTGGCTGGGCTGCTGACGTGAAGGGGCGCCCTACCGTGGCCACGATAGGGGCGAAAAGCAGAAGGCAGCGGAGGGCGTGTAGCAGAAAGGCCCAGGGACTTGGCAGTAGCCCGTGAGTCCTTAAAGCGCTCCAACGCATGGTCTGCTTTGGACCCAAAAAGACCGACTCCATCAAAGGGCATGTCCATGAGAGTATTCTGGACATCCCCTGAAAAACCAGTGGTTCTCAGCCAGGCGTGGCGTCGGAGCGCCACCGTCGTTGCAATCGACCTGCCCAGCGAGTCGGCGGTGTCAAGGCCACAACGGATAGTGTATTTGGCCGCATCCCTTCCTTCCGCAATGGCGCGGGAAAGCAGTGCCTGGACCTCCTCAGGGCACTGGGGCAAAACATCCGCCACCGAATCCCACAGAGAGTGGGTATATCGGCCCAAAAGACAAGCGGTGTTAACGGACCGCAAGCCAGCACTGGAGGAAGAAAAACCTTTCTTCCCAAACTGATCCAGGCGTTTGGATTCCCTATCCGGAGGAGCGGTAGGGAAGGCGGTTTGGGAAGCGGAGGCTTGGACAACCAAGCTCTCAGGAGTGGGGTGGACAGAAAGAAACAGGGGGTCGCCCGGAGCGGGGCGATAGGCGTCGTGACACGTTCCGATCCACAGGAGCCCCTGTGTTGGGCTTGGACCAGGCGCCCAAAAGAACGTCCGTGAGGGCGTCGTTAAACGGCAGCACAGTCTCCGCAGAGGAGGCTGCCGGCTGAAGCACCTCTGTCAAGATGTTAGGCTTGACCGTCAAAGTAGGGAGCTGGAGACGTAAGGCCCCAGCAGCCCTACGCAACACCGTACCAAAATTGGCCCCCTCCTCCGTAGCCACGGGAGGAGACAGCATGCCAGTGTCAGGAGAAGTATCCAGACCACTGGCCTCCCCTAGACTCTCTGTCCAGTCCTCATCATACTGACAGTTGCGTGTCAGAGGGTCATCAGACCCTCCCAGTCCTCCTGGTCCTCCTCTGGTTCAAAATAAGGAGGAGGAGGGACATTTGGGACCCAAGGTCCCATCGGCGCCGGAGCCGGCGCCGAGCGACGTCGCTCCGGGTCCATGTCCGGAGCCGGAAGGAACTGGGGGACGACGCCGCCCGGAGCCCAGGGCGGCGTCGAGAACGGCACCGGAGACATCGGCGCCGGCGGAGGTGTCGTGAGGTCGACCGGCGTCGATGGGGGTTGTGGAGCCGGGATCGAGGCCGGGGCCGAAGCCGGAGCCGGGATCGAGGCTGGAGGCCCGGGCGACGCCGGGGCCGGAGCCGCGGCGACGCCGGAGCAACCCCATCAGGCCCGCGGGGCCCGAAGGCGCACCGGAGGGGCCTGAAGGCCCGAAGAGGCGGGCCATGGCCGACAGGAACTCCTGTACCTTGGCCGGATCCGCCCCCGAACCCGGGAAGGGCGGGTATGACGGGGGCGACTCCACAGGCAAGTCCGGGGCCGCGGGGGCGGGGACGGTGCCGGGAGGGGCCTCAGCCGAGTCGCGAGACCGGCGAGGCGAAGTCCGAGAGCCGACGATGCTTCTTGGACTTCTTGTGCTTAGACTTACCGGACGAAGAAGACTTCGACGCCGACGACCGGTGTGCACTCCGCGAGCGACCCCTGGACCTCTCACGCGACCGGGGCCTCCGTGGAGCCGAATGCCGGGCCTCGAGGAGCTTTCGAGACCGCTCTCGCAAAGCTTTCGGGTTGAGGGCCTGGCATTCGGGACAAGACTCGGTGTCGTGGCCTCGGCCGAGGCAGAAGAGACACTCCCAATGCGGGTCGGTGACGGACATCATCCGCGCACAGGCGCCGCATCGCTTGAAGCCGGGCATCCCTACGACACCTTAAAGATGGAAAAACAGTGAAAAAATCACCAAAAAGTATGGTCAAAAATTGACCAGGGCACTGCTCTTCCCGGATCTGCGCTTGCTGGCGCGGAAAAGAAGAACTGACGTCAGCGCGCAGGGGCGGCGTCTAAGTACTGCCCGCGACGTCATCCCGGCGATCACGACGCCGACGACGGACGCGGAGCCGCACGACGCCGCCTACCGACGCGCAAGGGTACTGCTACGCAAAACTTTCCGGATCCAGCCTGACGCCTGGGGATATTCTAAGGTAAGGAATCTATCACTAACGTGTCTCTTTCAGATACTGAGACCAGGACTATGTGCTGGGGGATTCCGGGGCAGGGGTTCCCCCCCTGCTCAATACCTTGGCGTGCCTTGCGTCTAAATCTCAAAGATAACTTGTATTACCTGGAACGTCCGTGGTCTTAACCACCATAGGAAAGCACGCCTGGTACAGTCATACCTGGGCCAGACATAAGGCAGACATTTGTCTCCTGCAGGAGACCCACCTAAGAGAAGCTGTTCGGTCTCATCTAGCCAACAATAGGTGGGGCGAGGTACACACGTCCAGCTATTCCAATTACTCCCTTGGGGTGGCAACACTGATTAGGAGGGGAGTACCCTGGCAGGCACAAAAGGCGCTAAGTGACCCAGAAGGACGTTACATAATATTAAGGGGGCTACTGTTCAATCAGCAGGTTATCATTGCTAACACATATGGCCCCAACGCAGATGACCCCACTTTCTTCCAACAAGTTTGGCATAAGATACAGTCACTGGGGGACGCCGCAATACTTTGGGGACGGGACTTTAACATTGTCTTGTCGCTTTCGACAGACAGAGCGGGCAAGTCGCGTACACACCACCCGCAAGCTGCGGCGGTCCTGAATAGTTTAATGGTGGATCATCACCTGATTGACTCATGGCGTACGCTCCATCCCACTGCTCGAGAGGGCACGTGTATCACACAGCAACATCGCGCATGGTCCAGAATTGATTTCTGGTTAACAACTAAGGACATACACACCTGGGTTATAGAGGCAACACACCACATCGCACACTTTCGGATCATGCTCCGGTTGCTTTAGTCCTTTCGGTGCCAAAACCCTATATACAACCATTTACGTGGCGCCTTCCCCCCAATGCACTCTTAGATGCGGCCTTTCAAGAAAGCATCAGGACGCAAATTACGGAATATTTTTAGCATAACACGGGGTCGGTTGACACAGCGGGAACGTTGTGGGAGGCGTTCATTTGGTGATACGGGGGTCCTGCATAGCCGGGCAATCAGGTGTGCTCCGTGACATCCGTGGCAGTTTAGGCAGATTGGAAAAAGAACTACAAGCATTAGAGGCACAATATTGCTGATCGCCGTCGCCCGCGAAGTTAGGAGACATTCGCAATAGATTGAAGGAATTCCAGGAGGAGGCGGTCCGTGAGACTAACTTTTTACATAAACATGCAGTAGCGCGCTGCTACGGGGAGGGAGATAGGCCGGGCAGGACGCTTGCAAACCTCCTGCGGGCATCTAGAGGGTCCGCATTTGTCACTGAGCTTGTCACCCCTGAGGATACCATGGCGCGCTCCCCACCCGCAATTCTTGCCACCATGAAAGACTTTTACGCACAGTTATACACCTCTCGGTCTAGCCCACCTGATGCTGTCTTGCAGGACTATTTCGACTCAATAGAGCTCCTATGGCTTAGTAGGGCCCATCGGGACTACTTGGACGTTCCATTTACAGTGGAAGACGTGCTACGTGTCATTGGCAGCCTGCCTGCAGATAAAGCCCCCGGGGCGGACGGCCTTACGGCTAAATTTTATAAAGAGTACTCAGAGCTACTGGCACCACAGCTTATGGCTGTCTACCAGGAGGCCACACAATCGGGCACCCTGCCCAGCTCTATGCGCGAGGCCATCATCATAACAATACTAAAACCTGACAAGGACCCCTCGAAGTGCGACTCGTACCGTCCACTTTCATTGATCAATCTGGACGCCAAAATGTTTGCCAAGCTCTTGGCTACCCGACTCCAACCGCTGCTCCCGCTGATTGACAGACCGGACCAGTCCGGTTTTATACTGGGGAGATCCACTTCCCATAACCTCAGGACGCTGTTCGCGCTAATACACTATCTAGCCCCTCATGTCCCTGCGATCGCGGCGCTCTTGGACGCTACCAAGGCGTTTGATTCCTTGGAATGGGGTTCTTATTTCCGCTTCTATACAGACTGGGCCTGAGTCCTCTCTTTATTCAACAGATTAAGCTGCTTTACACTCTGCCCACAGCGCGCTTGAAGGTCAACGGCCTCATTTCGGACCCGATATCCATTACAAGGGGCACTAGACAGGGCTGCCCCTTGTCGCCCTTGTTATTTGCAATAGCAACGGAGCCACTGGCTGTCAGACTCAGGCAGCACCATACAAACCGAGGTATTGGGTTCACCACAAGGGGGCTCACTGTGTCAATGTATGCAGATGATATCACTTTATATATGACGAACCCCAAAGACAACTTTGCGCCTATGACACGAGAGTTAGTGCGCTATGGGGGGCTGTCTGGGATGGTGGTTAATTGGAGAAAATCTGTCATTATTCCCCTGACATCTGAAACTCAGACCTTCGACACGGATTACCCCATTGCCTGGGCGACTGGTCCGACACGGTATCTGGCCGTTTGGATAAGCAGCGACTTGCAGGAAATATGGGCGTCCAATTACGGCAGGGTCTTGGACTGGATTGAGGAAAGGGTGCGGAGATGGAAGACGCTTCCCCTTTCCCTGATTGGCCGCATAGCGGTGGCTAAAATGATTATCCTGCCTAAACTATTGTACTTATTTGTTAACGTACCTGTCCCTCTTACGATGCAATTTCTTAAACGTCTTAGATCCCTAATGATTGAATTGGTATGGGCGGGGAGACAGCCTCGGATCCCCTGGGAAGTTCTCATGCTGCCACAGGCACATGGTGGGCTAGCGGCTCCTGATTTTGCTCTCTATGCCTATAGTGCCCAGGCACAATTTTTACACTATTGGATACATCCCACGCCCTTTCAGCCCCATGTCGCCATCGAATTAGACAAGGTAGCACCCCTCCCCTTAAGCACCGCTATTTATCAAACGTACAAATGCCCACGCAATGAAGTGGACACTGTTGAGGTACTGCGCTGGGCATGGGGGGGACTCTGCAAACGTGCAAACACTGACATACTTTATGCCCCTTCCATGCAATTGGCAAATAACCCACTGATTCCTCCACTCATGGACAGCAAGGCGCAGGAGCGTGCGCACTTACACCATATACGGGTGGGCCAGGACCTATACCCGGGGGACAATTTCCTAAAATTACAACAGATGTGTGGCCCTACGCCTCCCTCTGCGCTAGACACGCTGTTATATTATCAACTGATGGCATCCTGTAGAAGCAAATTCGGAACATTTTCGAACCTACCTCCGACACTACCGGCACTCGAAAATATACTCACTGTGGAGTCGGGTCGCAAGTTGATCACTCGAATTTACACAATTACACAGAGGAATTATCCGATCATTGTACCGGGGTCCCGCACGGCGTGGGAGGTGAATCTGGTGGTGACCATCACAGACGAACAGTGGGATTTTATTTGTAAACAGCTGAAACAGCTGTCTCATAATTATCGCCTCAGACTTATCCACTTCAAATACATTCACCGACTCTATCGATTGCAATCTGACGATAACTGCTGGCGATGTGGAGCTCCCCAAGCGTCATTCATACACCTGGCATGGCACTGCAGACCTATTGCCAACTTCTGGCTAAAAGTAATACACCATATTAAGGGCATAACGGGACAAGATCTGCCTTGCACACCATTGGTGGTGCTGTTGGGAGTTATTTCCGACATACCACCGAAGCTGAGGAAACTACCGGCTATGTTATTGCTGATGGCTAAGCGACAGGTGGCCCTCCATTGGGGTGCTGTCTCCCCCCCGACGACGGAGTGGGTCCGAAATGTTACCTATTGTAGAGCCCAATTGGCCGGCTTCTGGGAGCTAATGCCGGCGCAATCTCGTCCACGAGATATATGGGACCTGTTTGTGTGCTGGTTGAGTTCTGCGGCTGCAGACGACCCCTGAAAGGGGCATCATTGTGTTGAGCACCCTGGACTGCAATGGGGTACTGGTTGAGGTTTCCTGCTGCAGCGATCATAATGCATTTTTCCCTTTTTGTTGCTTGACTAGATATATGTGTACACAGATAGTGGAGTAAACTACTGGACTGTATCATGCCCCAAGGGCTGTGGAGGTATAATAATGATCTGTTATATAGGCTGGCCTCCTTGCATAGCTGGCCGGACGGTCTGCAAGCAATGTACTGCTGTTTTCATTGCGTTATTGTTTGTAACTTTATACAAAATGCAAATAAAAATAATAAAAAAACTTTTTAAAAAACTACTTTGTCGGCAAAAAGACTGATGGCGGATTTTAATATGGATGTGCAGCTAGATCGCCAACAACCGGAAAATTATCGCCTCATTACACTTTTAGATACAGACGCAAAGCACTTTGCAGGCCTTCTAGTAACCAAACTCTTTGGGCATAAGAAAAAAACATTCCCCCACCGAATCAAACTGCTTGTACACAAGGTGGAGGCACGGCAACTACTATCCTAGCGCTTTCAGTAATAATTGACAAATTAAAGTTAAACAAGCTAGTGATTTACCTCTGTTTTGTGGACTTCAAGGACGCAGATTTGACTGTGTGCAGCACAACCTCATTTGGCCGAAACTGTCACATTGGGGCATCCCCGAGCGCCTCTATAAAGCAATACAAATGCTCTGCACAAGCACTTTGACAAGAGTGAGAATTGTGAGAATTGGGGAAAACTCCTTTCTGTCCAGGGAAATAGACACCTCTCAGGGCTTAAAACGCGGATATCTAATGGCTCCAAATTTATTTAATCTATTTCTGGCAGACCTGACCCCAGCCCTGGATAAGGTTACAGGACCTCCATATTTCTAATCTCTTGTACCCAGACAAAAGTGGGACTACAAAGCTTCATCGACAAACTATCCAATTACTCAGTAAGCCTCGGCAAGTCAATAAACCGAAAGAAAACCAAAGTCATGATGGTGAGTATTAGAATACAGAAAACGTACTGATGGTATCTACAAGGACACCAGCTGGAATCAGTGAAAACCTACAGATACCTTGACATGTTATTGGATGATAGAGACTCCATTCACCAACATTGGCAGGAGCTACAAAGGAAGGGTAGCGCTCTAGCCTTGTCACTTCGAATACTACAGAAATCCTTGGACGACCCAAGCTGTGCACCTATAGCAGGAAAATTAATCCCAATCCTATATGATCGAAGTGGGGCTTTACGAGGTAAAGATGCAGTGACTTTGAACTCAATACAAAAACGTATAGACTCCTCTTCTGTCTTCCTCCCAATGCCTCCCCAGCCCAGATAATATTTGAATTTGGCTTAATAAATCAGTTGACTCCCAGAAAGGGGGCATACATCGAAACGTGGAAGAGAATACAGTCTTTGTTGGCCAACCCACTGAGTAAAGCCCTGTGGCACGAAATCCAAAAAAGCCTAAATGCTCCTGCCCGCGGTACCTAGACTAAGCCACTGAGGACTTGGGTGTGTGAACATTATGGGACACATGCTTGGACAGTCTTAAATAATTACAAAGCGCTTAAACCTCAGCCTTATCTGGAGGCTGGATGGTCCAAGAAACTAAGAGTCCTGTATCAGGCACCACTTCGGCCCTCTTCCTGGACTCGCCCACACGGTGCAGAGGCTTCGGAAAGTAGAAACATCAGTAAGTAGGCTGTGCCATTTGGGGGAGGAAAATTTTGTCCATCTAATCTGTATTTGTCCAGGCCTTATGAGCCTTCTGAGAGCACTTTTTAATCAACGAGGTATTCAATCCTGCAGACAGGCTGTGATCACGTGTTTTAAGCCAACGGACACTATTCTGAACTGCCGTTTTACAAATTTTTTAAAGCAAGTTGCAAAAAATTTGAAGGATTGTGAACTTTAATAATCATTTTTCTAATACTAAGGGGTCGATTCCGATTCGGGCCGGAAAAAGCACCGACCGACTCGGAGCCGGAATTAATTCCGACCGACACGTACCTGTGGCGCCCGACACGCCAAGTAATGATGCAAAGCGTGCAAAATCCGACCGACACGTACGGAACACAAGCCGAACGACCGAGCCGCACGGAAAACAGCAATCCGGCCGGAAAAACACGCGAATCGAACCGACCGACACGCACCCGGAATAAATCCGACCGAAACGTACTCCGCGAACTCCAAACCGCAAAGTACGATGCAAGGCGCGAAAACCACGACCGAGTCGTACGGAGGACAAGCCGTACGACCGACACGCATACAAAACTGCGAGCCGAGTAACACAAAACACCGCGACCGACGCGTACGCAGCATAGAAAATTGCACAAACACAGCGTGAACGAAACGGAGAAGACCGTACGAGACAACTGCAGGGTCCGACTCGGTCACAAGAACGTTTCCAACATGCACAGAAAGTACTAAGGAAAATACACAAAAAAGGCCAAACAAGCAATTACAAAGCCAATAAATACTGGGGGGTGGGGACAGAGAACAAAGACACACCCACAACTCCACCCATATAAAGGACACAAATCCCAACCATGATCCTTTGCAAATGCTATTCACCTGCCAGCACTAAACAGACAGCAACCACACACCCACAGCTCATCCCTCACACAAGCCACACACCATCAGCACACCAACAAATAGCTACCTCACATACACCCAGCAAAACACACACTCACACACCTTCACCTGCACACCAACACACACATTACTCACCATCACCACCCATCACCATGCCCCCAAAGAAGAATCACAAGTCCCTAGATTGTGAATTGGAAGTCCTGGTAGACGAGATCCTCAGGGTAGAGCCACAGCTGTTTGGCTCACTGGTCCAACAGACACCCATCTCCCAGAAAACAAAGATGTGGGAGAGGATCATCAACAGGGTGAACGCACAATCACCATGTCTGCGCACAAAGACTGACATCCAGAACAGGTGGTATGGACGTGCGCAGGAGGGTACGGGAGCTGCTGAAGAAGGACTACCTCCTGAGCCAATACACCGGCAGTGGCCCTCCTGCCAAGCCAGTATACCTCAGGCCCTGGGAGGAGAAGGTGCGGGCCATCCTTCTGCCAGTGAGCGTCTATGGACTAGAAAACATCCCAGAGCCTGGTGAGTACACAACAAATGTACACAATATTCTGCCACAATACACACACACATCACTGTCAAGGGGAGAGTCAAACCATGCACTCTTAGCAATTACACAGCAACCAGAACAGAATCATCCCAAAATGTGTATGTCAGTCAGATAAACACAACACATGCCATCTCAAAGTTACATTTAACCGTGTCATCACATGTACAAACACAACTACAACTACAGCTAGGCAGTGGCACAAATATAACTAATAAACACATCCAGACATGTAGCCACCACTACAACACCAACACACAGTGAAGACCACTGAAAGAAAGGAATTCTGTGTATGCTGGGCAAGTCAGTGTAGCCAATAGCATCATGGGAGTCGTAGTCACAGATATTGCTCACCCCCACAACTGTCCCATCAACACCACCATGAACCATGCGCACATCACAGGGAGTGGAAAAGGACTCACAAGATGGCTGACACTGGCTACTGCTGTGGGGAGCACAAGGCCTTGCTGGCAACTGTGCAACAACCAACAGCAGGACACCACTGACTGACATCCTGAGAGACAACATCCACTCCCTGCAATGCAAGCACGTTCCATGGTGGGATATCTGGCTGGGTGGGAAGGAGGACTCACAGCACTGACCATAGTCACAAGCACCTCCCCTCACACACCCCTCAACACAAACTCCACATAACCCACCTGGGAGAATGCAATGCCTCACATCCTAACTCAAGAACCCACAAAGAACCACCACCCTGGGTTATGTTGTGTGAAGCACAGGGACACTGTTGGGACTATTAGCCAAACAACTGCCAGGACAACACTCCCAGCCATCCTGTCAGCACAGGCAGCCCACCCCACAGGGAAGCAGAGTCAAAAGGAAGGAAGGATGGGCATGCTGGGAAGGGGGTGGAGGCAATAGCATGATGGGAGTAGTAGGCACAGATATTGCTCAGCCTCACAACTGGCCCATCAACACCACCATGAACCATGCGCACATCACAGGGAGTGGAAAAGGACTCACAAGATGGCTGACACTGGCTACTGCTGTGGGGAGCACAAGGCCCTGCTGGCAACTGTGCAACAACCAACAGCAGGACACCACTGACTGACATCCTGAGAGACAACTTCCACTCCCTGCAATGCAAGCACGTTCCATGGTGGGATATCTGGCTGGGTGGGAAGGAGGACTCACAGCACTGACCATAGTCACAAGCACCTCCCCTCACACACCCCCTCAACACAAACTCCACATAACCCACCTGGGAGAATGCAATGCCTCACATCCTAACTCAAGAACCCACAAAGAACCACCACCCTGGGTTATGTTGTGTGAAGCACAGGGACACTGTTGGGACTTTTAGCCAAACAACTGCCAGGACAACACTCCCAGCCATCCTGTCAGCACAGGCAGCCCACCCCACAGGGAAGCAGAGTCAAAAGGAAGGAAGGATGGGCATGCTGGGAAGGGGGTGGAGGCAATAGCATGATGGGAGTAGTAGGCACAGATATTGCTCAGCCTCACAACTGGCCCATCAACACCACTCACAACCATGCTCACATCACAGGGAGTGGAAAAGGACTCACAAGATGGCTGACACTGGCTACTGCTGTGGGGAGCACAAGGCCCTGCTGGCAACTGTGCAACAACCAACAGCAGGACACCACTGACTGACATCCTGAGAGACAACTTCCACTCCCTGCAATGGAAGTACGTTCCATGGTGGGATATCTGGCTGGGTGGGAAGGAGGACTCACAGCACTGACCATAGTCACAAGCACCTCCCCTCACACACCCCCTCAACACAAACTCCACATAACCCACCTGGGAGAATGCAATGCCTCACATCCTAACTCAAGATCCCACAAAGAACCACCACCCTGGGTTATGTTGTGTGAAGCACAGGGACACTCTTGGGACTTTTAGCCAAACAACTGCCAGGACAACACTCCCAGCCATCCTGTCAGCACAGGCAGCCCACCCCACAGGGAAGCAGAGTCAAAAGGAAGGAAGGATGGGCATGCTGGGAAGGGGGTGGAGGCAATAGCATGATGGGAGTAGTAGGCACAGATATTGCTCAGCCTCACAACTGGCCCATCAACACCACTCACAACCATGCTCACATCACAGGGAGTGGAAAAGGACTCACAAGATGGCTGACACTGGCTACTGCTGTGGGGAGCACAAGGCCCTGCTGGCAACTGTGCAACAACCAACAGCAGGACACCACTGACTGACATCCTGAGAGACAACTTCCACTCCCTGCAATGGAAGCACGTTCCATGGTGGGATATCTGGCTGGGTGGGAAGGAGGACTCCCAGCACTGACCATAGTCACAAGCACCTCCCCTAACACACTCCCCTCAACACAAACTCCACATAACCCACCTGGGAGAATGCAATGCCTCACATCCTAACTCAAGATCCCACAAAGAACCACCACCCTGGGTTATGTTGTGTGAAGCACAGGGACACTCTTGGGACTTTTAGCCAAACAACTGCCAGGACAACACTCCCAGCCATCCTGTCAGCACAGGCAGCCCACCCCACAGGGAAGCAGAGTCAAAAGGAAGGAAGGATGGGCATGCTGGGAAGGGGGTGGAGGCAATAGCATGATGGGAGTAGTAGGCACAGATATTGCTCAGCCTCACAACTGGCCCATCAACACCACTCGCAACCATGCTCACATCACAGGGAGTGGAAAAGGACTCACAAGATGGCTGACACTGGCTACTGCTGTGGGGAGCACAAGGCCCTGCTGGCAACTGTGCAACAACCAACAGCAGGACACCACTGACTGACATCCTGAGAGACAACTTCCACTCCCTGCAATGGAAGCACGTTCCATGGTGGGATATCTGGCTGGGTGGGAAGGAGGACTCACAGCACTGACCATAGTCACAAGCACCTCCCCTCACACACCCCTCAACACAAACTCCACATAACCCATCTGGGAGAATGCAATGCCTCACATCCTAACTCAAGATCCCACAAAGAACCACCACCCTGGGTTATGTTGTGTGAAGCACAGGGACACTCTTGGGACTTTTAGCCAAACAACTGCCAGGACAACACTCCCTGCCATCCTGTCAGCACAGGCAGCCCACCCCACAGGGAAGCAGAGTCAAAAGGAAGGAAGGATGGGCATGCTGGGAAGGGGGGTGGAGGCAATAGCATGATGGGAGTAGTAGGCACAGATATTGCTCAGCCTCACAACTGGCCCATCAACACCACTCACAACCATGCTCACATCACAGGGAGTGGAAAAGAACTCACAAGTTGGCTGACACTGGCTACTGCTGTGGGGAGCACAAGTCCCTGCTGGCAACTGTGCAACAACCAACAGCAGGACACCACTGACTGACATCCTGAGAGACAACTTCCACTCCCTGCAATGGAAGCACGTTCCATGGTGGGATATCTGGCTGGGTGGGAAGGAGGACTCACAGCACTGACCATAGTCACAAGCACCTCCCCTCACACACCCCCTCAACACAAACTCCACATAACCCACCTGGGAGAATGCAATGCCTCACATCCTAACTCAAGATCCCACAAAGAACCACCACCCTGGGTTATGCTGTGTGAAGCACAGGGACACTCTTGGGACTTTTAGCCAAACAACTGCCAGGACAACACTCCCAGCCAGTTTGCCGATACATCCACGGCCACGGAAGGGGACAGCTCCACGGACCAGGAGGAGCCGGAGAGCCAGACTGGGTCAGCAGCCGAGGAGTGGTCGGAGGGACCCAGTGGCACGGAGGGCGAGGGGAGCCACACCGAGGAGTCCTCAGCAGCATCCACCTCAGCTGAGGACCACAGCGGCTCGGAGGATGACTCCCTTATGGAGGCGGGTGTCAGCAGCCACCACACCCCAGCTAGTGTTGCTGTCCCCGCCACCACCAGCACCACCACCGCCCTCCCATCGGCTCCCATTCCCCAGGTCCGTGGAGGCTCCCATGTTCGGGAGCGTGTCTCCTTTGGGCCAGGCACCGCACCCCTGCCCCTGTGTCCCCTGCTGCCCTGAGTGAGGAGTCTGTGTACCTCCTTCGCCAGCTCCATGTAGGGCAGACAGCCATGCGGAGTGTCCTCCATGCGCACACCGCTCTGTTGACTCAGCTGGTGTCGTTCATGGAGGGCATCTCATCGGGCATGTCTGACCTACAGAGGGGCAACAGGTCCATGGACTCCTCCCTGACGGCAGCAGTGTCCCTCCTCAGACAGTCCCTCACCCCTCCTGCCTCTGCTCCATCCACACTCCCCAGCACCTTACCCGTCCCAAGCACACACACACCGGCACAGGCACAAACCAGCACACACACACGTCCAGCACACAGACACACACGCCACAAACAAAACGCACACGCACGCACAGTCAGGGGACTGAAACCAGACTCACAGGGGATGGGGCCCTGGAACACACACGCATCCACAAGCACTGCGCAGTCCTCAGTTGCCTCTCCCTCCAAAGCACCCTCCCTTGCCTCACCTGCAACCCCAAAGTCACAGCGGCTCTTCCTCTGTGACCTCGGCCTCATCCCCTACGATCCAGATGCTCCAGCATCCAGGGGGAAGAGGAAGCCCACCCACACGGAGCAGAGTGCCCTCGCCCCCGGACACCCTCCCCCAGGCGCAGACAGACTGAGGCCCCCACCCGCAAGTCCCCCGGAGTCGTAAGAGCAAGACCCCGCCGCCGCCCTGCAGCTCAGGCACCAGGTCTCCTTCCTCCATCCCTCAGGCCCCCACTCCACAGGTGCCCCCACCACACCCTGCCCCAGGTTCCCCCACCCACAGATATACCATCCCCAAGAGGATCCGGCCTTCTCCCCCTGCCACTTGCTCTCCCGGCACCACACCCCCGCTGCGCTTGTCTGTGCCACTGATGTGGTGAGGGTGTCCTCCCCCTCTGTCCAGCCCACCTTGCCTGTTCCCCATTCTCCTCCCCTGGAGGTAGCCACTGCAGTGGAGTCCACTACCACCCTGTCTGACTTGGGCACTGCAGTGGCGGACCTGTCCACTCCATCTGCAGGGTCCACTGCAGTCGTGCCGGCACCCACAACATCTGAGTCATGCCCCCAGTTGTGCCGGCACACACCATGTCAGACACCTCCACTGCAGTTGTCAGTGGCTCTCCAGCACCCACCACCCCTTCCCTGCCTCCTCCTGGTGAGCCCTGATCCTGTCCCTGCGGTGCCTGGCCTGCCCCCCGGTTGCCCCTCCTAGTGGATTGTCCCTGGTTTTGTGCAGTGCAGGCATGCGTAGGGTGACATCTGCCACTGTCACCCTGTATTGACTTACTTGATGGACTGGCCATTGGCCTTTGTTGGAGCATTACTGTTCTCTGAGTTTTTGGACACACATATGCTGAATAAAGCAACTTTCTGTTCTCTAGTGCTTATGCTTCTGATGTACATGTTGTTGATGATGCTAACCATGCCCTTGCTGCAGTGATGGTGATATTTGGTCTCATGATAATGAAGTGTTACTGTGCAGGAACACATGTGGTCCAGGGGGAATGTGTCCTATCCTGTGGTGTATCCATGTCATCCTTAGCAGCATCTGAGGGTGTCATGTGTTCAGTATTTGGCAATGGGATTTCCTACTTACATTAGCAATTTCACATCTGTGGCTTCCACCCCTGCACATCTGTTGTGCCTGCCATTGTTCAATTCGTCTACTTCCCTGACCGTGTGGCCATCTCCACTGGACATGCAGGTTTGGGCATCAATGGGGAAGGACTCATCTGTGTTGTCAGTGCAACATTGCTATACAAGTGTGTTGGATCTGTGCTGATGATTTCGTTGCACTCCCATGACCAGGCTGATGTGACGGGAGCCTTCATTTGGTGCTAATTGTTGATTGTGTGACCAAGTGCTCAGCTGACATGATGGGGCCCTACTGAGGCAACATATGGCACAGCTTTCCTCACACAGGAGTGGAGTCCCCTGATGGCAGTGTGTACTCCTGTGACATTGCCTGCGCCCAAGGTGTGTGTTGTATGAGCATGTCTGTGTGTTCTCTTCCGTTTTGCTGTGCATGCTGGGATCCCTAGTGTTGTACCTGTTTGTGATGCTTGCTGAGTTGACCTATGTTCCCCCCAAGTCTTCTCCCTGGGTTCTCTGTGATGTGGGTGCATGGCACATTACTGGTCATCAGGGTGTCACCCATAGGTGTGTTTGCTGTCAAGGCTGAGTTTGTGTGCAGACGCAGATGGGTCACAGTCAGGTTTCCCCTTGGCACTTGTTGTTTACACCTGTCATGTGATTTCCAGTTTGTGTTATCTTTCAGTGATTGTGACACGTTGTGTGTGTGACTGCTGGCACTCCTCAGGGTCCGGGCTGCAATGTTGGTTGTTGTCTATGTGTGTTCTTTGTGGGTGACCTTGGCTTCTTCATTGGTGTGTGACTGTGGCTGGGATCCCATTGGTTGGTGTGGTATTGCCGTCATGTCCATGTACAGCGTAGTGTGCAGTGTGTCAGACATTCAGGAGTCTTGTTGAGTGGCCATGTGTGATGTGTTTCTGCACCTTGGTTCCCACCCACCACCCTGGGATTGTCATGGGTGCATGTGCAATGTCACCAGTGCATGTGTGCTTCACTGCTGCACATTGTTGGAGGTCGAGGGGTGTGGTGTTGAGTGTGTGCAGATGAGAGTTGTTGCCCGGCTAGACCCCTGCCTCCATGTTGGCCTTGGCTTACTGGCCGTGCTGATTGATTTGTGCTTGTGTAGGTGTGATGGTAGTTTGTTGCTCAGGACACATGACTGTGGTTCACAGTGTGAACGACATTTAGCTTTGTCATCACAGTGGGATTGTAATGCAGCCCAGGGTCACCACATTGTGGGGGCCCTGGGGGTAGTGCTGTGGTGTGTCTGTGTCTTGCTGTGTCAGTTGCTGTTCCTACGTGCTTGTGTGACATGTGTGATTTGTGCTCCCTCTCATCTGACAATGCCTGATTGCCCACATAGGGGATTTGGATCCATGAGTTACCTTTGTGTGGCACTGTATGCACATCTGTGTAATTGGTATTCAGGCCTACTCATGTGTTGTGTGGTTGCCTGGGGACACTGGCACCCCCCTCACCTGTTGTGTTTGATGTGCAGTGTGGGTCTGTCTGTTTGTGTTTGTGCATCTGCACCACTGCATTGGCATATCTTAGGTGTGCCATTGGCTGTATGTTGTTTGGTGTGTTTCCCCTGCTGTCCCTGGGACTCCTAGGTCATCGGTCAGCACAATGATCATGGTTTGTGTGTCCCATTGCTGCCATGGTATGGTATCTGTTCACCTCACATCTACAGTCTCCACAGGGTATCTGCATTTGTGTGCCCATTGGTGCAAATATGTGGGTCTGCATTCTGATGGTCACTTCTGTCATTGTGTCATTGATGAATGTTGACAGTGTCAGCCCCCATGGGTGATGTTTGTCTGCACATGGCCAAAGGTATGTCTTGTTTGCACTGCACTGTTTGCCTCCCCCATTCTATGTTGCTATGGGACACAAGCACTACTTTGCCACTGATGTTTTTTATGTTCTGTGACCAGGAATCATCCATGCAGTTTGGTAGTTGCAGCTTTTTCTTTGTCAACACTTACCTTTTGGTCACTGTGATGATGGGGGTTTGGACCCCATTGCCACAATGTTCAAAATGTGCTTCAGCTATGGACCCCACACTTACCTTTTGGTCACTGTGATGATGGGGGTTTGGACCCCATTGCCACAATGTTCAAAATGTGCTTCAGCTATGGACCCCACACTTACCTTTTGGTCACTGTGATGATGGGGGTTTGGACCCCATTGCCACAATGTTCAAAATGTGCTTCAGCTATGGACCCCACACTTACCTTTTGGTCACTGTGATGATGGGGGTTTGGACCCCATTGCCACAATGGTCATTGCCTGCTTGCATTGTGGGGGCCACACACATATATGTGTGGCACATGTGATAGGGGGTCACATTGTATGTTCAAAGTCATGTTCAGTGTTGTAGGCATTTGACACAGTCTACACACGCTTGTCATGGTGTTGGGGGGATGTCTTTTTCTTGCATTCCCTAGGTTGTGGTGTGCTGGTTCTGTCATGTATTGTCCATCCTATGAGTGGGGGTGGTGTTGGTGGTAGGCATCCAGCCCCCCATGGGTAGAGGTGGTAGTAGTGGTAGGCATCCAGCCCCCTTGGCTTAGGGTGGTAGTAGTGGTAGGCATCCAGCCCCCTGGGTAAGGGTGGTAGTGGTGGTGGGCATCTGGCACCCCCTGGCTAAGGGTGGTAGTAGTGGTAGGCATCCAGCCCCCCTGGGTAAGGGTGGTAGTTGTGGTAGGCATCCAGCCCCCCTGGGTAAGGGTGGTAGTGGTGGTGGGCATCTGGCACCCCTGGCTAAGGGTGGTAGTGGTGGTGGGCATCCAGCCCCCTGGCTAAGGGTGGTAGTAGTGGTAGGCATCCAGCCCCCTGGGTAAGGGTGGTAGTGGTGGGCATCTGGCACCCCCTGGCTAAGGGTGGTAGTAGTGGTAGGCATCCAGCCCCCCTGGCTAAGGGTGGTAGTAGTGGTAGGCATCCAGCCCCCCTGGGTAAGGGTGGTAGTGGTGGTGGGCATCTGCCACCCCCTGGCTAAGGGTGGTAGTAGTGGTAGGCATCCAGCCCCCTGGGTAAGGGTGGTAGTAGTGGTAGGCATCTGGCACCCCCATGGCTAAGGGTGGTAGTAGTGGTAGGGCATCCAGCCCCCTGGCTAAGGGTGGTAGTAGTGGTAAGCATCCAGCCCCCTGGGTAAGGGTGGTAGTGGTGGTGGGCATCTGGCACCCCCTGGCTAAGGGTGGTAGTAGTGGTAGGCATCCAGCCCCCAGGCTAAGGGTGGTAGTAGTGGTAGGCATCCAGCCCCCCTGGGTAAGGGTGGTAGTGGTGGTGGGCATCTGGCACCCCCTGGCTAAGGGTGGTAGTAGTGGTAGGCATCCAGCCCCCCTGGGTAAGGGTGGTAGTAGTGGTAGGCATCTGGCACCCCCATGGCTAAGGGTGGTAGTAGTGGTAGGCATCCAGCCCCCTGGCTAAGGGTGGTAGTAGTGGTAGGCATCCAGCCCCCCTGGGTAAGGGTGGTAGTGGTGGTGGGCATCTGGCACCCCCTGGCTAAGGGTGGTGTAGTGGTAGGCATCCAGCCCCCTGGCTAAGGGTGGTAGTAGTGGTAGGCATCCAGCCCCCCTGGGTAAGGGTGGTAGTGGTGGTGGGCATCTGGCACCCCCTGGCTAAGGGTGGTAGTAGTGGTAGGCATCCAGCCCCCTGGCTAAGGGTGGTAGTAGTGGTAGGCATCCAGCCTCCCCTGGGTAAGGGTGGTAGTGGTGGTGGGCATCGGGCACCCCCTGGCTCTGGGGGGTAGTAGTGGTAGGCATCCAGCCCCCCTGGCTAAGGGTGGTAGGCATCCAGCCCCCCCTGGGTAAGGGTGGTAGTGGTGGTAGGCATCCAGCCCCCCCTGGGTAAGGGTGGTAGTAGTGGTAGGCATCTGGCACCCCCATGGCTAAGGGTGGTAGTAGTGGTAGGCATCCAGCCCACCTGGCTAAGGGTGGTAGTAGTGGTAGGCATCCAGCCCCCCCTGGGTAAGGGTGGTAGTGGTGGTGGGCATCCAGCCCCCCCTGGGTAAGGGTGGTAGTGGTGGTGGGCATCCAGCCCCCCTGGGTAAGGGTGGTAGTGGTGGTGGGCATCTGGCACCCCCCTGGCTAAGGGTGGTAGTAGTGGTAGGCATCCAGCCCCCCCTGGATAAGGGTGGTAGTTGTGGTAGGCATCCAGCCCCCCCTGGGTAGAGGTGGTAGTAGTGGTAGGCATCCAGCCCCCCTTGCTTAGGGTGGTAGTAGTGGTAGGCATCCAGCCCCCCCTGGGTAAGGGTGGTAGTGGTGGTGGGCATCTGGCACCCCCCTGGCTAAGGGTGGTAGTAGTGGTAGGCATCCAGCCCCCCTGGGTAAGGGTGGTAGTTGTGGTAGGCATCCAGCCCCCTGGGTAAGGGTGGTAGTGGTGGTGGGCATCTGGCACCCCCTGGCTAAGGGTGGTAGTAGTGGTAGGCATCCAGCCCCCTGGCTAAGGGTGGTAGTAGTGGTAGGCATCCAGCCCCCCTGGGTAAGGGTGGTAGTGGTGGGCATCTGGCACCCCCTGGCTAAGGGTGGTAGTAGTGGTAGGCATCCAGCCCCCTGGCTAAGGGTGGTAGTAGTGGTAGGCATCCAGCCCCCTGGGTAAGGGTGGTAGTGGTGGTGGGCATCTGCCACCCCCTGGCTAAGGGTGGTAGTAGTGGTAGGCATCCAGCCCCCCTGGGTAAGGGTGGTAGTAGTGGTAGGCATCTGGCACCCCCATGGCTAAGGGTGGTAGTAGTGGTAGGCATCCAGCCCCCTGGCTAAGGGTGGTAGTAGTGGTAAGCATCCAGCCCCCCTGGGTAAGGGTGGTAGTGGTGGTGGGCATCTGGCACCCCCTGGCTAAGGGTGGTAGTAGTGGTAGGCATCCAGCCCCCAGGCTAAGGGTGGTAGTAGTGGTAGGCATCCAGCCCCCCTGGGTAAGGGTGGTAGTGGTGGTGGGCATCTGGCACCCCCTGGCTAAGGGTGGTAGTAGTGGTAGGCATCCAGCCCCCCTGGGTAAGGGTGGTAGTAGTGGTAGGCATCTGGCACCCCCATGGCTAAGGGTGGTAGTAGTGGTAGGCATCCAGCCCCCTGGCTAAGGGTGGTAGTAGTGGTAGGCATCCAGCCCCCCTGGGTAAGGGTGGTAGTGGTGGTGGGCATCTGGCACCCCCTGGCTAAGGGTGGTGTAGTGGTAGGCATCCAGCCCCCTGGCTAAGGGTGGTAGTAGTGGTAGGCATCCAGCCCCCTGGGTAAGGGTGGTAGTGGTGGTGGGCATCTGGCACCCCCTGGCTAAGGGTGGTAGTAGTGGTAGGCATCCAGCCCCCTGGCTAAGGGTGGTAGTAGTGGTAGGCATCCAGCCTCCCCTGGGTAAGGGTGGTAGTGGTGGTGGGCATCTGGCACCCCCTGGCTAAGGGTGGTAGTAGTGGTAGGCATCCAGCCCCCTGGCTAAGGGTGGTAGGCATCCAGCCCCCTGGGTAAGGGTGGTAGTGGTGGTAGGCATCCAGCCCCCCTGGGTAAGGGTGGTAGTAGTGGTAGGCATCTGGCACCCCCATGGCTAAGGGTGGTAGTAGTGGTAGGCATCCAGCCCACCTGGCTAAGGGTGGTAGTAGTGGTAGGCATCCAGCCCCCTGGGTAAGGGTGGTAGTGGTGGTGGGCATCCAGCCCCCTGGGTAAGGGTGGTAGTGGTGGTGGGCATCCAGCCCCCTGGGTAAGGGTGGTAGTGGTGGTGGGCATCTGGCACCCCCTGGCTAAGGGTGGTAGTAGTGGTAGGCATCCAGCCCCCTGGATAAGGGTGGTAGTTGTGGTAGGCATCCAGCCCCCCTGGGTAGAGGTGGTAGTAGTGGTAGGCATCCAGCCCCCTTGCTTAGGGTGGTAGTAGTGGTAGGCATCCAGCCCCCTGGGTAAGGGTGGTAGTGGTGGTGGGCATCTGGCACCCCCTGGCTAAGGGTGGTAGTAGTGGTAGGCATCCAGCCCCCCTGGGTAAGGGTGGTAGTTGTGGTAGGCATCCAGCCCCCCTGGGTAAGGGTGGTAGTGGTGGTGGGCATCTGGCACCCCCTGGCTAAGGGTGGTAGTAGTGGTAGGCATCCAGCCCCCTGGCTAAGGGTGGTAGTAGTGGTAGGCATCCAGCCCCCCTGGGTAAGGGTGGTAGTGGTGGTGGGCATCTGGCACCCCCTGGCTAAGGGTGGTAGTAGTGGTAGGCATCCAGCCCCCTGGCTAAGGGTGGTAGTAGTGGTAGGCATCCAGCCCCCTGGGTAAGGGTGGTAGTGGTGGTGGGCATCTGGCACCCCCTGGCTAAGGGTGGTAGTAGTGGTAGGCATCCAGCCCCCTGGCTAAGGGTGGTAGTAGTGGTAGCATCCAGCCCCCTGGGTAAGGGTGGTAGTAGTGGTAGGCATCTGGCACCCCCATGGCTAAGGGTGGTAGTAGTGGTAGGCATCCAGCCCCCTGGCTAAGGGTGGTAGTAGTGGTAGGCATCTGGCACCCCCCTGGCTAAGGGTGGTAGTAGTGGTAGGCATCCAGCCCCCCCTGGGTAAGGGTGGTAGTAGTGGTAGGCATCTGGCACCCCCATGGCTAAGGGTGGTAGTAGTGGTAGGCATCCAGCACCCCTGGCTAAGGGTGGTAGTAGTGGGAGGCATCTGGCACCCCCATGGCTAAGGGTGGTAGTAGTGGTAGGCATCCAGCCCCACAGGCTAAGGGTGGTAGTAGTGGTAGGCATCCAGCCCCCCTGGGTAAGGGTGGTAGTAGTGGTGGGCATCTGGCACCCCCTGGCTAAGGGTGGTAGTAGTGGTAGGCATCCAGCCCCCCTGGGTAGGGGTGGTAGTGGTGGTGCGCATCCAGGCCCCTGTGTGCATATGTGGCATTGGTGATGGGCATCCCGCCCCTATGGTGCTGCTGTTGCTGGTGTAAGTAAATTCTGCATCCCTCTGTGTGTGTGTGATGTGTCGTGTACGTGTTGTATGTTTTTGTGGTTGGTGTCTGACTTACCTTCTGCGCCGTACGCGTCCGTGCCTGTTCCGGTAGTAAATGTAGAATATTGGTAGGATCGGAACGAAGGGATTCATGGTTGGTTCGTCTCGTTCGTCTTTCTCGTTGCTTCGCGTCGTCCTCGTCGCTGGCGTGTTCGCCTCGTAGCCGTGGATCGTGTTGTGGCGCGAATCGGAGCTTATGTGCGCCTCTCCCGGAAGCTTTGACGTGCCGGACGTAGCGACGGGTTCGGCGCGTACGGAAAGCGCATCGTACTTGTTCGGCCGGACGGGGCTGCATTTTCCCTTCCGTGCGACTCGATTCTGCGTTTCCGGATTCGCCTCGGTCGGAGAACAAGACCTGGATTGGGTGAGCACGACTCGGCCGGATTCTATGCTGTTGTGCGCATCGTACTTACTCGTTCGGAATGATGTACGGATCGGTCGGGAAACAGGCATTCGCATGGCTTTTTTCCCGACCGAATGGTATTGGGTGCGCCTCCGACCGAGATCGGAATCAGCCCCTAAGTGTATTAATATCTCCTGTTTTAATGTTATTATAAACATTCGCGATTAGTTCAAAATTATTTTGGTGTAAGCTATGGTTTTTATTAACTATACATAATAAAATGTACTTAAGTAGCTGATCATCTGAAAAATGTATGTGCATAATTAGCAGTGCACCGGGAGACACCATCACTTCTTGATGTGTGTGTCATACCAAAATCCACGGGCACGAGGTTTCAGAAGAACCTGCATTCTCCTCACATTAGCATTTCCCTCGTGATACCACAAATAAATGAGAATAAATGTCATTTTACTATTTTCCATAATAATCAACTCTGGGGTACAGATTTTTCTTTTCATGAGCCCATGCTGAAAACATTAGTCTTAAGGTAAATTGCTTTATAAAACACTGAACAAAAAGATGATCGGTTATCATATATTGCAGCAAGTATCAACATTTCATCTTATCAATCAATAAAAAAGTATTTTGAAGCAGTTATTCGAATGGAAATATTGTATACATTTTTTAGGAATAAACAGATGAGGGCAGAATGAAAGGACGTTGAAAATAGGAACAAAGTGTTGGAGTTACATCATTAAAATTAGAATGTGAAATAATATTTGAGATTATAAATAGCTTAAGCAACAAGAATTACAAAATTATTTATTAAGTTCTGGGACAAGGTGAAACAATCCAACAATTTAAGGTCCCAGGGTCTTACTTCAGAGAAGTCTCTCATCATGCTTAACAAACGCTTGATGTCATTTACCAGAACTCAAACCCTACTTGCCCAACCGTATTAACACCTCATCAAGGAAAATTCCTAGACATTCTAACAATAGGCATGTCTCCCAAGAATAATTATTTTAAAAACTTGGGTCAAATCCAGATAATATAATTAATGTCTAACCTACCATTCATGGCTAAAGTGCTATACATCTGCATTAGTCCCTGCTGAAACCAGTTATAGTGAAACCAACTTTCTATGTGAGTTCCAATCTGGCTTCAGGTTAGGTTCCAGCATAGAGACAGGAAAGTTGAAATAAAAATAGCTGATGACGCCAGCCGCATTTTGGACAAAATTGACTCCTGTCACATCATACTCCTAGACCTATCTGCAACCATTGACACAATGAATCACTCCACCGCTGAAAATCCTCAATGGGCCTCAACATTGATCTACTCAGCTGCTGCTTCTCATATTTGTGAAACGGTTTTCCTTGTACAAAAGACAAAAATACCAAAGAAAGCCTTCTTGGGAAATGCACCAACGACTTGATTCCACAAATCATTAGGGCTAACCAGCCCTATACTTTTTAAAAGAATTGAAGAGCCTTTTTAATATCACACCGCTTCTGAAGGGCCCATGTTGTCAGCAAACCAATGTGATTACTTTCATGTATACCCTTGACCATCACTGCTAGTTTTTATATAAATAATATTTATTTTTTGTAGATGCTGTTACTCATTTCAGCCTACTTTTTTCATAATATAATACTGTCTGTACATGTGACTGTATGGCCTTTCCTTATGACGTACGCTCGATGTACCTGTAGGTTATGTCTAAAGCGCTTTGCCACACAGTGAGTTCAAATAAGTGATCTACATGTCCAGGATCTGCAGACATTTTACACCTTTCACAAGGAATTTGGAAAAATCTGTCATCTGGATATGACATCCTATTAGCAAAGCACGACTGGCCACCAGCATTCGTCATGGAGTGCCCTAAGGGAGAAACGATAATTTTTCCAGCATTTTCCGAACTCGTTCCCATACATTTAAAACATGCATATGCGCAGGAGTGGGCGGTTGCCCTAGCTCCAGCATTGTACAAAAATCATGCTGGTTGGGATGAGGATTCAACACACCACGTGATCCCGTTAAAAGTTTCACCAAATGCTCAAAGGCAATATCCTATAAAGCAGGAAGCTAAAAAACAAGTCAGGGAGATCCTAGATCAATTAGAATACCAGGGGGTGATCGAAAATTGCACTTCACCTATGAACAATCCTTTGTTTCCCGTATCAAAACCTGACAACACATCGTTTAGTTTTAGATTACAGACATTTAAACACTTGCACGAAGACATTTGCAGTTCAAAATGCACACAGTGCCGCATTAATGAATAACATTGTGTGGAAAAAATACAAAACAACACTTGATATCTCAAATGGATTTTTCTGCCAAAATATAGCGCCTGAAAGCAGGTATTTGACCGCATTCTCAGCGCTAGGGTCCCAACGGCAATTTTGTCATCTGCCCCAAGGGTATAAGAATAGCCCGGGGTTGTTTTCAGCAAGGGTAACAGAGTTACTCCAAAATTTGGATGAAGAAGCATTGTCCTATGTGGATGATATTTATCTAACGGACGATGACTTACCGAGGCACTTGACCAGGGTGAGCACCATTATTATATGATTCGCCTCTGAGGGCTATAAATTTAATTTCAAAAAATCAAAAATTGCCCATCTCAATGTCCTGTTCTTAGGGTATGAGCTGTCAAGTGAAGGAAAAAGCCTAGCAGCTAACTTTTTAGAAAAGTGTGCGCTGCTCCAACCTCCAAAATCGTTAAAGAATTTACAATCAGTTCTGGGATTCCTAAATTTTGGTCGAACATACATTTTGGATTACGGAGAAAGATTAAAACCTTTCTACGACTTAATAAAACCTGATTTTTCAGTCAGACAATGGACACAGGAACATACAAACATCCTACGTTCACTACAAGAAGACATGATAGCTTCAAAACACTTACAGACACCCGTAAATGTACGCAACTTAGTGATCCGAGTAATAGCGGGTCTATGCGGGTACACTTACTTAACCTTCAATGAAGGTGAAACGGTACCAATCGCATACAAATCACACCTGTACACAAACGCAGAGATGCGTTTCACTTCAACAGAAAAAATCCTGACAGCAGTGCAGACCGCTGTAGCAAGAGAAAGAGCTCTGGCTCAGGGAAAGCGCATAATAGTCGTGACCCCAGTACCAGCCTTAGCCTCACATTAGCATTTCCCTCGTGATACCACAAATAAATGAGAATAAATGTCATTTTACTATTTTCCATAATAATCAACTCTGGGGTACAGATTTTTCTTTTCATGAGCCCATGCTGAAAACATTAGTCTTAAGGTAAATTGCTTTATAAAACACTGAACAAAAAGATGATCGGTTATCATATATTGCAGCAAGTATCAACATTTCATCTTATCAATCAATAAAAAAGTATTTTAAAGCAGTTATTCGAATGGAAATATTGTATACATTTTTTAGGAATAAACAGATGAGGGCAGAATGAAAGGACGTTGAAAATAGGAACAAAGTGTTGGAGTTACATCATTAAAATTAGAATGTGAAATAATATTTGAGATTATAAATAGCTTAAGCAACAAGAATTACAAAATTATTTATTAAGTTCTGGGACAAGGTGAAACAATCTAACAATTTAAGGTCCCATGGTTTTACTTCAGAGAAGTCGCTCATCATGCTTAACAAACGCTTGCTGTCATTTACCAGAACTCAAACCCTACTTGCCCAACCGTATTAACACCTCATCAAGGAAAATTCCTAGACATTCTAACAATAGGCATGTCTCCCAAGAATAATTATTTTAAAAACTTGGGTCAAATCCAGATAATATAATTAATGTCTAACCTACCATTCATGGCTAAAGTGCTATACATCTGCATTAGTCCGTGCTGAAACCAGTTATAGTGAAACCAACTTTCTATGTGAGTTCCAATCTGGCTTCAGGTTAGGTTCCAGCATAGAGACAGGAAAGTTGAAATAAAAATAGCTGATGACGCCAGCCGCATTTTGGACAAAATTGACTCCTGTCACATCATACTCCTTGACCTATCTGCAACCATTGACACAATGAATCACTCCACCGCTGAAAATCCTCAATGGGCCTCAACATTGATCTACTCAGCTGCTGCTTCTCATATTTGTAAAACGGTTTTCCTTGTACAAAAGACAAAAATACCAAAGAAAGCCTTCTTGGGAAATGCACCAACGACTTGATTCCACAAATCATTAGGGCTAACCAGCCCTATACTTTTTAAAAGAATTGAAGAGCCTTTTTTAATATCACACCGCTTCTGAAGGGCCCATGTTGTCAGCAAACCAATGTGATTACTTTCATGTATACCCTTGACCATCACTGCTAGTTTTTATATAAATAATATTTATTTTTTGTAGATGCTGTTACTCATTTCAGCCTACTTTTTTCATAATATAATACTGTCTGTACATGTGACTGTATGGCCTTTCCTTATGACGTACGCTCGATGTACCTGTAGGTTATGTCTAAAGCGCTTTGCCACACAGTGAGTTCAAATAAGTGATCTACATGTCCAGGATTTGCAGACATTTTACACCTTTCACAAGGAATTTAAAATGTGGAAAATCTGCTAACATGCCATATTTTTCACAATTGACAGTTTAGATGGAAGGTGGAAAAATGAATGTTTCCAGGGGAGAGTTATAGCCATTTCAATTGGAAAGGTAATACAAAGCCACACAGGTCACAAGTTTATGATTATTCACAAACCTTTATCCAGTGGGCCTCACTTACAATTTGCACTGCTACATTTGGAATAGAGAATGGCAGGAGTAATATGTATCAGAGGCTTCTTTTTCAGTCTATTTAGACACAGATTTATCTAGCCTGGACACAGTACCAAAACTTGAGGGGGCCCCCCTGCAAAGTACAGAGAGGGGGCACCCCATGCTCCGTACCCTGAAAGGAGCTCTCAGCTAACGCTCGTGCACAGTGGCAGAAGGGAGCCCCCTAGAGCTCAGCCCCCCTGCTCCCCACACACACACCATGGGGACTTCAGGGGCTATTGTTACCTTTGTTAAATTTACTCAATTTTTCTAAATCGGGTTGGGATTTTTCTTGTGTTGTGTTTTCACTTTATTACTGTTTGAGTGTTGCATAAATATGTTACTTATTGCCTCTAAGTTATGCCTGGCTGCTTTTGTGTCAAGCTACCAAATGTTTAAGCAGAGGCTTATTTAGTGACTTTTGTGGTTCATCCTGACACAGATTGAGTTTATTATTTGAGTGGGGCTTCCAACCCTCTCAACTAATAACCCAATGTCATACATTGGTGTTCAGTGGTGGAATCCAGTACTTGTGTTTGTGCAGTGCCACTCATTGATTTGTGTACAACCAACAAGACTGGTGGACAGGGCCCTGCGAGATTATGGAGTGCAATGGGGAGTGTGAGAAGTTGGCCTGGTATATGCTGTCCACTATTTATAGTGGGCACCTTGCACCAGTCCAAACAACCCCTTATTGGAGATAGGTTAAAGACAACCTTTATTGAAAGCTATCCTAGTGGTAGCTATGGAGAGCAGCCTTCAGGCTAAGTCTTGAAGGAATGTAAAGCAGCTTGTTTTACCAGTCTATAATCTCTTGAGTGACCAAATGAAAGAGGACCACACCAGGTATATATTCAAAATATATGTATTTATTGCTAAACACACCCCTCTAGTCTCTTTATGAGGCTAGAGTTCGAAAGTACATAAGTTATAAGTTAGTTATCAACAGTAATAGCACAAATACACGTTTGAGCCCTAGGGGCGTACCAAACCATATACCAATAAAGTGGTATAAGAACCACGACTGAGCTAGACACAAGGCCTAGAGCCTGTAGAAGTGCTTGGACCACAAGGAACCACCCAAGGTAGTGACACAGGGGACCCACGGGGGACGCGTGCAGTGTGAGAACACAGGCGCGAATCGCCGTTGACTTCTATGGGGAAAGTCGCGGTTGGAATTTTAAAGAAAAGGGACACTTAGAGGAGGACTTGGAGCAAACCCCTTTAGAACTGGGTTGTTCTAGAGTCTATATCCACGGGAGCACCGGAGTACTCGAGTTACCTCACCCAGGGAAGCCGGGTGCATAGGTGTCTTTCGGGGTCGGGTTTCGTCGTCGTTTTCAATGGCGATCTGCTGCAAAGTGCTGCTGGCGGCCAAGTCGAAAGTGTTCGGGTGGATCCAAAGGTGGATCGAAGATCTGAAGAACCTGAAAGCAGAGGGGACAGAGTCTGGGTCACTAGCCAGTGACCAGGAAGGCGATGAGCGGATGCCCACCGATGTCGGGTGCTTCAGGTAGGTTGACGGTCGTCTTGACTCTTCAGCCACGAGGTCCAGGAGGCGTCGACGACGACCAGGAGCTGGATTCGAGCTGTCCCACGACGTCTGTCGACTGCTGAGGTGTCGGCGACCGGATTGGACCCAACAAGCCTTGGCAACGGCAAGTCTTGTGGAAATAGAAGAAGGACGGTGGTGCAGACCAGCAAGGTCTGAGGGACTCACCCAGTGAGGGTAAGTCAGGGCACGCCTGGAGCAACCAGAAAAGCCCAAGCAGAAGAAGATTGGCCTTCGGGAGGGCCCACTAGCCAACAGACTAGCGACCACAAAGGAGCCTCGAGTGGACGCACTTAGAGCTGGCTCACGGGACACTCGTGGAGTGGAGGCCAGTGATCTTCGGTGCAGTCGGTGCTGGAGGCGGGGGCTACTCGGAGCCCAAAGCACAACTTCGTGGGAGACCAGGAAGAGGATGCACTTGCAAATGCGCTCGGTGTCCAGGGGTCACGGTTCCACGTAACCCACAACAGCTACGGGCCTCAGCTTTGCTGGGGACTCACGGCAGCCTCGGGGAAGTCTGGAAATCCACCTCTGGTGATGCAAAGACTTCGGCATCCGGCGGGAGCTTCAGCGATGCAGACCGGACAATTGCTTCGTTGGTGCCTGCCAAGCAGGGGAGTCACTCCTTGACCCCAAGGGAGATTCTTCAGTCCTCTAATGTTAAAGTAGAGCGTCGAAGGTCGAGGATTCTGTATCAGAGTTTCGTCCAGGTAAATCTAAAGTCCTAAGGACTGGGGTCCCATACTTATACTAAGTTAGGGGTTGGACATACTCTGGGGACCCACCTATGGGAGGGTCAGGGAAGAGGGTGGTTACACCCATTCCCTTTGTCCAGTTTCGCGCCAGAGCAGGGGCTGGAAGCCCCTGAACCAGTTTGAACTGGGGTATGCACAGGGACACCAAGTGTGCCCCCAGTGCAGGACTTCAAAGCACCAGAGAGTGCTCCCGCCCAGCCCCAATACACATTATCCTGTCTGGGGAGGTGGTTACACCTCCCTGGGACAGGAAACCTATTGTCCAGGCCTCCCCTGCCGGAGTTTCAGTCAGCAGCAGGAGGCCAGACCTGTGTCTGTGGCAGCGGCATCCATTTTGTGATGCCTGGGCTTGGAAAGAAGTTACCCGGGCAGGCCGGTGTGTATATGTCTCTCCCTCTAGAAGGGTGGAATGCTACCCCCGCCGCCAGAACTGGCGGGGGGGTAGTATTCCAAGATGTTTGACACCAAACACGACATGTTTCCGTGCAGCCATCCCAAAGTTAGCATTTAACGCGAGGTTATAATGCGCTTAAGAGTATATGGTCAGGCTGCACTACAAACAGCATCAGAGAAGGGTCTCCGATCGCTGCAGAGGGGCTCTGCTCATGCAGGGGCACCCTCTCACATAGGAACCGAACACTCTGCCTTCAGGATTGACAAGGCCTGCCATAGGAGTGACTTATAGGTTTATATGTGTGTATGTATGTAGTGATATATGTAACCTATATCACAGTAAGGGGTGCATGCACCACCTTACCCAGGCTGCAGTAGCAGACCTGTGGTGTCATTTTGGATGGCCTTCCAGGGGTGGCATAATACATGCTGCAGCCCCTGGTAGGCCTCTGAGGTACCTATGCCCTGGGTACATAGTATACCATATACTAGGGACTTACAAGGGCACTCCAGATTCCAATCAGAGATGTGCCTAAGGCACATGAAAACCATTTTAGAGAGGAAGCAGCTAGGCTGGGGTTCTGATTAGCAGGGCCCCAGCCAGACTGAAAGTCGAAAAACAGTGAAGCATCAGCAAAAAGTGGGGGTACCCATGTGAAGCAGATCCTACTCTCCTACAGGGAGGTAACCTACCTGGTGACCTCCAGACCCACAGAAACACCCAGAGGGCCCTGCATGTCAACCACCTCAAACCCCACTTTGAAAAGGTTCAACATCATCATGTTCTTAGTGACAGATGGAGGTGAGGAGGAGGAGGAGAGGGAACCTTTCCCACATCTCCTCTCCTCACAAGAGCAAGATGGTTCAGTAGAGGGTGTGAACCTATTACCCTCTCTGACTACACATTAGGAGAGATAATGCCGCCAGTTACCCGAGCAATTCTCATCCGTATTCTCACTTACCTCTGGGCACACCACTTGGTGTACCCATGATATTGGCACAGGGGACAGCATGCCTGTCAAGAACTAGACATCACTTACCTTTCTGGTAGAGATTCTATATAGCCACAGATTCCTCACCTTTTGAATACTCGCTAGGCGTCAGACTGGATCCGGAAACTTTTCAGCAGTACCTCAGCGTGCCATCAGGTGGCATCGTGCAGCTCTGCACTAATGCCGTTCTGCTATAAAAATGATGTGCAGAGTCTATATAGTCGTGTTATGTTTCGTATAGAGGCCCTAATGCTTTTAGCTGTTTTTAAGAAAAAAAAATTAATTGTCCAGATTTTAAGTATGGTCATTGTCATCCAATTCGAAAGAGGAGTCGGTGTTATGTTTCGTATAGAGTCCCTAATATAGACACGTTCATATATGCCGTATATGGTCATAATCGTATATGCCCTATTATGGTCATAATCGTCTATGCCCTATTATAGTCATGATCTCCTATGCCCTAATATAGGCATGATCTTTCACCTACATTAGTTCCCTACAGTACACAACGAACTCTGAGGGTTGAACGTTATCTAGTCTGTGGTTTGAACACTGCAGGGTTTTTCCCGAACACAGGCCTACAATGTACTCATAAATTATGCATGAGCATTCACCAGCCACATCTCCCGCATAATATGTATGTACAAAGTTCACCCCTGACGTCTTCCTCATGTCCAACAAAGACCAATACAAACCATACTAAGGGACGAGACACTTTAGGGTATAAATACACCACATCTTGCCACGGTAAGACAGAGGGAACCGAGACTTCCGTGCCGACACACTGACCAGAGACGCTGAGGCTCCTACATGCAGTCGCTCCAGCTGACAGCGGTCTAACACAGCCCTTGCGGGGTGTCCAACTCGAGACCAGGACGGGGTCCCACACTCTCTCTATTCAGGTATGGGGGTTCGACTAAATCCTAGAAGGATTCTTGGCTCTTAGGCTTTTAGACCTACACACATGCTAGGTACACTTAGGTACATCCAGTCAGGCATCGTAGGAGTACGCGCACTTTTATAATGCATTTCATATATTCATGTATGTAACCATTATTATTGCAATATGGTAGAACTATACTATCCTTTCACTTTCGTCGTACTGCTGATAATATAACTCTGCTATTGTCTGCTGGTTGCTGCTGCACATATATTTTACACTAGAATAACAACTGTTCAATAAATACTTATTGAAACGCCCAGACTGTTTATTCTGTGTAACTCTCTGAGACAAACCGAATAAGTAAGCACGAGTGACTGAGCGAAAAGTAGTACATTGTTTTCACGATTCTGAGGGATCAGGGTTGTCATGATCTAAGGTTGCCAGGAACTAACCTCTCCCCGATAAGAGGAGATTCTAGTGGCACTGTGAGCTAGCTAATGCAAATCCGGCTAACATACGCGGTGGGGGTGCACAGAGCCAGTCGGTCACCAAGCCCACAGTTTATGTTATCCAAACATGCAGGTCCTGCAGGGGAACTATAGGAACTACACGACATGGCGCCACCAACGTTGGTTGGGTACCTATTTAACAGTAGAATCTGAGTAGTTCAGTCGTGCTATTCTCAGAGAACCTACTCACAAAACACCAGAGACGTCTGGAGTGGGTGGGCACAAAATCCGCCGCAGCTGAGTAGTACAAAAATACTATTTATTGGCTGTTGGTTATTCAAGCTTGAAAGGACATAGTGTTCCTAAAAATTGTGCATAACACCTTATCTTAGTTCCCTTGGAACACTTCTTCCTCTAAACATGACTGATGCCATAAGGGCAGAGAGAGTTGAACTGAATTTTTCAGACGAAGGAGAAGATCCTGCGGATGCAATACAAATTGCACCAAAATTCAGAAGGACAGTCAACCTAAGACTATTAGAAAATGGTTTACAAGATAGGGGTGGCATGGTAGTTTTCGTGATTGAGGCACACGAATCAAACAAAACAGAGGTATTCTATTCATGGGTTACACTCCCAGCAGCAAATGCAGTAACAAATAAATTTCACTACTATATAGAAGGAGATGCACCACGAGAATATTGTCCGTTTGATGACAGAGATTCCACTCACTTACCAGGAACATTATTACTGGTTTAATGGCGCCCTACCCCACGTACAAGGAAGAGCAAGGTTAGGCCCACTCGGAGGAGAAGGAGCCACATGGCCAATATTAGCGGCCTACACACCACATCCTGACATTGACACAATGCCACCAGGAGACTTACTCGTACAACACAAAGATTTAATTAAAATCTACAGAAACCTGACACAATTTGTCATGAGGACTTTAACAATCCAACCTGCACCAGGTGCAGCAAATAGTACTCCAGCTCAGGGTACAGGAAATAAAATTTCTCCTCAAACATTACACGCGGTAATGGGCAAAATGCCCGCAAAACGCGAACAAATACCATTCTGGATAGCTCAGAAAATATCCCAGCTTGAGGCAGTATTCCCGAATACTACCACCTGTGATAAACACAGAATACTAACAATCTGCTTGCCCATGGGGATCACACTACAAATAGAGGACTGCCCCTCTTGGGGTACAGTCTTTGCTGCCATATATACCAGAACGCATGGTATCCCGTCATTAGCAGTAGTACCTGATGTATTGAGACAGATACAAAATGAGTACGGAGCAGAGCCTGCCCTTAACTTAGGGATGAAGTTACTAGGTAACTACGAACAGGTATCAGCCATAATACTAGCTAACATTAAGGGGGAAGCAGCCTCAGTGGCGATCCGCCAACGCCTTAGGGAGTTCAGTCCAGTAGATCAACAACACGAACTACCCAAAATAATTGAAACTGCATATGCAGAATTAGGCAGAGACAGTTTAGGTGGGAAAGCATTAAAACCACAACTGGTGGGCAGTTCTGAAAAGGACACTACAAAGCAGACACCTACTTCTTCTAAAAAGAAGTGAGAGAATAAAAAGCAACAAAAGTCTAAAGACAGCAGATCTCAATCCAGAGGCAGGTCTCCTCAACAGGAGCCCTCTGAAAGGAGGTATAACCTCAGGAATAGGGATAATATTAGGAAACCTGACAGGTATCAGGATACTGATACACGTTCCTTTCAGGGTTCATCAAAAAACTCTGAGAGGGAAGGACGGTCAGAACACAGACAAGAGGAGCGTATAAAGTCCAGAGACACGCAACGCGCTGCGGACTACGCACCTAAAAAAGAAGATAAACAAAAATCAAAACATCAGTTCAAAAAGAAGAAGGTAGCAGGTCTCAAGATCAGACATGCCCAGAATTCTGAGGACACAGCTTCTGAACGGGGAATGGGCTCTGACGATGCTAGACAGCGTGGCAGAAGTAATAATAGCTCTCCAGAACCTGAAGGAATTTCTGGTGACAGTGGAGTTGAGTGGGTATATCACGGTGGAAACACCTGATACTCGGGTAAGTGTCCCACATAAGTTACATGAGATAACACTCCGGATGGAGGGGGACAAGCCCAGGAAAGTTAAAGGTCTATTTTGGAAAAATCTGTCATCTGGATATGACATCCTATTAGCAAAGCACGACTGGCCGCCAGCATTCGTCATGGAGTGCCCTAAGGGAGAAACGATAATTTTTCCAGCATTTTCCGAACTCGTTCCCATACATTTAAAACATGCATATGCGCAGGAGTGGGCGGTTGCCCTAGCTCCAGCATTGTACAAAAATCATGCTGGTTGGGATGAGGATTCAACCCACCACGTGATCCCGTTAAAGTTTCACCAAATGCTCAAAGGCAATATCCTATAAAGCAGGAAGCTAAAAAACAAGTCAGGGAGATCCTAGATCAACTTAGAATACCAAGGGGTGATCGAAAATTGCACTTCACCTATGAACAATCCCTTGTTTCCCGTATCAAAACCTGACAACACATATCGTTTAGTTTTAGATTACAGACATTTAAACACTTGCACGAAGACATTTGCAGTTGAAAATGCACACAGTGCCGCATTAATGAATAACATTGTGTGGAAAAAATACAAAGCAACACTTGATATCTCAAATGGATTTTTCTGCCAAAATATAGCGCCTGAAAGCAGGTATTTGACCGCATTCTCAGCGCTAGGGTCCCAACGGCAATTTTGTCATCTGCCCCAAGGGTATAAGAATAGCCCGGGGTTGTTTTCAGCAAAGGTAACAGAGTTACTCCAAAATTTGGATGAAGAAGCATTGTCCTATGTGGATGATATTTATCTAACGGACGATGACTTACCGAGGCACTTGACCAGGGTGAGCACCATTATTATAGGATTCGCCTCTGAGGGCTATAAATTTAATTTCAAAAATCAAAAATTGCCCATCTCAATGTCCTGTTCTTAGGGTATGAGCTGTCAAGTGAAGGAAAAAGCCTAGCAGCTAACTTTTTAGAAAAGTGTGCGCTGCTCCAACCTCCAAAATCGTTAAAGAATTTACAATCAATTCTGGGATTCCTAAATTTTGGTCGAACATACATTTTGGATTACGGAGAAAGAGTAAGACCTTTCTACGACTTAATAAAACCTGATTTTTCAGTCAGACAATGGACACAGGAACATACAAACATCCTACGTTCACTACAAGAAGACATGATAGCTTCAAAACACTTACAGACACCCATAAATGTACGCAACTTAGTGATCCGAGTAATAGCGGGTCAATGCGGGTACACTTACTTAACCTTCAATGAAGGTGAAACGGTACCAATCGCATACAAATCACACCTGTACACAAACGCAGAGATGCGTTTCACTTCAACAGAAAAAATCCTGACAGCAGTGCAGACCGCTGTAGCAAGAGAAAGAGCTCTGGCTCAGGGAAAGCGCATAATAGTCGTGACCCCCAGTACCAGCCTTAGAGGCTGTTATAAAGGCTAGCATTCCAAATGCGAAAGCCTTACATCCCAGGTGGATACAATGGGCTAATTCTCTTACTGCAACGGATGTTGAATACAGATTTGATCCAAGTTTAAAAACACAAACATTTCTGCAATACGAACAAGAATATCCTCTACCAAATGAGATTTTGCCTCTAGATCAGTATGAATACATTATTTACACTGACGTATCTGCTCAACCGGCCATAGGGAGAGCAGCGTGTGCAATCGTTAAAGGTCGCATGCGCAATGGAAAGTTCCATCCAAGTTGCACTAAAACGCAATCTCTAGGAGACTGCACAGCTCAGTTAGCAGAATTAAAAGCACTGATACTGGCACTTGTAAATACGGAACACGAATTCCCCACACTAATTGTGTGTGATTCCTTTTACTGTGTACAGTCGTACAATGAATATTTACATCATTGGGAACAAAATGGGTTTAAAGACGCAAAAGGTGGCACAATTAAGCATAAAATGCTATGGGAACAGGTAGTGGAGTTGAGAAACGAACTACCAAGGGCTCACGTGATACATACACTGAGTCATCAGCGTGATGTCGTTCACGTTGAAGGGAATTCATTGGCTGATGAAGCCGCAAAGGGGGCTGTACGCACAGCGTCCGTAGCTGCAATCACTCGTTCAAAAACGAGAATAGAAGGCGAGATTATGGTAGCTGTCATTGCTTCATGCAAAGGCAGCACAGCAGTACCAAAGAAATTTCCACTCAAGTACTCCTACAAGTTAGATGCACACAACATTCCATATGCTCAGATTCCTGGAGTGGGGGATAGAGTAATACCAAATATGGATCGTAGGCAAGGCTTAATTCTAGCAGCACATGAGGGTTTGGGTTCTGCGCATACAGGCGTTACAGTGACTATTTCATTACTACTGGTGGCCAGGGTTAACAAAGCAGACCAAAGACTACGTCTTAAAGTGCGACATCTGCCAGCAGATGAAAGGCTCCACCATAGCACGCCCATCGCAGACACCATTACTAAAATCAGACAAACCTCTCGCATGTGTATATTTGGACCACTGCGGACCCCTACAATCTGATGGGGCCAAGAAATATATCATGGTTGCAGTGGATTCCTGCTCCAGATTCCTATGGGTCTGGCCTCAGCGCTCGGCTGACGCTCAAACTGTTATAAAAGATTTGCGAGTCTTTATTGGCACATATGCAGTTGGCCAGTTACATTCTGACCGTGGCCCGGCGTTTAGCTCTCGGGCTTACAAAGAGGCCATGGAAGGAATGGGCGTAGCATTGCGGTACTCCTCTCCGTACCATCCTGAGGGTTATTCGGTTGTGGAGAGGAAAAACCGTGACTTAAAGCAATCTTTAACAGCTAGGGTATTAGGCAAGGGCGGTAGTTGGGTCAGTCACCTTTATGGGGCCCAAAGAGCAGCCAGCCAAGAAGCTCTCTAGGGGGTGTCACTCCTTACGAGGTCCTATTTGGGACAAGAATATGGGTACCTGATCTTGATTGTGAAGGCACAGTGGCGGATGAAAAACCATTTGATACCCATGATCGTTTGGCTGTTTTACAGGATCTAAATGAATCCAGGACACAACAAAGCAACGTCCACTTAAAACAGACCGCCACTGAGGAAGTCAAGGCAGTAACGGCAAGACCTGTCTGGATCCCAAAAGTCGGGGATCTGGTCAGAGAAAAGATTGCAGACAAGAAAGAATTTGGGCCATCTTACAGAACAGCTGTACCGGTCTTTGCAATCCAAGGCACAAGAACTGTACTTCTGCCGCCTCTTGCCGGGAAAAAGGAGAAAAGATTTGTCTCAATTGACTTAATCAAACCGCACTATGTGGCCGATACTAAACAGTAGGCCTCGTGGACTCCACAGTAGCAGACGCCCTCCTCTCGCTACAATCCAAGAAGTTCAAACAGAAAGACTCATCACGTTTGAAGAGCCACCTGTACGGAATGAAGGACTAAGCAACAAGGCTATGGAACTCGTTCCACTTCAACAAGAAGTTCGACTTCAAAATGAAAATCAACTTAACAACGAAGTTGCAATAAGACCGACTACAGACGTCTACGTCAACAGGCCTCGTCAAGAGCAAAATCAGATCTCAACAAATCCAGATGCAATTCCAACAATTGATCGAACTGCTTCTGGCTACTTCATGAACTTTGATACGTTTTCACTGGATCCAAGCGAGCCGTAAACAACGCCAGCCCAAAAATCACACAAGCAGAAACTCATTGACTTTTTGCACTTTTTTAGAAAGACTTACCTGGTGTCACCTTGGATAGAACTATGGTATATCACTGAGATTATATTTTTTCTTTTCTGGCTAGGTTTAACTATAACTTTTAGTATGCTTATTAATGGACGATATCTCCAGCAGAGCTCTACAGCCCAAAGAGACAATTTGATTTTAAAGCCACACCAGTCTTCACATCGTGAACCAAGAGACTTGTCTTCAGTGAACATCACAGCAGTTCCTATACCGGACGGTATAGTATGGGACAAGATTGATTTCGATATATTCGGTCCGACTGAACTTTTAAAGCTTAAACATGTATTTAAAATTTCTTTAAGTGATATCATTACCTCCAGTACATTTTCTGATGATTGGGACACTGAAACTGTAAATAATATGATGTCTGATTTAGAAAAAAGTGCAGCATTTCCGAACAATGAAATGTTAGAAGGTACTTCAGACTATGATACATTGGTCTGTTACCAACATTATGGTCATCATTTCTTGCACAAATCTATAACACCTAGAAATGTATTTGTATACCACCAGTGGGAACAATGCCCAACACCTCCAAACGGTAGCTCGCAAACTTTTGCACAGAAATTCACATACTTTTCAGGGTTTAATACATCTGACCCAAAGTTATTTTATTACAAAGTGACAACAACATCAGCACAGAAAATTATGTTGACTAACACCAAACAGATTTACTCTGCTTCCTTTATGGCCCAGTTGTCTACACAGGGTTTCGACCTATGGAAGGACACTATAGATTTGAAATCAATCTGGGGTTCTAGGGACTGGCAGCGCTTTTTAGAGCATGCCTCATTCCACAGCAGATGATTTAAATGAAACTGTGCAACAGACATCTTGTCTTGGACTAGCCAAGAACAAGGAAATTAACACACCTGGGTTTCCAGCACCATCACAGATGGGTGGGGGCAGAATTCAACTACACAAGGGGTAGGATTAGATGACATTCTCCAGTACAACAGGTCAGATCCCAATTGGACAGAATGGCTGATTTGGTCCATTGACACAAACACATGTCAACAGAGATTCCTAGGTATAACCGAGGGGTTTAGTATCAGTAGGCCAGATACACGCTATGTACAGAGACAACACCCAGGGGTAGTGACATCCTATAGTGTTGGGAAGTTGTGCCTTGATTGGCTAGAGACCTCAACACTCACAGAAGTGAAACATCACTTGACCTTACTCACACCTGATGTAGACCTTAGGGATTTTTTGCTAGGCCCAAGGAAAACACGTCAGAAACTTTTCATATATGCTGGCATTTATGCCTACTATAATGAAAACTGGAAAATATCCCAACAGGAGGCCGCAGAAAGAATACGGGAAATAGACCGTATTAACTTAGAGAAGGCATTAGCTGTAGTGGATAATGGGTTAACAACTTTGACCTCCAGGATTTACTCCTTAGGCAACATTGTATCTTCGGCAATTGACGTATTAGAACAAGACTTGGCCTTGTTACAACACGGGCAATCTCAGTTACGTTCTATTATGATGTTAAGCTGGACGCTGCAATCTTTGCGTGCAGGCTACGTGCCCTGGCGTTTTATAAACACCACGTCTCTGTTTTCAGGATACAATCTAACTGATAAACAGACAGAAATGGCACAAAGGGGAGCCAAATATACAATGCTGCGTATTGAGAAACTGGAAAGGTTACCATTCACTGTAGCCGAATCACCATCAACTGAATGGCTAATTCATGGCCAAATCACTCTGCCGGTCACTACGTTTCAGTTTCAATATTGCCTTGAGCAAAGGCAGGCAGGCAAATATGAAAAAATGGGTAAGGGTTACATTAAGGAATCTTGGGAGTTACCATATAGATATCGATGCCGGAGTGGGGATCGAGAAGTGTTTCTGAGTGGTACAAACTGCAAGAACGCTTTAAGCGGTTCTCTCATGTGTCAGGATATTTCTCTGCACGGAGCATGTAGTGGTTCGGTAGCGAATCTATCTTGTCACATGTCAGGGACCCCAGCGGCCATGATCACGCCGGTTTTCCAGCTGCTCTCGAATGGGAGTTACTTGATGCTAAACGATCAAGGTTGCTGTGGGATGCTTCCGGGCGTCGCCTATCTGGTCACTGTTAACTCCAGGGTTACTTGCTGTATGCAAGTATTGTTTCCGCCACTGAACACAGTCAGGGAGGCGCCGTTATGGCCTTCGTTGAATGTTTCCTTTATACAATTTGATACTTTGAGCAGACTGAAAGCCATGCTTTTACAGCAACCCGTGCCCTTAACCTCCGCTCGAAAAACCTTTGAACTTCAAGTTGCAAGGACCTCGACTGAGATACAGGCGCTTATATGTACGAACTGCCCCTTTCATTTCGCAGAAATGGTGGGTCGTATCTTTAACAAGTCTGATACGAGCGGTATTGTACACCTATTTAAGACCATAGGGTCAGGACTATTAAGCACCTTTCAGACAGTCCTCGGAGTAATCCCAAATTTTATACACTCCGTATTGGGAAGCGTCTTTGGAGGTCTCCCGCTTATCCTGTTCCTAATTGCAGGAGTCCTGATTGTAATCTTACTGCTACGCAATGGACGGCCCAATTTCCGAGGAAATGGCAAACATACTCATGGAGCGGAAATACCATGAACGCATGGTGCAGCTTCTGGGTATACATTGCCTAAGAGAACTGAACGCCTCTTGGTTTCTATCGTTTAGACCAGTCTGGGTGGACTGCATCTTACCTGTTCTTCGATGCCTGTTTTGCGGAGAAGAATGCGCGTTGGATCTCTGTCTAACGTTTCCATCAGATACGCCTCCGGACATGGATGCTATGCTGGACCCCCTAAAGGCCCATGATCTGCGTTGTCCCCAGCGTCTTCCAATTCTGATGAACGCATTCCTTGAGAATCCACAGGTGCCGTTTGCGCCTGCTGGGTTAGGTGGCTCCTCCAGAGGCACTCAGGTAACAACTGCCGCACAAGCTGCCGCAGCACCGACTGTTGGCAGTACTGAATTCCATCTATGTGCGATTGACGTTCTCTGTGAGGCATTGGATTTGTCGTTTGCAGTAGCTAACACCGATAATGCTGTATCTCCCAGCCAAGACACTTAATCTTGAATTGGCTCATCGCGTCCTGGGAAAGAATTCGGCTTCTCCACTTCGTTTCATAAATAAACTAACTAAATTTGGAACATATCCTAAATTGACACTTTCACTTGAGAAAGAATGGCCTTCTTCTGCTTGTAGTAATGCAACTGTTATAAGTGAGACAGAATTGACTTTTTCAAGTGGCAACTAAAGAATAGCTGATTTGTAACATTTTAACATTTTTAAATGTCTTTTTAAAACCATGCTTTTAGCTGTTTTTAAGAAAAAAATTAAATTGTCCAGATTTTAAGTATGGTCATTGTCATCCAATTCGAAAGAGGAGTGGGTGTTATGTTTCGTATAGAGGCCCTAATATAGACACGTTCATATATGCCGTATATGGTCATAATCGTATATGCGCAATTATGGTCATAATCGTATATGCCCTATTATGGTCATAATCGTCTATGCCCTATTATAGTCATGATCTCCTATGCCCTAATATAGGCATGATCTTTCACCTACATTAGTTCCCTACAGTACACAACGAACTCTGAGGGTTGAACGTTATCTAGTCTGTGGTTTGAACACTGCAGGGTTTTTCCCGAACACAGGCCTACAATGTACTCATAAATTATGCATGAGCATTCACCAGCTACATCTCCCGCATAATATGTATGTACAAAGTTCACCCCTGACGTCTTCCTCATGTCCAACAAAGACCAATACAAACCATACTAAGGGACGAGACACTTTAGGGTATAAATACACCACATCTTGCCACGGTAAGACAGAGGGAACCGAGACTTCCGTGCCGACACACTGACCCGAGACGCTGAGGCTCCTGCATGCAGTCGCTCCAGCTGACAGCGGTCTAACACAGCCCTTGCGGGGTGTCCAACTCGGAGACCAGGACGGGGTCCCACACTCTCTCTATTCAGGTATGGGGGTTCGACTAAATCCTAGAAGGATTCTTGGCTCTTAGGCTTTTAGACCTACACACATGCTAGGTACACTTAGGTACATCTAGTCAGGCATCGTAGGAGTACGCGCACTTTTATAATGCATTTCATATATTCATGTATGTAACCATTATTATTGCAATATGGTAGAACTATACTATCCTTTCACTTTCGTCGTACTGCTGATAATATAACTCTGCTATTGTCTGCTGGTGGCTGCAGCACATATATTTTACACTAGAATAACAACTGTTCAATAAATACTTATTGAAACGCCCAGACTGTTTATTCTGTGTAACTCTCTGAGACAAACCGAATAAGTAAGCACGAGTGACTGAGCGAAAAGTAGTACATTGTTTCCACGATTCTGAGGGATCAGGGTTGTCATGATCTAAGGTTGCCAGGAACTAATCTCTCCCCGATAAGAGGAGATTCTAGTGGCACTGTGAGCTAGCTAATGCAAATCCGGCTAACATACGCGGTGGGGGTGCACAGAGCCGGTCGGTCACCAAGCCCACAGTTTATGTTATCCAAACACGCAGGTCCTGCAGGGGTACTATAGGAACTACACGACAGTCGCCACCCCTGCGTACTGACATCAGTTGCTTTCGAGGCAATCTGCGCCCCCAGACGCAGAACTCCAAGAGAAAATTTGTTGTGAGCAGTGTGTAGCACACTAGATTTGGAATCTTATTAACTGATAGAGAACAATCGCAAAGGAGAGAGGACGGGAGGGTGGGTAAGGAATCTGCAGCTAGATAGAGTCTCTGCTGGAACGAGCGTTACTGAAGGTAAGTAACATGTTCATCTGATAGAGACTTCTAGCAGACTCCTCACCCGAACAGATACCAAATTAGTACCTATTTGGAGGTGGGTATAAGAAGGGACTTAAAGCAGAAAATCCTACAGGACAGAGCAGGCAAAATGCCCCTCCTGGTGGACCTGGTCGTCCAGACAATAGGGCTTCGTGACCGTATGGAGGGATGCCCAAGTAGCTGCCAGGCACATGTCTAGGACACGACCTCAGTGCACTAGCGCAGTGGTATCAGCTTTGACCCTGGTAGAAGAAGCACACAGTCCTTCTGGAGGCTGCTTCTTGACCAATGTGTAGCAGATCTTAATGCAGAGTACGATTCAGTGGAAGAGTTTCTCTTCTGCACTGCTTTGCCTTTCTTTGCTCCAGAGAACCCCACAAAGAGCTGATAGTCTACCCGATGTTCCTTGGTGCAATCAGTGTAAAAGCTGAGAACTCTTTTATGATCTAAACAATGAAGTCTCTCATCCTCCTTAGAGGGGTGAGAATGGAACATAGAACTCCAGCAGGGTGATAGTTTGGCTGATATTGAACAGCGTCACAACTTTAGGGAGAAATGATGCTTGCATCCGCATAACCAGCGTTTGTCTGAGAAGAAGGTAGTGTAAGGTGGAGTTACACTCGTCGTGCTGAGATGATTTTGACGAGGAATACATTCTTAATGGTAGGGAGCCGTAAGGGACTGCTGTGAAGCAGATCAAACAGAGTGGACATCAAGTTAGTGAGGAACAGATTATGGTCCCATTGGGGCATGAAGAAGGGGGAAGCATATGTTGTGTCCTTTTCAATAATCGCATCACAACCAGTGACTTAAACAAATAGGGCTGATCTGGCAACCATAAGAAAGCTTAAAGGGCCGAAAGATAACTAAACAAACAACAGAACGCCAGAAAACTCGGCCTGACGGGGGTCAGTCTGGCATCTGCACCAAACCACAAATTTGTCCCAATGGTAGGCATTAACAGTCTTCGTCGAGGGACGCCTGGCATCCAAGATGATATCAACCACCTCTGGAGGAAGGTTGAAGGTGTTCAGCTGTCACTGATGACTCTCCAAGCACGAAGGTGGAGATTGCGAAGGCCCGGGTGCAGTACCCTGCCCTGTGCTACAACAGCAGGTCCTCCCAGAAGGGCAGCCTGAGTGGAGGACAGATTTCCAGGCCCAGGAGTTCTGGATACCATACTCTACGTGCCAAATCCAAAGCCACGAGGATGACTTGGGCCTGGTCGGTCCTGATCTTCTTGAAAATGGGGCAGGAATGGTATAGGTGGAAAGGCATACACAAGTCCCAAGTTCTATTAGAGGTGGAACACGTCTACAATCAAGATACACCTTGGAAACCACAACGTACAGAAGTCCTGACATTGTGTGTTCTTGGAAGTGGCAAACAGACGAGCCAAGGATCTCTCCATTAATAGTAGAGAGCTTGTGCCACCTCGGATGCAATTGCCACTCATTATCCACTAGGCATGGATGGCTAAGTTCATCCGCCCTGGCATTCAAAGAGCTTGCCAGGTGGTTCACCACCAGGAAGATCCTGTGACAGTCCAGCATGTCCTGAGGCGCAGGGCCTCCTGGTACAGGGTTTGTGATCCCAACCCACCTTGTTTGCTGCAGTACCACATGACATTAGTGTTGTCTGTGAACAACTGTACCAGCCTCCCTTTGATGGATGGAAGGAAGGCAATGCCAAGAAGATGGCCTGCAGCTCCAGAAACTTGATATGGAGCCAGGACTCTGCCACAGACCAGAGGGCTCAGATCTCCACCTCTCCCAGCCCAGATGACCATCTCATCCCAGCAGGGGTGCATCGGTCTCCACTGTCAGCTTTGGGTGGGGAAGGGAAAGGGGTCTGCCGCTAACCCAATCGCTCTAACCAGCACTGCAGGTCTTTTGCAGTCTTTTTAAATATTGTAACATGGTCGAAAGGTCCCCTTGATGTTGGGCCCACTGAGACTTCAGGCCCCACTGCAGGGACTGCATATGCCACCTGGCATCCTCGACCAGCAGGATGTCATCCGTCCCAGAAGCCTCAGAGTTGACCTCACTAAAATCCAGGACCGAAGCCGAAAGATCGGAATCATAGCCTAAATGTCCTGGACTCTCTATCCCGGGGGGAAGGCACAAAATCAAACCATGTCTAGAATAGCTCAGATGAAGAAGAGCATCTGAGAAGGAGTCAGATGTGCTGTTGGAGCGTTGATAGTGAACTGAAAAGATGACAGGAGGTTTGCCGTTGTTCTGAAGTGGGTGACAACTGCCTGGGACGAGTCCGCCTTTAGCAGCCAGTCATCAAGGTAGGGGTAAACTAGCACCCCTAACTTCTGAAGGTGTGTCACCACCACCGCCATTCACTTAGGTGAACACCTAAAGAGCACTGGTGAGATCAAAGGGGAGCACCGCAAACTGAAAATGCTCCTATCCCACCACAAACCACAGGCAGCACTGGTGGGCCAGCAGGACAGGTATATGGAAATAGGCGTCCTGCAGGTCCAATGCCACCATCCAGTCTCCAGGGTAGAGAACAGGCAAAATTTGGGCCATGGTGAGCATTCTCAACTTTCTTTCCAGAGGAAGGAATTGAGAGGGTGCAGGTCTTAAAAAGGGCTGCAGGTCTTCATCTTTCTTGGGCACCAGAAAGTCTGAGAAATAACAACCACAACCTACTTCTGGCACAGGCACCCTCTCAATAGCCCCTTTGGCCAAAAGGGCCAGCACTCCCTGCCGCAAAATAAAGAGATAGTCCTCCGACGGTCACTGGGAGGATGGTGAAAGTTGGGTGGGGATGAAAGGAAGGTTAAGGCGTATCCCCTGTGAATGACTTGTAGAACACACCTGTCCATAGTTATCTCCTGTCGACCCGGGTAGAACTGGTGGATTCTGCTTCCCATTGGTTGGCTGTGCTCCTATAAGGGCACGCTAAAGAGGCTTGGCAGGTGGGTCTGCATGAGGGTAGTAGACTGGTTGGACCATTGAAAACTGGTGGGTTCATTGCGGAGGCTGGACCGGATGGTGATATGGGGCACCTTAGTCAAATCCACAAAAGGAGTGGTGGGACTTTTGCGACTGGAAAGATGGGTCTGGAAAGGCTCAGAGAGCGAGGAGTAGTCTTGCTCTCCTCAAAATGCTTTAGAATGGAATCAGCTTTGCCTCCGAACAGGCGAGTCCCATCGAAGGGCATTTCCATCAGGGACATCGCCTTAGTAGAGCGCAGCCACGCATGGCGGCCTATGACCCACCCTATGGAATCAGTGGTGTCCAAGTCACAAACTAATAGTTAACTTGGCCGCATCACGACCATCTTAAATACCCTAAACGAGAACAGGACGAAAGCCTCCAAATAATTCTTTGTGTAGACAGATGCATCAGAGCATAGATTTGTGATTGTTCTCTCACAGTTGTACAATGAATGCCTGGACCAACCTGCTGTCTTTATCAGCAGGAGGCCACTTCCCAGGGAACAGAAGTGGAGTCCAATAGGAAAAGAAGCCTTTGCATCAGTCTGGGCGCTGAAGACATTAAGATCATACTTGTTTGGGACTCACTTCCGTGTTCAGAGAGACCACAGACCCCTCAGATGGCCGATGCAGATGAGGAGTAAGAATCCTAAACTGTTGAGGTGACCCATCTTTCTGCAGGGAATGGACTTTACGCTGGATCACCACCCTGGGACTGACAATGTCAATGCTGGTGGTTTTTCTTGGTTTTTCTGCCTTAGCGATGAAAAATCCCATGAGGCTGGGTATCTCTCCCTTCTTTCTGCTATGGGGACACGTCAGACCGGACATCCTTGGTATGGTATTTCCTCAGACTTTTTTCCTTCAATCCCCTTTTTTTGCTTAACTCTAATTAGTTGGCATTAGGAGTCTCCACACTTTTCCCCTGATAACCAGTGGTAAAGTGCTTGGGCTCACTTCCCTAAACATGGTAAAATTGGTCTACATGTGATTAGTACATTTAGTTTACTTGTAAGTCCCTAGATAATTGTACTACATGTTCCCAAGAACCTGCAGCACACATTGTGCCACCCACTACAGTAACACTGTAAATAAAACATGTCTCAGGTCTGTCACTGCAGCCTGAAGGGCAGTTTTAAACTGCCATTTCACCCTAGCAAAATAAACCATTTTGTCAGGCCTAAACCTTTCTTTTTAATACTTATAAGTCAACCCTAAGGTAGGCCCTAACCACCCCTAGGTCGGATGCATTTTTCTGCCTAAACCAAATGTGCCTTTTTTGTCAGTGTCGAGGGTCACCTGACTGAGAATTGCTCTCCTGTGGTGTTTTGCGTATTCCTTACAGACAGAGGAACAAAAGGACCTTGGGTGAGGGGAAGGCTGCTTCTCTCCTGAGCAGAATGTATTAGGGGTTGTAATCAGTCTTCCTGAGCTTCAAAGAGTAGCCTCAGGGCCATACCCAGCCCCATCCTGACTTCTAAGGGCTGCCTGCCTTGCCACTGACAAATGCAGCCTACACCTATGCCTGCCCGCTCTTTGTTGCCCTAGACAGATCGGAGCCAAACCCCGGAAAGGGGGAAGGTTAGGCAAAGATGGCATCCCCCACCCACAGGCTGTCACTGGGAATAAAAGTGGCACCTTCAGAATTTCTCATCAGAACACCCCATCACCTGTGGAAGATTCAGAAGAAGGACTGCCCTGCTGTCTAAAGAAGAACGATTGCCTTGAACTCAGTTTCCCCAGAAGTGACTCCAAGGGTCAGTTGGCAGGCTCCTGTTTCAGCTACAGGGACACAACAAGCTTTCAGTGGCCTCCCTAGAACTGCCCAGCGGACCAGCACCGAATGGACCTGCCTGAGCCCTCTGTTGGCCTCTGCTGGAGCGAGTCCTGATCCCCAAGTGATGCTCCTACAGGTCCTAGACCTTGGTTGGCATAAGAGTGTACTCGCCCTGCCTCAAAACTACAAGTCCTGAGTTCCAGGATGTTTTTGTGCTCTTGGTGACCGCGAACTGACTCTTTGTCTCGCCCAACTATCATCTGAGACATCATCCGACTCGAATCGATGTCCACTTCGAGAACCAGCACCAACGGCGACAGCTGGCGTCAACTGTCAAAGCCAAGCTCCAATGACGACTGACTCTTTGCACCAAACAGCAACTACCATCCATGACGCCTGACCTGCTCCTCGGGTCGACCGCCAACTGGAAGCTCTACTGCAGATCCTCCGTGGACTTGGACTCAGAGAAGGTAAAATCTTCAGCGAGATGAACCTAGCCTCTGTATCTGACCCGTGCTCCATCGTGGTTGGCCTGAACTTGTGACTTTGACACTGTCCACCCCAACCAGATAACCGCAAGTGGTGGTACATGCTTTTTTGTGCTGCTTTCATTAGAACCTTAAAAAATTAATCACTCCAGTTCTACTGATTAGATTTTTGTTGTTTTGGTGTTTGTAGGTAAGTAGGATCTGCTTTCATGTTTACCCCCACATTTTACTGGTGTCGTTATGTTTTTCTGACTAGTCTGACTGGGATCCTGCTAATCAGGACCCCAGTCTCTGTGCTTCCTCCCTAAATATGATCATGGTGAGTACTTAGGTACACCCCAGATTGGCTACTGGGGTACCCTTGTAAGTCCCTGATATATGGTACTAAGGTACCCAGGGAATAGGTCTACCAGGGGTCCCCCACGGGCTGAAGCATGTAGTATGCCACCCATGGGAGACCACTCAAATTATGACTACAGGCCTGCCATTGCAGCCTGTGTAAACTGGTGCTAGCACCACTTACGACAGATATACATTTTCTTATAAATGAGGTCACTGCACTTAATTCCTATAAGTCACCCCTAAGGCAGGCCTTTCAATCTTGAAGGCAGGGTGTTCTGTTATAAGTGTGAGGGTGCCCCTGCATGAGCAGGACACCCCTACAATCCACTGAGTCCATTCTCCCGGCTTGTAAGTGCATCAGCCATTACGATACATAGAGTGGCCATGCGTCATTACGCGATGGCTAACTCTAAACTGGCTGTAATGAACCCTGGCGTGTTTGTTAGCAAACATGTTGGAATCATACCCCAACACCCTAAACAGTGTTGGAGGTATGATTCCATGCACTATGGGGCCCCTTCGGGTAGCCCTCAGTGCTCCCGGTACTAGTCTTCCAGACCCGGACAGCAAACTATGGTTGCTGCCGACCAGAGACACGATTCTGCTTTCCTGCTGCTGAGCCAAGCTCTATCAGGGAAAGCAAGGACAATAGGTTTCCTGTCACAGGGAGGTGTGACCACCTACCAGACAGGACTTAGTGTATTGGACCAGGGTGGGGGCACTTGCCAGCACCACTAGACTGCTTTAAAGGGCAGATCTGGTGTCCTCCTTGTATACTCCAGTTGGAACCAGTTCAGGGAGCCATTGGCTTCGGCTGTGGTGTGAAACTGGACAAAGGACATGGGAGTATCCTCCCCACTGTCCAGCCCCTCCTGTGGGAGGGACCCCTGAATCGCCCCAACCCTTTCCTTAGGGTACTTAAGGGCTTACCTGTGGGTGGTTCCTTAAATTCGTCGTGGGTCAAGGTTCAGATCCGAAACCACTTCATCTTCAACCGTCTGGGCACTTTGGACTTCGTTGAACTTCGCTTTGGGAACTGAGACTGCAACTGGGAAGACTCTTGCTGCTCCTGGTCTCACCGACCTGCCAGTCTTCTGCATCGTCTGTGTCTGTGCTCCATACAGGTTCTTTTACAGGCCTGTGGACTTCCAAGATACCTGAAGGAATCTCCCTTGGAGTGAAGGAGTCACTTCCCTGCACCTGCAGGCACCATAATGAAGCTGACCGGTCTGCTGTTCCTGAGCTACTACGAACTCCGAAAGGTTCAGCAACACAGGTGGTGGTTCTGCAACTCCCTTGAGGCCTGCACTGTCTTCACAGCAAGTTTGAAGCCAGTATCCCTCTTTGAAACCACTGGAGCAGTACCCCTGTGCATCGCGTTGACTTGCCTTTGCCAAGGCTTGTTGACTCTCTCCTCCAGATATCTTCAGGCTCCCAGAAGCTCCAGCCTCAAACATCCCTTGCTACCAAGATCTTTGTCCTCACCACATCCTCTACACCGTGGGTCGTCATCATTGGTGAGCTGCTTGAGGTCCTCTTACGACTCCTGTGCCTTCGGTCCATTGGTCCTCTTGAGGGTCTTCTTTGGCTCCAGTGAGCTCCCCTGCTTGCTCGGCCCTGCTCTGACTTACCTACTGGTGGTGAGTCACTTGGACCTTGCTGTTTCCGACACTGCACCTTTGTCGTCTACTATGTTTGTTGCCGTTTCCAAGGCTTGTTGGTGCTCCCGGCAGACACCGACCCCCTGGCTCTTGACATCCAACATGGGACAGCCAGTGCATGGCTCCTGGTCTTCCACAGCCTCGCCTGCTCCACACAGCTGCAGCGCCAAGGCCACGGTCAACTCTCCTGCATCTCAGACAAAAGTGGACATTCGTCTTCCGTGCCTCCTGGTCACTCCTGAGTGGCATAGACTCTGTCCCCTCTGCTTGCAGGTACCTCTCATCTTGAATCCACCTTTGGGTTCCTATAAAACCTATACAGGATCTGCGGGTTTGGACAACATACACTACAGGCTTGGTGTCCAGACTGATTCCAGACACCCCCACCGGATATGTTGGCCTGTATACCAGCTAGCTCACAGTGCCACTAGAAACTCCTCTTACCAAGGAGAGAATAGTTCTTGGCATCTATCGAACATGACAACCCTGATCCCTCAGGACCGTGGAAACAGTGTACTACTTTTCGCTCAGTCACTCGTGCTCACTTAGTCTCAGAGAGATACACAGAATAAACAGTAGGGACGTTTTCAATAAGTATTTATTGAACAGTGGTTATTCTAGTGTAACATAGGTGTGCTGAAACAATCATTTGACAGTAACAGATATAAATGATTAGAAAAACTAGGAAAGTAAAAGGATGGTAGAGTTCTACCATTTTGCTATAACCATGAATAGAGGTAAATACATGATAATAAAAATGCGCACTCCTACGATGCAACCCTAACTAGATGTACCTAAATGTACCTAGCGTGTGTGTAGGTGTTAAGCCAAGAATACCTCTAGGATAGAGTCAACCCCCATTAACTGAAGTGAGAAACTGTGGGACCCTGTCCTGGTTTCAGATTGGACACCCCGCAAGGGATATCAGACCACTGCGAGCTGGAGTATCTGCATACAGGGTACTTCAGCGTCTCGCGTCAGTGTGTGGGCATGGAAGTCCTGATCTCCTCTGACTATCTCAGCAAGATGTGATGTTTATATACCCGAAGGTATCCCCAGGGGTTCTACCTTGCTGTGCCACTGTCGAACTTAGGATGACGTCGGGAATGAACCTTGTAAATAGTTATTATGCAGGAGATGGTAGTCCTGCTGAGATTCCAAGAATCCAAGGATCCTCATGCATAATGTATGAGGCTATTGTTCAGGGAAAACCACACGTTCTGTAAGCAGTACTGTAACTAGGTAAAGGGTCAGTCCTAGCATCCCGTTATGTTTGTAGTGTAGGGATGAATATAGGTGAAAGGTTGGAATGTCACCTGAGCCTATATTGGGGTACTTATATGGAATATAACACCCACTCCTCATCCGACTGGACGACATAAGCTGATTCTAACGTACTACCTTGTCCAGGTACTGGTATGCAAACATATGTAGTAAAACCCATAGTTCAGCAAAAAAAATTCTAAAAATGTTTAAAAACTCTAAAAAGTGCTAATATATAGTTCGAACAACTACAAGCATCGGAAAGCCACGCAGGTCATAAAGAGTGTCAATTTGTTTTGGAGTTCCAAATTTAGTTCTTGTTTTAAAAAACTGAATTTCTTCCCAGCACACAATGAGCCAAATGTTTATGTGTCCTGGCTGGTAGACGCAACATTGCTGTTGCCTGCCTCCGCAGACGACGGTCCCTGTAACACCTTGCAGAGTATGTCAATCGAGCACAGATGATTTTCTGTACTGCCTGCAGCCGATGCTGCGATACAAAAGGGGATGATGGACGGAACGTTTGAGCCAATCAAACACTCACCCCCAGTCAACTGATCTGGGTTTAATCCATCATCATTCTTTAGCTCACTCCACCACCCCAGTTCAGACATGGCCATATGCAAATCAGTCTGACCCTGTGCCTCATGGGAACAGTCCAGCCCGAACTGCCAAGCGATGTCTTCCCTGGACCGGAAACAAGCATCCTAGGACCGGTTTCTGGCATTCCAGCCGTCATCAGCCAGGCTTGCTTGAATCCAGTGGCAAAGTGAGCAAGGGACCCACGTCTGGGCATACCCCCGCCAACTTAGGGCGAACAAAGCGATACAAAAGGGGATGATGGACGGAACGTTTGAGCCAATCAAACACTCACCCCCAGTCAACTGATCTGGGTTTAATCCATCATCATTCTTTAGCTCACTCCACCACCCCAGTTCAGACATGGCCATATGCAAATCAGTCTGACCCTGTGCCTCATGGGAACAGTCCAGCCCGAACTGCCAAGCGATGTCTTCCCTGGACCGGAAACAAGCATCCTAGGACCGGTTTCTGGCATTCCAGCCGTCATCAGCCAGGCTTGCTTGAATCCAGTGGCAAAGTGAGCAAGGGACCCACGTCTGGGCATACCCCGCCAACTTAGGGCGAACAAAGCGATACAAAAGGGGATGATGGACGGAACGTTTGAGCCAATCAAACACTCACCCCCAGTCAACTGATCTGGGTTTAATCCATCATCATTCTTTAGCTCACTCCACCACCCCAGTTCAGACATGGCCATATGCAAATCAGTCTGACCCTGTGCCTCATGGGAACAGTCCAGCCCGAACTGCCAAGCGATGTCTTCCCTGGACCGGAAACAAGCATCCTAGGACCGGTTTCTGGCATTCCAGCCGTCATCAGCCAGGCTTGCTTGAATCCAGTGGCAAAGTGAGCAAGGGACCCACGTCTGGGCATACCCCGCCAACTTAGGGCGAACAAAGCGATACAAAAGGGGATGATGGACGGAACGTTTGAGCCAATCAAACACTCACCCCCAGTCAACTGATCTGGGTTTAATCCATCATCATTCTTTAGCTCACTCCACCACCCCAGTTCAGACATGGCCATATGCAAATCAGTCTGACCCTGTGCCTCATGGGAACAGTCCAGCCCGAACTGCCAAGCGATGTCTTCCCTGGACCGGAAACAAGCATCCTAGGACCGGTTTCTGGCATTCCAGCCGTCATCAGCCAGGCTTGCTTGAATCCAGTGGCAAAGTGAGCAAGGGACCCACGTCTGGGCATACCCCCGCCAACTTAGGGCGAACAAAGCGATACAAAAGGGGATGATGGACGGAACGTTTGAGCCAATCAAACACTCACCCCCAGTCAACTGATCTGGGTTTAATCCATCATCATTCTTTAGCTCACTCCACCACCCCAGTTCAGACATGGCCATATGCAAATCAGTCTGACCCTGTGCCTCATGGGAACAGTCCAGCCCGAACTGCCAAGCGATGTCTTCCCTGGACCGGAAACAAGCATCCTAGGACCGGTTTCTGGCATTCCAGCCGTCATCAGCCAGGCTTGCTTGAATCCAGTGGCAAAGTGAGCAAGGGACCCACGTCTGGGCATACCCCCGCCAACTTAGGGCGAACAAAGCGATACAAAAGGGGATGATGGACGGAACGTTTGAGCCAATCAAACACTCACCCCCAGTCAACTGATCTGGGTTTAATCCATCATCATTCTTTAGCTCACTCCACCACCCCAGTTCAGACATGGCCATATGCAAATCAGTCTGACCCTGTGCCTCATGGGAACAGTCCAGCCCGAACTGCCAAGCGATGTCTTCCCTGGACCGGAAACAAGCATCCTAGGACCGGTTTCTGGCATTCCAGCCGTCATCAGCCAGGCTTGCTTGAATCCAGTGGCAAAGTGAGCAAGGGACCCACGTCTGGGCATACCCCCGCCAACTTAGGGCGAACAAAGCGATACAAAAGGGGATGATGGACGGAACGTTTGAGCCAATCAAACACTCACCCCCAGTCAACTGATCTGGGTTTAATCCATCATCATTCTTTAGCTCACTCCACCACCCCAGTTCAGACATGGCCATATGCAAATCAGTCTGACCCTGTGCCTCATGGGAACAGTCCAGCCCGAACTGCCAAGCGATGTCTTCCCTGGACCGGAAACAAGCATCCTAGGACCGGTTTCTGGCATTCCAGCCGTCATCAGCCAGGCTTGCTTGAATCCAGTGGCAAAGTGAGCAAGGGACCCACGTCTGGGCATACCCCCGCCAACTTAGGGCGAACAAAGCGATACAAAAGGGGATGATGGACGGAACGTTTGAGCCAATCAAACACTCACCCCCAGTCAACTGATCTGGGTTTAATCCATCATCATTCTTTAGCTCACTCCACCACCCCAGTTCAGACATGGCCATATGCAAATCAGTCTGACCCTGTGCCTCATGGGAACAGTCCAGCCCGAACTGCCAAGCGATGTCTTCCCTGGACCGGAAACAAGCATCCTAGGACCGGTTTCTGGCATTCCAGCCGTCATCAGCCAGGCTTGCTTGAATCCAGTGGCAAAGTGAGCAAGGGACCCACGTCTGGGCATACCCCCGCCAACTTAGGGCGAACAAAGCGATACAAAGGGGATGATGGACGGAACGTTTGAGCCAATCAAACACTCACCCCCAGTCAACTGATCTGGGTTTAATCCATCATCATTCTTTAGCTCACTCCACCACCCCAGTTCAGACATGGCCATATGCAAATCAGTCTGACCCTGTGCCTCATGGGAACAGTCCAGCCCGAACTGCCAAGCGATGTCTTCCCTGGACCGGAAACAAGCATCCTAGGACCGGTTTCTGGCATTCCAGCCGTCATCAGCCAGGCTTGCTTGAATCCAGTGGCAAAGTGAGCAAGGGACCCACGTCTGGGCATACCCCCGCCAACTTAGGGCGAACAAAGCGATACAAAGGGGATGATGGACGGAACGTTTGAGCCAATCAAACACTCACCCCCAGTCAACTGATCTGGGTTTAATCCATCATCATTCTTTAGCTCACTCCACCACCCCAGTTCAGACATGGCCATATGCAAATCAGTCTGACCCTGTGCCTCATGGGAACAGTCCAGCCCGAACTGCCAAGCGATGTCTTCCCTGGACCGGAAACAAGCATCCTAGGACCGGTTTCTGGCATTCCAGCCGTCATCAGCCAGGGCAGCCTGTGCTCCATCCAAGGCCTTGCTGTCAGTGGAGGAGCCGGTATCCATTCCTACAGGAGCAGAAACTTCCTGTGGAGGCTCTAAGAATGCTGCCACCAACATTGGAATACGCTGGGGACACTGCAGAATACGCTGGGGACACTGCATCAACGTCCGGTTGCGCAATTGATGGAAGTGTCAGACAGAGATCCAACACGCATTCATCTCTGCAGAACAGGCATCGGAGTACAGGTAAGATGCAGTCCATCCAGACTGGTCTAAATGACAGGAACCAAGATGCACTCAGTTCCCGTAGGCGAGGTGTGCCCAGATGTTGTACCATGCAATCACGGTATTTATGCTTCAGGAGCACTGTTTCCATCTCCTTGGTGACTGGGACGTCCATTGCGTAGCAGAAAAATTACAATCAGGATACCTGCTATTAGAAACAGGATCAGCGAAGGCCCCGTGCAACATAATATCCTGGCATATGAGAGAACCACTGTAGGAGAGTAGGATCTGCCTCTTATGTTGCCCCCACTTTTTTTCTGATGTTTATTCTGGTTTCTGGCTATAGTCTGGCTGGGACCCTGCCAATCAGGGCCCCAGCCTCTCTGTTCTCTCTAAACGACTTGGAGTGCACTCTAGGTGCACTAGTGATTGGATACTGTGGTACCTTATGAGTCCCTAGTATATGGTACCTTAGGTACCAAGGGCATAGGTACTTCACAGGCCTACCAGGGGCTGAAGCATGTATTATGCCACCCCTGGGAAGCAGACTAAATCTGACACCACAGGTCTGCTACTGCAGCCTGGGTAAGGTGGTGCATGCACCCCTTACTGTGATATAGGCTACCTATATCACTACATAGATACACACATATAAACCTATAAGGCCCTCCTATGGCAGGCCTTGTCAATCCTGAAGGCAGAGTGCTTGGTTCCTATGTGAGAGGGTGCCCCTGCATGAGCAGAGCCCCTCTGCAGCATTCGGAGACCCTTCTCTGAGGCTGTTTGTAGTGCAGCCTGACCATATACTCTTAAGCGCATTATAACCTCGCGTTAAATGCTAACTTTGGGATGGCTGCACGGAAACATGTCGTGTTTGGTGTCAAACATCTTGGAATACTACTCCCCCCGCCAGTTCTGGCGGCGGGGGTAGCATTCCACCCTTCTAGAGGGATAGACATGTACCTACTGTGGAAACGCGGTAGAATCCTGAAGAGCCCGGGCATCACAAAATGGATGCCACCAGTCACAGACACTGGGCTGCCCTCCTGCTGATGACCAACACTCTCAGTGGAGGAGGCCCAACAATAGGTATCCTGTCCCAAGGGGGTGTGACCACCTCCCAGACAGGGTTTAGTGTATTGGGGCTGGGTGGGTGCACTCCTAGAGTGCTTTGAAGTCCTGCACTGGGGGAACAGAAGGCTCCTCTGTGCATATGCCAGCTCAGGGGCTACCTGCCCCTGCTCTGGCGCGAAACTGGACAAAGGGAAGTGGGTGTAGCCACCCACTCCCCTGACCCTCCCATAGGTGGGGTCATAGAGCTAGTCCCTCCCTTCTCTATAGTATAAGAGGGGGAACCTGTGCATTGCAACCTAGATACCCCTGGACGACGCTCTTAAGAAGAATCCTGGACCTTCGACGTTCCACTACCTCTGGAAGACTGACGAATCTCCCTTGGAGTCAAGGAGTGACTCCCGTGCTTGGCAGGCACCAAAAACTACAACGACGGTCGCAAACTATGCCGCTCCCGCCGGAGCCCAAAGTCCCTGCAGCCCAGGAAGAGGATTTCCTGACTTCTCCAAGGCCATCGTGAGTCCCCAGCGAAGCTGAGGCAAGTGGACCCCACGAGCGATGAGGAACCGCAGCCCCTGGGTACCGTGCACTATTGTCGAGTGCAACCCCTTCACGACGTTCTACGAACTTGTGCTTTGGACCACGTGTGGTCCCAACCTCTAGCAGAGATCCCTCCCAAAATCAGAGGCCTACACCGTCCCGAGTGACCATGGGCCCCTGTTGAGTGAATCCTCCCAAGGCGTCTTCGCGATCCCTTGCCAGCCGGCTTGTGGGTCCCCTGAAGACTTTTCTACAGAACCAAAGGGCTCCCCTGGTTGCTCCAGGCCTGCCCTGACCTACCCTCGCTGGGTAAGTCCCCCAGACCTTGCTGGTCTGCACCATTGACTTTTTTGTCCTTTCCACGAGACTTGCTGCTACCAAGGCTTGTTGGCTCCAATCGGGCCGCCGACACCGCAGTCAGCTGAAGACTTCGTAGGACACGCTGAATCCAGCTCCTGGCCATCTCCGACGCCTCCTGGACCTCGTGGTCGAAGAGTCAAGACATCAGTGAACGACCTGAATCCTGTCGACGACGGTGGGCATTCATCTTCCTTGCCCCGGGTCACTGCCAAGTGACTGTGAACACTGTCCCCTCTGCTTTCAGGTCTTCCTCCTTCCGAATCCAGGCTTGGATTCCAACGGACACTTCTTCTGTCGTCGCAAGCAGCAAGTCTTCACTGGCTCCCATTGAGAACGATGCCGCGACCCGACACCAAAGGACACCTATGCACCCGGCTCCCCTGGGTGAGGTAACTTCAGCACTACGGTGCTCCTGTGGGTGTGGGCCCTAGAACTACTTACCCTGTAAGTGGCTTGCTTGTAGCTACCCTAGAAGTGCCCTAAAACTCCTATTTTCCCCGTGCGATTCTCGCACTGGCTCGTACAGGGTTCGCGTCTGTGTTAGACACATCGCGTCCAAATCCCTTGTAACTCTACCAGTATCCGCGTCCTTTGACTCATACTGACCGATCGGTTTGTTCGCCTCGAACACGCCAGGGACCTGTAAAATTGATAACTCAATCGCGTTCTCTCGCATAGACTCGTACAGGACTCGCACCAGTGTCTGAACAACGCGTCCGTCCCCTGTGGGTCTCCTACAACTACCTCGGGTGGTTCTTTGGGGTCCCTCGATTCTATGTGCTCTAGACCCCGGTCTAGCCAAGATAAGATTGTGATATTTACTTGTGCTAACTTATTTTGATAACAATTGATTTGTACATATGTTCCTGACTTCTAATCTCATAAAGAGATTAGTAGAGAGTTGTTTAGTAATAAATACATATATATTTGATATATATACCTGTGTGATGTCTTTTCATTTGGTGATTCAAGAGATTGTGTGGTAAAACAAGCTGCTTTACATTCCTCCAAGACTTAGCCTGAAGGCTGCTCTCCACAGCTACCACTAGGATAGCTTTCTATAAAGGTTGTCTTAAACCTACCAACCATAAGAGTCGAATTGTTCTGGTGCAAGGTGCCCACTCTAACAAGTGGACAGCATATACCAGGCCAACTTCTCACACTGGTGGCAGCGTGAGGGATTCCAGCTTGCTATTGTTTTACCAGAAAATCTCTATTTGAATTACTAACTGAAAACCACTATAGGTACTCAAGGTACATATATAGTCAAGCTTAGTATCAATAAGTTCTACTGAACTTAGAGCTGTGTGCCAAGGGATAGCACACCCTTTCTACAGCTCAAGCTAGGATCAGTAGGCCACAAACTAGTGTAGGTAGTACAACACTGCACAACACTAGAATGTCCTTAAGGGATGGACCCAGTGGATCCACCCAGCTTCAGTATAAGGACATGACTTTCTTTGACTTGAAAGCCATGTGTGCTGAGAGGCACCTGAAGATGGGACAGAGTCCCTCCACACTACACCTGATAGATCTGCTGACAACAGATGATCTTAGATTAGCTCTAGGAGCTAATGGGTCTGAATCAGGGGGTGGGTCAATTACAGTGTCTGGGTCAGATGATGAACATCAAGTTGACCAAGACTCTGTGATTGTAGGGCCAGGCCCCAAGGGGTCTGAAAAGGACAGAGGAATTCTCCCTAAGAGAACTGACACAGTGGAGGAGAGGCATAGGTCCCTTTCTAGGGACTCGGACCGCTCCTATCACTCTGGCAGAGAATTTGTCCAGCAGAGGAACTCCTACTTCCCAAGAAGAGAGACCTCCTCTGAAAGACTGTGCAAGCTGCTGCAGTATGAGGAAGCAAGATTTGCCCTCAAAACCAAGCAGTTGGCATTAGATAAAGAAGCCTTTGAGCTCCAGAGAGCTTCTAGAAGAGAGGGGTTAGAACCCCCTGGTGGCAGCAGCAGTGTCCCTAGAGGCAGAGAATATATTCCAGACCATAGGAACCTGAGCAAGGTTGTTCCTCCCTACCAGAGTGGGGATGATATCCATAAGTGGATAACTGCTATGGAAAGGGCCTGTAGAGTACAACAGGTCCCCCAAAAGCAGTGGGCAGCAATCTTGTGGCTCTCCTTTTCAGATAAAGGTAGAGACAAGCTCCTCACTGTTAGAGAAGGGGATGCTGATGACTATGAAGTCCTGAAGAGTGCACTGATAGATGGGTTTGGCTTAACCACTGAGCAGTACAGGTTGAAGTTCAGAGACACCCAGAAGGCACAGATTCAGGACTGGACTGACTTTGTAGATTGTGCAACCAAGGCTCTGGAGGGTTGGCTGGTTGGCAGTAGGGTTACTGATTTCAAGGGATTGTATAATCTAATGATGAGAGAACAGATCCTTAATAATTGCCAGAACCAGTTGTTGCATCAATACCTGGTGGACTCCGATCTGACCTCTCCCCAAGAATTGGGAAAGAAGGCAGACAAGTGGGTCAGAACCAGGGTGTGGCAGAAAACCCATAACCAAGGGGTGACACAAAGAAGCAGGATTCTAAGGGCTCTGAGAAAAGTGGGGATAAGTCAAAAGACCAGAAGTCTTCACAAGGGCCCCAAAAATCTGCATCTGGTGGGGAGTCACAATCCAACAAGGGAAAAGGCCAAAAGAAGCCCTGGTGCAAATTCTGTAAACAGAAAGGGCACTGGACTTCTGATTGTAACAAGTCCAAAGACCAAACCACCACCACTCCTGCCCCTAAGGCAACTGTTCCCCCTAGTTCAGCTACTAGTGGAGGTGGTACTCAGAATAAGGGTGTAGTAGGGTTGACCCTGGGTTCTGAAGTGGACTCTGGCCTAGTCAGAGTACCCACTCAGGCAATGCTGATTTGTGATGGAGACATTGACATGTCCTTCCTGGTGAGCCCCAGTAATCTGGGCAAATACAAACAGCAGCCTGTAATAAATGGCAAACAGGCTTTGGCATTTAGGGACACAGGTGCTAGTGTCACCATGGTGGCAGAGGATCTTGTGGACCCTGGACAGATCATCCTGGGTGAAATGTACCAGGTGACCAATGCAAGCAACACCAGGACCAACCATAGTCTGGCAGTTGTGAATTTCTCCTGGGGAGGGGTAACTGGCCTCAAGAAGGTTGTAGTCAGTGCAGACCTCCCTGTAGAATGTCTATTGGGCAATGATCTAGAAACTTCAGCCTGGTCTGAAGTAGAGTTATGGACTCATGCTGAGATGTTGCGCATGCCTGCAGAGGTATTTGCTGTGACCAGGTCACAGGCCAGAATGCATGACACTGAACAAGCTCTGGATCCTGAAATTATGGACCAGGTGCTTCCCAAGAAGAGGAGCAGTAGGGTGAAGGCAGTGCCTTCCCCTCTGTCTCAGATCACAGATTCCCCTCTTGAGGGAGGAGAAGCAGATCCTGAAGAAGGAACTGCCCCAGAGGGACTTGAACCTGATCAGGTTGAGTTCTTGGGGGCAGGGGGCCCTTCTAGGGAAGATCTGAGTAAGGAGCAACAGTGCTGCCCCTCTCTTGAACCCCTCAGACAGCAGGCAGCTGCTGAGGCTGCTGGGAGTGCTAGTGGGTCCCATAAAGTTTATTGGGATGAGGGACTCCTATATTCTGAGGGTAGAGATCCAGCCCCTGGAGCCACCAGGAGGTTGGTAATACCTCAGAAGTTTAGGGGGTTCCTCTTGACCCTAGCACATGATATCCCTTTGGCAGGTCACTTGGGCCAAAACAAGACCTGGGACAGGCTTGTTCCACATTTTCATTGGCCACATATGTCAGAGGACACAAAGGAGTTTTGTCGCTCCTGTTTCACATGCCAAGCCAGTGGCAAGGCAGGTGGCACAACAAAGGCCCCCTGATACCACTACCTGTGGTGGGGGTACCCTTTGAAAGGGTAGGGATTGACATTGTTGGTCCCCTTGACCCTCAAACTGCATCTGGGCACAGATTTATCCTGGTGGTAGTGGATCATGCCACCAGGTACCCAGAGGCAATTCCCCTGAGGACCACCACAGCTCCTGTGGTGGCAAGAGCCCTCATTGGAGTTTTCTCCAGAGTGGGTTTCCCAAAGGAGGTCATCTCTGACAGAGGTACCAACTTCATGTCAGGATATTTGAAAGCAATGTGGAAGGAGTGTGGTGTAACTTATAAGTTCACCACCCCTATCACCCACAATGCAATGGGTTGGTTGAACGCTTCAACAAAACCCTGAAGGGAATGATTAAAGGACTCCCAGAGAAGCTTAGGCGGAAATGGGACCTTCTTCTTCCCTGCCTGTTGTTTGCATACAGAGAAGTTCCACAGAAGGGGGTTGGTTACAGCCCATTTGAGCTTCTGTTTGGGCATCCTGTAAGAAGTCCATTATGTTTGGTAAAAGAGGGCTGGGAGTTACCTCTCAAGCCCCCCAAACAGGATGTGATGGACTATGTACTTGGTCTCCGCTCCAGGATGGCTGAATACATGAAAAAGGCAACCAAAAACCTGGAGGCCAGCCAAGAATTACAAAAAGCTTGGCATGACCAAAAGGCTGTGCTGACTGTGTACCAGCCAGGACAGAAAGTGTGGGTGTTGGAGCCTGTGGCCCCAGCAGCCCTCCAAGACAAGTGGAGTGGCCCCCATACAATAGTTGAGCAGAAGGGAGAAGTCACCTATTTGGTGAATCTTGGAACTCCCAGGAGCCCCCTGAGGGTGCTCCATGTCAACAGATTGAAACCATATGTTGACAGGGCTGACAAGGGCTTGCTCATGGCAACTGATGAGGAACAGGAGGAGGAGAGTGACCCTCTCCCTGACCTGCTCTCACAGAACCCTGATGATGGGTCAGTAGATGGTGTTGCTTTGGCAAGCAGCCTCACTGCCCATCAGCAAACTGAGTGCAGACAAGTTCTGCAGCAGTACAGACATATGTTTAGCCTGACCCCTAGTCAGACTACCTGGTGCACCCATGAGGTGGACACTGGAGACAGTCTGCCTGTCAAGAGTAAAATCTACAGGCAACCTGACCATGTCAGGGACTATCAGGACTGAAGTCCAGAAAATGTTGGGGTTAGGTGTGATTTAGCCTTCAGATAGCCCTTGGGCTAGCCCAGTAGTCCAGCCCAGTAGTCCTAGTACCCAAGCCTCATACCCAGGGTGGTAAGAAAGAAATGAGGTTTTGTGTAGACTACAGAGGCCTCAATGCCGTCACTAGGACTGATGCCTATCCCATACCAAGGGCAGATGAGCTGATTGATACTTTGGCCTCAGCCAAGTATCTAAGTACATTTGACCTAACAGCTGGCTACTGGCAAATCAGATTAGCTGATGATGCAAAAGCCAAAACAGCATTTTCGACCCCTGGTGGGCACTACCACTTTGTGGTGATGCCCTTTGGATTGAAAAATGCACCTGCCACTTTTCAGAGGTTGGTGAACAAAGTTCTGGCAGGGATGGAAACTTATTGCTCAGCTTATCTAGATGATATTGCTGTCTTTAGTTCCTCCTGGCAGGATCACCTGGTCCACCTCAGAAATGTTTTGGAGGCTCTGCAGAAAGCAGGCCTCATTATCAAGGCCACTAAGTGCCAGATAGGGCAGAGTCAGGTTGTGTACCTGGGCCACCTTGTAGGTGGAGGCCAGGTTCAGCCTTTACAGAGCAAAATCCAAACCATAATGGAATGGGTTGCTCCAACCACCCAGACACAGGTGAGAGCCTTCTTAGGCCTGACTGGGTACTATAGGAGGTTTGTGAAGGGATATGGATCTATAGTGACCCCCTTGAATGATCTAACCTCAAAGAAAATGCCAAAAAAGGTTCAGTGGACAGCTAGCTGTCAGAAGGCATTTGAAGACCTAAAGCAGGCCATGTGCACTGCCCCCATCTTACAGAGTCCAGACTACACCAAAAAGTTCATTGTCCAAACAGATGCTTCCGAGCTGGGTGTGGGAGCTGTTCTGTCTCAACTGAATGATGAAGGTCAAGACCAGCCAGTAGCTTTCATTAGCAGAAGGCTGACCCCTAGAGAGAAACGTTGGTCAGCTATAGAGAGGGAGGCCTTTGCTGTGGTGTGGGCCCTGAAGAAGCTGAGGCCATACTTGTTTGGCACTCACTTCATAGTTCAGACTGACCACAAGCCCCTCCTATGGCTTAAACAGATGAAAGGTGAAAACCCAAAACTTTTGAGGTGGTCCATTTCCCTACAGGGGATGGACTATACAGTGGAACATAGGCCTGGGACCCAACATGCCAATGCAGATGGACTCTCAAGGTATTTCCACTTAGAGCACGAAGACTCAACTGGTCAAGGTTAGTTTAGTGTCCCTGCGTTTGGGGGGGTTGTGTAGGAGAGTAGGATCTGCCTCTTATGTTGCCCCCACTTTTTTTCTGATGTTTACACTGGTTTCTGGCTATAGTCTGGCTGGGACCCTGCCAATCAGGGCCCCAGCCTCTCTGTTCTCTCTAAACGACTTAGAGTGCACTCTAGGTGCACTAGTGATTGGATACTGTGGTACCTTATGAGTCCCTAGTATATGGTACCTTAGGTACCAAGGGCATAGGTACTTCACAGGCCTACCAGGGGCTGAAGCATGTATTATGCCACCCCTGGGAAGCAGACTAAATCTGACACCACAGGTCTGCTACTGCAGCCTGGGTAAGGTGGTGCATGCACCCCTTACTGTGATATAGGCTACCTATATCACTACATAGATACACACATATAAACCTATAAGTCACTCCTATGGCAGGCCTTGTCAATCCTGAAGGCAGAGTGCTTGGTTCCTATGTGAGAGGGTGCCCCTGCATGAGCAGAGCCCCTCTGCAGCATTCGGAGACCCTTCTCTGAGGCTGTTTGTAGTGCAGCCTGACCATATACTCTTAAGCGCATTATAACCTCGCGTTAAATGCTAACTTTGGGATGGCTGCACGGAAACATGTTGTGTTTGGTGTCAAACATTTTGGAATACTACCCCCCGCCAGTTCTGGCGGCGGGGGTAGCATTCCACCCTTCTAGAGGGATAGACATGTACCTACTGTGGAAACGCGGTAGAATCCTGAAGAGCCCTGGCATCACAAAATGGATGCCACCAGTCACAGACACTGGGCTGCCCTCCTGCTGATGACCAACACTCGCAGTGGAGGAGGCCCAACAATAGGTATCTTGTCCCAAGGGGGCGTGACCACCTCCCAGACAGGGTTTAGTGTATTGGGGCTGGGTGGGTGCACTCCTAGAGTGCTTTGAAGTCCTGCACTGGGGGAGCAGAAGGCTCCTCTGTGCATATGCCAGTTCAAACCAGCTCAGGGGCTACCTGCCCCTGCTCTGGCGCGAAACTGGACAAAGGGAAGTGGGTGTAGCCACCCACTCCCCTGACCCTCCCATAGGTGGGGTCATAGAGCTAGTCCCTCCCTTCTCTATAGTATAAGAGGGGGAACCTGTGCATTGCAACCTAGATACCCCTGGACGACGCTCTTAAGAAGAATCCTGGACCTTCGACGTTCCACTACCTCTGGAAGACTGAAGAATCTCCCTTGGAGTCAAGGAGTGACTCCCCTGCTTGGCAGGCACCAAAAACTACAACGACGGTCGCAAACTACGCCGCTCCCGCCGGAGCCCGAAGTCCCTGCAGCCCAGGAAGAGGATTTCCTGACTTCTCCAAGGCCATCGTGAGTCCCCAGCGAAGCTGAGGCAAGTGGACCCCACGAGCGACGAGGAACCGCAGCCCCTGGGTACCGTGCACTATTGTCGAGTGCAACCCCTTCACGACGTTCTACGAACTTGTGCTTTGGACCACGTGTGGTCCCAGCCTCTAGCAGAGATCCCTCCCAAAATCAGATGCCTACACCGTCCCGAGTGACCGTGGGCCCCTGTTGAGTGAATCCTCCCGAGGCGTCTTCGCAATGCCTTGCCAGCCGGCTTGTGGGTCCCCTGAAGACTTTTCTACAGAACCAAAGGGCTCCCCTGGTTGCTCCAGGCCTGCCCTGACCTACCCTCGCTGGGTAAGTCCCCCAGACCTTGCTGGTCTGCACCATTGACTTTTTCGGCCTTTCCACGAGACTTGCTGCTACCAAGGCTTGTTGGCTCCAATCGGGCCGCCGACACCGCAGTCAGCTGCAGACTTCGTGGGACACGCTGAATCCAGCTCCTGGCCGTCCCCGACGCCTCCTGGACCTCGTGGTCGAAGAGTCAAGACATCAGGAACGACCTGAATCCTGTCGACAACGGTGGGCATTCATCTTCCTTGCCCCGGGTCACTGCCAAGTGACTGTGAACACTGTCCCCTCTGCTTTCAGGTCTTCCTCCTTCCGAATCCAGGCTTGGATTCCAACGGACACTTCTTCTGTCATCGCAAGCAGCAAGTCTTCACTGGCTCCCATTGAGAACGACGCCGCGACCCGACACCAAAGGACACCTATGCACCCGGCTCCCCTGGGTGAGGTAACTTCAGCACTACGGTGCTCCTGTGGGTGTGGGCCCTAGAACTACTTACCCTGTAAGTGGCTTGCTTGTAGCTACCCTAGAAGTGCCCTAAAATTCCTATTTTCCCCGTGCGATTCTCGCACTGGCTCGTACAGGGTTCGCGTCTGTGTTAGACACATCGCGTCCAACTCCCTTGTAACTCTACCAGTATCCGCGTCCTTCGACTCGTACTGACCGATCGGTGTGTTCGCCTCGAACACGCCAGGGACCTGTAACATTGATAACTCAATCGCGTTCTATCGCATAGACTCGTACAGGACTCGCACAAGTGTCTGAACACCGCGTCCGTCCCCTGTGGGTCTCCTACAACTACCTGGGGTGGTTCTTTGGGGTCCCTCGATTCTATGTGCTCTAGACCCCGGTCTAGCCAAGATAAGATTGTGATATTTACTTGTGCTAACTTATTTTGATAACAATTGATTTGTACATATGTTCCTGACTTCTAATCTCATAAAGAGATTAGTAGAGAGTTGTTTAGTAATAAATACATATATATTTGATATATATACCTGTGTGATGTCTTTTCATTTGGTGATTCAAGAGATTGTGTGGTAAAACAAGCTGCTTTACATTCCTCCAAGACTTAGCCTGAAGGCTGCTCTCCACAGCTACTACTAGGATAGCTTTCTATAAAGGTCGTCTTAAACCTACCAACCATAAGAGTCGAATTGTTCTGGTGCAAGGTGCCCACTCTAACAAGTGGACAGCATATACCAGGCCAACTTCTCACAACCACTCAAAGCGCTCTCGCAGTTTGTACTGCTTAGGAACACTTCTCGATCCCCACTCCTGCATCGAAATCTGTACGGTAATTCCCAAGATTCCTTGATATATTCCCTACACATTTCTTCATACCTGCCTGCCTGTTGTTGTTCTAGGCAGTACTGAAACTGGAAAGTTGTGATCGGTAGTGTTATATGGCCTTGGATCAACCATTCTGTGGATGGTGATTCCGCCACAGTAAAAGGTAATCTATCCAGTTTTTCAATACGCGGCATTGTATATTTTGCTCCCCTCTCTGCCATTTTCCTCTGTTTATCTGTTAGATTATATGCAGAAAATAGTGACGTACTGTTGATAAAACGCCAAAGCACATCACCTGCGCGAAATGTTTGCAGCATCCAGTTCAATAACATAATAGAACGTAATTGTGACTGTCTGTGCTGTAGTATGGACAAATCTTGTTCTAGTACATCAACAGCGGAAGATACAATGTTGCCCAGTGAATAAATCCTGGATGTTAACGTAGTCATACCATTGTCAACTACGGCTAACGCCTTTTCTAAATTGATCCTATCTATTTCTCGTAGCCTCTCCGCTGCTTCTTGTTGGGAGATTTTCTAAATTTCATTAAAGACAGCATAATAGAAATGTTTCTGACGTGGCTTTCTGGGACCTAGTAAAAAATCCCTTAGATCCACATCGTCTGTTAGTAAGGATAAGTGTTGTTTCACCTGTGTTAGTGTCCTTAACCTCCGCCCGGGAGACATTTGATCTCCAGATCGCAAGGTCCTCGGCTGAGATACAGGCACTCATACGTACGAACTGCCCCTTCCATTTCGCAGAAATGGTAAATCGTCTCTTTAACATGTCTGATACAACGGGTATAGTGCACCTACTTAAGACCATAGGTTTGGGACTGTTAAGCACCTTTCAGAAGGTCCTCGGAGTTATACCAAACTTTATACACTCCGTATTCAGTCTCTTTGTTCACGATGTGAGGAAACATGAGGTTTCAGGAGCAAGTTCACTTTTGATGCTGCAGAGCTTTGGCGAAGGTAAGTTCCACTAACAAGTAAGCAGAAGACAGCTACTAAGCCTAACCAGAAGAGAAAGAAAAGTTTCCCGGTGCTTATCCAAAGTTCTATCCAAGGTGACACCGGGTAAGTCTTTTTAAGAAAAGTGTAGAAGTCTTTGATTTGTTGTTTACGTGAAATTGGGGTTGGCGTTGTTTAAGGTTCACTTGGATCCAAAGAAAAGGTATCAAAGTCGATGAAATAGCCAGATGCAGTTCGATCTATTTTAGGTAGCTCAGCAGGTTTTGTTAAACTTGTAGATGGTGCTTGTTGAGGCATATTTATGTAGACATCAGTGTTAGGTCGAATCGAAATTTGTCTTTCTTCTTGATTTTGTATTCCTTGTCCAAGGGGAACAAGTTCCATGGCATTGTTGCTTAGTCCATCATTCCGTATGGGTGGCTCTTCGAAGGTGATGAGCCTTTCAGTTTGAACTTCCTGTATGGTAGAGAGAGGAGCGCGTCGGCTACCCACGAGCCCACGAGGCCTACTATTCAGTATCAGCCACATAGTGTGATTTTATCAGATCAATGGAGACAAATCTTTTCTCCTTTTTCCCCCGACAAGAGGCGGCAGAAGTACAGTTCTTGTTCCTTCAACGGCCAGGACAGGTACAGGCGTTCTGTATGATGGCCCAAATTCTTTTTTGTCCGTTATTTTCTCTCTGACCAGATCCCCAACCTTAGGGACCCAGACAGGTCTTGCCGTGACTAACTTGACTTCCCCAGTGGCGTACCTTTACACTTGGACATTGCTTTGTAGTGCCCGTGATTTATTCAGATCCTGTAAAACAGCCAAACGTTTATGGATGTCAAACTGTTTTTCATCCGCCACTGTGCCTTCACAATCAAGATCAGGTACCCACATTCTTGTCCCAAATAGGACCTCATAAGGAGTGTCACCTCCTAGAGAGCTTCTTGGCATGTTATTTAGGGCCCTCTGAACTCCATATAAGTAATTGACCCAACTACCACCCGTACCTAATATTCTAGCTGTTAATGATTGCTTTAAGTTCCGTTTTTTCCTCTCCACAACCAAATTTTCCTCTGGATGGTACAGAGAGGAGTACCGCAGTGCTACACCCAAACCTCCCATGGCCTCCTTGTAAGCCCTAGAGCTAAACGCGGGGCCACGGTCAGAATGTAATGTGCCAACTGCGTATGTCCCTATAAAGACTCGCAAATCTTTGATAACAGTTCAAGCGTCAGCCGAGCGCTGATGCCATACCCGTAGGAATCTCGAGCAGGAATCCACTGCAACCATTATGTACTTGTAAGCCCCATCCGATTGTAAGGGGCCGCAGTGGTCCAAATAGACACTCACAAGTAGTCTGTCTGATATTAACAATGGTGTCTGGGCTGGACGTGTTATGGTAGAGCCCTTCATCTGTTGACAGATGTCGCACTTCAAGACATAGTCTTTGGTCTGCTTTGTTAACCTTGGCCACCAATAGCGTTGTTTCAATAAAGAAACAGTCGCCGTAACTCCTGCATGTTCAGAACCCAAACCCTCGTGTGCAGCTAATATTAAGCCTAATCTGCGATCCATGTTTGGTATTACTCTATCCCCCACTCCAGGAATTTGAGCAAATGGAACGTTGTTTGCATATAACTTGTAGGAGTACTTGAGTGGAAAACTTTTCGGAAGTGCTTTGTTGTCTTTGCGTGAAGCAATGACAGCTACCATTATCTGTCCGTCTATTCTCGTTTTCGAACGAGTGATTGCAGCTACGGACGCAGTTCATACTGCCCCCTTTGCGGCTTCATCAGCCAATGAATTTCTTTCAAAGTGAACGCAATCACGTTGATGACTCAGCGTGTGTATCACGTGAGCTCTTGGTAGTTCGTTTTTCAACTCAGCTACCTGTTCCCATAGCATTTTGTGCTTAATTGTGCCACCTTTTGAGTCTTTAAACCCATTCTGTCCCCGATAATGAAGATTTTCATTGTATGACTGGACACAATAAAAAGAATCGCACCCTATTAGTGTGGGGAATCCTCGATCCGTATTTATTAGTGCCACTAAAAGAGGTTTTAGTTCTGCTAACTGTGCCGTGCAGTCTCCTAGAGACTGAGTCTTTGTACAGCTTGGATGGAATTTACCATCTCGCATTCGACCTTTAACAATCGCACACGCGGCGCTGTATTGTTGTTTACTTCCTATGGCCGGTTGTGCAGATCCGTCGGTGTAAATTATGTATTTATACTGATCTAGAGGAATTATTTCTTTCGGGAGAGGATATTCTTGTTCATATTGCAGGAATGCTTGTGTTTTCAGATTTGGATCATATCTGTATTCTACATCTGATGCAGTGAGAGAATTAGCCCATTGTATCCATCTCGGATGTAACGCTTTAGCGTTAGGAACGCTTGCCTTTGTCGCAGCCTCTAAGGCTGGTACTGGAGTCACGACAATTTTTCGTTTCCCCTGAGCTAGTGCTCTTTCTCTCACTACAGCAGTCTGCATTGCTGTCAGTATTTTTTCTGTGGATGCGAAACGCATCTCAGCATTTGTGTAAAAGTGTGATTTGTAAGCAATGGGTATCGTTTCACCTTCATTATATGTGAGGTATTTGTACCCAGATTGACCCGCAACTATACGGATCACCAGGTTGCGGACATTTACGCGTGCCTGTAAGTGTTTAGACGCTATCATGTCAGCCTGGAGGGAACAAAGTGTATCTGTGTGTCCCTGTGTCCATTGTCTAACTGAAAAATCAGGTCTTATGAGGTCGTAGAAAGGTTTAACCCTTTCTGCGTAATCCAAAATGTATGTTCTGCCAAAATTTAGGAATCCCAGTATTGATTGTAACTTTTTAAGTGATTTTGGAGGTTGGAGCAGCGCACACTTTTCTAATAAGTTGGCTGCCAGGCTTTTCCCTTCACTTGAAAGCTCATATCCCAAAAATAGTACGCTGAGGTGGGCTATTTTTGATTCTTTGAAGTTAAATTTGTAACCCTCTGAGGCGAATCCCAAAATTATGGTGCTCACCCTCGTCAAGTGTTCCTCCAGGTCATCATCCGTCAGATAAATATCACCTACATAGGACAATGCCTCCTCATCCAGATTTTGAAGTAACTCAGTTACTCTGGCGGAAAACAACCCCAGGTTATTTTTATATCCCTGGGCTAGTTGACAAAATTGCCGCTGGGACCCTAGCGCTGAAAATGCCGTCAAGTATCTGCTCTCAGGCGCTATATTCTGGCAGAAAAATCCATTTGAGATATCTAGTGTTGTTTTGTATTTTTTCCGCACAATGGTATTCATTAATGCGGCACTGTGTGCATTTTGTACTGCAAATGTTTTTGTGCACGAATTTAGATGTCTGTAATCCAAAACTAGACGATATGTATTGTCAGGTTTCATTACCGGAAACAAATGGTTATTCATTGAAGAGGTGCAAGTTTCAATCACCCCCTGGTATTCAAGTTGATCTAAGATCTCCCTGACCTGTTTTTTAGCTTCTTGCTTTATGGGATCCTGTCTCTGTGGAGTTGGGGTAGATTTTAATGGTATCACATGGTGGGTCGACTCTTCATCCCATCCAACATGGTTTCGATATAGTGCTGGAGCAAGGGCTACTGCCCCCTCCCGTGCATATGTATGTTTTAAATAATGGGGAACAAGGTCGGAAAAAGCTGGCATAATTACCGTTTGCCCTTTTGGGCAATCCATAACAATAGCAGGCGACCAATTTGTTTAGCTAATAAAATATCATAGCCAAAGGTTAGGTTCTCCCAAAAGAGACCTTTAATTCTCCTGGGTTTGTCCCCCTCCATCCGGAGTGTTATCTCATGTAACCTATGTGGTAAGCTTACCCTAGTATTAGGCGTTTCCACCGTGATATGTTCACTCAACTCCGCTGTCACCAAAAATTCCATCAGGTTCTGGCGAGCTATTGTTACTTCTGCTGCGCTGTCTAGCATCGTCAGAGCCCATTCCCCGTTCAGTAGTTGAGTCCTCAGAATTCTGGGCATGTCTGATCTTGAGACCTGCTACTTTCTTCTTTTTGAATTGAGGATAGGTTTTTATTTTTCTTCTTTCTTAGGTGCGATAGTCTGCAGCACGTTGTGTCTCTCTGGACTTTGTACGCACCTCCTGTCTGTGTTCCGACCATCCTTCTCTCTCTGAGTTTTTCGAAGAGCCCTGAAAGGAATGAGAGGAACGTATATCAGTGTCCTGACAACTGTCAGGTTTTCTAATGTTGTCTCTATTCCTAAGGTTATACCTCTTTTCGGAGGGCTCCTGTTGAGGAGATCTACCTCTGGATTAAGATCTATTGTCTTTATCCTTTTGTTGTTTGTTATTGTCCCATTTCTTCTTTGAAGAAGCAGGTGCTTGCTTAAAGGTATCCTTTTCAGGACTCCACATTAGTTGAGGTTTTACTGGTCTAGCTCCCAAACTATCTCTACCTAATTCTGCATAAGCAGTTTCAATTATTTTAGGTAATTCTGTCTCCTGTTGTAAAGGAGTGAAATCTCTCAGGTGTTGGCGTGTTGCCACTGATGCTGCTTCCCCTTTAATGTTTGCTAATATTATAACTGATACATGGGCGAAGTTATTTAATAACTTTATCCCTACGTTCGGAGCAGGTTCTGCTCCATACTCGTTCTGTATCTGTCTCAATACGTCTGGTATTACTGCTAATGAAGGGATACCATGAGTCCTGGTATATATTGCAGCGAAGACTGTACCCCAAGAAGTACAATCCTCTATCGGGGGAGCTATCCCCATTGGCAAGCAAATTGTTAGCATTCTATGATTTCATGTGGACCAGTGTGTGGAAATACTGCCTCTAGCTGTGTTATTTTTTGAGCTATCCAGAAAGGCATTTGCTCTCGTTTAGTGGGCAATTTACCCATCACTGCGTGTAATGTTTGTGCTGTAATTTTAGTTGTACAAGCTTGAACTGGTCCTGGTTGTGTAGCCGGTGTTGGCTGGATTGGGAGTGTTCGCATCACAAACGGTGTCATGTTTCTGCAAAGTTTTATTAATTCTTTATCCTGTTTAAGTAAGTCTCCTCCTGGCATTGTGTCAATGTCAGGATGTGGTGCGTAGGCCGCTAGAACTGGCCATGTTGCTCCGTCTCTTCTGAGCATTCCGAGTCTCACTCTATTTCTTGTATTGGGTAGGGCGCCTTTAAACCAGTATAAATGTTTGTAAGTGAGTGGAATTTCAATGTCCTCGCACGGACAATATTCGTTAGGTATTTCATCTTCTGTGTAGTAATGAAATGTCTTTGTTAATGCATTCGCCTTTGGAAATGTAACCCATGAATAGAATACCTCTGTTCTAAATGATTTGTGTGCCTCAATCACGAATGTTACCTGCCCACCCCTATATGGCTAGTTTAAGGGTGATGGCAGTTCTAACATTTTCTGAAATGTGTATTGCATCTGCATCTTCTTCTTCTCCTGAGAGATTTAGTTGAACCACAGTATCTTCCTGTACAGTCATTGTTTTTAGTAAGAAGAGCCTTGCAAGGGAACTTTGATAAGGTGTTATGCACAGATCGAAACAATGTGTCCTTCAAGCTTGATTAACCAACAGCCAATACATAGGATTTTGCCTACTCAGCTGTGGCGGATTTTGTACCCTCCCACTCCAGACGTCTCTGGGGATATGTGAGTAAGGGTCTCTGAGAATAGCACGACTGAACTACTCAGATTTGACTGTTAAATAAGTAGCCAACCAACGTTGGGCGCCATGGCGTGCAGTTCCTATAAAACCTATACAGGATCTGCGCGTTTGGACAACATACACTGCGGGCTTGGGGTCCAGACTGATTCCAGACACCCCCACCGGATATGTTGGCCTGTATACCAGCTAGCTCACAGTGCCACTAGAAACTCCTCTTACAAAGGAGAGAATAGTTCTTGGCAACTATCGAACATGACAACCCTGATCCCTCAGGACCGTGGAAACAGTGTACTACTTTTCGCTCAGTCACTCGTGATCACTTAGTCTCAGAGAGATACACAGAATAAACAGTAGGGACTTTTCAATAAGTATTTATTGAACAGTGGTTATTCTAGTGTAACATAGGTGTGCTGAAACAATCATTAGACAGTAACAGATATAAATGTTTAGAAGCACCAGGAAAGTAAAAGGATGGTAGAGTTCTACCATTTTGCTATAACCATGAATACAGTTAAATACATGATAGTAAAAATGTGTACTCCTACAATGCAACCCTAACTAGATGTACCTAAATGTACCTAGCGTGTGTGTAGGTGTTAAGCCAAGAATCCCTCTAGGATAGAGTCAACCCCATTACCTGAAGTGAGAAACTGTGGGACCCCGTCCTGGTTTCAGATTGGACACCCCACAAGGGATGTCAGACCACTGCGAGCTGGAGTATCTGCATGCAGGGTGCTTCTGCGTCTCGCGTCAGTGTGTCCGCATGGAAGTCCTGATCTCCTCTGACTATCTCAGCAAGATGTGATGTTTATATACCCGAAGGTATCCCCAGGGGTTCTACCTTGCTGTGCCACTGTCGGACTTAGGATGACGTTGGGAATTCACCTTGTACATAGTTATTATGCAGGAGATGGTAGTCCTGCTGAGATTCCAAGAATCCAAGGATCCTCATGCATAATGTATGAGGCTATTGTTCAGGGAAAAACACCACGTTCTGAAGCAGTACTGCAACTAGGTAAAGAGTCAGTCCTAGCAGCCCGTTATGTATGTAGTGTAGGGATGAATATAGGTGAAAGGTTGGGCTGTCACCCGAGCCTATATTGGGGTACCTATATGGAATATAACACTTTCACCTTCTTCGCTAGCGGCATCTTCACTGAAGTCCTCTATTGTAGTCTACGGCGGTTTCCGACGTCACTTCGCACCTATGCACCTGGCTTCCCTGGTGTAGGTATCCTGGTTCCCGGGGTATCCACGGGTGGGGTGACTCTCCAACCTTCCATCTTCCACGGGATTTCTTCAGGGTCTTCTGGGAAGGTTCCTTCTTCTTAAAAACTGCAACCGCGACTTACCCATTGACTTCTATTGAGCGCGCGGTCGTGTTTCCACTCTGCACACGGCCTCCGTGGGGTTCAGGGGTACATACCTTGGGGGGACCTTGGGTCCCCAACTCTTCTATGTCTTCTGGGTCCAGGTCTCTACTTAGGTTGTGGTTCGCATTCCACTTTCTTAGTATATGGTTTTGTGTCCCCCTGGAGACCACTGTGTATTTGTGCTACTTAAGTTTTCTATTACTATAGTATTGTGTGTATTGTGATTATATCTCCGGGTAGGAGATATTGCAATGTGTTAGTGAGTGTTTATAATAAATACATATTTTTTATAACTACACTGTGTGGTTCTCTTTCACTTAACCTACACTATATGATTAGTACTGGTAAAACAAGCTGCTTTACACTCCTCCTGGACTAAGCCTGAAGGCCGCTCTAAACAGCTACCACTTAGAGAGCTTTCTAAGGTTGTCTAAGACCACTAAAATCACCATAAGGGTTGTCTGGATTAGTGCAGGGTGCTACACTTACATAAGTGAGCACCATGTAGTAAGCCAGTCTCCTACAGTAGTGTTGTTTTATTTATTAAAATTAACTCTATTTTTCTAAATTGGTTTGGTACTTTCCTTGTGTTGTATTTTCACTTTATTACTGTTTGAGTGTTGAAAAAATACTTTACACATTGCCTCTAAGCTATGCCTGACTGCTTTTGCGCCAAGCTACCAGAGGAGTAAGCATAGGCTAATCTAGTGACTTTTATGGTTCACTCTGACAAGGATTTTGCTAATTATTTGAGTTAGGATTTCACCCCTCTCCGCTAATAACCCAAATTCCTACATGGGTGGAATATAAAAATGCATAAGTATAGTCATTCTTTGCATATTTGGGCATTCTTGGCATAATCGTGGCCCAGTATATACATGCACTAACAAACAGGTGTAACTTTTGCCATTTTGTGATAATATCACTATTGCTGTCTGAAGCCTCTGCCAGTAAGATTGGTGTAAAATGTATCCATCCATGCGCTAAATTAGCCATTTAGACACTCACCCATGAATGCCTCCACCTGTAGTATCACTCAGTTATAATCCATGCCCAGCAACACTTACTTATTCCTTTTATCCAACTGTAGACGCACATTCAGCCACTAACCCATTGCTACCATACTCAAATTCGCCAGTCAGTGAAAAAGCACGGTCACATTTAAAAAAATAAAAAACAAATGCTTGATCTAATATGTAAACCTCTGATTTTTTTTAAATCACTTTATGATTTTTTAACAAAATAAACACAAACGTAATTGCAACCATCTCTGTAGTATACAAAAGCATCAGGCATTCTGATTATACAGAATAGCTGGCTCTCACGTGTTTGTATCCCTTGCTGCGCTCTTGTACATAGGCAGTGCTATTTAGTGTCCCCACTCCCATCTGTGGCCTCGCTAGGCAGGTGATCATCATCAGGGTGTCCCTCTATTCTATTAATCCTCCAGCCTCATTTCTCCACCTTTTTGTCATGCCTCGATCAGGGGCGAGCCTCCGTTGGAGCGTCGCCCCACTGAAATTACCCCCAAAGCTGAAAAAATAAAATGATAATTCATTACCATTTTATTTTTCATCCTCCCGTCCTGAATCGAGCATCAGGATGGGGCGGGGCCGCTGCTGAATGACAGCAGCAGGGAGGAGAGTGGGTTGTTTGGCACTTTTCATAGTGCGATGTCCCTTTAGCAGGCCGACTTACGATGGCCAGCCACACATGCGCAATTTGAAACCTCTAACCCAACTGTCTTAAGTCAGCTATGTCAGAGTATGTGCAGGCCTCCAGGGCGCTGGGGAGCGCCGAGTGAGGCCGCTCCCTCCAATCAGGGCGCTGCTCCCACAGCATGAAAGCAGCGCCAGGATTGGTGTCCGCATTGCATCCAGTTCCTGAGAAGAGGTCTGGAGCCGGGGACGGAGGACGTCAGTTCAATAAAGTTTTGTAATATTAATATTTGTGCGTGCCCCGTAGATGCCACCCGCCACTGGTCTCGATCGTGAATGTGCTGAGCTTCCTTAATTGGCCATTCCAGTAAATCTTTCCTCCACATCTGCACCCGAAGGGCTTGTGGTGCTGCCCAATGTATCGCTATTATGCGTTTGACCAACACAAGACCAAGCTGAACCTCTTTGATTGCTAGAAATTAACTTTACATCATCAAAGCATGACTTTAAGCTCTGCCATCACCTGCTTACTGCAGCAAGTCAAAGGCACAATAAAAAGTAGCACTTGCCGAAGTCAATGGCGACAGTAGGAAGTCAAAGTTGGAAGTACTGACACTTGTCGTGTTGCTCCACTCTCCCACCACTTGCCACCTTTGCATTCTCTCCCCTTTCCTAATGCAGTCGCATCTCCTCTGCATGTTCCCATACACCTTCCCAGAACTTAGCACTGTCACCATGGCATTATAGCAGGAAAGTTCAAAGTGACAATACAAATGTGCCATTAAAAATCAGGTACCTACTGACGAGTATTATGCCATTTGTTAATCAACTCAATTGCTTTGTCAGTCATTACGTTATCAATATGAGTCAGTCTTTTCTATATAAAAGCACTACTGAACAAAGAAATTTATCAAAGAGGTAGACAGCAAGAGCAAAGAAAAACGTACCTTGTATAGTCATAGTAACATTATCAAAATCATGATTATCTGGTTCATTCCAAGTTTCAAAATTCCAACTGGAAACATACTCCAATCCGTATTTGTCTGTAAATATGAATGAATAATTTTGTTGTGCAGCTCAATAAACTTACAATTGAAAACAGGTAAAGAAAAACACTTCGTTAGTTAAGACCACAATAAAAATACAACTGTCCTTATATGTTTACCACCTCAAACCCAGTGACCCTGTCTCCATCTACTGCAATTACTATGAACTATCTCGTATTGTTGTTACGTCAAGGTGTAAATATGAGATGCATGGAGAAGTAAACGGGGCCATAATCTTGACGGTTCATAAATTAGACTGCTTGGTGCATTAGCAGGTTTGGGAATGCTAAATTGAAGTGGACAAAGAGCAATCAAAAGCATAATTGATGACAGTTGTAACCATGATCTTAAAGGCTCACTAGATTAAGGTGCTTAGTGCATTAGCAGGTTACACTGTACTAAGCTAAAGTGAACAGGGTGCAAAGAGCCTAGTGGATAACAATTGCGTCCATGATTTTAAAGGCTCAATAAGTGTAAGTGCTTAGTGCGCTAGCAGGTTACAGTACTAGATTAAAGTGGACGAGGAGCATCAGAGAGCGTGATCGATGAGAATTGTGAACATGATCTTAGAGGCTCACTAACTGAAAGTGCTAAGTGCATTAGCAGGTCACAAAGTGCTCGGTTAAAATAAGCAAAATGCAGTCGGAACATAGTTGGTAAAAACTGTATCCTGTCACTGCAGATTTTGCTTAGCTAGCTTTCTTTCTGCCAGTAACATACATTTCAAAAAGTTCCGGCAGAGCATGAGGTCCTCTCCTTGAAGACAGATTATACTGGCTGTCGGCACGTGCACATTACTTTCCGTAGGAAGCAGGATTTCAAAAGTCCTTTTCTCTCTGTCATCAGTGCTGGGCATGCACAAACAATGTGGCTGATGTCTTCCTTTGCATGGGGTGGCATGGTGAGTAAAAGAATGATGGATTTAACCCAGATCTCTTGACTGGGGGTGAATGTTTTAATTTGTTCAGCATTCCGTCCATCAATTGTGTGTCTTTTGCTTTCTTGCCTTAAGTGTGCCGGGTATGCCCAGACGTGGTTCCCAGGCTCACTGTTCCACTGAATTCAAGCTATCCTGGCTGATGAGGGGTGAAACCCCGAAACCGGTCCTAGGCTGCTTGTTTCCAGTCCAGGGAGGACCTGGCTTTACTGTTCGGGCTGGACTGTTCCCATGAGGCACAGGGTCAAGACTGATTGGCATATGGCCAGGTCTAAACTGGGGGTGGCATGGTGAGCAAAAGAATGATGGATTTAACCCAGATCTCTTGACTGGGGGTGAATGTATTGATTTGTTCTGCATTCCGTCCATCAATTGTGTGTCTTTTGCTTCCTTTGCATGTTGGCACAACCGGCATGAGGTCTCAGTGGTTTGTCTCAACCAGGCAGGGGAGTTACATAAAGTAATGAAACTACCCAACCTGTAACTCAGCAACTTGAGCTTTGCCTCAGCCCAAACAGTTCTCCTAAGAACGGTTGTGGCTTCAGGCGACTGTATGTGCCAATTGTCATCCAAGTGTGTGATTTTTAGGTCTCGGCTGGCGTTGGAGCGCGCATGCCCTCCTCGCCTCGAGACTTATAGTGAACAAGTCAGTTTCAAGAGGGGACTCGAAGCCCCGCCCCTCATTTTCATTGGGTAGCGTCAGCGTTTATGTTAAACACTGGCTTCCCATTGAAAAGGAGGGTTTTAGGTTGCCTCCCTTTGGCTTTTTGTTCCGGCCCACTTGGACTGGCTCGCCTGCATTACGGCTGTCGTGACGAAGTTTCTTATCAGAAGCTTCGTCACGCTGCCTTGCACGCGCCAGTCCGGCTCTCTCATTGGGCCGGACAAAAAAGGAGACATGGCACCGCGTGTTTATTTTTGCATCGCTCTTTCACTTTAAAGTGAAAGCGCGATGCAAAAATAAACAGCGGATGCCTGCGTGTTTATTTTTGCATCTCGCTTTCACTTTAAAGTGAAAGCGCGATGCAAAAATAACAAGTGGATGCCTGGCGAGCGCTTGTTCCGAAGGCGATTGAGGGCTAGAAAGTCAAGAGAGCAGGGGGTGGGGAGGGCCTTTCAGGTGCTGATGTATCTTTACACTGCTAATTGTGTCTCATTCACATTTCTGGAGAACAAAGGCGCTGACTGACAGACTTTATCGCCCACAACAATAAGAGTCGATGTGGGAATATTACCTTGGGCAGAAGTTGAAGGTGTCTGAAAAGAAAGTCAGTTTGTTGCCCCCCTGCCCGGGTTCAGATATTCTAAGGGTTTCTGGTCACAATGTGCCGCGACGGTAGCGCCTCAGTGACGCGCCCTGATTGGACAAGGTGAAATACGTGTTGCAGGTGATGTCTGTGAGGGCCTCTAGGTGCCCTCTGTGCAGCGCCTCAGTGACGCGCCCTGATTGGACCAGGTGCAGCGACATGGCGCCGCGTGTAAAAAGTGAAAGCGAGATGCAAAAATAAACAGCGGATGCCTGCGTGTTTATTTTTGCATCTCGCTTTCACTTTAAAGTGAAAGCGCAATGCAAAAATAAAAAGCGGATGCCTGGCGAGCGCTTGTTGTTTTTTGTCGGACAGCTCTCCTGCGGGCGACACTGGGCGAAGAGTTAGCACTTAAGCAGCTTTCAGAAGTGCAAAGGGGCGCACTTCGAGCAGTGTGAAGGACAATATTGACTGTTAATACCGACCCATTTGAAGCACTACAGCCAAATGTAACTGATGTTGATGAAACTAGGCCCGCAGCCATTGGGCCGTATCAAAAAGGTATTATGTATATATTTGTGGACAACTTACGTGCTTTACAACGTGCCTACAGGGCTCCCTGGTTCAAGATATTTTAACATCTTCATTTGTATTTATCCATATTTTATACTTACTCCCTTATTATTTTTTAATATACATTTTTTACAGTTTTATATAGCGCGAACTCGACCCGAAGGTATTGGAACGCTTTACATGAGCACCAGTTACATTACAGAAGGACACATTCATTTTTTGATAGGCATGGGGAGATTAAGTGATTTGCCCAGCACCACATTTACATTCCATTGAAAGGGGCTATATTAATCTAATTTATTAAGGCGCTTGAAAGCGTGCAGCCTCCTAGCACGCTCGTGGGGTGAACCACGCACCCCACCATCATCGCCCCGTGACTGACACTGCCGGAGAGATGTGCTCTGGGAAACCAACTCGGAGACTGAGATTGAAGTACATCATAAAACATGCAGGGCCGGAGTTTGGCCTGGGCGAGCTGGGTCCAGGCCCAGGGCGCCAACCTTCAGAGAGGGCGTATGAAGCATTAAGGTCACCCTGTCACCTGGCTCCGGTGCTGGAAGCGCTGTTTTTAACACTCCATCAGGCTGCCTTCTTGTCCTCACTTCTCCCTCTCACCCCAGCTGCCACACACTATTAACCCTTTAACCCTACCCCCCTCCAACAAACAACTTGGCACCAGCCTGAAAAGCGAGCTAATCTCTTGAGTGATTCAGGTGAGCGGTAGTGTGTGTGGGGGCGGGAGAGTTGGTTTAGGATGCGCTGAGATGTTTGCTTTCAGAGGCCAGTCACAATTCTGACGTAGACAGGTTGGACTGACCCCTGAACACAAAAGGGGTTCCCTGTTGCTCATTTTATTCACAAGTAGCAGAAAGGCTGCCACATTTCTTTCCGCCCAGGGCACTCTCCTGGCGAAGGACGACTCTGACTACACGGTGTCTCTTGCTAAGTACTGGATTCTAATCAGTAGCGTGAGCGGAGGTGAGTGGATGAAATGTGGAAGAAATATGCAGCCCACAGTTAAATGAACTCTCAGAAGTCGAGAGCAAGCAGACCCCGCAAGCATCATTTCACCAAGAGAACTGGGAGCCCACCTCTGACCTGTGAGCAATGGCGCTGCTCTAATCGACGGTTGAAGAGGCAAACCCTCCGATCCTTCTAGCCTGGAAGGGCGCCAGCGCGAGCAGCTCTGGCAGCGGGGAAGCCGCGTTGGAAGTTCTCAGGTGAGAGGACGGGCAGGGGAGGAGGTTATTAAAAGAGAAGGCACAGGAATGATTTCCTTTTATGAATCTTAAAATGTCTGCTGGAGACATTGACTACCTAACCTAAGTCTGCTTTATTGAAAGACTATAAAAGGGGAGGGGTCTTCTTTAACATTTGATTCTTGATATCTGAAAAAAATTCAACTTTTCTTTCAAACTAACCATGGATGACAGAAAAATGTCGTTTTTTACCAGGGAAAAACATCGATGTAACGGATTTCAACGACTGATAGAGACTTTCACCACATATTAGAGGGTTTAAAGTGGAGAGGTCTGAGGTTTACATAACTTTTTTGATTTTCCTGTGGTCTTGTTTTAAAAAATATCTAAGAGGCCCAGGCTATTCTTCCAAAGAAGGGGGATCAACATGTCAAGTACTTTAAAGAAGGAAGGAGTCAGAGGCCCTCACATCGACCCTCATTCTGCACCTTCTCAAATTAATCATTCTGATGGCACTGCCACCGGCATACTCTGAAGCCTCTGTGGCACTTGAAACTGTTAAAAAGCCAATACCTTATGTGGAACTGCCATGACAGGGGGGCCTCAGGTAAGAGATGCCGTAGGCAGTGCTTTAAATGGGAAAAATTAAGTGCAGGTACTCATCAAAATGAGCTAGAGGTGTAGTGATGGGGCGGGGCTAAGGGCAAGACATGATGATACTTAACAACTTCTATATTAGTGTCAGCACATACCAAAACACATGAGACATGTGTTTATTTAAACAAAGCAGGTTAACTCATTACACCAAATGCGATAATATGTTAACATTTCCTTTTTTTTGCAATAGTTTTACCTTCTTAATGTCATACTGGATAGATAGATAGATAATGATCTTTATTCGGCATAAAAAAATTATGACCATAAAAGATACACACTCAACAATACAACGTTACAGTACTTTGATCATCATATATATTACAGGCCAGTCGGGACACCGCAAAATTATAAAAACACTACTATAAACATATTAAGATATTTATAAGAACAATAAAAACACTAAAAAAGACGAGCACCAACTGGTGTCCCCATTTATCGGCTAAATAATCAAGAGTCTCCTCCTTTTATAAGCCCCTCGTATTTCTTAGCTTTAGAACAGATCTTAAAATAATGTCATACTGTTAATTGCTGTTTGGCACAATACTTTATATTTTTGAGCACGCTAGTAGGAAGAAACTGAAAATACCCCCACGTCGAACCAAATCTCTTATGGCACCGAGCAAATGAAGCAACTCATCATGACCCTCCCCAGAAGATATCTCTTGTCTCTTCCATCGATCTATCCATTCATCCTACCATTTACCTGCTGATGTCCACCATTTAAACTTTACATTCTATCGTCTATTCAGTCTTTCATCAATCATTCAGTTTTTCACCATTACGTCTATCCACTCTTCATATCCAAACCTATCCATCCACCCATCCATCTCCAAATCTGTCCATTCATCCTTTCACTCATCCATCTCTTTATCCACCTTTTCCCTCATCCATCAATCCTTTCGCTCATCCATCCATCAACCCTTTCACTCCTTTATTCCATCCACCCTTTCACTCAATCCATCCTTTCACTCATCCATCATCCACCCTTTCATCCATCCTCTCTACCTTTCATTCATCCATCCAATCTTTCACTTATCCACCCATCATCGGCCCTTTTATCCAATCATCCACCCTCTTTCACCCATGCATGCTTTCACTCATCCATCCATCTATTTATCCTTCCATCCATCTATACCTCCACCCTTGCTCACTCATCCACTCACTCATCCACTCACTCACTCACCCACCCTCCCTCCCTTTTACGTTATTTATGAATCTTTGTCGCCAAGCAGATATGTACAAACAAAGTGCCACCCATTTTCTTTAAAATACCTCCTGAGAGTGTCTGGATTCTCTCTCGCTTTCTCTCACTTATTTCTTACAAAGACAGGCATACACACAAACATAGCAGACACACAAAAGACTAAGGTATGATAAAAGCCATCTTTTCCCTTCACCTACCATGGCTTTTTTAATTGCCACCAGGGCCGGACTGGCCGTAGCCTGATTGCCACGGCCAGGGAACTGACATGATTCCTGTGCTTGGAGGAACGCACAGGATAGTGTGAATGTGATTGACAGCACAGGGCCTAAATGGACCCTGCTCTGTCAAGCACAGCGTAATGGTGAGCACCCGGACATTATTCAAATGAGCCCTGCTGAATAGCTCAGCTGGGGCTCAGATCAAGGCTACAGAAGCGGCGCCTTGGCTGCCAGAGACACGTTCCACTCCTGCTCACCAGCACAGCCAATGAGCCTACCTTTTCATGAGTACCGGTACTCTCCAGGGCAGTAGAGAAGTGCCGGTACTCAAAGTGATAAATCTAAGAGGTGCCGGTACTCAGTACCGATGAGTACCGGCCCATTTAAAGCACTGGCCGTAGGAATAAATTCAACACAGTTGCAGCAGCAACAAAACTGTCATATCGCCAATCAGATTACTATGGCGAGCTTAAAATGATATGCCTCATAAACTGTTCCTAATTAAACAATAAAGACTGCCAAAGGACTTTCCCCAAAGTTAATTTCGAACCAGTCTTAGGAATCAGATTTGTAATTTAAGTCTCTAAGAGCGGATGGAAAAGGGGATAGATAAACTAACCTATAACCTAGCCATTTGCTTTGCTATACAATACCATTAGCAAAGCAAATGGCTTTAACTTAATTAAAGGCGAGACCTATTGCATTTTCATTGCAGTGGCTATGTCAGTGAGGGAAGAAAGCATCTTGGCTGCTGAATTGATTGCCCTCTTAAAAGCAACCTGAGTGAGGGTTAATACCCAAAGTGGCTCAGTCTACAAAGTTTTTTAAACCAAATTCATATATTCATGTGCCCGGGTATTACCTGGATCAGATATAGCACTCCACAAAACATTGCTTTATGTGCCTCCTGGCTCTTTTTTTAATTTGTAAACAGGTTTTTAAGTAGGCCTAAAGTGGATAGGTTCTGCCTCCAAAGCCCAAATTCTAGTCTTATTTGGGCTGGAGAGGTGTGCCATGTATGTGAATACAAACAATGATTTTATGAATTAAATAAATAAAATGTTACCAATGTTTTTCCCCAGTCGTCCAAAATAGCATCAACAATATATGCATATGGTATTCGACCATTGATGTAAATGATACTGTGTGGTTTCACCCAAAGGGAAGGTTCCCAATAGATCATATTAAATTCAACAGCATAAAATACAACCGAGTAAAATGAATGAGTTTCATTTCTAGGTATGGCCTACTTTAATTTCTATTAAGAGCTAGTACAGCGCCCAGGAGAGATAGAATGTGGGCGAGCTCATGCCTGTGGGTAGTTGGACTAATAGTTTGTTTTTAAACTTGTACTTGAACGTTTTGGCTAAGCAGCTGTTAATGGAAGCCCTTCTCTGTATTGTAGAGTGTGATTCCTTGGTACCATAGTGGTCTGTCAATTTCGTTAATTTAAAAATCTTTTACAACCCAATACTTTGCTCGGCTGGATATTGAGATTTCTCTAACTGCTTCTATCTACGCCTCAATCAGTCTCCCTCTTTATGTCTTTACATGCCCGTGTCTATCTTTATTTACATGATGAATCAGTCTTTGCTCTATCATTCTGCCTATCTCTATCCATCTCCATATCTATCACTATCTGTATTTCATCTATATTTATCTCCACCTATAATCATTTCCCTTTACATCTGTCTGTATATATTAACAAAAATACAATTTGGAGGCACTGAAAAAGACTTTCGGAGAACTACTAATTTATCTCATATGTATTTATGGTGCATATGAGGGATACGCTGTCTTAGAAGGTGACTGCATATATATAACTCCAGTATTCTAAACAGCTTCACAGTTATTTTATGAAGAATTTCTTGCTGCCTCTTAGTCCACTATTTCGGCAATAATTACATTTCATTCCTTCTGAACTTATTCCTTGCCATGTATCTAGCAAAAGGACTTATTTCTTGAATATAATTAGTTTTGTCTCTACTATTATAAGGAAATTATAAGTATTTTGGAGCGTTTTGATTTGTTCCACATACTGGTAGCCAAAATACCAATGAAGTCCTAAAAGCTTTGATAAAGCGGTTTTAGAAGCTGCGAAGCGAGTGTTGGCTGACGCAGTTTGTATACTTGTTAAAACGTGAAACTATATCATAATCTTAGAAACTTGATGTTTATATTTCTGGATGTATTACCAATATTTTGATATTATAATAATGATAATTCCAATTTGTAGACTCGCATTGACCAGTGATATATGTCTCAAGGCACTCTTTTGTGGCTACACATTATCGCACACATCCCCTGCACACTGTCGGATCATGCCCCTGTACCAGTCCAACTACATATACCCATGAATGTCCCCATGATCTGTCACTGGAGTCTTCCTGCTAGCACATTGTATGATGCAGTCTTTTGCTCTGAAATCCGGAAGCCTATCATTAAACTTTCTCCACGAACGTTGGCTCCGTCAAGAAACACTCCACCCTATGGAAGGCCTTAAGGCCTATATAAGAGGAATTTTCCAACTGTCGGATAGTGAAACATGTTTACATGTAGGCTTATTTTTAAGACATGCTGTGAGGGCACGTGGCACTTTACTATTATAACAATTTGCTGCTGTTTCTTGCTTTTAATCTTTGTATTTAATACATACTGGTATATTTGATTTATAATAATGCGATAATGTACCTTGATGATGTAATGATGATTGTTTTATATGCATGTACTTTTATGGAAGGGTGAACCTTCCGAATAAAGAAATTGAACTGAACTGAACTGAAGAGGAATTTGCATTTCGAAACATGCAGGAGTTCCTTGCAGTATTCACAATGATCTTGCCAAGGTATAGGACAAGCTCCACGCATTTGACTCCGATGATAGAGCTTCACCGCATGCACATTATCTCCATGATAGGTCAAAATTGCTACACAAGTTTTATGACCTCGCCAAACGAGAAGTCGCTTACTTGGGGAAGTATGCGAGGGTGCGCAGATATGGTGAAGGTGAACGCTCTGGTCGAACATTTGCTGCTTCTCCATTGTCATGCCACATATGTGACTCACTTGCGGCGGCCCAATGGCACTGACGTCACAGACAGAGCTACCATTCTGGCAGACTTTACAGATTACTGCAAAACACTTCACACATCTTGCCCAGGTAGCGGTGAAGATGCATTGGCTGAATATTTATCTGATATCGCTATGGTTTGCCTTGAAACAAGCCAAATGCAATTTCTCGCCTCCCTCATAACGTGTGAGGAACTCTCAAAGGCCATAGATGACTTAAGCGGCTCTAAGGCTCAAGGTCTGGATGGGTTCACTGGCGACTTTTATTAAACGTACAAACCGCTTCTGGTCCCTCATTTGTTGGAGATGTATGCTGAATCAGTTGACCGTGGCTCCCTCCCTCCCACGAGAAGCTGTCATTACATTGCTGCTCAAACCCAACAAACCTCCTTATCACTGCTCTTTGTATTGGCCATTGTCCATTATAAATCAGGATACTAAAATACTGCCCACAGTAGTAGTTGTTTATTGGATCATTTAAGACCATTCACATAAAATACCAAACAATTCCAATACATCATAAAAACTTTACAAGAGAGAGTAAAATGCTAAAATGTTGAAACACATCGTAAAGCAGCAACATGACAGCTCAATAGCGTAAGTAAAATATAAAATATTTGAGTGGGAAATTTCAGTTAATTCCAAATACGTGAAAATATTCACCAGTTATGGGGGGACTAAAATGATCCTTATTACAAGATCTCAAGAACTGGCCACTCCTTGCAACAGACGTAGCGCGTATTAATGCCTACATAACAGATAACTGCCTAATCCTTGTAAGCGAGGTATAAAGCAAATATCTCGTTATCACGAATACAAGCCATTAGGTTGTATCAAATTTGAAGACACCCAAGGCATCGGTGGTTCGTTTAGAGGACAAAAGGCCACAGTATTAGCCATCTGCCTTTCTCTATTAATGGACCGCATAATTTCTCCTTTGCAGTCCGGTTTTGTACCGCAGCGTTCCACTTCAATTAATGCCTGTATCCTTTTTGCAGTGATCAATCAAATTTCCCCTACCACCCCATCGGCAATGCTCTGCTAGATGCCGAAAAGGTATTCGATTCACTTGAATGCTCCTTTCTCCATGCCACTTTAGCAAAATTGGGCATGCCTAACTGCTACCGTTATCTGATTCACCTGTTATATCAAGATCCCTTGGCCCGTTTACGGCTCAATGGTACACTCACAGAGCCTTTCCCCTTAGTGTGCAGTACCCAGCAAGGCTACCCACTCTCTCCCCTTTTGTTTATAATTGCCATGGACCCTTTAGTCCGTCACTTACAGGAATAACGGTTCACTGACAAAATATCGATGTTAAAAATATAGAAGTAAAAATATTGATGCAAAAATATAGAATACAAAAATATTGACTCCCTATACTTAAACAGGTAAGTACAAAAATATTGAGAAAAAAAATATCGATGTAAAAAATATAGTTGTACAAAATATCGAATTTTATATATATATATAAAATAAAATAATAAATATTAAATATGTTAAATAATAAAATTAATTACAAAAATTAGATTTAATATAAATTAAATATATAATAAATAAACGTAATTAAAAAAGTTAAACACACATACATAATAATTCATATATATTTACTTTAAAACAATAAACTAATAATTTTAATTTATTTTATCATTTTAAAATTATATAAAAATGTACAAATATATATATATATATATATGTGTGTGTGTGTGTGTGTACCAATAACATAAAATCTAATTTAAAAAACATTCTATTATAAATTAAAACATTAAACTATTTAAAAATCTTCAAACTTAAATTTCCCACTCCAGTGAGTGCAACAGTAGGGAAAGTGTTGGATAGCGGAGGGGTAAAAATTACTATTCCCACTCCAGTGAGTGCAAAAGTAGGGAAAGTGTTGGATAGCGGAGGGGTAGAAATTACTACTCCCACTCCAGTGAGTGTAACAGTAGGGAAAGTGTTGGATAGCGGAGGGGTAAAAATGACTAATTCCACTCCAGTGAGTGCAACAGTACGGAAAGTATTGGATAGCAGAGGGGTAAAAATTCCTATTTCCACTCCAGAGAGTGCAACAGTAGAGAAAGTGTTGGATAGTGGCGGGATAAAATTTACTATTCCCACTCCAATAATTGTAAAAGTAGGGAAAGTGTTGGATAGCGGAGGGGTAAAAATTCCTATTCCCACTTCAGTGAGTGCAACAGTAGGGAAAGTGTTGAATTGCAGAGGAGTAACAATTAATATTCTCACTCCGGTCAGTTCAAACACAATTTTAACAACAATAAAAATATTTAAAAAACAAAAGAAATTAAAAATATATAAATATGTAAAAATTCAAATACAAATATATTTAATATTAAATTTAAAAAAACATATTATAATGTTAAATACATATAATAAATACTTACAAATATTATATTAAATAAAATAATTTCCAAACAAATAAATATTTTTAGTTAAAAATTATTTAGAAACAAAAACATTAATTATTACATAAAGTTATTTTTTTATTTCCTACCCTATAACACCACACAATTCACAACCCACATCTAAATTTAAAAAAATGTCCTTCAACTAACATAATTAATTACCAATTAAAGCAATGTTAATTAAAACTCATAAACATTTAACTTCCCACACTTTACCCCCATAATCCCCACAACCCACAGCTAAAATTAAACTGTAAAAAAATTAATTACACAATTAAAACTTATTTTCAATTAAAAACTAATAGTATTTAACAACAAATTATAAAGTAAGTAAAATTAATTTACTCCCCACACTGCACCCCTTTAACAATAAAATCCACACACAAAAAAATTTAAACAAATACCCTAATTAAATATAAATTAATTAATATTAATGATCAACTAATTTTTAATTAATTAAACAAAAAATACTTCTCAAACTTTACCCCTATAAACCCCACAACCCACACCTAAAATTAATTACACAAATTCCATATTTAATTTTCAATTAATTAATAACTAATTAAACAAATTACTTCCCACCCTTTACCCATATAAACCCCACAACCCGCACCTAAAATTAATTACACAATTTCCGTAGTTAATTTTCTATAAATTAATTAATAATTAAGAACTAATTAATAATTAATTAAAAATAAATTACTTCCCACCCTTGACCCCATAAACCCCACAACAAAAAAATCACACAATTACCATAATTATCAATTAATTAGTTCATATAAATTAACTAATTATTAATCAAAAATAAATTACTTCCCACCCTTTACCCCTATAAACCCCACAACCTGCACCTAAAGGAAATTACACAATTACCATAATTAATTATCAATTAATTAATAATTAACAACCAGTTAATTAATTACAAATTACTTCCCACAATTAACGCTATAAAATCTAAATTAAATAATTTATAAAAAATCATCAATTTAATATAATTAAATTACTTCATACCCTATTCCCTGTAAACCCACAACCTGCTACGGAACTAAAAAATGCAAAATTTAATTAAAATAAAATTCATAACTACTAAAAATGTAACATATATTAAAAAACATAAACAATACTTATACAAAAAAATACATCACATACATTTGAAATATAAAATAAAATACATAACACTAATTAAAAAATCGTTATTTTAAACATCTATATTTTTGCAAACAATATTAATGACTTCTATATTTAAAAAAACGATATTTCTTACCTTAAATTCGATATTCTTGACCACGATATTCTTGCTGTCGATATTTCTGAATCACGATATTTCCAACTCGATATTTGTGTAAGTCGGCATTTCCAAATCAATATTCTGTTTCAGCACCAGGAATAACATCTCCATTTTTTCGTTTGAACCTGCTTTATTGATTTTTCAATTATCTTTAGTTTGTATATTACAGACATTCCTATGGCAGTAACATTGCAGGGTGTTAATGAAGATATGAAATACATACACGTAAGTCAATCAATATGTCACAGCATGTCGCATCCTCCGATGATACAGCAGTGGCATTTACATACTAATGATCATTAGGGAGCGCCGGTAGGCGCGTCTTTTACAGATTACTTAGGCGACAGACTGAAAGAATTTTTTGCAAGGTAACAATTCAAACGTGACTTCCAGGTAGTATAACGCGTGTGCCATTCTTTTTAAGAGACAGCATTACTATTTAAGCAGTTAGTCTCAATTCTCTCGTGGTATGTGCATTATATAGACATATGCGGATTATAATGCTAGCTCCCCCTGATGGCGCAGCTCCCTAGAGTATCACCTAGTCGACTGTTTTTCTGCCAAGGTGGGATATGTTGACAATGCTTACCTAAATAGGAGGTACTGCATCACGCGTTCCCAGGTGCCCCTCAGCTACGCTTGTATTTGACTCAGGTGTGTGTGGGTCGGGCGTTACGTCAGTATGTAGATCCGCCATCAACGCATCCCATTGTTGTGCAATCGGGTATTTCCTAAGGCCCCATTGTCCTTCCTGTGGAGGGCTGTGCTTTCCACCTGTGCCCAGTTTGTGAATTAGCACAGCCAGGCTATTTAGCTCGGGGGATCGGAGGACGTCCACCTACGCTTAATTAAGCGTTTAGCCAGTATCAATCCTAAGTCAATAAAGCGAGATACGACTTTATGTCTCTTGCCTCTGCTATATTTACCTAGTATGCATACCTCCCATTTAAGCGCAAGATCTCTGTCTGTGCAATGCAGCAAGCGATTCATTATGGCCTGCCAGTAATGTGTTGGCCGAGGGCAGGTCCATAGCATGTGCAGCAGATCCGCGTTCAACAGTTGACAACGAGGGCAAATGGCATCCTCGTCCCCGAAGTAACGATTGATTTTTTTCAGGGGTGAGATAAGCCCTATGTACAACATATTATTGGATCAGGCGGAATCTGGCATTACGTGGGATCGTGATAGGACTTTCCAGCACTTCCTCCCATTCTTTGTCAGTGCATGGTTGGCTCAAATCTGCTTCCACTTAGCTGTGTAAGTGGGGGGCGCCGCATGAGTGCGCAGGGAATCTGCTAACCAGTGTTTCCCACACCCTAGTACATGTAAGTACTGCAGAGTGAGGTGAGTGGGCAATTCGGTTGTCATATCTCCCCATTTTTGCTCAAGGTCCCTATAAGTGAAGCATGCAATAGAAAGTGACCTGGAGGAAGTCAGTCTTTATCAATCAAAGTGTTGTATGGTAAAAGCGCGCCATTCCTATAAAGGTCGCCCATGGTCTGTATTCCAGTCGCCTCCCAGTCCATGAGTTCTGCTCTAGAGGTGAATCTGTTACAGCACGGTGCACCTAATAGCGCCAGCGCTGGGGCGTATGGGAGAGTGCAGCGTGTAATGAATAGACAACGCTTATAACAGCGAGAAGCTACCTTTATAAACAGAGGCTTTTGCATTGGTGGTCGGGTGCATGGATTATAAAGTTCTAATAGGGCAGCGTTGATCCAGGCCGGTAGTGTCGAGGCCGTAACAGTTAGATGCTGTGCAGCAAACCAATGTGCCACCCACTGCAGCTGTGCTGCTAAATAATAGTGCTCAAAGTTGGGCACTGCAAGACCCCCACAATTAGTTGGCAGGTATATTTTGGACATCGCAACCCTGCATCGTTAGTTTTTCCAAATGAAGTCATGCATCGCTCCCTCAAAGGATCGGAAAAACGAGGTGTTGACATACAGTGGCAAACTGGCGAAATAATATAGTAGTCGGGGAAGCGCCACCATTTTCAAGAATACCACACGACCCATCACAGATAGCGGGAGCAAGTTCCAGAAGGTGATCTGTGCATGTAGCAACATGACAGATCGGCCCAGGTTCCCCTCGGATAGGTCTAAAGAGGAATGATAAATTCGAATCCCCAGATATCTAAAGACATTACGTTGCCAGGTAAGCGGGATTGTGTCCACTAGGATATTGGGGTCTGGCACAGCATGGTCAAATGGGAATGAGCACGATTTACTCCAATTCACACATAGGCCAGGGTATCAGTGACATCTCGTAAATAGATAAGTAAATCATCTGCACGTAGAGATACCGAATGTGTGCCATTCCCCAATGGGATGCCCCATTCCATAACACTAGTCCGTAGAGGGGATGCTAAGGGCTCCACTGCCAGCAAGAAGAGTAACAGCGACCGGGAACACCCTTGCCTGCTGCAAAGGCCTATGCGAATGAGGTCTGACAGCAGGGATCCAGTTTTTACTCAGGAGAGGGGAAGCGTGTATAGGAGTCCTACGTATTTAAGAAACTGGATGCCGAAGCCATAGCTTGGCAGCACTGCCAATAAATAGGACCACTCTAGCGTATCAAACACTTTCTCCAGATCGAGCGCATCCCGAACATGGCCAAGCCTCCGTGGCATATTTCAATATTCTGAAAAACCTGCGCAGATTAAGAGAGGTTGTGCGATTTGGAACAAAGCCATTTTGGTCTGCATGTATTACTGAGGGTGTCAGCAGCGATAGCCTATCCGCAAGCACCTTCGCCAAGATCTTGTAATCTGTTTTTAAAAGAGCCAATGGTCTGTAGGATCCCTAAGCCTCTGGGTCTTTATCAGGCATTGGTATTGAAACTAGGAGCACCTCACGCAATGAGGCCGGGAGGCAGGTTGTCTCCAGAGCTTCAACGTACTTAGTCTGCAAGCGGGGCGCTAACAGCAAAACGTGAGTCTTCTAGAACGCCACTGGCAGACCATCTGGGCCTGGGGTTATGCCCGTCGCCAAGGCTCTTATCGCGTCCTGTATCTCAAGGGATGTAATAGGCTCATCAAGTTCCTGTTTTTGCTCTAGTGAGAGTGAGGGTGAGGGTAGGGTCACAGTAGACATGAAGGACGTAACTTCCTGTGGAGTCGTCTGTGCCTGTGAGTGGTATAGTTTTGTGTAATGGCATATCAGTTCTGCGTGGATATTGCCCTGCGAGTGTAAGAGAGTGCCGCCTGCCGATCGCAGCCTGCTAATAGGGCCAGCTGGGCGATCTTGTTGGATCAGCCAGGCTAGAAGGGATCCCACCCGGTCTGCCTCAGCATGAGTTTTGGCCAAGTGTGCTGCGTAATTAGAGCAGCGCAACTGTTCCAGTAGAGCTGCTCGCTCAGCATGTTCCTCCGCCAAGCATCAGAGAGCAGTAAGATTATCCACCTCCGTGATTTCTAACCGCAACAGCCTATGTTCCACTCATATCAGGTCTGCATCAAGCAATTTATGAGTGTTCCACGTTAAACCTAGGCACGTGCCTCAGAGCGCTACTTTGAATGCGTCCCATTCTAGCGAGCGCAAGTTTGATGTGCCATCATTGTTATGAAAGTACTCTGTGATTACTGTGCTCACTGCTGCATGAAACGGAGGATCTTCCAGGGCAGTGGGTTGTAGCCTCCAGGTGGGGATCGGTGGGTGTGTCGTGTTCCATGCCAACTGTATATACTGTGGATTATGGTCTGAATGTGTGCAGCCCATGTAATCAGTGCATGCAACATGCTGCGCTACATCTAGTGTGCTCACCTGTCTGTCTATTTGCACATGTAATGTGTGCGGCGCAGGGTGGAAGGAGTAAATCTTAGATGCAGTATTACGTCTATGCCATATATCTACAAGATCCCAATTGTCTAACCAGCTCACTAAAGGCCTGGCGTTCGATGTAGCTGCAGTGCATGGTAGGGGAGGAACGACCTATCTAGGTCTACATCTAGTACGCTATTAAAGTCGCTAGTAGCCACGGTATCCCACCCCACTGTGAAAGGATCCCTGAGAGAGTGTTAAGATATGTTGGCTGATCTGTATTTGGGGAATAGAGGCTTCCTATCAGTGTTCGTCTGCCATCCAACCTACCCAGCACAAGAGCGTATCTACCCTCAGGATTCAGAACCGACTCTTCTGCAACGAACTGGACTCCCGGCCGAACCCACACAAGCATTCCAAATGCATATAAGGAAAAAACTCAGTTGCATATAGCTGACCGCGCCAGCGCTGCTGCAGCTTGGGCATTTCAGTTTGTGCAAGGTGGTATACCTGTATTATGCACTTGGTGTTGTTTAAAATAGGAGTACATGGCATAGCGGCGTGTAGGAGTATGTATGCCTCTCACATTCCAAGTTAAAATTTTAAAATTTGCCATTCAGTGGTCTGAAAGGGTGTGATTTACAGGGGCTTCGCTAGGGAGCTATATGTGTGTGAAGTGGAGAGAGATCCATAGAGACCAAACCGCTGTGATATGATGGATGAGCCAGCTATTGTAAAGTACCTAAAGATTGAAAATAGCTCCATAACATTCAACATCAGAAGAGCAGAACACCAACCGGGCGCCCAGCCAAAACACTAAATGTCCACCAATTAATGTTCCAATGTAGGGGGTCGAGGAAAAAGCAAACAAGGACAGGTAGTTGTGGACCCCGTTCAGTTATGAAGAAAATGATTCTGATGCCAATATTTGTATATAATTGAGACTCTGCAAGTTATGGTGTAGAGAGTCTCAAGTCAGAGGCAGGTCCCACGCGAGAGGAGGGTCGGCGCTCCACAGGTAGCACCTGTTCACGCACGTCCTCACAGATCATCGGGGAGGCATGTAGAGGCGTCGTGGTATGTGTAGTCATGAGCTTTCATATGATGTCCTCCGATGTTTGTGGGGTAACCTCTGGTGGGGGTAACAAGTCCACCTGGGAAGGCCACATCTCCACCGAACTGCTCTCGCTTGAGGACTGAGATGAGTCCGCATCAGGGCTCCTGCACTATGTCTGTTCTGCAATCGCGGCTGCATGCTCCAGCACCTATCGGCGTTCCGCAATCATATGTTCAAGGACTGGCGCAGCACCCGATGCTGGAACTCACCGTAGCGCCGCACGGCGTCTATTTCGCCATGGCAGCGCCCCTTCAGTATGGGCCTCAGGAGTGGATCTGGACCTCCCATCTGTGTGGGGCCCATATGTTTCCAGCCACCCCCATGCATCCTCTGGGGTGTCAAAGAATTTCATGGTTCCGTCTGCTACCAAGAAGAGTCCAGCTGGATACAGTAGTACATATTTCAGAGTTAGTTCACAGCGTCTGCACTTGCACCTCTTCTGGACCGCTGCAGTATAACCTGGAAAGAAGAGGACGTGTGCGTTGTCCACCACTATCTCCGGGAGTTTCCTCGTCTCACGCAATATGGCATCTCTAACACAAAAGTGCAATATCCTGACGACCATGGGTCTGGGTCGAGAGCCAGGCGGCGGTCTTCTTGTTGGGACCCGGTGCACGTGCTCTATGGTGAAATATATGGATAGTGCCTGTGGGGGTAATAGATCACGCAACCAATTCTCAATGTAGATAAAACAAATCCAAAATTGATATGATCTTTCGACAGAATATATACATATTTACATCACCCATTACATACATTAATTTTTATTATTATTGTTTTTTATGCTTCAACAAAGACCACTAAAACTATGACTCCAATACTGAGTAATATTTGAACACATACATTTTGAAATCTTTGTACTTAAATACACTCCACAATTTTTGTACAATAATAATAAAAAAATAATGTATGTAATGGGTGATGTAAATATGTATATATTCTGTCAAAATATCATATCAATTTTGGATTTGTTTTAACTTTTTTCAGCCCTGATGAAGTCCGCAAGGATGAAACGCATTGGCTGGGCTGATTGATTGTTTGTTTCTGCAAAGAATAAAAATAAATGAAGAAATTTTCATCAAGACCACTTGACTCTGAGTATTAATAAAAATCACTTCTGTTTTTGCAAGTTGGATTCTATGTATAGATAAATGTATATTCTGTCTTATCATACTTCTGTGTGAGTGTAGATGAAACTCATGTGATGATTGTGGTACATTTTGCCGGAATTACTAAGAAAATTATACGGTCTAAATAACAAACACTCCTGTTTTTGCTTGTGTAAAGGAATTCTTATGTGGAGTGATTTTTGGGCAGTAGGATCACAAACAGTAGAATGTTTTTCATAACTGATAACATAGATAGATACGAGTGTGATAATTGATTAGCCTAAACTGCCCTTTCTTGTCTCTGATCCAATTCTCAACGTAGGCAACGGCATGTCGGCCCTCTGCGTCCTCTGGCATTCCCACTATCCGTATATTATTCCTTCTTGAGCGTCCTTCAGCGTCTTTCGCTCTTTGTTTTAGAACGCGCACTCGGTCAGACAATGACTTGATGGCAGAACCCACAGCCTGTGATGTCAGTTTGGAGCTAGCAGGGCATCAAATTTACTTTCCATAGTCGCCAACAGGCCAGGGGTGACACAGTTCGTGGCGTTGCCGTCAGGTACAGTGTGTGCACTTCCGCTGCATCCAGCAGCACACGGGGTCACTGATCGTAGCCTCCCCATCTTTAGTTGTGTAAGGTCACAGTGTTTATAGCAGTAGTGAAGCCCCCCACTGGGTGTGCAGCTGGTCAGCATAGAGGGCGTGGCAGCTAATGACCCAGATCTCGGCTCGACATCTCAGATCAGATTGCCCACCCCTCCCACAGTGCAGTCTGTATTAAGTATCGGTAGATAAGCATGCATATGCAAGAGTGCGTCTGTACCATTCACGGCCAGAGCAGCCAGCAACAACTCCCTCCACCGGCACAAATTGGTCCCACCCCACGACCGAAGGCGAGGTCGCACAGGTCCGAAAAAGACCCCATACCACACCCGGACACTGCGTGTCACCTCCACTAAGCGCCACTGCATGAATCTGAAAAACAGGCTGCATAACAGAGTCAATTAGATTCAGGAGGGGGGGAGAGAGGGCCACCCCCTCTGCGGCCAGCCCACACCTCTTTCATCCCGAGTGGAAAAGGGTAGACAGTTGTGTTCGCAGGGCCTAGGCTGGATCCGACCTCCAGGCCCTGCAAAGAGTGAGCTGGGCCGCAGATCTCAATGAGCAAACGTGCCGACTGCTTTGAGGGACTCGCCCCACCATGGCTCACAGAGCAGCTCCTGCCTGGGTGGCAGCGCTATGCATCTCAGGCCCCTCCGTGTGGCAGCTGTACTTGGTGTCCATCATTTAGTTCCCTGAGAGGGGGGCTGCTGAGATCAGGTCAGGACACTAGTGCACGGGGGGCACACATCCAGTGAAACAGCACCGCAGGGCCTGGGTCCAATCTGACCCCTGAGCCCTGCTGCAAGCTCCACTCCTTCTCGTGGGTGATCAAACAAACACGCCGCTGCTTGGGCAGACCTGGGCTCGATCCAGGCCCCGGGTCTGATCACGGCCATGAACTGTGTAATATGTGGGTTGTATGCCTGCTGATGGTACAGCCCCGCCTCACCTGCAAAGACGTTGGAGGCTCAAGGCCTCAGAGCACTGCAGGCCTTAGTGTATCGCTTCCCCTAGAGGCCGCATCATGTCTCTGCCAGCCGCCTCTTCAGTTCCCGGCAGTGGTTCTGCAAACTCAAGGAAGCACCTACGGCTCGTCTAGGCAGGGCCGGGTCACCCCGCCTCTCTGCAGGAAAAGCACCGGTCTCCGGCCAATTTGCCTCTCCTCACGCCACGAGGACTCTGGCCCCAGCAGCGGCCGACGCCCCAGCGCCAGCGCCATACTTGAAATGTTCCAAGTACCACAAAAACGTGTTGCCTGCAGTTTAAAGGGCCATGCGAAGCTTCCCAGATGCAGATGGCTATCAGTAAGAACGATTCAGGCCAGATAATGGGATCCAAGTCTGGAGCTTCAGCAGAGTGCGTCCGCCGTCTTGGCCCTGTTGGCCACGCCCCAACAGGCATATCATCTCCATAGGGGCCTTAGATTCCTGCTTGGGACACTACTAGCTTCCCTTTACGCGGCCGATATAATGCTGTCCATTCGCAACCTCCCTGTTAATTTATATACACTTGTTCGAGAGGTGCAGGCAATTCGGAGTCTTTTCCGGTTTGCATATTAACTGAAGCAAATCCAAATTATTACCGCTTACAGACGCCACTATGCCTTGTGATCTCGAATTTCCCTAAAGTGGTGCATGAACTCCGTCAAGTATTTAGGCATCCATACTCATAGAGATTGCTCAGAAGTAATCCGTTGCAACTATTGACCCGCTCTGGAAAAACTCGAGACACAAGTGGAGTGCTGGATGAAGCGTCCACTGGGCATGGATGGGTGCACAGCCATCATTAAAATGATTGTACTGCTTCGCTTTTTTTTTAATATATATATTCCTATTGCCCTCATGCCCTCACTGGCAGTTTTTTCAACTCCCTGCGCAGGCTACTCATTTGACTAATATGGGCCTGTTCATGACCTCGCATCCGTTGGGATATCCTCAAACTCCCCTAGGAACGTGGTGGCTTTGGAGACCCTGACCTCCAACTTTACTTCTACGTAGCCCAGGCCCATTATGCTTACTACTGGTATCACCCTAATGCACATTTGCCATTTCACAAACCTGAAGGGGCACAGCTACCACATCTCCCACTGACCATCATATTGCCTCAAGGTCTCCTGCACAACTGTAATACCACACAGACACTCGCTACTAGTAGTTGGGCATGGTTCAAACTCCTGCGCTACATTAGTGGGGATACCCTTTATTCCCTGCAGCTTCCACTTATAAAGAACCCTTGGCTCCACTCACTCTTGAACAGCTGGTGCAGCGCTCTCTTTATGCACATGACGTACGGGGCGACCTGTTTACAAATGGTGTACTCAAACCCAGTTTCATTATGGCTAAGGGGGAACAGTTGACAACTATGGAGAGATTTACATTCCATTGTTTACACAGTACACTACAGGGTGTGTTACCCAACTATCCGACTAAACCTAAAGATTTTCCATCACTCACGTTGGCGATCCTTTCCCCAGACAACAGCCATCTTGTTTCTAAATTATATCACCCTTCCTTACAACTGAAGCCCACTGGTGCGTAGGGAGCCAGGGCTGCATGGAAACACAAACTGGGGATCTCTATTTTGGATAAGTCTTGATATTACTGCTGTACGCAGACTAAACTCATTTCCGGCAACCATCATCATAAACTGCTGCATTATAAGTATCTCCTTAGGGCCTACACTACTCCCGATGCTCTGGCAAAATTTGATCCTAGTAGATCCCACTGCTGCCCTAAGTGCCAGGCAGACCATGCATACTTCCTCCACTTGGCATGGACCTGTGGGGTGATAGCATCCTTTTGGCGGGACATCTATTCCACTTTGTCTCATATGGTTGGACGACCGCTTTCACCTGACCCCCTGATAACTTTATTGGGGTACGTTAAGCCATTACCATTAGGATTACGTTGTTTTACTGCTATTGCTTTATTTCTAGCCAAATGGCAAATCTCGCTTCACTTGGGGGCTCACACCCTCTCAACGGTGGCAGCCAGGCTGAAAGATCTGTCTTATTTTGATACTAACTCTGAATTATAAGCTCCTCTGCAGCAATTACTTATAGGCCTTGTTATTTGTTGAATGCTGTATAGGACACTCTCCTGTACTACTCTATGATGCCCGATGCACAGTTCTGCCTTTGAAGTGTACCTTGTCTCTATAATTTTTCTTCCTTTTTTCTATGTCTCTTATTTCTTTCTTTATCATTTTCTCGCCCCGGTAACCTGCTGTACCGCACATGTAAATGTTGTTTCATATTTTTAGTTCTTGCTTCATTGTATGTACTTGTTGTTTAAAACAATAACGCTTTTTTATTTTATTTTAAATATGACAGTGTTATCATCGATGATGTAATTGAACATGCAGTGCATAGTGGGGGTGCAAGTTGTAGTTAGCTCAGTAAACTATAACTGATGAATTTCAGTGGTTTTTTTTTTGCTTTAAAACGCTAGTTGTTATATTATTACAAGGCCAAACCATAAAGTCAATTTAACCTATGTTCTTCTTTCAGTTAAGTTCTAGTTTTTTTTTTATGTAACTCAAATTCTCAGTACCTTACCTAACTAGAATGTTACTTTAACCTTTTAGTTGTTTTCAGTGAATTTCTGAGGTTTCTTTTTAAACATAAAGTAAGATCCTAAAACCTTACCTAACTATACTGCTTACCTTATCCATTGTTTTTTTAGAGATTTTCTGGGAGATTTTGATCACATTTATTGGTCTCCTCACTGAGCATACCTTTTGACCTTGCGCAGGTGGGAGTTTGACCCAGTGCCTAGATGCAGGGCCTGGCCCAACCCCCTGCAGGCAACCAACAATCCACTGAGCACAGCCTTTGGCTTGCACCAGGCCCTTTTCCCAAACCCCCGCGGGAGACCAACCCCAAGCAGCACATGGTCCTGTGCGATGTGGTGTTGTGTTGGGCGCAGGGCCATGTTTTAATTTTTATTTCAGTCCTGCGGTACACCCAAGGACCTCCTGCAGGAATACTTGGGGGCCTCGCAGTACCCCGCCAGACCGTCCCGCAAGAGTACTGTGGGCAATATTTTTTTTATTATTTTGCTCCCTGTCTCAAAAGGAGCAAGGGGGTCAGGGTACCAATACCCTTCCCCCTTATATCTGATCTTTTACACAAATTCAGAACACGCGGACCGAGACCCCGTATTCTGTAGTGGCAGAAGCATTTATCTGAAATGTTGTTGCCAGCCAATCAGATCGTTCGTACTGTGGGTCAATGCCAGTCCTGCTGTACCAAGATGGCAGACAGGAAAAAAGCCCTCTGAGCCAATTAGAATGCTCTTTTATTTTTTTATTTGCGGTCCCGCTGGATCAATTGTTTAGGCAACTCAATTTTTTTACCTTTATTTCTTAAAAATGGCTGAACAGATTTAAACCCGATAATGAACAGCATGCTTGCTAAGTAAAGATCGAGCTTTCAGCCAAATTTGGTGTAACTCTGTTCAGCTGCTTTATTTGTACCAGTGTCTGAAATTGCATGGAGAAAATTTTTTTGTGACCAACCATTTTTCTTGGCCCTTGCTTGACGGATCACCCCAAAACTTTCCAGGAAGGAAGGACCGGAGGAGGATGAATTCTTTTTAACGTTTCGTGAGGATTTGTGAAACAGCACCAAAGTTATAAGTAAAACAAGAAATGCGCTATCTATTGAAACTCTGGCCTAACTCTAACTACACAGTGGCAACTGTATGTATATATATATATATATATATATATATATATTTTGGAAACAAATGACGCGGCACTCACAGCTTGGAATATACTTGATTTAATCTCAAGTTAGCACTCAACCAACGCGTTTCAGCCCTCTCACGGCTTTGCTCACGGTTAGTGAGTCCTTCTTTGTTTCTACTATTTAAACCCACATTTGCCTTAATGCAGCATTATGGGAATTGTAGTATATCACTGTAGTTATTACGACATATTTACAATTTACAAGAAGAATTTTGCATTCTGTTAGGCATTATACATCTGCTTTTGGCAACATATCATTGTACTTTGATTTTGCATAAAATCGATACATTTGACCAATGATTCAATGGTATAGTACCCATGATGTCAAAAATACAAACTGTTATGTCAATAGCATATTGTTAATTTTCTGCAATATTGTTTTGAATAAATTGGGTCTAGTACCCCACTTTGGATATTAGAGAATTCATTATATGCACACATAAATGTTTCAATGTTTCATTAATGTCCATTTTCTTGGGAAATTTTGATGATTACTTAAATATTTTCAACTCCTTATTCTAAAATTAAGTGCATAAATATCCATTTTGTTTTACGTCCATTTACTATAAGTGTACAAAAGTTCTTCATCATTATTGATGCCTCTGGGGGTTTTGTTCTCAGCCTAATAATAAAACGTGATTCCATCTGTCGCAGTTTCTTCATTCTATTACCTCCACGTTCTCCTGGAGGTATCATGTGGATTCCATAATAATTCATGGCCTTCCAATCGCCTTTTGGCAAGACTGCATATGTTTTGCCGTTGCATACGTCATGTCTTTATTTTTAACTGCTCGAATGTGTTCGAGGATACGTTTTTTTAACATGCAGATGGTGCTACCACGTATTTCATCCCACAATTGCATTCTATTATATAGATGACATATGTTGATGTGCATGAAATTTTCTGATCAATCTTGATTACATTCCCATTCGGTTCTGTGATAGTGCTCTTATTTCTTCCAATTTTACAGGCTTTGCAGAGATTGCATTTCTTAAAACCTCTTTGTTGAGTGGTAAGCCAGTTCTCATGTTCTATTTCCTTAAAATGGCTTGTTACCAGCACATCTTTTAGGGACTGCGTTTTCCTATAGGTAACTATTGGTTTCTCTCCAAGTGTTTTTCCTATATCTGGGTCACCCGAGATTAAATGCCAATACTTCTTGATTTTATTAACTATTTGGCCACACTCTTTGCTGTAAGTTGTTACAAATCTCGGAGGACCATAGTCCTCTTTTTCCTTTGTTTTGGGTATTAGCGTCTCTGCTCTTGGTTTTCTGTCAATTCTTTTTTGCTCCTTTTTAGAATTCTTTCATTATAGCCTCTTGATCTTAATCTATTCATTGTTTCTTGAATTTTTCTTCTGCATCCTTCTCTTTTGAACAGTTGCGTTTCATGCGCATAAACTCCCCATAGGGGATGCTTGCTATTAATGTTTTTGGATGGAAACTCGTTCCATGTAAGACACTGTTGGTGGCAGTTTTTTGCGAAAAGAGTGGAGTGGATCTGATTTTCTTCAATGTATATTGTTGTGTCCAGAAAATCTATTGCATTTTTGCTCGAAGTACAGGTGAATGATAGGCCAATGTTGTTGTTGCTCAATTTTGAGTAGTACTCATCGAAACTCTGTTGTGTTCCGTTCCATATTAGAAATAAATCGTCTATGTAGCGGACCCATAGTATGATTCCATCTAGATCTTCTTGATTTACAGAGTTCCAAGCTATTGTTCTTTCCCACCACCCCATGGTGATATTAGCATAATTTGGTGAGAAAGAAATGCCCATGGCAGTGCCGCATTGTTGTTTAAAGAGTTGTTTGTTAAAAAGGAAAACGTTATTTGTGAGACAAATTTCGATCATTTTTAAGAGCATTCTAGTGTGTTGCAATTCAGTAATGTTCCTTTGTTTTAAAAAGTATCCACATGCTTCCAGTCCCACTTCATGCCTGATGGATGTATATAGGGATACTACATCAATGGTAACTAGAAGGTATTGTTGACTCCAAGTTATACCAGTTAAAATTCGGAGAAAATCCCTGTATCCCTTATATATGAGCTCATGTTTTTAGCTATTGGTGCCAAGAATTTATCCACATATTGTGAAACGTTCTCATATAATGAGTCGCAAGAGGAAACTATTGGTCTTCCCGGTGGATGTTGTAATGTTTTATGAATCTTAGGTAAAAAATATATAGTGGGTGTCACTGGAAAGTCTTTAGAAAGAAATTTTATTTCATCTTCACTGAGCAAGTTACTATTATAACATTGTTGTAAATAAAGATCTAACTCCACTGTCATTTTATTGATCGGATTGTTTTGAATTCTACAATAGTTAGTGGTGTCATTAAGTTGACGTAGGGCTTCATTTATATAATCTTCAGTATCCATTAGGACGATGTTCCCCCCTTTGTCTGCAGGCTTTATTGTTAAATCCTTATCCTCTATTAGGGTTCTTATCGCTTCTCTTTCTTTTGTTGTTAAATTCTCCCTCTGATTTGTATTCCTAAATTTTGGCATTTTTCCAACTCCTCGATTATGGCATCCGAGAATAGATCGAACCTATTACCTGGAGACAGAGCGGGGCAATATTTGGATTTCTTTTGAGCCCACTATCCACTCTTTTGTTAGTATTGACGTCAAGATGTTCAAGTAGTTGTGTCTCCGTAATTTCTTCTCCATTTTGATTATACATGAGATCAAACATCGTCTGAAGATCTGGTATATGATCTATTGTCATTATCGGCTCTTCATGGCCATCCATTTCCATTGTCTCCATTTGTTTCGTGCTTTGCTTGTTCGCATTAACCTTTGCTAGTTTTAACTTTCGCACATATTTATATAGGTCTATTCTGACCTGTGTGTAGTTATAATGATTTTCTGGACAGAATGACAATCCTTTGTTCAATAATGAGGATTCTTCCTTAGTTAGTACATGCTTAGACAGATTCACAATTAAATTCTCTACTTGCGATCTCTTAGTGAATAGTGCCTTTTTTCTTTTGGCTCTTCTTGTTTTTCTTGATTTTGTGCGACGCTCCTTGCTCCTCTTCCTCGCCCTGGGTTTGACGCTTTCCGCGACCCCTTCCTCTGGTTATTGTTTTGTCCAGGTTCATAAGTCGCATCTCTTCTAAAAAGTAACTTTGGTAGTGCCACTTGCTCCACTGGGAGTTTCTCCTTCACTTATGTCTGATTCACTGGTACTTACTGGTGTTATTTTCGAGTGATGAGTGGGAAAGTTACTTTTAAGTGTGTCAAAACGTTTAGCAAATGTCAATATTCTGCCATACGCATAATCTTGTTCGTCTCTTTTAAATTTCCTTTGTTTACGCTCTTCAATTTCGTTTCATATTTCTCTAATCTGCCATCCATTTCTTTACGTAATTTGGCCACATCCTCTTGATTTGTTTGTTCTTTTATTAGCTCTTCTATTTCTTCTATTTTCTTGATGACTTCCACTACATCCATTTTCGCATGTCTTACCAATATTCGCATCATGTTTAAAGAACATTGCAGGTTGTTTTCCATCCATTCCTCCAGTAATTCTACTTTTGGGTCTGGATGCGTCGGCATTGTAAAGATTCGTAAGCCTCTGGGAATGCGTTTTACTTCTATATAATTTTCCAGTGCAATGATTTCCCAGCTTTTGTTGACCTCTTTCTTGTACAATTTCTCAATTTGGTTAAACAATTGTCTCAATGTACTAGTTGTTTTCTCATTTAGATTGATAATGTTGACTTCTGTATTTTGTATCTCTTCTGTTGGTTTGAATATCGAAGCAGCTTTTGTTACACGTTTCGCTGCTCGCACTTCCATTTCTTTATGTAATATTGTTGCCAGTTAAGTTTCAATCAGTGCCTAACTTTGCCTCACTTTGAGTGCTACACGGACTTTCTGTTTTGCGTCCTCTATCAACAAGCTATCCAAGCTCTTGCTCGTTAACTTTCAAACCCGCCGTATTGTTTACGATCAAGGTTACACTTGTGAAAGAAAACAGAGCCGCTTCACTTCGCTGCTTCTTTTAGCGGTTGATTACCACTCACCTCCTTGGGAGACTCCCGACTCGACGGCGTCCTCCGACCCAGTCCTACGGCGCTCAACTCTCGGGTGATTCAGTTTCACGATGATTCCTTCACAGCGAAATGGGCGCCACCGGATCACTTCTGTTTGCCTGCAATGTGATCCTTAGATCCAGCGCGCTCAACAGCGGGTGCTCTGCGTTGGGGCCGGATCCTGGCCCGAAATCGTCAATTTTGGAAACAAATGACGCGGCACTCACAGCTTGGAATATACTTGATTTAATCTCAAGTTAGCACTCAACCAACGCGTTTCAGCCCTCTCACGGCTTTGCTCACGGTTAGTGAGTCCTTCTTTGTTTCTACTATTTAAACCCACATTTACTTTGATTTTGCATAAAATCGATGCATTTGACCAATGATGTATCGATTTTATGCAAAATCAAAGTACAATGATATGTTGCCAAAAGCAGATGTATAATGCCTAATAGAATGCAAAATTCTTCTTGTAAATTGTAAATATGTCGTAATAACTACAGTGATATACTACAATTCCCATAATGCTGCATTAAGGCAAATGTGGGTTTAAATAGTAGAAACAAAGAAGGACTCACTAACCGTGAGCAAAGCCGTGAGAGGGCTGAAACGCGTTGGTTGAGTGCTAACTTGAGATTAAATCAAGTATATTCCAAGCTGTGAGTGCCGCGTCATTTGTTTCCAAAATTGACGATTTCGGGCCAGGATCCGGCCCCAACGCAGAGCACCCGCTGTTGAGCGCGCTGGATCTAAGGATCACATTGCAGGCAAACAGAAGTGATCCGGTGGCGCCCATTTCGCTGTGAAGGAATCATCGTGAAACTGAATCACCCGAGAGTTGAGCGCCGTAGGACGGGGTCGGAGGACGCCGTCGAGTCGGGAGTCTCCCAAGGAGGTGAGTGGTAATCAACCGCTAAAAGAAGCAGCGAAGTGAAGCGGCTCTGTTTTCTTTCACAAGTGTAACCTTGATCGTAAACAATACGGCGGGTTTGAAAGTTAACGAGCAAGAGCTTGGATAGCTTGTTGATAGAGGACGCAAAACAGAAAGTCCGTGTAGCACTCAAAGTGAGGTAAAGTTAGGCACTGATTGAAACTTAACTGGCAACAATATTACATAAAGAAATGGAAGCGCGAGCAGCGAAACGTGTAACAAAAGCTGCTTCGATATTCAAACCAACAGAAGAGATACAAAATACAGAAGTCAACATTATCAATCTAAATGAGAAAACAACTAGTACATTGAGACAATTGTTTAACCAAATTGAGAAATTGTACAAGAAAGAGGTCAACAAAAGCTGGGAAATCATTGCACTGGAAAATTATATAGAAGTAAAACGCATTCCCAGAGGCTTACGAATCTTTACAATGCCGACGCATCCAGACACGAAAGTAGAATTACTGGAGGAATGGATGGAAAACAACTTGCAATGTTCTTTAAACATGATGCGAATATTGGTAAGACATGCGAAAATGGATGTAGTGGAAGTCATCAAGAAAATAGAAGAAATAGAAGAGCTAATAAAAGAACAAACAAATCAAGAGGATGTGGCCAAATTGCGTAAAGAAATGGATGGCAGATTAGAGAAATATGAAACGGAAATTGAAGAGCGTAAACAAAGGAAATTTAAAAGAGACGAACAAGATTATGCATATGGCAGAATATTGACATTTGCTAAACGTTTTGACACACTTAAAAGTAACTTTCCCACTCATCACTCGAAAATAACACCAGTAAGTACCAGTGAATCAGACATAAGTGAAGGAGAAACTCCCAGTGGAGCAAGTGGCACTACCAAAGTTACTTTTTTAGAAGAGATGCGACTTATGAACCTGGACAAAACAATAACCAGAGGAAGGGGTCGCGGAAAAGCGTCAAACCCAGGTCGAGGAAGAGGAGCAAAGAGCATCGCACAAAATCAAGAAAAACAAGAAGAGCCAAAAGAAAAAAGGCACTATTCACTGAGAAATCGCAAGTAGAGAATTTAATTGTGAATCTGTCTAAGCATGTACTAACTAAGGAAGAATCATCATTATTGAACAAAGGATTGTCATTCTGTCCAGAAAATCATTATAACTACACACAGGTCAGAATAGACCTATATAAATATGTGCGAAAGTTAAAACTAGCAAAGGTTCATGCGAACAAGCAAAGCACGAAACAAATGGAGACAATGGAAATGGATGGCCATGAAGAGCCGATAATGACAATAGATCAAATACCAGATCTTCAGACGATGTTTGATCTCATGTATAATCAAAATGGAGAAGAAATTACGGAGACACAACTACTTGAACATCTTGACGTCAATACTAACAAAAGAGTGGATAGTGGGCTCAAAAAGAAATCCAAATATTGCCCCGCTCTGTCTCCAGGTAATAGGTTCGATCTATTCTCGGATGCCATAATCGAGGAGTTGGAAAAAATGCCAAAATTTAGGAATACAAATCAGAGGGAGAATTTAACAACAAAAGAAAGAGAAGCGATAAGAACCCTAATAGAGGATAAGGATTTAACAATAAAGCCTCCAGACAAAGGGGGGAACATCGTCCTAATGGACACTGAAGATTATATAAATGAAGCCCTACGTCAACTTAATGACACCACTAACTATTGTAGAATTCAAAACAATCCGATCAATAAAATGACAGTGGAGTTAGATCTTTATTTACAACAATGTTATAATAGTAACTTGCTCAGTGAAGATGAAATGAAATTTCTTTCTAAAGACTTTCCAGTGACACCCACTATATATTTTTTACCTAAGATTCATAAAACATTACAACATCCACCGGGAAGACCAATAGTTTCCTCTTGCGACTCATTATATGAGAACGTTTCACAATATGTGGATAAATTCTTGGCACCAATAGCTAAAAACATGAGCTCATATATAAGGGATACAGGGATTTTCTCCGAATTTTAACTGGTATAACTTGGAGTCAACAATACCTTCTAGTTACCATTGATGTAGTATCCCTATATACATCCATCAGGCATGAAGTGGGACTGGAAGCATGTGGATACTTTTTAAAACAAAGGAACATTAGTGAATTGCAACACACTAGAATGCTCTTAAAAATGATCGAAATTTGTCTCACAAATAACGTTTTCCTTTTAACAAACAACTCTTTAAACAACAATGCGGCACTGCCATGGGCATTTCTTTCTCACCAAATTATGCTAATATCACCATGGGGTGGTGGGAAAGAACAATAGCTTGGAACTCTGTAAATCAAGAAGATCTAGATAGAATCATACTATGGGTCCGCTACATAGACGATTTATTTCTAATATGGAACGGAACACAACAGAGTTTCGATGAGTACTACTCAAAATTGAGCAACAACAACATTGGCCTATCATTCACCTGTACTTCGAGCAAAAATGCAATAGATTTTCTGGACACAACAATATACATTGAAGAAAATCAGATCCACTCCACTCTTTTTCGCAAAAAAACTGCCACCAACAGTGTCTTACATGGAACGAGTTTCCATCCAAAAACATTAATAGCAAGCATCCCCTATGGGGAGTTTATGCGCATGAAACGCAACTGTTCAAAAGAGAAGGATGCAGAAGAAAAAATTCAAGAAACGATGAATAGATTAAGATCAAGGGGCTATAATGAAAGAATTCTAAAAAGGAGCAAAAAAAGAATTGACAGAAAACCAAGAGCAGAGACGCTAATACCCAAAACAAAGGAAAAAGAGGACTATGGTCCTCCGAGATTTGTAACAACTTACAGCAAAGAGAGTGGCCAAATAGTTAATAAAATCAAGAAGTATTTGCATTTAATCTCGGGTGACCCAGATATAGGAAAAACACTTGGAGAGAAACCAATAGTTACCTATAGGAAAACGCAGTCCCTAAAAGATGTGCTGGTAACAAGCCATTTTAAGGAAATAGAACATGAGAACTGGCTTACCACTCAACAAAGAGGTTTTAAGAAATGCAATCTCTGCAAAGCCTGTAAAATTGGAAGAAATAAGAGCACCATCACAGAACCGAATGGGAATGTAATCAAGATTGATCAGAAAATTTCATGCACCTCAACATATGTCATCTATATAATAGAATGCAATTGTGGGATGAAATACGTGGGTAGCACCATCTGCATGTTTAAAAAACGTATCCTCGAACACATTCGAGCAGTTAAAAATAAAGACATGACGTATGCAACGGCAAAACATATGCAGTCTTGCCAAAAAGGCGATTGGAAGGCCATGAATTATTATGGAATCCACATGATACCTCCAGGAGAACGTGGAGGTAATAGAATGAAGAAACTGCGACAGATGGAATCACGTTTTATTATTAGGCTGAGAACAAAAACCCCCAGAGGCATCAATAATGATGAAGAACTTTTTGTACACTTATAGTAAATGGACGTAAAACAAAATGGATATTTATGCACTTAATTTTAGAATAAGGAGTTGAAAATATTTAAGTAATCATCAAAATTTCCCAAGAAAAATGGACATTAATGAAACATTGAAACATTTATGTGTGCATATAATGAATTCTCTAATATCCAAAGTGGGGTACTAGATCCAATTTATTCAAAACAATATTGCAGAAAATGAACAATATGCTATTGACATAACAGTTTGTATTTTTGACATCATGGGTACTATACCATTGAATCATTGGTCAAATGTATCGATTTTATGCAAAATCAAAGTACAATGATATGTTGCCAAAAGCAGATGTATAATGCCTAACAGAATGCAAAATTCTTCTTGTAAATTGTAAATATGTCGTAATAACTACAGTGATATACTACAATTCCCATAATGCTGCATTAAGGCAAATGTGGGTTTAAATAGTAGAAACAAAGAAGGACTCACTAACCGTGAGCAAAGCCGTGAGAGGGCTGAAACGCGTTGGTTGAGTGCTAACTTGAGATTAAATCAAGTATATTCCAAGCTGTGAGTGCCGTGTCATTTGTTTCCAAAATTGACGATTTCGGGCCAGGATCCGGCCCAACGCAGAGCACCCGCTGTTGAGCGCGCTGGATCTAAGGATCACATTGCAGGCATATATATATATATATATATATATATATATATTCACTGAAAAAACCATAGGTTTTAGGGACAGTTATAGTTAGTTGGACATTTCACTCGTACAAAACCATAGAAATTCCCCCGTTATAGTTAGTTCAGCTAACTATAACTCGCGCCCCCGCAATGCACTGCTGATGACGTCACATATTACATCACTCATGACATGGTCAGTGACATCACTGATGACATCTCAAATGACATCACTGATGACATCATCCAGTGACTGTGTTTCTGTAAAGTTTAAATATGTTTAATATATATAGGGAAAGGCGTATTGAAGAATGAGTGGGTGTATAAGTGTCTGAATGGATGATTTAGTAGGTGCGTGACTGACTCTATAAGTGAGTGATTAAACGTATCTTACTGAATGCATGGGTTAGTGACTAAACTGTGTGAATGTCTGTATCCGTCTGTCTGTTGGTGTGTAAGCGGCTGCATGGGTTTCTGAATAGCTACATGAGTGTCTACATGGGTTATTGATTGGTTGTCTGAGTATCTGTATGGGTGCCTGAGTGTTTGTGTGGGTGGGGTGTGTGTGACTCTGTGCATAGATGTGTGAGTGGGTGATTCACTGGGTGCCTGGTTTCAAGAGTGCATCTGTGATGGACTGTATGGGTGGGTGAGTGTGTGTATGGGTGTGTTAGTGAGTGAATGTATATCTCAGTGGTACATGTGTGAGTAACTACATATGTGAAAGGCAGTACATATGTGTGTTGGAGTATATAAATGGCTATAAGTGAGAGTGTGTGATTGTGAGAGTGGCTGTATGGATGAGTGTGTACTTGTATCAGTGATTGTATAAGAGCGTAAGAATGTGCTAGTATTTGTATGAGTAAGTGAGCTGGTGTGTGTATAACTGTATAGGTGAGTAAATGGCAGTGTGATTAATTATTTGCATGACTGACTAGGTGTGTGAGTACCTCTATGGATGAGTGTCGGTGTGTGAGTGTCTATGTAGGTGTATGAGTGCATATGATAGTCCTGTACTGAGTGACCGTAAGTATGAGTGACTGTACGGGTGAGTGAGTGGATGTGTGTGTAGACCTAAGAATCAGTGAGTGGGTATGTAGTTATTGGTGTTGGAGTGTCTATGGTTTTGAGAATGGCAGTCTGTAATTTAGAGTGGGTGTATCAAAGGTTATATTAGGGTGTGAGAAGATGCATCAAATTATCACATGGATGATGTAATCAGTGACGTCACTGACCATGTCATGAGTGATGTAATATGGGACGTCATCAGCAGTGCATTGCGGGCGCGAGTTATAGTTAGCTGAACTAACTATAACGGGGAATTTCTATGGTTTTGTACGAGTGAAATGTCCAACTAACTATAACTGTCACTAAAACCTATGGTTTTTTCAGTGAATTTCTAAGGTTTTTTAAATGCTAATTTCTAACTATAACGTGTCTGAAACCTATGGTTTTTTCAGTGAATTTCAAAGGTTTTTTAAATGCTAATTTCTAACTATAACGTGTCTGAAACCTATGGTTTTTTCAGTGAATTTCAAAGGTTTTTTAAATGCTAATTTCTAACTATAACGTGCCTGAAACCTATGGTTTTTTAAGTGAATTTCAAAGGTTTTTTAAATGCTAGTTTCTAACTGTGCCTACAGAGGTAGGACATGTGAAGAAAGAAGAAAAAACGCACAGAAAGAAGCAAAAGAAATGCAGAAAGAAGCAACAGAAGTCCACAAAGACGAAGAAAAGAGCAGGAAGAAGCAAGACATGTGCAGAAAGAACCAACAGAGGAGCAGAAAGAGGCCTTGTTGCAAAATCATCCTGTGCCCACAACTTTTTCAGACGGGTACTGGTGGTAACTGACTCGGACTAACCAGGCCTAGAGCCAGTGCTATGCTAAAAGACACTTAGAATACAGTGAAAACACCTACATACACTAGGGAACACTATGCGTTGGGGTACCCTTGTGATTAGCATGACCTCCTCTGTAAGGCCCTAGTACATAATAGGGCAGGGGGATTAAAACTTCCTCTTAAAACGCGCCCGGGGCGCGTTTGCACAGTGTTGAAGGGAGGGGGGCCTGAGGTGACATGTGTGCAAACAAGCCCTGTGGCCGTTTTAAGTTGGGAGATTAAGTCCCCTTGAATCCTGAGGGTCCCTGGGGTCCAACTAGCCCACTAGGTACCTCCAGTAAGCGCCACAGAGCTGCGTTGCACAGAGGTGCAAAAAGGGGCGTGGCCTGGACCACCTCTCTGCAACGCAGCCCTGTGGTGCGCACTGGAGGTACCTGGTGGGCTAGTTGGCCCCCAGGGTCCCTCAGGATTCAAGGGGAATTAATTCCCCAACTTAAAATGCGCCACAGGGCGTGTTTGCACACATGTCACCTGAGGCCCCGCCCCCTCCCTTCACCACTGAGCAAACCGCCCTGTGGCGCGTTTTAAGTTGGGGTATTAGGTCACCTTGAATCCTGAGGGTCCCTGGGGCCCAACTAGCCCACCAGGTACTTCCAGTAAGCGCCACAGGCCTGCGTTGCAGAGAGGTGGTCCGAGGCCACGCCCCTTTTACACCTCTCTGCAACGCAGCTCTGTGGCGCTTACTGGAGGTACCTGGTGGGCTAGTTGGACCCCAGGGACCCTCAGGATTCAAGGGGGCTTAATCCCCAACTTAAAACACGCCACAGGGCGTGTTTGCACACGCCACCTCAGGCCCCGCCCTCCCTTCACCACTGTGCAAACGCGCCCCGTGGCGCGTTTTAATTTGGGGGATAAAGTCCCCTTGAATCCTGAGGGTCCCTGGGGTCCAACTAGCCCACCAGGTACCTCCAGTAAGCGCCACAGAGCTGCGTTGCAGAGAGGTGTAAAAAGGGGCGTGGCCTGCACCACCTCTCTGCAACGCAGCCCTGTGGCGCGCACTGGAGGTACCTGATGGGCTAGTTGGCCCCCAGGGACCCCCAGTATTCAAGAGGAATTAATGCCCCAATTTAAAACGCGCCACAGGGCGCGTTTGCAGAGTGGTGAAGGGAGGGGGCGGGGCCTGAGGCACGATCGCGTCTTTTTTTTGTTGTTTATTTTTTAGAAGGGGGGCTGTGTGGCCCCCCTTCTTTTTTCCTTTTTTGGGCCCTGGGGACCCCATCCCCCAGGGCCTGACCCCTTTTTTTTATTTTAAAAAAAAAAAACTGAATGGGAAGGGGGCCGCGTGGCCCCCCTCCCGTGGCCAATTCCGGCCCCAGGGACCCCATCCCCCGGGGCATGGCCACATTTTTTAAATTTTTTAAGGAGGGGGGCTGCGTGGCCCCCTCCTGAGGCCTCTATTGGCCCCGAGGACCCATCCCCCGGAGCCGGCCTTTTTTTTTTGTTTTAAACAAAATTTTGGGGAGGGGGGCCGCGTGGCCCCCCTCCAGGGCCACTATTAGCCCTGGGGCAGGCCCTATCCGTTGGGGACCGTGGGGGGGCCCCAATGCCCCCACGGTCCCGCCGGCTCCCTGGTCCTGCAGGAGCCGGCATTGCTTTTCCACATGGGGAGCTGCTAACATGCAGCTCCCCTTGTAGAAAAGCAATCTGCTTTAGATTTTGGAAGAGAGAGCAGGTTTCCTGCTCTCTCTTCCAAAATCCAAAGCAAGTTTGCTATGGCAGGACGGGAGCCGCGAGGCTCCCGTCCTGCCATAGCAAAGAGCAGTGTCCCGGGGGTGGGCACCCCGGGACACTGCAGGAGCCAGCCCTGGGGGGTGGCAGTGCCCAGGGCCATCACAGGCTCCAGGAGCGGGGCCGCGCGGACCCCCTCCCTTCACTTGCACAGCCCCAGGGAGGTGGTGGTCCTCGGGCTCGGGGTCCGTTACGGACCCCCAAATTTAAATATTAGTGCCCCGGGAGGTGGTGGTCCTCGGGCGTAGGGGGCTCGAGCCCCCACACAGGTATATATTTTTTTTAAAAGAAGCCCCGGGGGGTGGCGGTCCCCGGGGCTGCGGGGGGCAGTGTGCCCCCGCGGTTATAATTGATTTAAGTCCCGGAGGTGGTGGTCCCCGGGGCTTGGGGGGGCCTTAGAGGCCCCCCAAACTCTAAAAAACAAGCCCCGGGGGTGGCGGTCCTCAGGGCTGCGGGGGGACCGTGTGCCCTCGCAAATATTTTTGCAAAGCCCCGGGGGTGGCGGTCCTCGGGCAGTGTGGGGGATTGGGGCCCCCCACACATTTTTACTGCCCCCGGGACCTGGCCCACCCGGGGGCTTCAATTAAACAAAGCGCGGGAGACCGCACTTCGTTTTTTTTTTATTTTCACGGCCGGATTTGCGCACCCAGCGCGAATTCGGCCAATTTTTATTTTTTTAAATGCTTTTTTAGCCCTGGGGGTCCTTGTGGGACCCCTGAGCAGGCCCAGGGGGTCAGGGTGTTTCTACCCTGCCCCTTTTCTTGTTTTGCGCCTTAGTTTTTCTGTTTTCTTGTGCCTCGGTTACCGAGGCACAAGATGGCTGCCAACACTTCCTGGTTTGGAGTGTTGACAGCCAATTAGCATGAAGCTCGTGATGGGGAGGGTGCGCGGATCCTCCGCGGCCATAGATATCGAAACTTTTATTTTTTGAATTTCTCAGGAATTACTGAACGGATTTACACCATTTAAAAAAAAGGGCGCTTTCTGAACCAAGCACTACCTTTTTGCCAAATTTGGTGTAATTCCGTTCAGCAGTTTTGGCTGTAACCGTGTCTAAAGTTTCCTGTGGGAAATTGATTTTTTGACCTCTATTTTTTGATTTTCTCCGCAACTACTGAACGGATTTACACCATTTGAAAAAAAGGGCGCTTTCTGAAACAAGCACTACCTTTTTGCCAAATTTGGTGTAATTCCGTTCAGCAGTTCGGGCTGTAGCCGTGTCTAAAGTTTCCTATGGGAATCAACATGGAGAAAACACGTTTTGGAACCCCCTTTTTTTCTCGGCCCCCGCTTGCCGAATCACCCCGAAACTTTCAAGACAGGAGCTGACCGGAGCGCCCCATTAGTTTTCAAAATTTCACGATGATTCGTCATCCGGCGCCAAAGTTATTGGGAAAACAAAAAACGCTTTTCCTATGGAAACTAGGTCCTAACTATAACTATCTACTGGCGACCGCCAGTAGATAATATACATATATATATATATATACATACATACATACATACATACATAGGCGGACGATCATCTATGCCAAGGAAAGCCTTTTTGAGAAAACCTCAATTTACATTGATTTCCATTTACAGAGTCATGTAAAAAATTTACCGTCATACATCAAGGACACTGGGGACTTTTTGAAGCCAATCTATGACATACCATGGTGTGATGAATACATTCTGATGACTCTGGATGTTTCAATCTTGTACACCAGCATTAACCACACTGATGGGATCCGGGCGGTTGAACATTTGTTGCAAACAAGACCATTACCACTGTATAAACATACAGAAATGTTGAATGCAATGATTAAGTGGTGCCTTAACAGCAACTTTTTTTAATTAAAAAAACAAGTGTACAGGCAAGTCTGAGGGTCGGCGATAGGTACCTGCTTCGCCCCCAATTATGCCTGCATGCATATGGGCTGGTGGGAGTAGCAGGTACTCATGGCTGACTATGGCAGAATGTGGGAAGTGCATGTGATTCCATGGCTGCACTTTATCGATGATCTCTTTGTAATTTGGAAAGGGTCCCATTAGTCAACCATTTATTTCATCCAACAAATAAATCACAATGATCTGAACCTGCACTTTACAGGAAACATCAGCACCACACAGGTAGCGTTCTTAGATCTACAGATATTTGTAGGAGGGAACAAACTGCAGATCAAATTAATCAGAAAGGAGACGGCGGGCAATTCAACTTTTCATGCAAATAGTTTCCACCCCTTTTATCTGAAAGCAAGTATCCCCTATGGGGAATTACTCAGGCTAAAAACAAACAGCAGTCTGATAGAAGACGGGAATGTTAGGAAGTTAGAAATGGTGGAACGCTTTAAACAGCAGGGATATTCCAACACCACATTAGAGACAGTCCTAGCCAAGGTCCAATTGAAGAACAGAGAATCCATCCTTTTCCACGATGAAAACAGGAAAGAAACAAAACACTGTATAAGGATGATCACAACTTACAGTGAACAGGAAGGGGCGATTAGGAGAATTCTCCAACGACACTGGCACCGGATCAAGGGAGATTTGGTGGTGGGACCTACCATGTCTAGGACACCTCAAATAACATTCAGGAGAGCCCAGTCCTTGCAAGATGTGTTGGTACGCAGTAGTCCTGAGGTTAAAAGCCCAAGATCCTGGTTACAACAGGAAAATGGGTTCTATAAATGTCATAGGTGCAAAGCATGCACACAGGGAGTGAACACCATAGAGTACACAACACCGTTCAATGTCAAATCCATAAAAACAAGGGTGTATTCAATTTAAAAACTGATTTTGCAGTGTATGTGCTATCTTGCAAATGCGGCACGTCATATGTAGGGAGCACAGTCCTGCAGGTGCACTGTAGGATACGCCAACACATAAGAGCAGTCAAAAATAAGGATTGGCCTTACCCAGTAGCTAGACATGTCCATGATGTACATGAGAATGATGCAAAATTTCTATCATATTTTGTGGTAGATGCTGCTCCAAAATCCGTGAGCGGAGGTAACTGAGAATGGAAGCTGAGACAGCTGGAAAGTAGATACATTGTCAATATGAACACTAAGGGGCCCATTACGATGGCGGGCGGAAGCACAACCGCCGTGCTGGCGGATGCAAAAAGCACCAGTTACCGCCGGCACGCAGCAGTCCACACGCCCGCCCAATTACGATGCGAAAAGTAGGCCAAACACCGCCGGCAAGCCAGCAACACCGTCCGCCATCAAAGTGCGCCCGTACATGTAGCGGCGCAGCCCAACTGACACACACCGTCCGACGAAACACGTCCCGCCCGGCGCATAAATTACGATGCCGCAAACAAACGGCTCCCACGGCCAAGAGATACCGTACGACAAACCGAAGCGGTAACACGGACGCCGAGCACGGACAACGAAAAGCGGCTCCCCGAGCATGAATCCAGCACTGCAGGCCGTCCCCATGCTCCTGCTGATGCACCACCAAGGACGCAACGTACCGCGGAGACGCAGGTAGGCACACACACAACAAGTGCACGCAAACAGCGCACACAGTGCAAGGGCGGAAAAGCGGACAACCCCCACCAGCGCGTGTACACAACACATCCACCATCGCAACCACATATGACACACAGGCCAAATCGTAACATCGCAGAACACATGTGTACACACCACCTGGGACTAGGAACCAACCACCCCGTCACGGCCCCAAAGCGCCGATGACGCCGCCACACATGCGCACAACGCAGAGGCCAACCGCAGCGCCATGCATGCGTCGCACACAGACACAGGGACACAACCAAGCAGCACACATATCAGCCCCACCCCGAACGCACATGACACGTGACAGGCCGGCCACAGACATGTCCCCAACGCCCAATTCACGGACAACACCCAACGCCACACAACCGACGCACACATGTCAGTGAAGACACGCAACAGCAGGACACACCCCAGTGTAACAAACATGGCGTAGCACACAGCGACGGCAACACCAACTAGGAGAAGCAGGGCCTCTTCGGGAAGAGGAACGCCAGTACCACACAGAAACACCCATACCACCCTGCACATATGAACAAGACATATAAAACGGAACACCAAAGAGCCCGGGGACCGACAACAGGTGGCCCAAGAATAACATTCACACACAAGGCCCAACGCAGAGCGGAAAGGCAGCCTGCCGCCCACACAAGGGAGAGCAGACAGCACTGAATGACCTTCCATTCCAACTCCGAAACCACAGCCCTACGACAGAAGCCGGTGAATACAGCCATTGTCCAAGAATAGACCAACACAGGCATGCCGAGGAGACCGACCACAGGGCAGATAGCGCATATCACAGAAGCACACAACGGACGGGGAAGAAAGAAGAAAACACTCCCCCATGTCGGCCACATGCAAGTTAATTGGAAGGAGTCACACAGCACTGACCTTGAACTGTCTGAGAAGCATGTGGGAAGAGGGCCCGTGTCCTCCAAACAAGCCAACAGAACACAAGTCCTGTCTCCCTACGACTACACAGAGCTCACAGCAACCCCGGAGCGTGCACATTGCAGACTGCACACACAGCCGGAGCACGCCACCTCAACGAACCGCTGCGAAATGGCAACCGCAACACACCTACCCAACTACGCCGAACAGCTCAAGCTGTACAAAACCAACCTGTGCCATACATTGGGATGCGATCTCCTGTCCCTGCTGAACGTAAGCTACCGACTGACTTACCGCATCACATTGTTCAGCTGCGTCATGCCCGTCTTCTACTGTCGGAGGTGTCCCTACCAGCATCCCGTTGAGATATGCCTCTCCAACCCGGCATGTCTGAAGGCGGACCTGCTACCACTACTCCTCCCTCTGGACGCACACGACAGGGCCTGCTCTGCCTATGGGGGCATGGCGTATGTGGCCAACATCGCACCCGCACTGAAATGGGACCACTGTGCCTCCACACGACGGATCATCGATAACAGCTACATCGAATGTCACCCAGCATGCCCCATCATGGTCCTCCAAGGGACAACCTACGAACAACACCTTGACAGCCACCATCCGCTTCATTGGCTGGCAAACATGTACACCACCAATGACATGGAAGCCCTGCTGGACGGCATCGCATACCTGACAACCTGTAAATACGTCGGACCACAACGCAGGTTCCCCGAGTGACCTATGATGTCCAACCCCGCACCCATGCTTAGCTTCCGCACGGACTGGCCAGTCACCACCACAACAGCCATACCAAACGACCAGCAACTGTAACCACACCATCAACGACATCGCCATGACATCGGATATGACCGGGACATGCACACTGTTCCCCATCACATCCAGGAACACCGCATGCATCGTGGGAGGCAGTGGCATGGGCTCTGTGTATCGCACCCACATGGACGGAACTGCACGAACAACCAGGACACGACATGGATCCAGCGCCCATGGACACACACACCGCTCAGTGGACATGAATAGGTCGCCTGGAGTCTGTGGGTGCTGCACCCCTCCCACCCCCGCCCCGGGAATCCCATACCAGGACCTTTGCATGGACGACAAGTGCATACAACAACAACACGACCCCAGTGACTGTGACATGTCCAGTAACCACCACAGTGCAACAACAAGTGGCACGCCGCTGCATGCACGCAAGCACATGCCCTGATGTCATCTCACATGCACGCGTGCATGAGGAACAACCGCAGCAAACCTGTCACATGGAACTGAGATGGACTGTGCCCATGATGCCAAGCGGTCTGGTAGGCTACATGTATACCGTCTGTGTCAAAGTCCGTAGCTCCGCAGCTATACGTAAATGTACATTAGCACAGCCTTGGCCAAGCAGATGTCACTCTGAAGCCCACATCCCACATGCAACAGCCAATCACATGTAACCCCACTCCCTATCCCATTTGCAATCATGCTCAGTATATCCTCAACATGTATTCCGCTGCCAGTAGTGTCCACTATACTGCATCACAGAGGACAGAAGACTCAATATAATGTTTGAAACCAAAACTGTCTCCGCTGACTCATTTCACAAGTACGAATGAGAGAGGATGAGAGTATGTGAAGTACACGGCAGTCGTGACATGACCATGTAGTCCACTGGTATTGGATGTCAACGCAAATGAGTAGCACTACTGTGGAAGACACACATGTGTCGTGTGTAGTCGTATGGACGCAGTGCTCAGGTGGGTGGGTGCGACGGGTAGATGCGCACATGCCAAGTTGGAGCACGCCGTGTTGGGAGGGGTCATGAACAGTACACCACCGCTTCCCTGGGCATTGTGAGAGGACACCTGTCGGGGGGAGTGAACACGTGTGTGCATAGCAGCCGGGCACACGTACAAAGCGGTACCAGGCGCACCTCAGCCCACCCTCTGTGGACAAGCTGGATCCTGTTGTGCGCCCGCCATGCCCCTGACAAGGCACACACAGCCCCAGTCGACCAGGTGTAACCCCAACATAGTCAATCCGCACAGGCGATACAGGGCACGGGATGGCAGTGGAGCATGGTGTGTGAGAGGTCTCCTCGCGCTCCTCCTGGTCATATCACGCAGGCAATAGAACCTCAACGTCTAGCATGGCACAAGTCAGATGGAAGTGTAGGGGGACGCACCACAGCACGAGCAGCACAGACGCCACGGGAGGTGGCTCGCACCATCCCATCCATTGCCCATCATACCAACCACGCCACATGCCATTGCGACTAAGTGCAAGCGCGTGCGCCACCACCCCCGAGCCCTCCCCAGAGAGGCCAAAGAGTGAATGTGTGGGCCATCAGCCACAGACGGACGCGGCATGGCCGCAAGGGCAGCCACAGCCACTGGGTGTCGCAGGTGGCGGATCCGGAAGGCGAAGACTGTGATGCATAGTCCATGCAGGCCGGGTCTCCATTTGGGGCACCACGCAGGTGGACGGCGTCCCGCCACACATCATACCCTGAGACAGCCCACTCGTGCAACTGGACCCACACATACACTCCTTGCCCTCTCTGGTGCGAGCTTGGGGCTGCCTGTGCAAGCGCTAGCCTCGCAGGTGAGCATGCATATTGGGGGAGCGAGGGGAGGACATGAGGGCTGGGGCGAAGATGACTGTATCACTGTCAGTCAGTACAAGGGATGACCCAGATGTGGAAAGGAAGAGACGTGTCCCGTGTGTACTGCAACTAGTCGCCAATCCAACTACCCCCCCATGTCCGGAATGTAAGCCCGCACCTAGGCCCGCCCATCCGCCACATCGAACATACCACCAGCACGACAACCTTCCCATTCGAAACACTGACTGGGGGTGGCGACCAGTGTACAATCATGTGTAGCCTACCCACGCGTACATGTGGGCCCTCCATGATCCATGTCACCTGCGGCAAAGTCATGACATGCGCAATGAGGGAAGTGAGGAGAGCTGTCCGCCCCACGCGCAGAAGGTGCATCAGCTCCACAGACCCAGCAGCGAGTCCAGCAGGGGTCACATGTGCAGGGGCAGCTGTGCCTGGTGTGAAGGCACATGCATATAGACAGCACATCGACCAATGTGTAGTCTGCCCACATCTACAGTCCATCATCATGCGGACATAGGAATTGAACACAGGGCAACACATCTGAGTGGGTGCACCCACCGTGACCAACAATGCGCAATCATCGACGTACCCGCCCTGTGCATGGCCCCCCACCCAACGGAGGCACATCCAGTGCCACCATCCCACACACACAAGCCTTCCACGGAACATGCTGTGTCCAATGCTCAGTACAGAGTCAGCGCCCATCTGGTGGATCCTGAACAGGAGACACATGCACACACATGCCAGCTCCCACTGTGTACGTCTGCCACCTGGCACGTGCAATGTAACCTCTCACCTGTGACGTGTGACTGCAAGCACACAGCCGTCTTGGCATGGGGCTGTCAATGTGGACACCTGTCAATGTTTCGGGAGGTGTGATCCGTACAGTGCTGTACATAGGGTGCAGTGCTGACACCTACTACTGTCTCATATCCCCTCGTGCCACAGGTCCCACTTGTTTTGGCCGCTCAGCCTGTGCCCACATCGTCGTCGTCGTGTGCCATACTCATCCAGCCGCGGAAGCAGTTCCATGCTCAGCAGACATTCATGTTGCCGTGGCGTTGCCGCTTGACGGAAATGCAGTCAGTCCCCATCAGCACGCCCCGCTAGTCATTGGGGCCTAGATCCCCATGTGCATGCACATGGCAGTGGTTTGTATCACTAGCCATTGCCATTGGTGGGAGACCTGTGTAAGTGTATTGTGGCAGTGCCGTCCCAGCTTGACAGCTGGGCTGTGGCTCATGTGCTTGCTCAGTCATGTCAGTGATGTGTATGCGAAATTGCTATGTGTCGTGTTGCTTTGACATGTGTCCTCTGCCATTGTCCCTAGGCGGAGACCGAACATTGACCGCCCATACCAATTGCTGGCAGACATGGAGGATACGGAGGTCATTAGGAAGTTTCGGCTGGACAGGCCAACCCTGCATCGACTGTGTGCCATGTTAGAACCCCATCTCCGTCCCCGCAGGGTGTATCCGACTGCTGTCACCCCCACGGCTAAGGTGATGGCCGCCATGCATTTCTTCGCCACTGGGTCATTCCAGCACACAGTGGGCATTGGAGGAGGGATGTCCCAGCCCATGTTCAGCAAGGTGCTGAGGGATGTACTGGCAGCCATGATGCTGTACCGGAACAGGTACATCCGCTTCCCCAGGGCTCGTGAATTGGCGGCAGTGAAGGGTGCATTCTATGCCCTTGGCAGAATCCCACACGTCGTTGGAGCCATTGACTGCACACATGTCGGCCTTGTTCCACCACAGGCCACTGAGCACCTGTACCGCAACAGGAAGCACACGCACTCCCTGAATGTGCAAGTGGTGTGCCTTGCGGACATGGTGATCACCCACGTGTGTGCAAAGTTCCCAGGCTCGGCCCATGACGCACACATAATGCGCAACAGCATCTTGCCACGACTGATGTCCAATATGCAACAGGATCGTGCCTGTATTGTCGGTGAGTATGTGGAGTGGTGTAGCGTGCTGGCTGTGCGATGCTGTCCCCTGTCCAGTTGGATTAGCAACGGTTCTCTGTGTCCCTCACACCCAGGTGACTCTGCGTATCCGAATGGGGCATGGCTGCTCAGTCCATTGAGGAATCCTCGCACCCCAGCAGACGATCGCTACAATGAGGCACATGGGAGGACCAGACGTGTGGTCGAGCGTACCTTTGGCCTCCTCAAGTCCAGGTTCAGGTGCCTGGACCGCACCGGGGGTGCGCTGGCGTACTCCCCACAGAAGGTGTGCCGGATAGTGGTGGCGTGCTGCATGCTGCACAATCTGGCCATTCGGAAGCAGATCCCCCTCATCGTGGATGACGGAGATCAACCAGGGCCCCAGCCCGCAGACCAGGACAGCTCGAGTGAGGAGGACAGCGGAGAGGAGGAAGCTGGTAATGTGCGGCAGCAGCTCATCGCCCGCTACTTCACTTGACGGTGAGTGTCCATGTACGACGGCTGATGTGGCTGTATCTGTGCAGGTGTGTGTGTGCTGTGTCAGGGTGGCCGCTTGTTCACTGCGTGCTGTGTGTCAACGCTCCATGGCCAGGGTAGTATGCCACTGTTGGTGGCTGTGGCATTGTGCCCTATTGCTCTGTGCGATGTGTGTACATTGCTTGTAGTTGTTGACATGTACTGTGTGATGGGTGTGTGACACACTCATTGAATGTGCTCCTGTTCTGTCTCCCACCCCTAGGTCCCTACAGGCCCTCCGGATTCAAATGCCATGCCACGCATCAGGTGCCTTTCCGCCCAAGGTGGCCGTTGTATTCCGTACAAATAAGACACAGGGCACAAACAGCAGTTAGTGAAAAAGGTGCATTTATTACAAACTGTGACATGTGATTGTGTGTAAGGTGATGACAAAAGTGGTGCGTGCAGTGACAATGAGCTGTCGGTCATGGCTGCGTGATGATCAGGGTGTACCCACTGGTTCTATGTCCATAGTCCAACACACACATGCCATCCAGATGGCTGTGTGGAGTGGGATCGTAGTCCAAGTCAATGCAGTGGCTGGTCAAGGAAGGCTGGCGGAAGGCTGGCTGGCTGCCTCACTTGCGACTGGAGCGTGCGAAGTCCTCCCGGGAGATCTGTTTCCTCTTCGGACGGCCCCTTCCACGTTTGCGAGGGGGGTGCCTGCTTGCGACATGCTGGTGGTTGAGGTGTGATCACTGGCTGTGGACGCAGGGGAACTGGACACTGCTGCTCCACCCTGCGCCCCGGCAGGTGGTGGCGGAGGGGGAGCTGCTGTCCCTGGCTGTGACCTCACCGCCACCACCAGCTGTCCCATGAGGTCCACGATTTGGCCCATACGGGCGTCCATGGACCTCAACACCCCCAGCACCTCACGCGTGTCTGAGGCAGACCGGACCCATTGTCCTTGGGCCTCTTCATAGGCCCCAAGGACTCTGGCCATGTGAGGCAGGGCATGGCTCCCAGGGGAGGCTGGCGTTTCCCTGACCCTGCTCCTCCTACCAGTCCTGCTGCCACCGGCCTGCCCACTAGCCACATTGCTCACCACGGTCCTCGCTGTGGCTCCCAGGGTGGATCCAGTCGTCCGGGCCACCACCTGCGCTGGGGCTGGTGCCAGCGGGACGTGGCGGCGGTGGCGGCGGTGGTGGTCGGTGCGGCGATGGTGGCGGATGCGGCAGTGGTAGTGGCCACAATGACCGTGGGTGTGGCCGCAACGACAGTGGCAGCAGGGGGCTGTGAATGTTCAGCAGCCCTGGATGATGGGTTGGTGGGTAGGAGGGGTCCTGGGGAGCGGCTGGGCCCTGCCACACCAGATGGGCCTGCTTGGTTGTCCGTGTCCGAAGAGGAGGACAGATCCTCCAGATCCGTGTGTCCTCGTTGGGGGCTTGTAGGCTGGCTGTGCTGGCTGCTGGCTCCATCCCCAGCATCCAGCAGTTCGTCACCTGTGGAGAGAATGAGATTAGTTATTGTGTTGCACCTGGCGAAGTATGTATTTGTCGTCTGACATTGACAGTTCGTGCAATCTCGTACATGGGTTTCCCGGAGGCGTGTGTGTGGCTGTAGCATCTGTAGTTGTGTGTGCTTGGCAATGGGACTGTGTGCTGTGCACATGTGGCATGGGACGGATTGGCCATGCCGATGGGTGTGTTGCTGTGCCCCTACTTATTGTGACTCTGGTGTATGCGGGCTCCTGGCCCATCCTGGGTCTGGTTTGTACTTTGCTTTTGGGGTTCAAATGGAACGCTTAGGAACGCATATGGCAACATGGGGGCCATGCCCCGGATTCGCATTTGGGAGGGAATATGCTTTTGGGGTACATGCTGTGAGCCATGGGTGCCGAACGTGACATGTGTTGTGGCAGCATGACAGTGCATGGTTTGAGGTGTGTGCATGCTTGACATGGCCTGCATATTTGCTGTCTGTTGTGATTACTGGACATGGCATTGGACGCATCGTTATGAGTGAGTGATGGTTGTGTGCCACCCGACGTATTGCAGTTGTCCCATCTCCTTGGTGTGCGTGCTGCCCTGTGCCATGTGCATCACTGCAGTGCTCGGGGGGTGTGGCCCATGTTGTGTGTTGTTGCTCACAGTGTGTCGTGCACTTCATTGACTTCTGGCACATGGTTGGTAATGGGCATGTATCTTAGCGTGACTGCTGTATGTGTGGCAGCTGTGCGGATGACATGCCTTTCATGAGACTGGGGCTGACGGATGGGATGGATGGTATGTTGTTTGTGCATGGTGTGTCTGTGTGTTTGATGGGTTCAGTGGTGTTCGTGTGCATTTATGTTGTTCCGCTCTGTTGCGTCTAGTGTTGTTTGTCTTACATAGGCGTAGTTGTGGGGTGTGTGGTTGACAGGCAGTTGGGGCTACATGGACAGGACTTCAATGGTGTTTCGGTTGTGTGTGATGAGTTGCACAGTGGCTGCCGTGTGGTACTATATTCAGTGTGGCTTGTGCATGCAGACGTGGCTCCTTGGGTGTTGCTATGTCTGTGATGGGTCATGTGGGGTGTGAGTCTGTTGTTCATGTCCGTGTGCACATTGTTCACTTGTTCGTGACGGTGGGCGGTGCTGCGTGTTCGTCTGCTACGTGACATGTCCCATGTGTTGGTCGTGTTACGGTCCTCATGCCTCCAGTAATCCGGCCCTGTCCAGTTTCCCACCTGCAAGTTGTTCGTGCGTGCACTGTACTGGATGCCACATGGCTCTAAGCGGGGGTGCTCCATGTTGCAGGTCTGTGGGGGTGGGAGGGTGTTGTGGGTCGTGGGGTGGCTGGATACCCACTGACACCGATTGCTGTGGACCGTGATGTCTGCCTTTCGGCTGTCGTTGTGCACTGCGGTGGCTGACACGTGGGTGTGGGGTGTGGGGGATGCTCCTCCTTGCTGTGCTGTGGGACTGGGGCCTGGTGTGTGTTGTACTTGGGCTGTCCACCGTCCCACCCACTGCACTTTGTGTTCCTGCCACTTACCTGTTACTTGTCGGTTGGTGCAGCTGTGGCGGACACATGGGTGTGGTGGGTGCTCGTTGTGGCGCTTCTGGCATATTTGGGGACTTGTTGGTGGTTACGTGGCTGGCTTAGTGTACACATGTCCCCACGCATCTTGCAGTTGTTCGGTTTGGGCTGTGTGTGGTGGTGTCTGTTGCATGTGTGTGTGATGTGTTGTGTATTGTGTGCTGGACATGGGGGTGTTTGTCCCTGGGAGCTGTGGCATGGTGGTAGTGCATGTGAGTACATAGCGGTGTGCTGGTATACATTAGTTTGTACTTACCAGCCTCCACTCCCCTGCTAATCCGGCGAGGATCTCCGGATGGATTACGACTCGCACCTTCTCCTCCCACGCTTTGAAGGTCTTAAAGAGCGCGGGATTCCCTCCGCCAGTGACGGCAGCCAGCTCTCTGTTTTTGCCCTCCTTCTTCTTGACCAGGCTCTTGACGTCATTCCAACGTTTGTTTATCTCGACTCTGTTCCTGGGCAGGGTCCCGACTGCATTGACCTGGTCTACGATCCGGTTCCACATTCTGTTTCTGGTGGCTAGTGGTGTGTGCTGGACCATGTTCCCATAGATTTGTGGGTACACCTTGATGATCTCGTCGACCATGACCGTCAGCTCCATGGGCGTGAACTTGGGCATCCTTTGTGGTGCCATGGTGTTTGTGGTGCTGGTGCGGTGTGTGTAGTGTAATGTGCAGGGGGTTTGTGGTGCCGGTGTTTGGTGGTGGTGGTGGTGGTGGTGGTGGTGTTTGGTGGTGGTGGTGGTGGGTAGTGATGTGTGCGTTTCTGTGGTGTGCTGCTGTCCTTGCTGTGTCACTGTGTCCTCTCCTCTCCTCTCTGGTTTGCAATGTAGCAAGGGGTTGTGGTCTGTGGGAGTGCTGCTTTTGTACTCACCTATGTGGGTGTGTCCTCATGGTCTGTTGTTTTCAGGTGTGTTGTGTCTGGGGTTCTGGCCTTTGTATTTTTTGTTTGTCCGGGGGGTGTTTTCGAGATATGTACTGTGCTTGTGTATTTGTGCGTGCCTTGCTGTGTGGACTTGTTGGCCATGTTGTGTGCTATTGGTTTTGTGTGCGGATGGTTTCTGTGCAGGTACGTGGGCGCCATGGCTTCTGCCGTGTCGATTCTCATCGGCGTTGTTTGCGCTGGCGGGCGGTATATTTGTGGTTTTTCCGCGCTCATGTCGGTGCGATCGTAATTTCACGTGCGGTGTGTCGGGCGTGAGGGCGGGCGGTTTTGTGTTGTCGTGCGTGTTTCCGTCCGTGGCGGGCGGTTTGTCTCCGACTCGGACGTTGGCGGGCGGTATTTTGTGTGCTTTTTCGCCGATGGCGGTATTCGGTTTGTGTAATCGTAATGGCGTGGTCGGTGTTCAGGCGGTGTGTGCGGGCGGATTTTTGCCGCTTCCATGCCTGGCGGAATTATTTACGCCGGGTATCGTAATGTGCCCCTAAATTCCCAAATGGTTTGAACATGGAGGAGGAATTGTATTCATTCTTGTGAATTACAAGTAGTTAGACTTTCCTGAATGATTTCCAAATCATACACGAAACCCAAATTGAGAAAGAGTAAAGTTCTAGAACAGTGCCATGGGACAATGACATTCAGGTATACAACATCAGCAGAAACCACTTTACTAAACAAAACCCCAATAAAGCTTTAACAATAGGAGGCAGGACCGAGGTGTTTTGAAAGTGAGGGGCAGCATGCAAGCTGCCCAGTCACACTTTTAGGCTGCCAAAAACACTCAAGAGTGATGAGACCTGTGATATAAGTGTTAGAAATGGGAGGAAGAAGGGAAGAAGGAAAAAAGATTTTTTTTATTTAAACAGGAATGAATCAACTCAGTTGGACAGTACCGCTAACTGAGTAAGCAGTAACATGGGTTTCAGAAATAATCTGCCCAGCAATCACACTGAAAAAACAGTTAAAACAGAGGGGTTGTATTGTTTCCCATTATCTTGTTCTTTCTTCTTTCTCTTTTTTCTTCTCCTTTGCGTCAATTTTAGACCTATTTATATATTGATTCTCTCCTATTTATATATCTCTCTTTCAGCCAGCCTCGAATATTTCTTTCTACTATGTCTGTTGATGCCTCCCTCAAATTCTAATCTTAAATTGATAAGATACCTTTGAATTTCAAAAGATATCTTTTGAGGCGTGTGAGCAAGTCTTGCTTTAAGGCAGAGATTCTGGGCCCCTTGAAGATGGGGATAATAGAAATGTGGATTCACACATCATATGTATATGTACTGAATACACAGGGATGTCTTCAACCTTGCAGGCACTGTAGCCAATATCATACAATGTATCATTTGATATAACAAAGGAATATCTGTTAGTACCACGGCACCTAAAGCAAAGTATTTTCTCTGTGAAAGAACCATGTGACAGTATTTAAAGGTCAGCAAAGCACAGCGCGCTATGTGAACAAGGTTACGTCTGTGACCGAAATGTGCAATGCAGACAAGCAAAACATTACATAAACTTACAATTGGAGATCGTTGGTGTCTGCGCCTGGTCCCTTGGGGGATGTGAAGAGTAAATACAGGATGCAAATATATATATATATATATTCATTGAAAAAAACACAGGTTTCAGGGACGTTATAGTTAGACTGACATTTTACTCGTACAAAACCAGAGAAATTCGGCCGTTATAATTACCTGAGAGAACTATAACTCGTGCCCCTGCAAGGCACTACTGATGACGTCACATATTACATCACTCATGACATGGTCAGTGACATCACTGATGACATCTCAAATGACATCACTGATGACATCATCCAGTGACTGAGTGTTTCTAAAAAGTTTAAGAATGTTTCATATATATATATATATATATATATATACATACATACATATGCCAAGGTGTATTGAAGAATGAGTGGGTGTATGAGTGTCTGAATGGATGATTTAGTAGGTGCGTGACTGTATAAGTAAGTGATTAGCAAAACCAGATCAGTTGACTGGGGGTGAGTGCTTGCAATGTTCAACACTCCGTCCATCATCCCCTTTGGTTTTGCTTTGTTCGCCCTAAGTTGGCAGGGTATGCCCAGACGTGGGTCCCTTGCTCACTTTGTCACTGGATTCAAGATAGCCTGGCTGATGAGGGCTGTGAGCCCGAAACCGGTCCCAGGATGCTTGTTTCCGGTCCAGGGAAGACATGGCTTGGCAGTTCGGGCTGGACTGTTCCCATGAGGCACAGGGTCAGACTGATTTGCATATAGCCATGTCTGAACTGGGGTGGCGGAGTGAGCTAAAGAATGATGATGGATTAAACCCAGATCAGTTGACTGGGGGTGAGTGCTTGCAATGTTCAACACTCCGTCCATCATCCCCTTTGGTTTTGCTTTGTTCGCCCTAAGTTGGCAGGGTATGCCCAGACGTGGGTCCCTTGCTCACTTTGTCACTGGATTCAAGATAGCCTGGCTGATGAGGGCTGTGAGCCCGAAACCGGTCCCAGGATGCTTGTTTCCGGTCCAGGGAAGACATGGCTTGGCAGTTCGGGCTGGACTGTTCCCATGAGGCACAGGGTCAGACTGATTTGCATATAGCCATGTCTGAACTGGGGTGGCAGAGTGAGCTAAAGAATGATGATGGATTAAACCCAGATCAGTTGACTGGGGGTGAGTGCTTGCAATGTTCAACACTCCGTCCATCATCCCCTTTGGTTTTGCTAAGTAAGTGATTAAACATGTCTTAGTGAATGCATGGGTGAATGACTAATCTGTATGAATGTCTGTATCAGTCTGTCAGCTGGTGTGTAAGTGGCTGCGCTGGGTTGGTGAGTAGCTACATGAGTGTCTATATGGGTTAATGATTGGTTGTCTGAGTACCTGTATGGATGCCTGAGTGTCTGTGTGGGTGTGGGTATGACTCCCTGCATGGACGTGTGAGTGGGTGATTAACTGGGTGTATGGGTTCATGAGTGCATCTGCAAGAGGCTGTATGGGTGAGTGAGTGTGCATATGACTTTGTTGGTGAGTGTATGGATGTCTCAGTGGTATATGGGTGAGTAACTGCATATGTGAAAGGCAGTATATGTGAGTGTTGGAGTATATACGTGACTGTATGTGTGAGTGAGTGTGAGAGTGGCTATATGGGTGAGTGTGTGTTTGTTTCAGTGATTGTAGAAAAGAGTAAGTATGTGTTACCATCTGTATGAATAGGTGAGGTGGTGTGTGTATAACTGTATAGGTGAGTAAATGGCAGTGTGATTTATTCTTTGGGTGACTGACTTGGTGTGTGAGAAAGTCTATGGGTGAGAGGCAGTGTGCGAGTGTCTGTATGGGTATATGAGTGCATATATCAGTAGCTGTATTGATGAGTGACTGCGTGTATGAGTGAATGTATGGGTGAGTGAGTGCATGTGTGTGTAGACATATGAATTAGTGAGTGGGTATGTACTAACTGGTTTTGGTGTGTCTATTGTTGCAAAAAAGGTAGTCTGTATTTTAGAATGGGTGTATGAAAGGTGATTTTAGGGTGTGAGGAGATGCATCGGATATTAAGTGGATGATGTCATCAGTGATGTCATTTGAGATGTCATCAGTGATATCATCAGTGATGTCACTGACCATGTCAAGAGTGATGTAATATGTAACGTCATCAGCAGTGTATTGCGGGGGCGCGAGTTATAGTTAGCTCAGGTAACTATAAAGGCAGAATTTCTCTGGTTTCATACGAGTAAAATGTCAGCCTAACTATAACGTCCCTGAAACCTGTGTTTTTTTCAGTGAATTTTTAAGGTTTTTTAAATGCTAATTCCTAACTATAACGTCCCTGAAACCTCTGTTTTTGTCAGTGAATTTCTATGTTTTTTTAAATGCTAATACTAACGATAATGTCCCTGTAACCTCTGTTTTTTCAGTGAATTTCTAAGGTTTTTAAATGCTAATTTCTAACTGTGCCTACATAGGTAGGACATGTGCAAAAAGAGGAAGAAAGGTGCAGAAAGAAGCAAGAAAAATGCAGAAAGAGGCAAGAGAGGTGCAGAAAGAGGAAGAAAGGTGCAGAAAGATGCAAGAGAAATCCAGAAAGAGGCAACAGAATTCCAGAAAGAGGAAGAAAGGTGCAGAAAGAAGCAAGAGATGTGCAGAAAGAACCAACAGAGGTGCAGAAAGAGGCCTACTTTGACTGTACCTTACAACAGACTCATACAAAGTAGCCTAATCACTAATCCTTCTCCCAAGATGTCTTAAACCTCACTTTTCTCTTAAAGGTTCACTATTAATCGACTGCTCAGAATGTTAGGCCTACCAAATATAAAACAGCAATCCTAAGCATATCACTGTTGTAAGTCTGACCAAGTTTGTGAAGGTATGCATGCGTGTTCCTGCTTTTACCTAGTGACATGTTACATAAAAATAAACATACAAATACTTGAATACCTATGTTTCAAACAGCATACTCTGTAAATTTGTGTACAAAAAGGTGTATGTATTTCTTTCTGCTCATAATACAGGGCACATGGGTATTCAATAGTATATTTGAGGGGCTCTATAACACCTATATACATACGACATGTCTGCCGGTGCAACCGAATGACAGAACAGAACTAAGAAGATTTGATCACCTATATGAGAAGCTACCCACTTTTTAAGCTACCATCTTCAGATGCATAACACATGTGAGAATACATGTACAAGTAGACACATACCTCAGACACGAGAGCACGCAGACCTTTAAACTTGACAGCTTGCACTTCCCATTTGAATACAGAAAGATGCGAGAGAAGTACAGAAAGAAGAGAATTGTAGAAAAAAACGAGAGGTGCAGAAAGAGTAAGAAATGTGCAGAAAGATGCAAGAGAATTGCAGAAAGAGGCAAGAGAAGTGTAGAAAGAGGCAAAAGAAGTACAGAAAGAGGCAAGAGAGGAGCAGAAAGAGGCAAGAGAGGAGCAGAAAGAGGGAAGAGAGGTGCAGAAAGAAGCAAGAGAAGTGCAGAAAGAGGCAAGAGAAGTACAGAAAGAACAAACAGAGGTGCAGAAAGAAGCAAGAGAAGTGCAGAAAGAGGCAAGAGAAGTACAGAAAGAACAAACAGAGGTGCAGAAAGAGGCAAGAGAAGTGCAGAAAGAGGCAAGAGAGTTGCACAAACAGTCAAAAGAGGTGCAGAAAGAAGCAAGAGCAGTTCAGAAAGAACCAACAGAGGTGCAGAAAGAAGCAAGAGAAGTACAGAAAGAGGCAAGAGAAGTGCAGAAAGAGGCAAGAGGAGTACAGAAAGAACAAACAGAGGTGCAGAAAGAGGCAAGAGAACTGCAGAAAGAGGCAAGAGAGTTGCACAAACAGTCAAAAGAGGTGCAGAAAGAAGCAAGAGCAGTTCAGAAAGAACCAACAGAGGTGCAGAAACAGACACGAGGGGTGCAGAAAGAGGCAAGAGAAGTGCAGAAAGAAGCAACAGAGGTGCAGAAAGAGGCAACAGAACTGCAAAAACAAGCAAGAGATTTGCAGAAACCGGCAAGAGAGGTGAAGAAAAAGGCACCAGGGGTGCAGAAAGAGGGAAGAAGTGTGCAGAAAGAGGCAAGAGGGGTGCAGAAAGAAGCAAGAGAGGTGTAGAAAGAAGCAAGAGAGGTGTAGAAAGAAGCAAGAGAAGTACAGAAAGAAGCAACAGAGGTACAGAAAGAGGCACAAGGGGTGCAGAAAGAGGCAAGAAAAGTGCAGAAAGAGGCAAGAGAGGTGCAGAAACAGGCAACAGAGGTGCAGAAAGAGGCAAGATGGGTGCAGAAAGAGGCAAGAGAAGTGCAGAGAGAGGCAAGAGAGGTGCAGAAACAGGCAACAGAGGTGCAGAAAGAGGGAAAAGGGGTGCAGAAAGAAGCAAGAGAGGTGCAGAAAGAGGCAAGAGAAGAGCACAAAGAGGCAAGAGAGGTGCAGAAAGAGGCAAGAGCGGTGCAGAAAGAAGCAAGAGAGGTGCAGAAAGAGGCAAGAGAAGTGCAGAAAGAAGCAACAGAGGTGCAGAAAGTGGCAAGAGAGGTGCAGAAAGAAGGGAGGGGAAGAGGCAAGAGAAGTGCAGAAAAAGGAAGAAAGGTGCAGAAAGAGGCAAGAGAGGCGCATAAACAAGTGGGAGTGGTTTGCACACCATTAGTACCAATTTAACACCCACATTTAGCAATAAGTAACAGGTGACCATTCTAGGTTTGCAAAGGACCTTCCACCACGCTATAACACTTGTCGCTGCATTTTTGTAAACGTTGAGCAGTTTGAGCTAGAAACAAGGTTTTTTTTTGTTCAAATCTGCAGATTATGCAGCAGATGATGTATTATGTGGCAAATGCGCAAAATGTATAATTGTGTGAAAGTCGGTGAAGCCAAACAGTCGCATAATTCCAGTGGTCCTGCTCATACCTCTGACTAGGTCCAGAAGTGCTCCTCAGTGGTTCCTTCTTTTTTTTGTCTCATTGAGTTTATAGTTTAGCTTCTATGGAAACGAGGAGGACTAAACCTGAGGTTACCACTCCACAACACAGACTACCATACCACATAATTACTCTCCATAACACATAATCCCACTCTACATAATTCCTATACACTAAATACCACATACTTTCTATCCACATAATTTCACAGCACAACATACCACATAATTTCACTACACACAACGTACATCCACTCCACTCCAAAAAACATTAGTAAAAAACTTTTACATTTACAACGCCAATAGCTCTAACTCTCGCAAATGCAAGACCTATTACATTGCAAATACTTCTTTAACTAGTAGTCGCAATTGCAGAATGGTGGAGAAAGGGGGCTGGACCTCGGACCAGCGCTCAGGAATTCCTCTGCGTAGGACTTTCAGGAGGTACCAGGAGGGCTTCTTGGCCCCCAAAGTCCCTCAGGAGTAAAGTGGACTTCATCCCCCAACCAGTAATGTGCCAGGAGGTGCGTTTGCAGAGTGGGGGAGAAAGGGGGGCGTGGCCTCCGAAGACCTCTTAGCAGTCTACTGTGTGGGACTTACTGGAGGTAACAGGAGGGCCGTGCGGCCCCCCTCCAGGAGCTCTAGATGGCCCTGGGGACCGCCACCCCCCAGGGCCGGCTCCAGCAATGTTCCGGGGTGCCCACCCCTGGGACATTGCAGTTTGCTATGTCATAGGAGGGAGGCCGCGCCCTCCTGAGGCCATTTTCGGCTCGGGGAACACATCCCCCGGGGCTTTGCCTCTTTTTTTATGGGATGGGGCAAGCGTGGCCCCCCTTCTGTGGGCCACTTTTGGCCCCGGGGACCCCATACCCCGGGCCAGCTTTTTTTTTTTTTTTTTTACTATTTTGGAGGGGGGCCATGGCCCCCCTCCTGAGGCCGTTTTCATCTTCGGGGACCCCATCCCCCCGGGCTTTGCCTCTTTTTTATTAAATACATTTTATTTTGAGGGAGTGAGGCCTCGTGGCCGCCCTTCTGGGCCATTTTCGGCTGCGGGGACCCCATCCCCTGGGGCTTGACCTCTCGTTGGGGACTGCGGGGGAGCCCCAATGCCCCCGCGGTCCCAGCCGGCATTGCTTTTGGACAAAGGGAGCTACAAACATGCAGCTCCCTTTGTTCAAAAGCAATTCTGCATTGCTTCATGGAAGCAAGAGCAGGTTTCCTGCTCTCACTTCCATGAAGCAAAGCAGGAGCTTGCTATGACAGGGCGGGAGCACTGCTCCCGCCCTGCCATAGCAAATTGCACTGTCCTGGGGGCGGGCACCCCGGGACATTGCTGGAGCCGGCCCTGGGGGGTAGTGGTCCCCAGGGCCATCTAGGGCTCCTGGAGGGGGGGGCCATGCGACCACCCTCCCAGCATTTGCACATCCCCGGGGAGGTGGTGGTCCCCGGGGCCGGGGGGCCGCAATGGACCCCCGTATTTGCATAAAGTGTGCCCTGGGGAGGTGGTGGTCCCCGGGGCAATGTGGGGGGCTCAAGCCCCCTCCCACACTTAGATTTTAAAGGTAGCCCCAGGGAGGTGGCAGTCCCCGGGGCTGTGGGGGGGCCACATGGCCCCCCTGCATTTAAAGCATGTAACCCTGGGTAGGTGGTGGTCCCCGGGGCTTGGGGGGCACGTGAGGCCCCCCACCCTAAATAAATTAAAGCCCCATGTAGGTGGCAGTCCCCGGGGCTTGGGGGGGGCCCGCGAGGTCCCCCCACCCAAAATTATTTAATGCCCTGGGGAGGTGGCGGTCCCTGGGGCTGTGGGGGGGCGCGTCCCCCCGCACATTATTAACAAAGCCCCAGGGAGGTGGCAGTCCCCGGGGATGCGGGGGCCCCGCGGGCCTCCGCACCATAATTATGTATTGCCCCCGGGACCTGGCCTACCCGGGGGCTTAAAACAAACAAAGCGCGGGAGCCCACGCTACGTTTTTAAAAAAAAGTTCTGCCAGATTCGCGGACCCTACATGAATCCAGCCGGAAAAAAAAAAGATCTTTTGGGGGCCCTGACCAGGCCTAGGGGGTCAGGGTGTTTCTACCCTGTCCCCTTTTCTTTTTTTAATCATTTTTTTTACTGTTTTCTTGTGACTCGGTTAACCGAGTCACAAGATGGCTGCCAACCCTTCCTGGTTTGAAGTGTTGGCAGCGAATCAGAATCAAGCTCGTGATCGGGAGTGTTCGCGGATCCACCGCGGTCACCAGATATCAAAATTTATTTATGGATGTATTTCTCAGAAACTACTAAACGGATTTACACCATTAAAAAAAAAAAAAAGAATGCTTTCTGAACCAAGAGCTACCTTTTTACCAAATTTGGTGCAATTACGTTCAGCAGTTTGGGCTGGAGCTTTGTCTAAAGTTTCCTATGGAAATTAACATGAAGTAAACACGTTTTGGGACCCCCCTTTTTTCTCGACCCCAGCCTGACGCATGACCCCAAAACTTTCAAGACAGAAGCTGAACGGAGCAGGGCATTAGTTTTGAAAATTTTACGAAGATTCATCAAACGGCGCCAAAGATATTGCCAAATCAAAAAACGCTCTTCCTATGGAAACTAGGTCCTAACTACAACTACCTACATATATATGTATATATGTATATATATATATATGTATAATATGTTTTTTCTGTATCCCTAATGTCTCCATCAATCTGTACCGGTCTCCAACTATCTGCACATAATTCTATTTGTATTTTTGACTTTAGCTGTCTTTCTATCTGTTTCCCTCTTTGCCTATTTTTCTCTGCCTCTGTCTCCATTTTTGCCTGTTTACCTTTATAGGTCTCAACCTCTCTGTTGCTTTCTTGATCTGTATCTAGCTACCTCTATGACTATCTCGGTCTCGAGCATCTATCTGTAGCTCTATCTACCTCTGTCTTTGTCTCTGTCTGCAACTATTTCACTCTATCTCCAACGCTCTCTATCTCAGTCACTATCCATCCATCAACTATCCTTCTATCAGTACCCTTCTGTTACTATGCGTCTGTTTCCATCTGTCTACGTCTCCCTTTGTCTATATCTCCTTCTTTAACTATCTCACTCTCTATATAGCACTAGCAGTATGTGACTGACTTTGTCTGTCTCCGGCTCTATCGCTATCTAGATATCTGCAAATGCTTCGATGCTCATCTGTCTCTTTCTCTCTGTGTCTCTATCCGAGGGTATCTGTTGCCATCTATTTCTGTAAATGTCTGTCACTATATCTGACATTATCTGTATGCCTAGACCTAAATGCCTCTATCTCTGTCTGTTTGCCTTGGTCTTTTTCTACCTTAATCTATCTTTCCATAGTTCAGTGTCAGTCTCTAGCTTCGGCTTAGTCTTATTTTAGAGCCTTGGTTCAGACTGTAAACTCTAGCTTAGATTTTGTTCTCTAGCTCAGACTCAGTTGTTAGTTCAGGCTCAGTTGCTAGATTAGGTACAGTCTGAAGCTTATAGCCCAGTCTCAAGTCCCTAGCTTTCGTTCAGCCTCTGGGTCAGTTGCCAGCTCTGTCTCTGGCTCAATCTTAGTCTCCACCTCAGGCTCAACCTAAGTATAAATTTCCAGCTCATTTTTAGTCTTTAGCTCTTGTTTATTTTCAGTCTCTAGTTCTTGCTCACATTCAGTCTCTAGCTCTGGTATGGTCTCTGGCTTGGTTTCTGGCTCAATCTCATACTCTAGCTCTGTCTCAGTCTCACACTCTAGCTCTGGTTCAGCCTCTAGCTCCATTCAGTTTCAAGCCTCTAGCTCAGTCTTAGTCAGTAGCTCCGTCTTAGTTGCAAGCTCAAACTCAGTCTCTAGCTCAGGCACAGTCTCTGTCTCAATCTTGGTCTCCTTTTCAGTCATCTCTATTTCAGTCGCGGTCTCAAGTCTTGAGCTCAGACTCAGTTGCTAGTTCAGTCTCAGTCTCTATTTCAATCTTAGTCTCTAGCACCGGCCCAGTCTAAGTATCAGGCTCCAGTTAAGACTCAGGGTCAAGCAAAGGCTCAGTCTTGTGTTAAGTCTTCATCTGTAACACAGGCTCAGTCTCAATTCTCTAGTTCAGACTCAAGTCTCTAGCTTAGACTTAATATCAGTCTCAAGTTCAAGCTAAGTCTCAGTCACTAGCTCAAGCTAATTCTCAATCTCTACCACTAGCTGAGTCTCAGTCTCTAGCCCTGGCTTAATATGTAGCTCAGTCTCAGTCGCTAGCTCAATCTCAGAATCTAGCTCTGGCTCAGACCCAGTTTCTAGCTTCAAACTCAGTTTCAGTTTCTAGCTCCAGCTCGGTCTCAAGCTCTGGCTCAGGCAAAAGCACCAGCTCAGTCTGAAGCTTTGGCTCTATCTCAATCTTGGGGCTCTGACTCAGGCTCAGACTCTTGTTCAGCCTTAGGGGCCGATTCCGATCTCGGCCGGTAGGGCTCCGAATCGGACTCGGCATTACCGGATCCGATTCGGAGCCCTGTTTCCCGACCGAGTCGGACGTGCGTCCGGGCGAGCGAGTACGATGCGAACGTACGCGAAATCGCCGACCGACTCGTTCGCGGGACCCAACCGCTCCGACCGACTCGCACGGACACGACTCGCACCGCGCAATGGAGACGTTCCCCGGCCGGGTAAGTACGATGCGCGCCGCGAGCAGTCCGACCGACTCGCGCCGTCCGGCTCGAAAGAGCAGTCGGAGCCGCACTTTGGGGGTCCGTGTCGGACCCCCCTGTACGCCTAGCCGCGCGAGTCGCACATAGGGGGGACCCATAGGTCCCCCCTACCTGTGCATGTACGGCGTGACCCGCTTCGACGCGTACCCGCTGAAGGGGGCGCCCTTGTTCGCCTCGCACCCATTGAGTCAATGGGAGCCCGCGTACGCGCTGTACGACCGGCTCCCACTGACTTCAATGGAGTCCGACCGAATCGAGTCCGATAGCATGCGAACGCATCGTACTCGTTCGGTCGGACTGCTAGGGTCCGAGTCGGTCGGAAATCTCTCCGGGTCCGGCTCGGTCGGAGAGATTTCCGGCCTGAATCGGAATCGGCCCCTTAGTCTCTAATTCGGTTTTAAACTCTAGCATCTGCTCAGTCTGTATCTTCTGTCCATTCTTACTCTCTTGCTCACGCTTAGTCTCTTGTTGAAGCCCATTCGCATTCTCTAACTCTGGCCCCCACTTAGTCTCACTCACTAGCTCCTGGTCAGTTACTAGCTCTATCTCAGTCTCTTGTTCAGTCTAAGGCTCTAAATGTGGCGCAGTTACAGTCTCTACCTCCAGCTGTTGGTCATTCTCAAGCCTTGGCTATAGTTTCTAGTTCAGGCTCAGTCTAAAGTTCAGGCTCAGCCACACGCCTCTAGCTCAGGCTTGTGTCTTCTTCAGTATAAGTCTCAGTTACTAGTTTAGTCTCAGTTTCTAGTTTAATCTCTACCTTAGGCTTAATGTTAGTCTCTACCTCTGGCACAATCTCAATTTCTAGCTCAAGCTAAGTCTCTTTCTCCAGCCCAGCGTCTAGCTCTGGCTCAGTTTCAGTCTTTAGCTCCGACTCAGTCTCAAGGTCAGGCTTAGTCCAAGTTGCTAGCTATTATTGAAGCTCAGTCTCAATCTCAAGTTCACCCTCTAGTGCAGTCACAGTTTCTAGCTCAGGCTCAGTAAAGGTCTTTAGCTCTATCAAGGGCATAGTCGCAAGTACGTCACACTCGCTAGCTCAGTCTTAGTCTCTAGCTTGGTCACCATCTCATTCTTTAGCTCTTGTTCAGTCTCAAGCTCAGTATCACGCTCAAGCCCTGGCTCAGTCTTTAGCTCCGGCTCAGTCTTAATCTTTAGCTCTAGCGAAGACTCAAGTCTGTAGCTCATGCTCAGTCCCAAGTCTACCTCTGGCTCAGTGACTAGCTCAGTCTCAATTTCAAGTTTAGTCTCTAGTCACAGTCTCTATAGCTCTGGCGCAGTCACAGTCCCTAGCTCAGTCTTAGTCTTTAGCTCAGTTGCTGCCTCATGCTCAAGCTCAGTCTCAGTCTCAGTGTCAGGCTCAAGCTCATTCTTAGTGTATAGGCAAGCTCAAGAAGAATATCCAGCTGTGGGGTATTTATATCAGCCAATGCCTGAACCATGTGGATTTTCACTGGATACAAGAAGTTTAACCTGTTAACTGATGAGGCTTTTTCACTCCAGTGGTGAGCCTTTTTTGGCTATTTGGGGAACTTTGCGCATAGGCCTCCATAACTTATTTTTCACATAAGGTATCCATGCCAAATGTTCATCCTTTTTTCCCCAACATCATGGGGATTCTACCCAGGGTTTGTGGATTCTGCTGGAGAGGGACACAGAAAATAGCCAAAATAGAGCTATATTTTGAGTTTTGGGAAAAATCAGAAAAAAGTGGTCTGGATAAAAGTGTCTGTTTTTTTCTCCTAAAAGTGGCAATCTTCCCAGCTTTAAGAAACATGCAGAGCTGAATTGGCATTTTTCAAAAGGGTAGTTTATTTTTCCTATTTTTTCTGCTTTCAACTTACTTCACGTTTGTGGTGGAAACTGGTGTGCAACCCATGGGTTTTCCAGGTAAGCTACAGATTTCTGAAAAGTATGTGTAGATCCGCCAAGGTTTTTCCAAAGAAACTATCTACTAAAATAAAGAAATATTGAAAATGAGTTGGAAAAATGTGCCATTTGTGACAACAAATTTATCTGTAACTTTTTGTAACAATGGGCGATTTACAAAACCAATGTACCATTACGTCCGCTAGACCCTTTGTGGTGCGAGGATATGTAGGGTTTGTAGGCTGCCTAAGAAACCGAAGTACCCAGAGCCAACAATTGAGCTGCACCTTACAATGGTTTTTTCATTGTGTATAGAGCAATTCATATGGTTAAATATGGAGAGCGAAAAATGGGAATGAAGGAAACCTATATATTTCTGAAATGGGCACAAGACATGGAGTTTAAGAGCTGTGGTTATTTGTACATCTTTGGATACCTATACTATAATGTGATTTAGAGAGCATTTTTCAAAATGTCTTCTTTCTTACGCACTGACTTGCACTTGGAAGGCACCAAAGCAGGGGTATCCAATTAGCAATAACAAATGTTCTACTATTCTATGTTCCCACATGTCTTCAGATGAATATGGTACCTCATTTGTAAGGGTAGGCCTAGTACCCGAGACAGGAAACAGCCAAAACCCAACATGGACACATCACATTTTTCCACTAAAAACTGACCCTTGTCTTGCAATGTCAGTAGCTGTGGATTGTGGGCCCTAACTCAGCCTACACTTATGGAAACCTAGCAAACCTGCACATTTTTAAAAACTAGATTCCTAGGGGATTCCAGGGTGTCTTTGCAAATATCAAACTTTGAATAAAAATAGACATTTTCCTTATATTTCCGTGAAGGATAGTTCTGGCATCTGTGGGGAGCCACACAATCCCTACCACCTAGCATTCCCCCACGTCTCCTGATAAAAGTGGTACCTACCTTGTGTGGGAAGGGCAAGTGCCAGGTAAGGGCCTAAAACGCAACATCGACATATCACATTTTTCCACTGAAAGCAGACCTTTTTTTTTTATTTTGCAATGTCGGTAGCTTTGGATTTGGGCCCTAGCTCAACCTGCACCTAGGGAAACCCAGCAAACATGTACACCTGTGGAAACTAGGCACCTAGAGGAATCCAGGGTGGAGTGACTTGCGTGGATCTTACCAGTTTCTCTTACCTAGAAACCCTTGCAAACCTTAAACTGTGACTAAAAGAAAATGCATTTTCCTCAAATTTCTATGATGGAAAGGTCTAAAATCTGGAGGGAGGGGGGGCGTGGCCAAGATGGCGGCACGGTAGGACTCAGGATTTCGTCCCTCCGGCTTCGCCTTTCACCAGTATTGTATTAAGCCCCATTCCCGGCCCCGACACACACAATCCGGGACCGGAACCTAAGAGGGACTGCAGTGGTGCCCGAGCGGAGTCCTTTTGCCGCCCCCGGCGCCTTGACGGACCAGTTTGCGACTCGCTGGGTGCTGGCCCCGGGCCGGGGCGTGAGGCGCGGAGCCGCGGCTGCGGCAACAGGCAGACATCAGAGGGAACAGAGATGGAGCCTCCCCGGGGCGCCGCTCGCGGCGGCGGCCCCGTCAAGCAGGCGCCCTCCGCCCGCACTCACCTTTTTCCTGGTGGGGCCCCGAGAGAAGGATAGAAGGAGCGCAGCGCCGCCATTACTCCACCTGCGGCCTGCAGACCTCGTGGCCCACGTGGTGGAGGTACGTACATAGGAGGTGACAGAGACAGAGCTTCCCCGGAGCGCCGATCGGGGCGGCGGTCCCGTCAAACACACGACCTCCGCCAGCACTCACCCCCCTCCCGGTGGGGCCCTGTGAGAAGGCGCTTGACAGAAGAAGTGCGGCGCCGCCATTACTCAACCTGCGGCCGTCATACCTGGTGATCCACGCGGCGGAGGGGCGGCTGGACCACTGGGGGCACCGGAGCCTGCGACCTAGCTCTTCGGGGGCTGCATCTCACCACCCAACGGAGCCACAATAATCTACGCCCGGGGACGGGCCTCGGGAGTGCTGCGGCAGCTGCCTAGACCCCGGTGAGTGGCGGCGGTCACGCGAGCGAGCTCCCTTCCTGCTGCGACGGCTGATGCGGCCCTCCGCTGACGAGGAGTGGATGCGCAGTCCACAGCCTTGGGCCCCCCGATCTCCTTCCCGTGCGTGGGACTGCTGACACTTCTGAGACAACGCGCAGCGCAGGGAGCGCGCTGGCCTGCGCTCTGGATGGACCCCACATCCTGCACTTCAGGTAAATCGATCGGACACCGCGCCAGAGCACGCGGGGCCCCCTCGGAGTACTGAGCACAGCCATGCTGGGTATCTGCCCCGGCGCAGGAACTCGGGACAGGGCGCTGCGCATAGAACTCGCTGATCCACACTTCAGATGGTCCCCACACCATACAACTGAAACGAACTGTTTGGGGCCTTTCCCGGTAGTGGCCTACTGCGTGGGTGCGACGAACGTTGGGGGTGAAAGCGCCCTGGAGCAAAATAGACTCCCCTCGAAGCATAGTTAAGGCCTTGCTGGGAATCTGCCCCGGTGTAAGAGTTCGAGGCCTCCGGACTGCGCAGTGGAGACACCGACTCCTGTCCCACTCGGGCGCCCCCAGACTCCATCGCAGCGGACCTCATACGGGGTGACCCTCAAAGGTAGCATAGCACTATGTCCTCGGCCCGGACGAGGAAGGAGAAATCCCTCAAAGACATGCTTCTCAAGCAATTGGGTGGCCCTGATGCAGGAAGCGCCGCGCCCGGAGTGGCGGGTCATTCGGAGATGATAGAAGGGGGGGACGGCCCGGCTACAAAGGCCTTCATGATGGAGCTGTTTTCTGCGATTAAGGAGGACATCCTAGACCTGAAGGGCCAGCTTTCCGCTGATCTCAATGAAGTCCGGCGCGACTTAGATGAAGTGTGCGAGCGGGTGGCCACCCTTGAAGAGCATGACCTGAGCCGAGAGGAAGACCTTCACCAGCTGCAGCAGGAGGTGCTCAGGCTACAGGACCAAAATCTGGACTTACAGGCCCACGCAGAAGACCTCGAGAATCGCTCCCGGAGGAATAACATACGGATTCGAGCAGTGCCCTGGCGAGCAGTGGGAGACGACCTCCAATCCTACGTCCTGGCCCTCTTCCAGCAAGTCTTGGGGGACGACGACGCCCGTGACGTTCAGATGGAACGGGTCCATCGTGTGGGCCTGCCCAGAGGGGACAAGGCCCCTCCGCCCGACATCCTCGTCTGCGTCCATGATTTCCAACTCAAGAAGCAAATTCTACGCAAAGCCCGGGCAGTTCACCCTATCTAGTTCCGAGGCCACACCCCAGCTCTTTTACAGGATCTTGCAGCGTCCACGCTGACCAAAAGGCGGGAATTCAGAGTGGTCACTTCCCATCTCCACGACAAGGGTATCCCGTACTCATGGGGCCACCCCTTCCGCATAATCTTTAAGCACCAGGGCAAATTGCGTCAGATCCGCTCTCTCGCCGAGGCTCTCGAGCTGCTGGGTTTGGAGAGTGCTACGACCGCGGAGCAGGAGGGTTCCAGAGAGCGCGCAGCCCGGCGATCCTCACGCTGGCAAACAGCCGGGAAATCATCACCCACCTTCAAACCTGACCCAGAAGCGATGGCCAAGGAACGTAAGGCCGTCCTTTCCTCTCTCTCTCAGCCTCAGGAGCGTCCGATATCACCTTGAGTTCAGCTTGTGGACCGTCGGGGATGGGGGTCCTAGAACGTAGTCGGAGGGACACGTATGTCTGCTTCTTCTCCCCCGGCTAACGGAAAGATTCCCCGTAGCCCTTGGACTACCAGGTACTCTGTTTCGCGACTTGCTGCCAATGTCAGGACCCCCCTGGGTTTCTCTTTATCGACAAACTTGTGTCCAATGTTAACGTTTGGGGTTACTTTGCAGAGGGATGTTTGGTTCTTTCAGAATGTTGTTGTTTTTTTTTTGTAGGGTGTTCGTACCAGGTCCTGTGCCTCTATCTCATCCTCCCTGGCCCTCGCTTGCTCAAGCTTACCGCCAGCGCGTCTACTCTTTGGTTTTCACGGATGCACATTGCATGCTAACCCTCACAATGAATGGTTAGAGACCTGAAAATTGTAAGTCTTAACGTTCGGGGCCTGAATCACCCTGTAAAGCGCACTGCGATCCTTTCCTTCTTAGAACACTCTGAAGGGGATATCTGTATGCTGCAAGAGACCCACCTGTTAGCCAAGGACACTATCCGCATGCGTACACGACGATTTCCTTGACAATACTGGTCCTCCAGCACTGCGAAAAAGAACGGGGTGGCCATTCTCCTGGGGGCAAAATTTGAGGGTAAAGTTCTCTCCACTTTTTACGAGTCTAAGGGCAGGGTTCTAACGCTCCGGGTTCAATGGGGGACCACTCTCCTCACCCTAATTAACATTTACGCTCCCAACACACACCAAGAGCCATTTTTACTTAGACATCTGGCAGAAAGCCTGGCCTCCCCTGACTCTGCTGTAGTGGTGGGTTGGTGATTTGAATCTTGTCATGGACAACGATAATGATCGGTCTGGCCAGCGGTACACGCAAGTAGGTGCCCTTTCCTCAGAGGGTAAACAATGGCTGACCGACAATGGCCTTCACGATGTTTGGCGACTTAGGCACCCACTATTCGGCTGCTCACAAATCCTATGCACGTCTGGACATGTTCCTCGTTTCCGACACGCTCTTACCTAGGATCACTGATGCCTCCATTGCCACGCGCTCCCTCTCTGACCACGCACCTATCTCCATCCACATACAACCGGAAGGGCTCAGATTCACTCCTGCTAGATGGCGGCTGAGGGTGGGACTCTTGCACTCGCCTAGTAACGTAGAGAGCATACGCTCAAAGATAACGGGATACCTACAACACAACGATACTGGGGACACTTCCTTAGCAACCGTTTGGGAAACGCTTAAGCTGGTTATCCGCGGGGAACTTATGGCGATCTCCTCAGCCGATAATAAAAAGCGCAAAGAAGCCCGTCAGAGCTTAGAACAAGAAGTGGCAGAGCTGGAGGCAATACATAAACGCACGGGTGCCCCGAGGGTCTGGAGGTCTTTGGAGGGTAAGCGAATGCTTCTTAAACACATAGACCTAGATAGGGCGGAATACGCTCTACTTCGTCTCCGCCACAAGTTCTATCTGAGTAGCGATAAGTGTGGGAGGCTGCTGGCGCAGAGGCTATGGGCCAAAGCCGTAGCAGTGACCATTTCCTCCTTGAAGCGGCCCACTGGCGAGGAAGTACACTTGGACTCCCAAATCGTAGAGGAGTTCCGGCAATTTTATCAATCTCTGTATAGTGCGGAGACGGTAGACCACTCTGAGGCAGGCGCATACCTGGAGTCGAGCAAGTTCACCCGCCTCCCTAAAGCGCAGGCAGAGCTGCTGGAAGATCCCATCCGGTTGGATGAGGTCATTTCAGCTATCTCCAGGCTGAAGCTTGATAAGTCCCCGGGACCCGATGGCTACCCTGCCCTGTTCTACAAAACATACTGTAAGGAACTGGCACCTCTCCTGACTCGGCTCTTCAACTCTTTCCTCGACAAGGGGGCAGTCACGGATTCCATGTCCGAAGCCGCGATCTCAGCCATCCTTAAGCCTAACAAAGACCCAGGGCTCTGCGGCTCTTATCGCCCGATCTCGCTGCTTAATATAGATGCAAATGCAAAAGAAACAATTGATGGACGGAATGCTGGACAATGCAAACATTCACCCCCAGTCACAAAGATCTGGGTTAAATCCATCATTCTTTGCTCACCACACCACCCCAGTTTGGACCCAGCCATATGCAAATCAGTCTTGACCCTGTTCCTTGTGGGAACAGTCCAGCCCGAACTGCCAAGCCAGGTCCTCCCTGGACCGGAAACAAGCATCCTGGGACCGGTTTCAGGGCATCACCCTTCTTCAGCCAGGCTAGCTTGAATCCAGTGGTGTAGTGAGCACGGGACCCACGCCTGGGCATACCCTTCACACTTAGGGCGACAAATGCAAAGAAACAATTGATGGACGGAATGCTGGACAATGCAAACATTCACCCCCAGTCACAAAGATCTGGGTTAAATCCATCATTCTTTGCTCACCACACCACCCCAGTTTGGACCCAGCCAAATGCAAATCAGTCTTGACCCTGTTCCTTGTGGGAACAGTCCAGCCCGAACTGCCAAGCCAGGTCCTCCCTGGACCGAAACAAGCATCCTGGGACCGGTTTCAGGCATCACCCTTCTTCAGCCAGGCTAGCTTGAATCCAGTGGTGTAGTGAGCACGGGACCCACGTCTGGGCATACCCTTCCCACTTAGGGCGACAAATGCAAAAGAAACAATTGATGGACGGAATGCTGGACAATGTAAACATTCACCCCCAGTCACAAAGATCTGGGTTAAATCCATCATTCTTTTGCTCACCACACCACCCCAGTTTGGACCCAGCCATATGCAAATCAGTCTTGACCCTGTTCCTTGTGGGAACAGTCCAGCCCGAACTGCCAAGCCAGGTCCTCCCTGGACCGGAAACAAGCATCCTGGGACCGGTTCAGGGCATCACCCTTCTTCAGCCAGGCTAGCTTGAATCCAGTGGTGTAGTGAGCACGGGACCCACGTCTGGGCATACCCTTCCCACTAAGGGCGACAAATGCAAAGAAACAATTGATGGACGGAATGCTGGACAATGCAAACATTCACCCCCAGTCACAAAGATCTGGGTTAAATCCATCATTCTTTGCTCACCACACCACCCCAGTTTGGACCCAGCCATATGCAAATCAGTCTTGACCCTGTTCCTTGTGGGAACAGTCCAGCCCGAACTGCCAAGCCAGGTCCTCCCTGGACCGGAAACAAGCATCCTGGGACCGGTTTCAGGGCATCACCCTTCTTCAGCCAGGCTAGCTTGAATCCAGTGGTGTAGTGAGCACGGGACCCACGTCTGGGCATACCCTTCCCACTTAGGGCGACAAATGCAAAGAAACAATTGATGGACGGAATGCTGGACAATGCAAACATTCACCCCCAGTCACAAAGATCTGGGTTAAATCCATCATTCTTTTGCTCACCACACCACCCCAGTTTGGACCCAGCCATATGCAAATCAGTCTTGACCCTGTTCCTTGTGGGAACAGTCCAGCCCGAACTGCCAAGCCAGGTCCTCCCTGGACCGGAAACAAGCATCCTGGGACCGGTTTCAGGGCATCACCCTTCTTCAGCCAGGCTAGCTTGAATCCAGTGGTGTAGTGAGCACGGGACCCACGTCTGGGCATACCCTTCCCACTTAGGGCGACAAATGCAAAGAAACAATTGATGGACGGAATGCTGGACAATGCAAACATTCACCCCCAGTCACAAAGATCTGGGTTAAATCCATCATTCTTTTGCTCACCACACCACCCCAGTTTGGACCCAGCCATATGCAAATCAGTCTTGACCCTGTTCCTTGTGGGAACAGTCCAGCCCGAACTGCCAAGCCAGGTCCTCCCTGGACCGGAAACAAGCATCACCCTTCTTCAGCCAGGCTAGCTTGAATCCAGTGGTGTAGTGAGCACGGGACCCACGTCTGGGCATACCCTTCCCACTTAGGGCGACAAATGTGACTGGGGGTGAATGTTTGCATTGTCCAGCATTCCGTCCATCAATTGTTTCTTTTGCATTTGTCGCCCTAAGTGGGAAGGGTATGCCCAGACGTGGGTCCCGTGCTCACTACACCACTGGATTCAAGCTAGCCTGGCTGAAGAAGGGTGATGCCCTGAAACCGGTCCCAGGATGCTTGTTTCCGGTCCAGGGAGGACCTGGCTTGGCAGTTCGGGCTGGACTGTTCCCACAAGGAACAGGGTCAAGACTGATTTGCATATGGCTGGGTCCAAACTGGGGTGGTGTGGTGAGCAAAAGAATGATGGATTTAACCCAGATCCTTGTGACTGGGGGTGAATGTTTGCATTGTCCAGCATTCCGTCCATCAATTGTTTCTTTTGCATTTGTCGCCCTAAGTGGGAAGGGTATGCCAGACGTGGGTCCCGTGCTCACTACACCACTGGATTCAAGCTAGCCTGGCTGAAGAAGGGTGATGCCCTGAAACCGGTCCCAGGATGCTTGTTTCCGGTCCAGGGAGGACCTGGCTTGGCAGTTCGGGCTGGACTGTTCCCACAAGGAACAGGGTCAAGACTGATTTGCATATGGCTGGGTCCAAACTGGGGTGGTGTGGTGAGCAAAAGAATGATGGATTTAACCCAGATCCTTGTGACTGGGGGTGAATGTTTGCATTGTCCAGCATTCCGTCCATCAATTGTTTCTTTTGCATTTGTCGCCCTAAGTGGGAAGGGTATGCCCAGACGTGGGTCCCGTGCTCACTACACCACTGGATTCAAGCTAGCCTGGCTGAAGAAGGGTGATGCCCTGAAACCGGTCCCAGGATGCTTGTTTCCGGTCCAGGAGGACCTGGCTTGGCAGTCCGGGCTGGACTGTTCCCACAAGGAACAGGGTCAAGACTGATTTTCATATGGCTGGGTCCAAACTGGGGTGGTGTGGTAAGCAAAAGAATGATGGATTTAACCCAGATCCTTGTGACTGGGGGTGAATGTTTGCATTGTCCAGCATTCCGCCCATCAATTGTTTCTTTTGCATTTGTCGCCCTAAGTGGGAAGGGTATGCCCAGACGTGGGTCCTGTGCTCACTACACCACTGGATTCAAGCTAGCCTGGCTGAAGAAGGGTGATGTCCTGAAACCGGTCCCAGGATGCTTGTTTACGGTCCAGGGAGGACCTGGCTTGCCAGTTCGGGCTGGACTGTTCCCACAAGGAACAGGGTCAAGACTGATTTGCATATGGCTGGGTCCAAACTGGGGTGGTGTGGTGAGCAAAAGAATGATGGATTTAACCCAGATCCTTGTGACTGGGGGTGAATGTTTGCATTGTCCAGCATTCCGTCCATCAATTGTTTCTTTTGCATTTGTCGCCCTAAGTGGGAAGGGTATGCCCAGACGTGGGTCCCGTGCTCACTACACCACTGGATTCAAGCTAGCCTGGCTGAAGAAGGGTGATGCCCTGAAACCGGTCCCAGGATGCTTGTTTCCGGTCCAGGGAGGGCCTGGCTTGGCAGTTCGGGCTGGACTGTTCCCACAAGGAACAGGGTCAAGACTGATTTGCATATGGCTGGGTCCAAACTGGGGTGGTGTGGTGAGCAAAAGAATGATGGATTTAACCCAGATCCTTGTGACTGGGGGTGAATGTTTGCATTGTCCAGCATTCCGTCCATCAATTGTTTCTTTTGCATTTGTCGCCCTAAGTGGGAAAGGTATGCCCAGACGTGGGTCCCGTGCTCACTACACCACTGGATTCAAGCTAGCCTGGCTGAAGAAGGGTGATGCCCTGAAACCGGTCCCAGGATGCTTGTTTCCGGTCCAGGGAGGACCTGGCTTGGCAGTTCGGGCTGGACTGTTCCCACAAGGAACAGGGTCAAGACTGATTTGCATATGGCTGGGTCCAAACTGGGGTGGTGTGGTGAGCAAAAGAATGATGGATTTAACCCAGATCCTTGTGACTGGGGGTGAATGTTTGCATTGTCCAGCATTCCGTCCATCAATTGTTTCTTTTGCATTTGTCGCCCTAAGTGGGAAAGGTATGCCCAGACGTGGGTCCCGTGCTCACTACACCACTGGATTCAAGCTAGCCTGGCTGAAGAAGGGTGATGCCCTGAAACCGGTCCCAGGATGCTTGTTTCCGGTCCAGGGAGGACCTGGCTTGGCAGTTCGGGCTGGACTGTTCCCACAAGGAACAGGGTCAAGACTGATTTGCATATGGCTGGGTCCAAACTGGGGTGGTGTGGTGAGCAAAAGAATGATGGATTTAACCCAGATCCTTGTGACTGGGGGTGAATGTTTGCATTGTCCAGCATTCCGTCCATCAATTGTTTCTTTTGCATTAATATAGATGCAAAGCTCTTCACGGGCATACTGGCGGCTCGGCTGAACCCTCTAATGGCGGGCCTAATTGATCCGGACCAGGCGGGGTTCATCCTGACTCGTCAGGGCGGCGATAATACAAAACGCCTTCTGCATCTCCTGGACAGTGTCCATCGCTCCCGTAGGGAGGCCATGCTCCTGTCCGTTGACGCGGAAAAAGCGTTCGACAGGGTGAGCTAGAACTTTTTATTTGATACCCTACGGGGCTTCGGGTTTGGACCCCACTTCATCTGATGGGTACAGTGCATTTACCATGCCCCCCGGGCGTTTGTCAGAGTAAATGGTGTGTCCTTGACCCCCTTTAACATCGCCAGGGGCATGAGGCAGGGGTGCCCACTCTCGCCCCTCCTGTTTGCCCTGTACATGGAGCCCCTTGCTCAGAGAATTCGAGATCATCCGGGCATCCATGGTCTCCGATTCGGGGGTGATACCAACAAAGTGAGCCTCTACGTGGATTATGTCATCCTCTCCCTAGCAGAGCCTCTCACGTCCTTACCCGAACTGGTGAAGGAATTGGAATCCTTCGGACATGTCTCCGGCTTTAAGGTCAATCTTAACAAATCTCAGGTGCTCAACCTATCCTTGCCCCAGTCACACGTAGACTCCCTCCAGCGGGATCTCCCCCTGCACTGGTCTAGCGGCCCCGTGCCCTATCTGGGCATTATCCTGGCCCCTTCGCTCCCACGCACACTGGAGCTGAACTATTCGACTCTAATAGACCAGACTAGGAAGGCGCTGGATGGATGGACGAAGCTTAACTTGTCCTGGTTCGGGCGCATCGCCGTGGTGAAAATGACGATATTGCCGAGGATTCTGTACCTCTTCCAAACTCTGCCTCTGGTTCCCCCTCCCAAAGCCATGCGGGCTCTACAGCTGGCCATAAATAAATTTATTTGGGACCACAAGAAAGCGCGCCTCTCCATTGCACAATTGGCGCGGGCCAAAAGCGAAGGCGGGGTGAACTTGCCGTTGGTCCATAGATATCTCCAGGCCACTCACCTGAGGTATGTACTAGAATGGAATCGCCCCCTCTCAGAAAAGCACTGGACCTTCATGGACCAGGCGGTAGCTGGAGCGAATGTCTGGAGGGAGATATAGCTTCCGCGCAGATCACGATCATGGGGTCTTTACTCCTCCCCAGTCACTGCAGCGACGATGAAGGTGTGGGATGCAGTAGCCCTCGCGAGAGGCCTCACAACCTTCCCCTCCCCGATGACACCAATGGTGGATAACCCAGATTTTCCCCCGGGATGTAGGTCTGAGGTTGCCCAGCGTTGGAGGGAGGCGGGCTGTAAGCGCTTGGGTCACCTGTTCGTCCCGGACGGCATCATTCCCTTCTCTCGGGTGCGACAGGACCTTGACCTTCCCCGGACAGACGAGTATTATTATCTACAACTACGACACTGGGCTACCTCAGTGGCGTACTTATCGCATGTCTCTCGCAAGCTTACCCCCTTCGAGAAGTGGATTGCGAACAAGAATGATGACAAGCATCTTATTGCAGAACTCTATGTTCTTCTTGCTCCAGGCCAGAAAGGTAGTCGCTCAAGAGGCCAACTCCGCTGGGAGGCGGAACTGGGGCGGGCCATTACGGACAAGGAGTGGGACAATATCCATTACAGCGCCCATCACACTGCTTACAATACCGCTGGAGCCGAATCTGCGTTTAAGGTAGCAGCTTACTGGTACCTCACGCCCGCTCGAATCCACCAATGGGACAAGAACCATACTGAGAAATGCTGGCGGGGCTGCGGCCTGACAGGCTCCCTAGCACATCTTTTTTGGCATTGTCCGAGACTGGAGAGATTCTGGGAACAGGTGCTTAACGATATTGATACCGCATTCGAGACTGAGATACCTCGCTTCCCGAGTTACACTCTCCTAGGACTCTCGAACCCAATAACATTTCCACTGCGGTCGTTCCGAGGTAGGCAGATGGCATTAACGCTACTCGCTGCACGTCAAGCGATTCTGGTACACTGGGGCACTGCCACGGTCCCGGACCACACGGCATGGCTCCATAGACTTTGGATGACCCTAGCTATGGAACGCCTTTCCTTAGTACAAGACCATAAAGCCGAGAAATACGCAGAACTATGGGCTCCTTTCATTGTGCTGCTATCGAAAGACCTGTGGGAAGTCACTTGCCCCAAACTCCTGCAAATTCTCCAGCTGATCCCGCAAGTTCAAGAAAAGGTTGTTTCCAAGCTGGGTTAACGGGGGGCTTCGGATTGAGCCTGGCGGGTGGGGACGGGTCACTTTCTGACATCTGAGGATCATGGTACGGGCGCCCCTTTTTTTTTAAACTTTTCTTTCGGGGGGGAGGGCGGGAGGGAGGGTTTTTCTGTCCTTGTTAGAGGTCCGGTTCTTCGGACCTGCACTGTTCTCCTGATGATTCCCGTTGTTTTTTCACTTACTAGGCATGTTTGCCATCGATGCCAGCCTCCGGGATGTAGGCTATAAAGCTGTGTACGTATATATATGTACCCTATGCATCCTGCCATGGCCGCCGGCCCCTGTGGTTGTAGGCGAATGGCTGTGTATACTCGTTGCTATGACTTCTAAACTGAATAAAAAGATATGTTCCATAAAATCTGGAGGGAGCTACAAATTTCCCACCACCTAGCAGTCCCCTAAGTCTCCCAATAAAAATGGTACCTCACTTGTGTGGGTAGGCCTAGTGTCTGCAATAGGAAACCGCCCAATACGCAACATACACATCATATTTTGTCCACTGAAAACTGACCCTTCTTTTGCAGTGTCGGTAGCTGTGGATTTTGGGTCCTAGTTCAGCCGGCACCAAGGGAAGCCCAGCAAACCTGCACATTATTTAAAACTAGATACCTATCGGAATCCAGGGTGGGAAGACATGCATGGCTCTCATCAGCTTTTCTTACCCAGAAGCCCTACAAACCTCAAACATTGTCCTAAAAACACATTTTTCTCACATTTCTTCTGGAATCTGCGAGGAGCCACACATTTCCTATCACTTAACATTTCCTCAAGTCTTCTAATAAAAATGGTACCTCACTTGTGTTCGTAGGCCTAGTGCCCAAGACAAGAAACGGCCTAAAACACAACATGGACCCACCACATTTTTCTACTGAAACCTGATCCTTTTTTTTGCAATGTTGGTAGATGTGGTTTTTAGGCCCTGGCTCAGCCTGCACCTCGGGAAACCTAGCAAACCTGTACGTTTTTGAAAACTAGAGACCGGGAATATTCCACAGTAAAGTGACTTCCCGTGGCTCTCACCAGGTAAGTTTACCAAGAAGCCCTTGCAAACCTCATACTTTGGCAAAAATCACAAATTTTCCTCATATTTCTGTGATTGAAAATTCTGCAATCTGCAGGCAGCCACAGATTTCCCACCACCTTGAGTTCCATCACATCTTCTGATAAGACGGGTACCCCACTTGTATGGGTGGTTCAAGAGACCACCACACAAAAGGCCCTAAAGCACTATGTTGAGAGATAAGTGACAGGCATGGCAGCGATATTTGGGGCTGTGCTGTGGCACCATCCAAGGAAACCAAATAACCACAGATATTTTGGAAAACTAGACAACCAGAGGATTTCAGGGTGGTGTGCCTTACATGGATACCATGAGGTATTCCTACCTAAAATGCCCAGGTTTAGGAGTAAAGGTGGGGCCTGATGTTAGAATGGGCCAGACCCACCCCATTATTGTATACAAAAAAAGTATATCCCTGCCACACAGTGGGCTTTGAGCCCCTCCATGGGCAAATTGGGGGAAACCCCCCAGTGTGCTCCCGGGGGGCAGAAAGATTGGTTGTCTCTCTCTTTTGGGGTGGGGGTGTGGATAGAGTGCAACGCCCATACTCCTTTCTTTTGCCCCAAATGCAAGATCCCTGATGTCTAGTGGGCTTTCTATCCCAAAGGGGGGCAGATTTGGGGCAGCATCCCCAATTGGGACAAACATCCTATCCACTCCCAGAGGGGCAGAAAGACACTATTGCCCCATCTAGGGCGGGGGTATGGCTTGATGCTAGAGTAGGGTGCCCCCTCCTTTTGTTTGTTTTGGCACAATTTTGAATTCGCCCACTCGCTGGGGGAAAGAAAAGTGTAGAGCCTCCTAGGTATTAGCACCCACTTATGAAAGGGGAGAACTAGACTTGCCCCTTGTTGCCCTCACACACCCCGAAGGATGTCATGCTTCATCATCGGGCGTTTGCTCCTCGTCGGGCCGGCGCTGCAATGCCCTACGGGTCCCCCGAAGGGTCACTTTGGCGGAGCTCTTTTTAGAGAACAGCCGTTTGATGCATGCGGGTGTGTGGGGTGGGTCCTATTGGAGCATGGTGTGGTACGTGCAACGCAAGTTAAAACTGCCTAAGGGTTACCCAAAAAATTGTTTAATGTGGCGGTACCCTTGACAGAGTAAAAACCCGTAGGTTGTGTGTTACCCCTTCACCTTTTACGTGTACATTACCTCACCTTGTTTTGTTTTGGTCCTGAAGAAGCGCCATGGATCCTTGAGACCACATATGCGCGAAACATGTCGACCTTTTTATCATTCTAGTTACCTGGGCACATTAAGCCTAAGTGACCCTTCGGGGGACCCGTAGGGCATTGCAGCGCCGGCCCGACGAGGAGCAAACGCCCGATGATGAAGCATGACATCCCTCGGGGTGTGTGAGGGCAACAAGGGGCAAGTCTAGTTCTCCCCTTTCATAAGTGGGTGCTAATACCTAGGAGGCTCTACACTTTTCTTTTCCCCCTTTCTCCTTCCTTCATCTTCCTCGTAGCGAGTGGGTGACATGTTGTACCCCTCTGTCGGAACAGTGTCCCCTTTTTGATTATACGTTTCATGTTAGAAGCACGGGCACTGGACCACAACTGGCTCCTGCCCCCCCCCTCTTTGTATTGATACAATTGTTATGTTATAACAATTTATATAGCGCACTAATACCCATAGGTGTCTAGGCGCTTACGGATCGCATACTGTGTCAGAGAAACTAATTTGTAAAAATCCATGTCTTGAGGTGTTTCCTAAATTCAAACAGGGATGAGATCCTCCTGAGAGAGAGTGGAAGAGAATTCCATATCCTGATAGTGCTGTGTCTGAAACTCCTCCCCCCCCAGTTCAACCTTTTGACTCTAGAGGTGGGCATCAGGAAGGCATTGGCCGAGCGTAGCGGTCTGCTCGGAGAATACCAACTAAAGGCATCCCATAGAAATTGTGGACCTTCTCTGTAAAGTGCCTTATGTGCAATACAAAATGCCTTGAATTTTACGCGCTGGCCGACTGGCAGCCAATGCAGCTTCTGTATCCCAGCCCTAATGGACTGGTGTTTGGGAACATCAAGCACTAATCTAGCAGTGGCATTCTGTACCGTTTGCAATCTTCTGAGTAGATTGGACTGTAAGTTAATGTATAGGCCATTGCAGTAGTCCAACTTTGATAAAACCAGAGAAGTTAGAACTGTTTTTCTGTTATTTTTAGGGATGAACGGAAGAATTTTACGCAAAGTTCTAATAGTAAAAAATGCGGAAGACACCACCTTCGAAATCTGAGATTTAAAATTCAGCTTCTCATCAATTATGACCCCCAAGTTTTTAGCTTTAGCTACTGGTGTGGGAGGGGGGCCCAAGGTATTTGGCCACTAAACTGGCGACCATAGAGGGAAGAGCTTTCTAAATAGCACCACCTCCATTTTACTAGAGTTCAGCTTCAGACAGTGCCCACTCATCCAGTTGCTCAGAGAGACCATGCAGTCGTGAAGTTTGCTTGAATAGTTAACATCCTTGTCTATAGTAGAAATGACCAACTGGGTGTCGTCGGCATACGAGGTGGGAATTAGATTAAAACTTCTAATCAAAGGTGCTAATTCAGACAAATAAATATTAAAAAGTGTAGGACTCAACGAGGAGCCCTGCGGCACCCCACAGTGCAGGGTAAAAGGTGCAGATTTAAAATTGCCTAATTGGACTGTCTGGGTTCTATCTGATAAAAACGACTTTGGGCTTTCTGTCCCCCAGAAGCACATTTGGAGCAAACCCCCGGTCTGTCCAGAGGGAGGGGGGGGGGGGGAGGACTGGTTGGGTGTCTCATTTAGGGTGGGGGGGTGACCAGTGCCAGAGTGCAAAGCCCTCCCCCTTTTCTTTTGCCCCAAATGCAAAATCCCCAGTATCTAGTGTGCTTTCCACACACCTGGGAGGCAGATTTCGGGCACCCACCCCAATTGGGAAAGCTGGAGGAGGAAAAACACTATTGCTCTTTCTGGGGCAGGGGTATGACTCGATGCCAGGGTAGGCTCCTCCCTCATTTCTTTTTTTTTTTGGCACCATTTTGAATTCTTGGTGCCTAGTATGCTTGCTGCCCCTTCCTAGGGAAATTGGGGTAAACCTCCTGCCTGTCCCTGGGGAGCGTGCAGAAAGACCAGTTGGGTGTCCTTTTTCGGGTTGGGATGTGGCCAGTGCCAGAGTGCAATACCCACACCCTCTTTCTTTTGTCTCAAATGCAAAATCACTCATGTTTAGGGAGCTTTCTCCCCACCCGGAGGGGGCAGATTTGAGGCAACCTCCCCAACTAGGACAAAACTCCTATCAGCCCCCAGGGAGGCAAAAAGACACAATTTCCCCGTCTGGGGTTGGGGTATGCCTTGATGCCAGGGTAGTCCGCCCCCAATCTGCCCCTTAGGGTGGCAGAAAAATCACCCTTTTCTGGGGTGGAAGTATGACAGCCCTTATCCCCATGTTGTTTTGTAACAAAATTTACCCTGGTGTCTAGTGGGTTTCTTAGAAACTTGGGGGGCATATTGGTGGTAATCACCCCCAAACGGCCCCCGGGGGGGAGCAGACAGTCAGACTTAGATTTTTGGGGTGGGGGAGCACAAGCCCTTGCCTAGGGGGCTGCTCCCCCATATCATATCCCTGGTGTCTAGTGGGTGGATCCCTGCTTGGGGATCCACTGGACAGAGATACTATTGGAAAGGGGAGATTCTCCTCCTTCCAATTATTCCTCCCCCACCGCTATCCATGCTCAGGGGTTGTGATATGCCCCCCAGCACTGACACAGTGAAAGTAAAACAGGTCCATCTGCTCATTTTACTTTCACCTTACCAGCAATGTCCGCACATAGGGCGCGCTGATAATGAGGTCAGCACGCAGTGCGCGCTGATCGTCATTACAGGGAAAAAAAGCCTTGGGCTGCTCGGGAAGCTCTTCCCAAGAAGCCCGAGCTGAAGATGGAATAAAGGAATAACTTGGAAGGTCCTTTATGCCCTTTCTCAATATCAGCAGATAGACACACAGGGGAGGGAGTTTGTCCATGGACAACTGGGAATTAAATAAAGGTTAGAAGATGCTGACCTGTGGCACCCTTGTGCTCACAGCCAATCAGGGTGGCTTTAAGAAATCCCATCACAGGGAGAAATGTGTGAAGGCCTGTGAATGGAAAACGTTACGCTAGGCCAGGATTTGCTGGGGGAACCCAGAGCCCACCTCCATGAAAAGTGTTTCATCCTATTAGTGAATACAGAAATTTGAGGCAGTGTGTATCGGAACCTCAATATCTAGCTGCATCTCCCTGGAGGAAGGCCAATGGAAATTCAGTTGATCCCAAGAATCCTGGAGCTATTCCGAGTGTGGGAGGAGGATAATGGTGTCTAAGAGCCTGGAGAGTGAGGTAAGCTCCTTATCCCTGCCAGTGAAAGCTGGTGACATTTGAAAGTGGTGGGGCATTAAAGCTGGGGATGAGTTATATGTAGTAAGCAAAGAGTGAGCTTGACTGGCATAAGGGGTGCCCAAGCAAATTTTAAGAAAAAGAGTGGCAAATGGTGCATTTTAAAGCAAATTTTAATAAAGAATTCATTGAGAATTTTGGGCAGTTTTACATAGCATGAACCTTGTCCATGACATAACTTGTGTCCAAAAGTCCAAAATAAAATGTGAATTCTGCATTACAGCTCTTCACTAGACAAGAGACACAACCTGAAGTGCCAGGAGCAACTGACGGAGTCCACCCCTACTGTGCCCGCCCTAAAGGATCGCCTGACAGCAGTTGAAACTAAAGTGCGCGCACTGGAGCTTCGGGCAGAAGACGCTGAAAATCGCTACCGTAGGAATAACATAAAAGTGGTGGGCCTGCTGGAGAAGATAGACAGCACCAATATGGTGGACTACTTGGAACAATGGCTGCGCACAGAGGTGGCACCAGAAGGATTATCACCCTAAAATGCGCAAGAAAGAGCGCACTGAGGGCCATCGAGACCACCGCAGCCGGGAGCTTCCCGAGGCCTGTGATAGCGCAGTTTCTGAATTACAGGGATAGAGATCATATACTGGCACAAGCGAGACGTAAAGATGACCTCTGAGTTGATAAAATGACAGTGCGGATTTTCCCTGACTTTTCTAAAGAAGTACAGAAACAGAGGGCTTCCTTCCAGGAGGAAAAAAGGAACTCCGCCTCCTTGATCTTAAATATGCAATGCTATATCCAGCACGGCTGAAAGTAATGGCCCCAGACAGGACGGAATTTTTCCTCCCCCGAAGGAGACCTGGGATTGGCTGTAGACCCGATGGGACGCAGGCCCTCGCAGGGGCCCCAGGTGACAGAGTGTGCGGCAGATCGGAACCCGCAGCGGAAGGAAGGAGAGAGAATCCATAGCCCCTACCCAGGAGGAAGTACAGATGGGACTTCAGAGTGCGATGGAGGTGGTGGCATTGATTAGTGGCAAAGGCACAGGACGGGCAACGCCGGTGAGTGATGTGCGGGTGCAGGACTCAGACTCTGATCCTGGCTCTAGTGTCTCTAAGAGCTTCAGTGTGGGGATACCCAAGGCGACGCAGAGATCTTCAGACTACATTAACTGAGCACTACAACAGACTGGTAATGTGCAGATGCTTTTGTGAGGGTTCCTTCGCATTCCCTTGGGGTACTCGCACTGTGTTGCATATACATGAGGGTTGGAAAGTGTGAAGATATTTTGAGCTGGATGGCTGGCAGGCTGATCAGGAGGGTCACAGATCCATACACCTCAGCTGGACACTGCGTGGGCACCCCCCCTCCTCGATTGTACTTGCCTTTTGTTAATGTTTGGATGGGGGATTTTTATCTACTTGTCCTGGGGAGGGGGAGTTAGGGCATTGGTTATGTGCTTGTAAGTTCAAAAGTTGGGGCTATTGAGGTCTTATGTCACTGCAACTGTTTTTTTCTGCTAGGCATGTCAGGGCAGAGAATGGAGAAACGGGAGGGGGGACTCATTGACTGCTGGGCGCTACAGTTTGGGCTATGGCGGGCCCCTAATGTACAATTTTCGGTCCTGGAATATCCAGGGAATGCAGTCCATGGCCAATAGATATAAGGTGTTTTTCTATCTAAACAGACGAGGTATCCACATGGCCTTCGTGCAGGAGACAATTCTAACAGTTAAAGAAGGCCCTGCGCTACAGCATAGATGGCGATTGCAGGTTCATTACACTACAATGTCAGCATATGTCCGCGGATAGATTTGTAATGATAAGCGGCCGACTGGGGGGATGGAAAATATCCATGGTGAATATATATGCACCGAATACAGACCAGGGCACATTTTTAGCATCCCTGTCCTGATGGCTGGCTCCCTACGTGACGTCCCCGACGATTCTAGGGGGCAACTTCAATTGTGTGGCAGATGTCCTTATGAACCACTCACATCCCCCCTGAGGGACTACCAGACTGTATGTACGGCACATGTCTTTCAAGAGTGGCAACAACAATGGGGACTGATGGATATGTGGAGGAGGATGAATTCATATGGGAGAGATTACTCCTTCTCAGGGCTCCATGAAGTGCATGTTCGGTTAGACACCTTCTTAGGTACCCAGGGAGTTTATAGTCTAGTTTAGACAATTGAATATTTGGCCCGTACTATATCGGAGAACAATTCCGTCCTCTTGCGCTTGCGCTGGGCCCAGCCTCACCCGGCCATACTCATGTGGAGACTCAAACCTGAAGCGTTGGAGGACCAACCCTTTTGGGAGACGATACGGGAGAAAATACTCAGATTTGTTGCTGACAATGCAGGTTCGGCATCCTCCCCGCAGGTGGAATGGGATGCCTTCAAGGCGGTACTCTGGGGCCACTGCTTGGCTGAAACGAACGACATAAGACATACCCTGCTGAGGGAGGTCTAAACGGCTGAAAAAGTGCTTAGGGACATAGAGTTAAGATGTCCGAATCGACCGGAATTACAGACGGCACTCTTAGAAGCAAGTGAGGAGGTGGCGACCCAGGTAGAGAGCCTTAGGTGTTTTGACTATAAGCATTATATAGACAAGACACATGCTGAAAGGGATCAATTCGGTGTCTTATTGGCCTGGCACACTAACCCGTCTAAACGGGAATCAGCGATTCTCGACCTGGAGGATAAGAGGGGCAACAGAGTGTACTCCCAAGATGGAATTAACAATATATTCACCGTTACTACTGAACACTTTACACGAGTATTACAGAAGCGAATGCGATAGTGTTAGAACTGGGGGTCTCTAGTTGGCAGAGGTAGGTACCTTTGTCCAAATAGGGACCCTTGCTTCTAGTCAGGGTAAGGGGGTACACTCCTGAAATAACCCCTGCTCACCCTCTTGGTAGCTTGGCACGAGCAGACAGGCTTAGTTCAGAGGCAGTGTGTAAAGCATTTGTGAACACATACAGTAATCCAGTGACAACACTACAAATGGACACCACACAGGTTGTATTATAAAAATAAATATCTTTTATATAAATTTACCACAAGACCATAAACGACAAAAATAATCCACAATACTGTACTTTAAAGATGGTAGAATTAGCTTGAGTCTCTTAAAATGGAAATGCAACACTTTGAGTTCAATGTACCTTAAGATGCGTAACGCAGGGCAACGAAAAGTGTTGCAGGGAAGGTGATGCGGTAGTCCCTTACACGCAAGGACGGTGATGCGTTGAAGATCTGGTGCAAAAGAAACAAAGTGGCGTCTTCTTGAGGTTGCGACAACGAAGAGGTGAAGCGTGCACGCACGACGGCCGTGCGGCGATTTCGATGAGTCTTTGGAGCCGCGTCAGGCCCTGCGACACGCTTCCCTGGCGATGCGACGGCGTCTGATGCGAGGTCGATGCTCTGCCCCGGGGATGCGACGGCGCCTGATGCGACGGCGACACTTTTCTCCCGGTGCTGCGAGGCGCTTCGAAGGATGCGAGGGTGTCAGCGGCACGCTTCTTCGGGGATGCGACGGCGTCTAATGCGACGTCGACACTCTTCTCCGGCGATGCGAGAATCAGCGGCTGCGGCGACACGCTTCTTCGTGTTGAGTCGCGCTTCCAGCTCCCAGAGACACGCAAGTGTGTCAGAAGGTCCAAATTCCCAGCAAGGGAATACAGGGGGAGCTGGTGGGTGAAGTCTGTTGTCCCTGAGACTTCAACAGGAGGCAAGCTCTGAAATCAAGCCCTTGGAGATCCTTCACAAGCTGATGAAAGTACACACAAAGTTCCCTTCTCCTTTCTTTGGCAGTCAGGCAACCACTGCAGGCAGATCCCTCTAGCTTAGGGATAGTCTTCTCCTCAGTTTCTTCTTGGTTCCGCTCCTTAGCAAAGGTTTCTTCTTGTTTCCCAAAAGTGATCTAATTTCCTAGGGGTCTGGGTCCCCTTTTATACACCTTTTCTCTTTGTTCTCTGAAGGCAGAGAGGCCTTTGCCTAGTCCAAAACCAGTTCTGGTCAGTCCTGGAGCACTTTGTTTACAGGACTCCTTCTTTCCTTTCAGAATGTGGGGCAGAGTGCTCTGCCGCCCGGCAGGAGGTGGAGCCAGCATTGTGGAAGGCAGGCACAGCCCTATTCAGACCCAGGTGCAGCTCCTCCCTCCACTCTGGATGCAGATCTCTCTATTCAGCCCTGTGCTGACTCACCCTGTCTCCTGGAGTCCCCCAGCCCCTGTCACTCACAAACCCAGACAAGGAATACACAACCTAGCAGAGGCAGGCTTGGATAGTTAGGCAAGAAAATACCTACTTTCTAAAAGTGGTATTTTCAAACACAGAAAGTTAAAACCAACTTCACTAAAAGATGTATTTTATCATCCTGAGTTCAGGCATACTAAATTCGTTTTTCTACCATGTTCCCTGGATCAGTTAGGATTATAAGGTGTAATAATCAAACTGCCCATTCTGGCCTATGGGGAGCAGGTAGCCTTGCAATAGTGAAAAACGAAAATGGTTGTAATTCACTATTAGGACATGCCACACATACCAGGGCATGTCCTACCTTCTACTTACAATGCACCCTGCCCTAGGACCTACTTTAGGGGTGACCAACATGCAGTAAAGGGAAGGTTTAGGGACTGGTAAGTGGGTGTACTCACCAAGTCGACATGGCAGCCCTAGGCTGCACACAGACTCTGCAATGGCAGGCCTGAGACACATTTTACAAGCTGCTTCTGTGGGTGGCTCAACCAGTGCTGCAAGCCCACCAGCAGCATTGGATTTACAAGCCCTGGGCACACTCAGTGCACTGTACTAGGGACTGACAAGTAAACCAATCATCCAATCATGGAGTCACTAATACATAACACAATTTATCATAGGGAGCACTTGCACTGTGGCACTGAATAGCAGTGGCACAGTGCCCAAAGCATCTAAACCAGCAAAAACAGATCAATAACATTGGAGGCATCATCAAAAAATGGAAGGGAGACCCACGCCAAGGATGCCAGGTCTAACAGATAGTGACTCAGACTTTCCTGGGGGTGCTCCCATTACCACGCCTGGAGGAGGAAGAATATTTCCCCAGAGGAAATATTGTGCGCCATTAAGCACATGGCGCGGAATAAGACCCCGGGGACCGATGGCTTCCCGGTGGAATTCTATACCACCTATTCCTTAGAGTTGAGGCCTAAACTAGTGGAGGTGTATAATGCGGCTAATACTACTGATATCCTGCCGGACACCACCAGAGAGGCAGTGATTGTTCCTATACTAAAACCCGGTAAGCCGGTATATGAGTGCTCAGCATACAGACCTTTGTCGATGTTAAACATCAACTCTAAGTAAAATCTTGGCAATACGTCTGCTCTCTTATATGAAGTGCTTAATACACTCAGACCAGATGGGATTTATCCCTGGTCATAATACAGCGACTAATATCAGACGCCTCCTGGTGATTATGGAGGCTAACGATTATTCCAAAGAGGACGCCGCCGACTTCACTGTCGATATCTGTGAGAAGTTGGCCTGGTATATGCTGTCCACTGGTTAGGGTGGGCACCCTGTACCAGTCCAAACAACCCTTATGGTGATCTAAGAGGTCAAAGATAACCTTAGAAAGCTATCCAAACGGTAGCTGTGGAGAGCAGCCTTCAGGCTTAGTCTTGAAGGAATGTTAAGCAGCATGTTTTACCAGAGTGCAACCTTATAGTATTGGTTAAATGAAAGGAGAACCACACAATAGTTATAAAAATATGTATTTATTGATATAACACACTCGAAGTACGACACAGTATCCTCTACACGAAGATACTCACAAAGCACAAAATACTGTAGCACAGAAACAGTAGTAAATAGCACTAATACACAGTGGGCTCCAGGGGGAGACCAGACCATATACTAAAATAGTGGTATAAGAACCACAAATCGAGTTAAGACAGTGTCTGGAGGATGTAGAATCGCTGGGACCCCAAGGAACCACCGAAGGTGAGTAAGTAGGCATCCCACGGAGGACGGGTGCAGTGTGGGAATACGACTGCGTGCGACGTACAATTCTATAGGAGAGTCGCTGTTGAAGTTTTCAAGTTGAAGGACCCTTCCAAGTGGACTTCGAAGAAACCCTGTAGAACTTAGGAGGTTGGAGAGCCACCCCACCCGTGGATACCGCAGTACCAGAGTTACCTATCCCAGGGAAGCCGGGTGCATAGTGCTGAAGCGGCGTCGGAAACCGCCATCGAACTCAATGGAGGACTTCGAAGAAGAGCCACTGCTGGAAGAAAGAAAAGTGTCCGTTGGAATCCAAAGGTGGATTCTTGTTGAAGAGTACCTGAAAGCAGAGGGGACAGAGTCTGGGTCACTCAGTAGTGACCAGGGGCTCCGTAGACTAATGCCCACCGATGCCGGGTGCTTCAGGTGCATTGAGGGGGTTCTTGACTCTGCAGCCACAGGGACCAGGAGACGTCGAGGGTGACCAGGAGCCGATACGAAGTGTCCCATGAAGGATGTCGAGTGCTGAGGGGTCGGTGTCCAGCGGAAGCACCAACAAGCCTTGGCAGCGGCAACCCACGCAGAAGGTCAAGGAAGGTTACGGTTCGGACCAGCAAGGATCAGGAAACTCACCAAACACAGGGAGTCAGGGCAAGCCTGGAGCAACCAGGGGAGCCCAAGAAAAGCAGTGTTGACCCTCAAGGGGACCCACAGGCCGGAGGCACAAGAGTCGCGAGGGGACCTCGAGAAGTTTCACAAAGCAGCAGCCCACGGAGCACTCGGTACCAGGAGGCCGGAGTTCTTTGTAGGAAATGGTGCCAGAGGTTGGGCTACTTGGAGCCCAGTGCACTTGTTCTGGAAACGCCAACAAGCATATGCACTTGCAAATGAACGCGGTGCACAGGGGTACGGGTATTGCAGCACCCACGAGTGATTCTGGCCTCAAACTTGGTGAGAGGGAAGCTCGGACCTCGAGGGACATAGAAACCCACCTCCTGTGTTGCTGAAGCCTTTGGAGTCCGGAGGAGCTCAGGAGCAGCAGACCGGTCAGTCGTGATGTGGTGCCTGCGGTTGCAGGGGAGTGACTCCTTCACTCCAAGGGAGAGATCTTCAGTTGTCTTTGATGCTCCACAGGTCCTGCCTGGGCACAGACGATGCTTCGAACTGAGAGGGAGATGAAGTCGGGCCCTAACGAAGTCCAGCAAAGTCCAGAGTGTCCAGACGGTCGAAGTTCAGTGGTGTCTGGTTCAGAATCTTGTCCACGTCGAATCTAGGGTCCTACAGCCAGGTAAGCCATTTTGTACCCACGGGAGAGGGTTGGACAGATTTTGGGGACCCTCCCAGGGTAGGGTCTGGACAGTGGGGAGGTTACTCCCATGTCCTTTGTCCAGTTTTGCGCCAGAGCAGGAGCCACCAGCTCCCAGGACTGGTTTGAACTGGACTATGCACAGGGACACCAAATGTGCCCCTCATGCAGACTTTCGGTCGCTGGCAAGCGCACCCACCCAGGCCTAATACACTAAATCCTATCTGGGAGGTGGTCACACCTCCCTGTGACAGGATGCCTATTGTTCTGTTTCCCCTGCTCGAGCTTGGCTCAGCAGCAGAAGGGCAGAAATGTGTCCCTGGTCGGCTGCAACCCTTTTGGGCTAGTTTCTGAGGGGTGGAAACATACCTCCCACACTGGTTACCGGTGTGGGGGTATGATTCCACAATCTTTGATACCAAACACGATAGGGTTACTTTCAGACGTTTTAGAGTTGGTCATCACGCGGTCGCATAATGCCACTCTATATGTGGTAAATGGCTGCAGTACTAACAACCCGGGAGAATGGACTCCGTAGGCTGCAGGGGTGTGCATGCAGTGGCACCCTCTCACTCAGAACCAAGCACCCTGCCTTCAGGATTGTTAAGGCCTGCTATAGGGGTGACTTATAGGTTTTAAGTGTAGTGACCCTTAGATATAGTAAACCTATATCTTAAGTAAGTGGTGCATGCACCAACTTACACAAGCTGCAATGGCAGGCCTGTAGTTCCATTTTGCATGGCCTCTCTTGGGTGGCATAATACATGCTTCAGCCCATGGGAGGCCTCTGGGGTACCTATGCCCTGGGTACATGGGTACCATATACTAGGGACTGACAAGGGTATCCCAGTCTCCAATCTGGAGTGCACCTAAGTACATGACATAACAGTTTAGGGAGAAAGCAGATAGACTGGGGGTCTGATTAGCAGGACCCCAGTCAGAATAGTCAAAAACAGTGTTACATGAAGCAAAAAGTGGGGGTAACCATAAGAAGCAGATCCTACTTTCCTACAATATCGAAAAAGCCTTCAACAGTCTCAAACGGCACTACCTTTATGAGGTGATGTTACGTATGGGGTTGGGAGAGCGCTTTGTAGCCTGGAAGCTGTTCTTATACACAAGACCGACTGCCAGGGTGCGCACTGGTAAGACCGTATCGGCGAGTTATCCGGTGGAGCGAGGGACGCGACAAGGGTGCCCTCTGTCTCCTCTGCTCTTTGCTATCGCAATTGAACCCTTGGCGGCATGTGCTAGAGTTGGATGGGCGTTTCAGGGCTTGACAATACGAAGACATTGCCTCAAAACAGCGCTATATGCAGACGATCTGTTGCTGTTCTTGCGTGACATGGAGGAGGGCCTGAGTGGGGCTAGAATGATGATGGAGGAATTCGGTCTCCTATCTGGGCTGAGGGTTAACTGGCAGAAATCAAGGCTTTTCCCCATGATGCGGAGAGAGGACTCCACAGTGCAAGTATCTGTGGTGCAGTGGGAATCCCGCTGCTTGACTTACCTGGGGGTTAAGATATACCACGACAGAGATGATCTGTTAGAGGGCAATGTTGGGTGCACAATTGGATCCCTGAGGCCCTCCATGAAATTCTGGGGGATGCTTCCGCTATTGGTGATAAGGAGGATCGCCCTCTTGAAGATGGTGGCCCTACTGCGGCTTCTTTATTTTTTTTCTACACTCCCCTTATGGATTCGGGGGTCACGGTTCAGAGAACTAAAGACCCTGAGCACCAAGTTCATCTGAGTATTGGGTCAACGAAGAATAGCATTAACTACTATGCAACGCCAGATGGGAGAGGGGGGTCTGGCGGTCACTGACTTCGAGTTTTATTACATCGCGGCCCAGCTGCAGTGGCTGATCCAAGGAACTGCGCAATGACGCAGCCCAGATCGGGTCCCTGGCCCCTTTGTGCCGCCGCTTCATGATCTACTTGGGGTTCTCCTCCATGTATGGCGATCTAATATGAGTGGCTCGCATGAGTTTCGCACTATGACAAACTGTTGGAATAGGGGACTACAGCGACTACGTTTTAAGACTCCTTACACAATAGAACTGCCTATAGATTTCCTACATGTACTACCACATGGGGGGAGCTGGCAGGGCTTGACCCAGTGGACTGAGGCGGGTGCGACAAAGGTGGGGGATCTGTATAGGAACTCAGAGCTGCTTCCATTTGAGGACTTTAGGGCAGAGTTTGACCAGCCGCAGGAGCATTTCCTGCTTCACAGAGCACTCACGTCAGCGATTAAGAAGCACTGGGGAGGGGGATTCACCGAACCCACAACGTCCCAGAGTTGTCAGTATATGGCGCTTTCAGCAGGTGTCATACGAACGGTTTCCTGTCTGTATAGGGCACAACGAGTAGACCAACAACTACCTCTTGATGTTCTGAGGACTAGGTGGGAGAAGGACCTGGGCACCCCTATTGACCTGAAAGACTGGGATAAGATCTTAGAACGAAAACCAAAAGTTTCTAGGAATGCCTGCATCAAACATATTAACTATTACATACTTCACAGGGCATATCTGACACCTGAGCGCATAGGCAGATATTTCCATGTACCTGACACAGCATGCCCCCGATGTGGAGACACAAGAGCCCACTTCCTCCACATGTCTTGGACATGTCCCCGCATTGCACACTTTTTGGGAGGGAATTTTATGCACGATAGAGGAGAACATTGGGAAGGAGATCCCACAAACCATGGGGCACTGTCTCCTCAGTTGGTTCCCCCACCCTGTAAATACAAAGATAATGGGGAGGTTTCAAGATCTGGCATATATTATTGTTAATTGTGAAATAGCACGTAATTGGAAGGCAACGGGGGCCCCCGGCTGACAATTTGGAAGAGTGAGATGGTAAAGTGGGTGAGTTGTGAGGGGAGGGTGCTCCTGAGGGAGGCACAGAGAGGCATGGGGACCATAGATGGAGCCCAAGCCTGGGGAACATTAGTGGGCAGCCTGGCCAACCTGGAGTCACCTCACCAGCGGCATCCCCAGTAGTCACTGAGATGAACTACATACAATGCAGCTGGGAGCCGGCTCTATGTCACATACCTTTCCATCACATGACGCAGACCTGAGTCACCCACAGGTCGAGTTGTCCCCCTGACCAGAGACTCCTTACTGTGATTTATCATCTATCCCTTTGCTCATATACAACCCTGAATTCAACAAAGTGATGTAATGTATTGACCTATGGGAGGGGAGGCAGGGGAGAAGAGCTTGATTGTCGTTTGTTTCTTTCTTGGTTAACACTGAAAGACTGTGTTGCTCATCATGACGAGATGCACTTTGACACTGCATTGCCGAACGGTTGTAATGCATGTTTTGATTGTCTATGAAAACTCAATAAAATCTGTTTCCAAAAGAAAAAAACCTGAAGTGCCAGGAGGTTTCCTGGATGTTGAGCAGAGGCCGGGATTCAAACCCAGCTCCCAATGATACATGGTTGCAGTGCTTAATTTGAGCCACTGATTTCTGGCGCTTGGCACCAACACTTAACTGTCAACACTGGCAATTAAGACAGTCTGCCACGTAATGGTGCTGTCTGTCTAATTTAGAGATGAGCAAAACAACAGCTGTTTATGAAATAAACGTATTAAAATGACTAAAACCTGCTGCCCAAGACATTCTTTTAGCTTTGAGGGCAAGGAATAGTCTCAATTGTCACACTTGTAAGAGTGTGATGTCAGTAGTTGTGTTGGTAGGACATTGGAAGTGCTGGCAGGGGCAGTGAGTGGTGCACGCTGCAGTGGCCTCCTAACGAGGAGCCTGGCACTTATTTGTTTACAAATTAAGCACTGCATGGTTGGCAGCTGTAGCCATGTGGCCACATTGACTATCATGAAAGCTCAGCTCGTTTGGGCTCAACAAAGGTGTAGAATAGAAGATTTGTTTATTTTTATGAGTCGGACCAGCACAGAATGTTATCAGACGTGCATCACTGAGCTCAGTAATTGTATTTTCAGACACAACAGAGCCTCTCAAAGTGGACTTTCTCAACACAAAAACACAGATAAACTGCCCAATGTTCCTTCAGACATGTAGAAATGAGATATGCATGCATGTCGTTGATTAATTGAAGTCTTGGCAGAGGAATAATCTTGTGACTTCAAATAAAGATACTTGTGCATACATGTATTTGTTGTACACAAGCCAGTGAAGCTCAAAGCAAGAGTTGTGCAAGTGTGTTAAGGGAGCCAATGTATACAGGCACAGAGATGCAACTATTTCCACCCTTCTGTGCATAAGGAGCTAAATAACACTCCCTTGTCTGGGAGAGGTGCCGCCAGTCAAGTGTTTCCATCATAGAGGGCAAATGTTACATTAGACGTTTAAGAATTAAAGCCCAATCTGGTCTTTAGGCAAGAATTCAATTGCATGTTTTAACTGAGTGTCCAAAGGAGTAGGAAGCTACATTGGTTTTTAAAAGTACCTTTTCAGAATATCTTTACTGATAAGAATTCATTACTATCTAAAGCTACCTTTTTTTTCAACAACCTTAGACTAACTAAAAATTGCGGAAAAAATATAAGGTTCTAAATCTATGCCTTGCAGTTTGCATGCAGCTGTTTGACGCTAGCACATAGCTCACTGTGCTATATTAGGAGAAACTTAGCTGCAAGTAACAAAACAATCACTGTGATAAAAGCAGTAACTCGCTGAGCTATCTACATAAAATACAACTCTGTTATCTGCATGGTACACATTGTGCCTTGCATGAGGCACATTAACACTCTACACCTCTGTAGGATAAGTCAAAACTGCCATTAAACAAAACTCAGATCTCTCCAGCAGGTAGATACATTCATCACCCATGTTATCTTGGCATTTTATTATCGGCTGGGAACATAAGGAATTCTGAAACGTGATCAATGGGTTAAAAACATTTGTAGCACACTGCAGCCACCCACCCGATGCTGTGCCCTAATGCCGGCACTGATTGTCAGCCTCGGAGGCAAAGAAATTAGGCGTTATCCTAACCCGAGGCTATTTTATTTATTCATTATTTTGCAATTTTATATACATGGCCCGAGGGCATCAGAGAGCTTTACAACAAGCTGTATTTAAGGGTACAGCTGGTTACATTACTAGTAACTAAACTCAAACAATTACTTCAGTGGATGTGTGCAGGAGAAACAACAAGAAACAGCTACAGCAACTGGGCAGAGGAAATATACATTTACAGCATCAATTTAGATGGTGAGTTCAAATATCGAAGGCAGGTCAGAACGCCGTGCAGCGAGTGCATAAGTCTGTCCGAGGGTGAATTAACCAACATGTCTGTCAAAAAGGAGGAGCTTGAGGTCCTTCTGGAAGGTTACTAAGCAGGAGGTTAGACAGAATAAGGGAGGCAAGCAGTTCCAGATTCTAGTGGCACTTCCAGAGAAAGGCTGGTTCTTGTATCGTTCTTGACTGAAAGTGGGGGGTTCCAGTAGCAGAGATTGGGCCTTTCTGGAACCCCTATTTGCTCCAGAAATTTTCAGTTTCTCATTTAGATAGGAGCGTGAGGCGGAGTGCAGCACTCTGTGGGTAATGCAAGCGATTTTGAATTGAGCCTGCGCTTCAAAGGGGAGGCTGATGTGACCCACAAACACGCTCGAGTTTGGTGAGGCGTAAAGCTGGTTTGTCTCAGCACACTAGAGCAGCAGTAGCATGTTTTCTTTATCTTTTTTCCTATATTAGAAGAATACGAGATGTTAGAAATTGCACAACTAAACATTGGCCCTGGTTATTATTGGCTTTTTTCTCTCTCCAAAGTGCTGCTTCTTCTGCCATTAACAAGGCATCCATCATCCTTTAATGGCTCCACACAGGAAGGGAGCGTGAGAAGGAATGTGAACTAATTACTCACCAGAATTCATACTAAAGGTGAGAGGGGGTCTTATTGATACACAGAGTTCACTGGCAGAATGCTAAAGAGCAGACTTAACAAACTTTACATTTACTCTGATATATAATGAAGCGTTTTTTTCCATGTGGATTACATGTGTCTACCCCCCCCTCTCTTTGCCAAGGCAAGTTGTAGTGAGCCACGCATGGCGGCCAAACCCAGGGAAGCATCAGTCTGTAAATACTAATATGAAACTCTGACAGCGACAGCTCATGCAGGAGCAGGCGCCACTAGTGACGAAATACGAAAATGTAACCGGCTCTCATGTAAAGTGCTCCAATACCTTCTGTTAGAGCTTGCGCTATATAAACCGGCAAAAAATACAAGCATTTGCAATGCAATAGGTCTCATATTTGGGAGAGTTAGAGCTATTGGTGCTATAAATGACAATGTCTTTTACCTATGTGTTTTGGTTTGGAGTGTAGTGGATGTATGTGGTGTGGAGTAGAATTATGTGGGTTGTATTGAAATTGTTAGTCGTGGAATTGTGCAAGGTGGAATTGTGTGGTGTGGAGTGTATTTGTGTAGGGGAATTTTGTGGCATGAGAGATGGATTGGAATTGTTTGTTGTGGAATTGTGTGGTGTGGTGAGAAGTTGTGTAGTGGAAATATGTGGTATGTCAGTGACATACCTTTGAATGTTGTTTCCTAGAATAACTACTCATCCATGCTCAAAATGGCAACCATGGGTTTGCTACTGCTACTTATTATTGTACTTTCACTTATGACCAAAGTCCCTCATTTATCAGAGAAGGACTTCAAGGGGAGAGCTTCGTTCACTTTTTGAATGCATTTCCACGTACTTTTTGATAACCACTACCAACGCATTCCTCTAAAGAAGATTGGACAAGAGACCTATGTTGAGGTCAGTGGCTTCGGATGAGCTTGAATGTGGATCAAGTGAAAATAAAGGGGTTTAAAGAACGAGGATTTCTACTCTAGTGATCCCATGTTTAAATGCTAGGATGGCTGTTTTAAAAGAAGTTACGAGAGGAACTATCTACTTTTCATCCACGGAAGCATACATCTCTTGGCAATGTCCCTCAATAATACCAAATAGTGAAACCATACTGCAACCTCCAAATATATCATGAATAGGCTTTTTGAAAATGGTTATTTAAAAGTACCCAGTTACACTGATGTGCTAGTTTTAAAAGCAAAGAGAAAACGTGGAACTAAACTTGTACACACATTAAGATTTCATCTCTTACTCAAAGATATGGCACAGATAATTTGCACTTTTTGAAGAAGGTAAAAAGCAAACAACACAGTTCGATCTTACTATAAAATCCTAACACCGGTGGCAAGATGGCGGCTGCGTGACTGCTGTGTTTGCCGCTTCCACCCCGTAGATTGGAGATATAATATGATTACGGAATGAAACTTACCTTTGGAGTTGGAATCGGGCTGTTTTCAGGTAGATTCGTGCATCTGGTATCGGGCGCTTTTTATGGACTCGTCGATCGCATTGGCTTATTGGCTTTCGTCTGTTCTGGAGCAAAATGCCGCCGAAAGTAACGAAGCCCCCCAGGGAACGGGCAGAAAGTGGAGCAGGGACCGCGACCGGGGGACCGCGAGGTCTACCCTCTTCCCGGAAGACGCCGGCTGGCCGCAAGGGGGAGGACGCTGCTCCAGTGCTCGGAGAGAAGGAGGAGGAGAGCAGGTCCAGACGTCAGACGCGGGAGCAGCGTCCTCTGGAGACTGCAGGAAAAATCAAACAGCCGATAGTCCCAGGGATGTTCTTGGGACAAGAGCCTCCCGGCAGTAAGAAGATAAGTGAAAAAGAGGGGCTTGACAGCAAGGAACAGACTGAACAGGCTGAGCTGAGAGATACTCTTCAAATTGTGAGTAATGCGAGTAAAGCAAAAAACGAGACTTTGGCTCAGACCCCTATAAAACTTAATGATAATCTGACTAGCGCCTCTAGTGTATTGCCTGATATTTCTGCGGGGGATGGCGACACGATAGGTCCTCTTGAGAGGCAAGAAGGGGAGTTAGACTTGGGGGGGCCCAGTATGCCTACGGAGCCTAACATCATCATGGGCAATTTCAAAAATGTGGGATCACCGGAGGCTGACAAGTTTTATTCTCTCACCGATGACTCCGAAATCTCTTTGGGCAGTGAGCTGGGGGACTCGGATCTTGACAATTCTAGAGAGGAGTCAGATAGCTCCAAAACCGAACCCATTACTCAGAAACGGCACTCTGCAATAAAAAAACGGAGGGACATCAATGAGGAAATCTCTCATGTTACGGGGTATGAGTCAGACTTTGGCCAGTCCGGCCAGTTGAACTGGGATTATTCGGGGATTCTTTTGGAACCAGAGGCCAAAGGGATAGGAGAAGACGGTACTCAGATGTAGACAACAAAGGTATTTTCTGGCCCGAATGCCAGCTCTGAATCCTCTCCTTCAATGGGTTTGATCTAGTCTACCCTGAAACAAATGCAAATTGAAGCCCGACAAGAACACAAAAGGGCCCACATGGCAACAAAGAAATTGCAGGGGGCCATAAGAAAAATCAATAAAGCTTGCTCTGAGATCACGGAGCGGACCTCAGCATTGGAAGAACAGGTAGTGGCGCTCGAGGCTGGCGCTGAGGCCGGTGGGCAACAAGCAACTGCAAATGAGGCCAGAATGACAGATGTCATGTGGAAGCTCGAGGATTTCGAGAACCGACAGCGACGAAACAACTTGAGGCTGCTCGGTATTCCTGAAGACGCGGAAGGAGAGGATATTCGTGGTTTTGTCCTGCGGCTACTCAAGGGAGCTTTTCCGGAGCTGAAGCATTGGGACTGGGACTCAGAGGTGCAGAGAGTGCACCGATTTCCTCTCATGTTGAGAAAAAAAGAGGGGCAAGGGGCTCAAGATGATAAACCAAGAGCTATCCTGATTTTCTTTGGTAACTTTTTGTTGCGACAGGCAGTTTTTGATAAGGCCCGACCAGAAGCCAGACGTACAGCGGAGGGACATACGTTTTTTGTCAGGCCAGACTTTTGCCACATAACGGTGGAGAGAAGGTGGCGGCTCAGACAGTTGATTACTCCCTTTCAGAAAGTAGGCTGTGAAGTATTCTTATTGAGTCCTGCTCGCCTGAAAGTTATATATAAAGGGGTGATCAGAGTGTTCAATTCAGAAATTCAGGCACAAGAATACCTGCAGGAAATGTTGGGTGCAGGGAAATAAGGAGCTCTCTTTTCAACTCCTTATGATTAAGATGATTTGTATCTTCTTGTAACTCTCTTTTCTACTTTTTGATTTTTTGGTCTTTCTGTGGGGGGTGGAGGCGGCATCGGGCGACAGCAGATGCAGGAGGCATCACAAGGGTCTTTGGACCTATTTTGCCGGAGTTTTGGGGGTGGGGGGACGGGGTGGGGTTGGATCCTTAATCATGGGCTTGTATGTAAAAGGACGGGACTTCCGGACACAGAGAATAGTTTTTTTTTCAAGGGGATAAATGGGTAAGGGCACAGTAAGGATTGCATCTGTGAATATATGCGGATTAAATAATCCATTGAAAAAACACAGAATCAATGAGGCCATCCAATATCTAAAAGCAGATATTGTGTTTCTTCAGGAGACTCACATAGAAGCCGGCCGTCAGAAAGTTGCAGAATTGGCTGGATATCAATTAATTACTAGTACTTCCCAAGGGACACGAACACGAGGTGTTGCTATCATGGCCCGGAAAGGGCTAGCTAAGTTTCCACGTATAAGCACGGATAAGTTGGGGCGATGGGCTATTGTTCAATGTGTTTTGAAGGCTTGCTCATTTACTCTATGCTCTTTATATGGATCTGTATTAGATGATCCTGCTTTGTTTGATTGGCTGAGTACCAAATTAGTTGGCTGGCCTTTGCCTCTTGTCATCTGTGGTGATTTTAATATAAATATAATATCACAAGGCGGCCAATTTGGTGAAAGAATACATCAGGGTCGTAAGCCCAAGGTCTATAAGTCTGTTGCACATCTATGCGCGTTGCATGGTCTTCTGGATATCTGGGCCATGTTTAAACTCGGAGATCCCGGCTATACCTTTTTCTCTGCTCCCCATCAAGTTCATGTTAGACTTGATTATTTTTTGTTTCTCCCGTAGTTGCACAGAAAGGTCAGATTTACAAGTACCCTAGGGTTATGTCCGACCACAACCCCCTTGTCCTTGAAATAACTACACAAAATAACCCACCTCCAGTTTCTCGCTGGACCTTTGACAGGGCTCTACTGTCAGATAGTGGATATGTACAGCATATGAAGGCCTGGATTCCCCGATTTATTATGGAAAACAAGGGGAGTGCTCGACCAGACATTGTGTGGGACACTCTCAAGGCCGGGAAAAGGGGGGAAACTTCCAGTTACGGTTGGGCGGAGCAGAGAAAGAATAAGACATTAGAACAGGCCCTACACACAAAGTTAATGGAAGCTGAAGGTCAGTTAGTTGTGGCAATTTCGGTTGGTGGGGACATCGAGAAAGCACAGGCCAGAGAAGCTGTCGGGAAATCTGCAATAATAGAGATTTCGGCCAAAAAGGCAGCCGGCAAATATATCGCTTGGCGAAGTAAGCTTTATGAGAATAATGAAAGGGTGGGACAATTACTAGCTAGACGCACAAGAGAGAGGATAGTACAAGGGGACATCTTAGAAATAAGGGATCCTATTCTGGGCACAATTACCAATCCTTTAGCTATTCGCTCGGCATTTCAGAGATTTTATCAGCATCTATACAATGAAGATTCTCATTTTGATGATTTAGAATTTATGGATTATATTTCAGATTTATCTTTTGGAGAACTAACCTCGGAAGAGGTTGAGTCTCTCCAGGCCCCAATTTCAGAGGAGGAAATAAGGGGGGCGGTCAACTCCTTGCCAAGTGGAAAAGCGGCCGGAACGGACTCAATCCCAGGGGAATTTTATAAATTTTTTTACACATGCGTAAATGAGCTGCTGAGAGAGATAGTTATGAATGCCCAATTGGGTGGGGAGGCTCCGGATTCCTGGAGATATGCTAATATAGTGGTTTTTCCAAAAAAAGATAAACCCACCTACGAGCTAGGGTTTTATCGACCTATTACGTTGATCAATAGTGATACAAAAATCTATTCCAAAATACTGGCTAATTGTTTACCTAAAGTGATCAAGAGGTTGGTTTCCCCTGTGCAGCATGGCTTTGTACCCGGCCGCAACACCACCGATCATATTCGGCAGACAATAGCCCTGTTTGACGCCTCAAAAATAGCCGGAGACCCAATGGCTTTAATCCTGCTAGATGCAGAGAAAGCCTTCGATAGGGTCTCCTGGCCTTTCCTATGGGCTATACTAGACAGGAATGGATTAGGTAGTGGATTTATTAAAGCTGTCCAGACAATGTATCGTAACCCAGTTGCTCGAGTGACTGTAATGGGAGATATGTCGGAGCCGGTTTCGATATGCCGTGGAACCCGTCAAGGGTGCCCATGTTCGCCTCTCTTATTTGCGCTGTATATCGACCCCCTTATTAGAAAGATCGAGCATAATACTAGTATTATTGCTATGCACAACAAGGGGGGCGATACTAAGATTCTGGCTTACGCTGATGACCTGGCCATTACCACTCCTAATCCCTGTTATGCCCTGGTGGAAATCGAAAGGGAAGCTACTAGTTTCGGACAGCTCTCTGGATACTTGCTTAATCAAAGTAAAACTCTGGTGGTAATAAATGACTCTGTCCAGTTAGACGATCCTCGGGTGGTCCCCAATGCGAAATATCTAGGGGTGGAGATAACAGCAGCTGTGGAGAACATTGTTGATCTAAATTTAGGCCCATTATTACGGAAGACCAAAACTGATTTTTCCCGAATGAATAATCTTATGCTCACATTAATAGGGAGAAGTAATGTGATCAAAATGCTGTTTCTCCCCAGAATACTGTATTTCTTCAGGGCCATACCGTTGGAAGTAGAAAGCCGCTGGTTTAAATCCTTAAACCAGTTGACGTCTTGGTTCTTATGGGCTGGGCAACGCCCCCGAAGAGCTTTACATTTTTTGACTCTGCCGAGAGAACGAGGGGGCTAGGCGGTTCCTAATTTTCAATTATATTATTGGGCGGCAGTATTCCAACAGATGACGACGCTTATAACTTCTGAGAGAAATAGTTCAGAAGAAGGAGATTTGGTATCAATTTATGAACTGATAATGGGCATTGAAGCTCGAGGATGTCTTCTACGGCAGATTGAATATGGATATTTTAAAAGGGTTAGATTTAAGGTTTTTTTGGGAGCATTTAAGGTATGGACAGCTATCCGGAAGAAATCTGGGATCGGTAGGATAAATAGATATACCCCTTTAGTGGACAATCCTCTACTCCCAGATATTTTTAAGGATGGCTATATGGTACAGTGGTTCAGAGGGGGGGTGAGGGTCATCGCTGATCTGGTAGACGAGGGAGGGATTCTCTCCTTTGATATAATAAAGGATAAATTTGGCATTAGTAACACCCATTTTTTTAAGTATTTACAAATCAGGGATTTTTTGTTAAAAAGAGGGGGAAGTGTTGGCTTCAATTGGGTAGAACTTGCTGATTTAATGTTAAAATCTTCTCTCTCCCTCACCAATATATATAAACTATTAAATAAAGAAATGGCAGATGACTTAGCGAAACACTCTGCTCGCTGGTCAGAGCTTTTACATATGGGGACGGGAGATTGTGAAGATTCCTTATATTTAGCGCAGACTTCATTTATCGCTGCTAATTTACAGATCCAATGCTATAAAACATGGTTTAACCTATATATTACCCCGGCGAAGATTGTTAAATGGGGGGGATCTAAGGGCACTCATTGTCCACGGTGTGGCTGCTTTGCTGCCGATCTCCTTCATTTATTTGCAAACTGCCCCAAGCTTGAAAATCTAACAAAGGATGTTGGCAAAATACTTGAAGCACAGCTTGGCTATCCAATCTCTATCTCACCGGGTTTAATAGTTTTAGGAGTAAGTGATATGGGAATTCCATGGAGACATCAGATATTTTTATTTATAGCCATGACTATCCTTAGACTGTGTTTGGCCACAGCCTGGCTGGATCCCGAACCACCCACTGGGCAGCAATGGCTCGGGAGACTCCTCGCTATATATCGATCTGAAATAGCTGTGTATGAACGCAGGGGAGGTAAAGCCAGGAAAAGGGGCAGAGAAATCTGGGCCCCAATTAAGCAGTGGATGGAAGGGGTATTGGAGGAATAAGGGTATAATAACTGTAGATCTACCGTTTGCTTTAACAAATGGATCTGTGTATGTCTTCTTTTTCCCTTCTCTTTTCTTTATTTTGATACACTATTTTTTTTTTTTCTTGTCCCTATAAATGTAATTTCTTTTTTTCTTTATTAGATCCAACTCTAGGGTGGGGGTGGGCTGAGAAGGGTGGGATGACATATTTTTTTTACTTTGAGATGTTTTGAAATGTATGTTCTGTTTGATGGGATGAAATAAAAATTTGGAAAAAAAAAAAAATCCTAACACCGTTTTGGTGATTTTATCAAGAGCAATTTGAAGCAACAATTTATTCAACAGTCAATAGAATTTAAGTAAGGATATTTATCCACCATCTTACAATTGTGTTCCTGTAGTAAGAAAGTACTATAACTTTGCAGGAATTAGAAGTAGATTGCCTGCTTTGGATATTTGGTTTCGCTATTCAATTCTAACAAGTCCTGCTACTTGTATAGCGTTTAAGGCTATCACTCCACCATATAGCACAAAAAAGTCACAAAAATATCATAAGGAGAATGCATTACGTGATATAACCGCATATAAAAAAAACTCTGCCGATATTCCAGCCCTTTGCCTTCAGTCTACCATTACGGATTAGGGAGCTGGGGAAGATGTTGGGAATGGGAAGTGGAAGGGCTCAGGGCGCTGAGGTAACAGTACCAGAGGGCTCCATGTCACCAAGAAACAGTGCTCCAGCTGTGGGTGGCCTTTTCTTTTGCAATTCATCGTTTTTGGGATAGAGCAACTGAAGTGGACTAGGAGTACACTTCCCAAAATGCTTTAGGTTGCTATTGAAACTCCAGCATTGAGGAGAGAAAGAGTCCTTGGTGACCTGAAGTATTGTGCTACAAATATGTTAAAAGGAGAAGGCGGCAGTGGGAGGCACGTTTCGAAGAACACAGGTTAAAAGAGGGCTGTTATCTTAGATGGGAATCTTGAGCGGAAACACAGCAAATGAGGGCAGGAACAAAGGAAGATAGCTGGGTGTAAAGTGTAGAAGGTGAGGGTCCGCAGAAGTGATGCACTGAAAGTTTACCAACATCAGAGGGTGGAGAGGAGAGTAAATGAGGGTGCCAAGCGTAAGGAGGGGCTGGATGGGAAGTGGGGAAGAGGAGGGCTCGGGGCTCCCTCACCTAACCGGTTATGTAAGTACTGCGACACGACAAAGAAGAAAGAAAAGAGGAAAACATTTGACTTCAAGATGAGCCAAACTGCAATAGAAAAACCTATGTGTGGCTGGGTGGTGTTACATATTAATTACACTCAAAGAACCGAACTGCAATGTAAATAACACACCCTCACGTGTCTCCAAGCATGACGGAATAAAAATTAACCAAAGTGTCAGAGTATAAATGAACACAAAACAAAGTCCCAGTCATTGCTAGTACTTGTATTAAAAGCCAAATGTGCTAGAAACGACAGATCTCGCCTCTGAAAATATTATTCAACAAGTAAAAGCATAGACACTGAAATATGTGGAATAGCGAGTATTGGAGACCTAGTAATCTTTGTCAGAGAAAGGAGACTGGTACGCTTCTGTAAAATGGAAACCACGTAGTTAGTGAAAATTCATTGTATCCCTTGTGCAGAGAAGATTATCAAGACGAGTACAAGGAGTGGCAATGTTAAAACAATGCCAATCGGTCTCGCCATAGTAATGAGTTTAGTGTTGTAGTTTTTAATAAAGAGCATTATTATAATGCTAATCTATGCTAACCTGCCTATTTGGTCACATTAGACTTACTCCAGCTCTTTCTGCCTAGCTGCTCCCCAAAAAGCATGCAACCTTTGATACAAACACAATAAGTGTAAATGCAGATTAAGAGAAAAGCCCCAAACCAGACTTGCCTATCAAAGAACAAACAAGCAGCAAGTTCCAAGCTCTAGCACTTTGCAGCCACATAAGTCATAAATAAAAGCCTACACCCACTGCTTATTTTGTAAAACATAAACTGCTGGGGCTAAAAGCAAACCTTAAAAAATGACCAAAAACACGTCAAAAATGCTATGACAAAGTAGACTCTAAATACTTATTCCCTTGAATGAATTGTCTTCAAACTATTTGCAATTAAATAACCAGACTTGCATATTAAAAATCAAACAAGCAGCAAATGCCACATATTACTCTCCAGCACTCTGCAGCCACATAGGTCCCAAATAAAGACCTACATCCATTGCTTAATTTGTAAAACATGAAGTGCTGGGGCTAAAAGCAAAACTTTAAAAATGCCCAAGAGCACGTCAAAAACACGATGAGAAACTACACTCTAAATATTCCTTCCCTTAAATAAATTGTCTACAAACTATTTGATATTAAATAAATAAACTTGCCTATCAAAAATCAAACAAGCAGCAACTACCACGTTTAACTTTCCAGCACTCTGCAGCCACATAAGTCCCAAATAAAGGCCTACACCAAGTGTTTAATTTGTAAAACATGAAGTGCCGGGGCCAAAAGCAAACTTTTAAAATGCCCCATAACACGTCAAAAATGCGATAAAAACTATACTCTAAATACTCCTTCTCTTGAATGAATTATCTCCAAACTATTTGCAATTAAATAAAAAATTACTCACCTTTATAGCGACACAAACACAATAAGTATAAATTCAGCTGAAGAGAAAACCCCAAACCAGACCTGCTTATGAAAAATCAAACAAGCTGCAAGTTCCACGCTTCAATACTCTGCAGCTATACAAGTCCCAAATAAAAGCCTGCAATACTTAATTTGTAAAATATAAAGTGCCAGGGCTGAAAGCAAAATACAGGTCTGAGACATATATTACTTTGGTTCTATCTAAACTTAATAAGATACTAGTTTCAGCAATTCTCAAGTATCTCGCCAAGCTACAACTCGAGTAATTCATAAAAAAATGTGTACGACTTTTGACATAAAGACCTACCACCCCTACATATTAAAAAATAACCTGAACTTAAGCACATTATATATTATTTTGGAATAGTAGTAATATAAAAGATATACAGTGTTAATAACACAAACTAAACTACGTCATCCGTACCACAAAAAGCTACATTTAACAGAAAAGTATTTCAAATGCATGATGGAGGTTGACTTAATTAAACGGAGATGGCTGTAAAATAAACCAGGTATGGGAACACATGGAGAGAAATATTGCCTTTCAGCGGGAAATGGTATACTCCAAAGCTCTGTTTTCAATATAAAATCAGGGCCTTCAGTGGTCATATCACTGAAAATACAAGATTTGAAAAAAATATTATTGTCTAAGGGTGCTCGTGGAAGATAATTTCTATGGACTGAAATCTAGAGAATGCTAAAGTGATTCTGGTATTTTACTGGCCTCTGCTGGTCGTTTTCTATCAAGAAAGTTAAATAGAGGCAGTTGCCAGAAAAGAAAAAAAAAAGTCCCTAAGCAGAAAGCAATTCTGGTATTTTACTGACCTCTACTGGTCGTTTTCTATCAAGACAGTTAAATAGAGGCAGTTGAACAAGCAGAAAGCAATTCTGGTATTTAATTGACCTCTACTGGTCGTTTTCTATCAAGACAGTTAAATAGAGGCAGTTGAACAGAAAAAAAAGTCCCTAAGCGAAAGCAGACAAGTCCTAGGGCTGATCTTCAGAGCCCACAAAGTACATACACATATAAGTATATACTAAAGTATAAACAAGAGGTCTCGAATGCTCGACCTAAAAATAGCCACTCTATTCTCATTATGATTACGCTCTATATGCATAGAGAGGAATGTAAGAGGATCCTGCATTACTGTAGAACACGACAGATGATTGAAAAGCTGGGACTGATCAACTCTGTATACAAGGGCTCTGGAAAACTGACCTATTTAGTTAAGTTTTGATATCATTTTTTCAAATGCTGGCTTTTAACGATTGCTATAAAGTACACTAGCCACAAGAGTATCTGGTACATACACAGCATCTGTAACTAAAAGCTATGGCACAGTAGCCTCCGATTTAGTTATAGTGAAGGGAATGGAAGTCTTGCCTGAGAATAAGTTGATTTAGCTTGGAAGAATTATAGGTTAATAAAAATGTGCAAGGTGTATTTATTCATGGTCTCCAATAAAATAGGAGCTTAGTTCTGGTCTTTAGGGCCTGATTTAGATCTTGGCGGGACTCCCGTCGTCCCTCCGTGGCTGAGTATCCAAGAACTTCGTCAAGCTGATGGTATCCCGCCCGCCGCCTTTAGATGTGTGCTGGCTGAATCGCCGTCCAAGTTGACAGACCGTTTACAGTCACATAAGCAGTGCACCATCGTCAAGGCAGTGGACTCCTCTGCTGGCTAACAGTACTCTGTTGCCGTCAGGACAGCGGGTTTGCACCGAGCCTATTTAGATGTTCCCATTGTGCTGGTGTTGTCCTAGCAGTGGTTTGCTGAAGGAGTGAGTCCCTGGTGGAGTGGAGACTGGCAAGTACTACTGATTTATGTTTTTCAATATACACATATGATGTGTTTGCTTCTAAAATATATGTAGGTAATGTGTTATGCCCCTTTTCTTATATATTGCATAGCACACAAACAACACACACACACACTACTGAATGCACACCAACAGGCACCAAAGCAGAACGGCCACTACCACCACAACATAATTTTAACTTTTTTAAGTGTCAATACAGGTGTGTTCATTTTATCTTGATAAGTTATAAAATTTAAACTAATGCATTACTCATAAAAAATGCATGTAAGAGTAATGTAAAAATACACAAGACTAAAGCAATTGTCAACACACTATTCATAGTAAGACAAGTGCAAACGAATCTTACCTTAGATCCAAGCAACAACGGAGTTGATTAGCGTCGTGGTCATGTAGTAGCAGCAAAGGGAGTACCTGGACAATGGGGTTCAAGATGAAAACGGAAGTGGGAAGCAGAAAAAAAAGGTATGTTTTTCCCTCATTTCCTTCGATTCCACCAATTCAAAGTAGGAGGTATCCCAGCCACAGTTTCTTCTACGGAAAGGCCCATCGTGATTGGCCCGGCAGTAATCTTGGTGGACTCCCATCAACAGCCGCTTCCACCCGAGTGAAAATTCCTGGTGGAGTCGGTGGCACTCAGGCAGTCTTTCGTCCATGGACCCGCTAGCATCTAAATAGACTGGGTGGACCGCCAAATAGGCGGGCGGTGAAACTGTCGAAAAAGTGGCGGGGGACCAGATCCGCCAATATCTAAATCAGGCCCTTAGTTTGGTTCTAATATCCAATTAAGGCAGATAATGGAACTGAAGCACACTGAGATACAAGAGAATTGTCCATGGTCATAGAACGTTAACCACATGAATATGTCTACGTCTCTGATCTCATGGTCTATCAATGTCCTAAGCAAGAAGCGGTTTCTTTGCCAAAAGGAGGGCCATGGGAGTTAATTTGTGAAGTGTCTTTGCTCTAGGGTGAGGAAGGTCCCCAGGCTCTTTGCCTGTCTTCTGTGAAGAGCAAGTTGAGGTAAATCACTATGTATCAAAGCAGCTTTATTCGACTGAGCAAGTCATAAAAGCATTACAAATAAAAAGATTAAAAATCAGAATTACAAAAGATTAAAATCTGAGTTAAAACATTTGTGCAAAGAGCAATCAAAGCCATCATTATATTACACATAGTATGATAAGACAGAGTTAAAAACTAAAATAAAAGCAACAAGTGCATAACAGTCTCAAGCACCTTGGCAGGCGTAATGGTACCCACAAGACCTGGTGTACACACTCATACACCTACACAATAGTGGGGGATTTCATTGTGATCATTGTCCAGCCCTGATTTGTTTGGAGCGTATGTGCCACATCCACCTCAAGAATTTAGCCACCGGGATTGCGTACCTGGGAGATGGATCAGTGCAAAGGATTCGCAGGGCTATGTTGTGTGATCTTGTACCCAGGTTCTTACAGAGCTGAGCCAGCCAAGCCTTTCGCGGGCCAGCGTAGGCAGGATAGGCAAAAAGCACATGCGCGTATGATTCTACTTGTTTGGCACATGCGTAACATTTGTTGTCCCCGTTGGGAGAACATTTGGGTGTAAAACACTTCAAAGGCAAAGATCCTGATCTAAATTGGAATTAAAGTTTTCGATCCATGTTTTTTTTTTATAGTATCCCAGTATGGCTCGAGACTCGGGCATGGTTTAATCTGCAGGAAGTGCCCCGAGAGGGATGTCGGGTCATAGCGCCTAAACTCATCTTGTGCAACCATTTCCCAGTAAGTTTCTTTGAGGCTGCTTTTTGTCGGGAACACTTCGGTGGAAGGGGAGTTCCACAGGTGTGATAGGCCCATTTTATTGAACAAACTTCTCAGATCGCACAGCCAACTAATTTTATGTAAGCGATCCGAGTTTATGACGTCCCTTAAACCCTCTATGTACACTGCCAGTTCCTGTGTGCACCATATTCTGCGCCAGAATAGAATTGGCCGTAACCTGGCTAGGTCCATCAGGGCTTTCCTGGCTAGATCATTCCTTAGAGGGAGAGTGGGTGTACTCTGTGGCATACTAGTGATTACGCGCAGAAACGCATTCTCAGCTGTTAACTGGGTCAAGTTTTCTAGGCCCCACAGCTCAGCCCCGTAAAGGACTGAGCTCACCACTTTGGTGTTGTAAATTTGGAGTACCGGGCTTAGGGGCTTTGTCAAAGAGGTTTTACATTCTTTTTCAAGAATTCCAGCTAACTGCCGATGCTTTAGTGCCATGACTTCGATATGTGGGTTCCAACTCATGTTCTTCTGCAGTTTGATACCCAGATAGACGAAAGCGTCAACCTGCTCCAAAGGTAACCCATCCATCATCATTTTCCCTATAAATGATCTGTGCTGATTGAATGCCATGAACTTTGTCTTAGCTGTATACATTTTGAGACCCCTCAGGAGACAGAACTCGCTGGAGGGAAAGCTGCAATCCACCCGGTGTTTTGGAGATTATCAGCGTGTCGTCCGCGAACATTAAAATGGGGATTTTTCTTCCAGCTAAGACAGGAGCATCAGTGTGGGTGGCATCAAGGAAGTTTGCGACTCCATTTATAAAAAGAGAAAACAATGTGGGAGCCAACACGCATCCTTGGCGAACACCCTTCGCACAGGAAAAGGATCTGTCTTGTTTCCAGCCGCATGTAGGAAGGTGGAATCTGACTATATGGTTGCCCCCACTTTTTTCCTGGTGTTTTGCTGGTTTATGACTTAGTTGGACTGGGATCCTGCTATTCAGGGCCCCAGTCTATCAGCTTCCTCTAAAAAAATGGTTTCCATGTGCCTTAGGCACATCTCTGATTGGAAGCTGGAGTGCCCTTATAAGTCCCTAGTATATGGTATACTATGTACCCAGGGCATAGGTACCTCAGAGGCCTACCAGGGGCTGCAGCATGTATTGTGCCACCCCTGGAAGGCCATCCAAACTGACACCACAGGTCTGCTACTGCAGCCTGAGTAAGGTGGTGCATGCACCCCTTACTGTGATATAGGCTACCTATATCACTACATACATACACACATATAAACCTATAAGTCACTCCTATGGCAGGCCTTATCAATCCTGAAGGCAGAGTGCGTGGTTCCTATGTGAGAGGGTGCCCCTGCATGAGCTGGGCCCCTCTGCAGCGTTCGGAGACCCTTCTCTGATGCTGTTTGTAGTGCAGCCCGACCATATACTCTTATGCGCATTATAACCTCGCGTTAAATGCTAACTTTGGGATGGCTGCACGGAAACATGTCGTGTTTGGTGTCAAACATCTTGGAATACTACCCCCCGCCAGTTCTGGTGGCGGGGGTAGCATTCCACCCTTCTAGAGGGAAAGACATGTACACACCGGTATACCCGGTACTGACTTTCCAGAGCCCTGGCATCACAAAATGGATGCCGCTGCCACAGACACGAGTCTGGCCTCCTGCTGCTGACCGAAACTCCGGCAGGGGAGGCCTGGACAACAGGTTTCCTGTCCCAGGGAGGTGTAACCACCTCCCCAGACAGGATAGTGTGTATTGGGGCTGGGCGGGAGCACTCTCTGGTGCTTTGAAGTCCTGCACTGGGGGCACATTTGGTGTCCCTGTGCATACCCCAGTTCAAACCGGCTCAGGGGCTTCCAGCCCCTGCTCTGGCGCGAAACTGGACAAAGGGAAAGGGGTGTAACCACCCCTCTGCCCTGACCCTCCCATAGGTGGGGCCACAGAGTATGTCCAACCCCCTACCTTAGTATAAGTATGGGACCCCAGTCCTTAGGACTTTAGATTTACCTGGACGAAACTCTGATACAGAATCCTGGACCTTCGACGCTCTACTTTAAGATTAGAGGACTGAAGAATCTCCCTTGGGGTCAAGGAGTGACTCCCCTGCTTGGCAGGCACCAAAGAAGCAATTGTCCGGTCTGCATCGCTGAATCTCCCGTCGGACGCCGAAGTCTTTGCATCACCAGAGGTGGATTTCCAGACTTCCCCGAGGCTGCCCTGAGTCCCCAGCAAAGCTGAGGCCCGTAGCTGTCGTGGGTAACGAGGAACCGTGACCCCTGGACACCGATCGCATTTGCAAGTGCATCCTCTTCTGGGTCTCCCACGAAGTCGTGCTTTGGGCTCCGAGTAGCCCCAGCCTCCAGCACCAACTGCACCGAAGATCACTGGCCTCCACTCCACGAGTGTCCTGTGAGCCAGCTCCACATGCATCGTCTCGAGGCTCCTTCGCGGTCGCTAGTCTGTTGGCTAGTAGGCCCTCCTGAAGGCCAATCTTTTTCTGCTTGGGCTCCCTGGTTGCTCCAGGTGTGCCCTGACTTATCCTCACTGGGTGAGTCCCCCAGATCTTGCTGGTCTGCAACATCGTCCTTCTTCCATTTCCACGAAACTTGCCGTTGCCAAGGCTTGTTGGGTCCAATCCGGTCGCCGACACCCCTGCAATCGACAGACGTCGTGGGACAGCTCGAATCCAGCTCCTGGTCGTCGTCGACGCCTCCTGGACCTCGTGGCTGAAGAGTCAAGACGACCGTCAACCTACCTGAAGCACTCGACATCGGTGGGCATCTGCTCATCGCCTTCCTGGTCACTGGCTAGTGACCCAGACTATGTCCCCTCTGCTTTCAAGTTCTTCAGATCTTCGATCCACCTTTGGATCCACCCGAACACTTTCGACTTGGCCGCCAGCAGCACTTTGCAGCAGATCGCCATTGAAAGCGACGACGAAACCCGACCCCAAAAGACACCTATGCACCCGGCTCCCCTGGGTGAGGTAACTCGAGTACTCCGGTGCTCCCGTGGGTATTGACACTAGAACAGCCTAGTTCTCAAAGGGTTTGCTCCAAGTCCTCCTCTAAGTGTCCATTTTCTTTTAAATTCTAATCGCGACTTTCCCCATAGAAGTTAACGGTGGTTCGCGGCTGTGTTCATACACTGCACGCGTCCCCCGTGGGTCCCCTGTGTCTGCCTTGGGTGGTTCCTTGTGGTCCAAGCACTTCTACAGGCTCTAGGCCTTGTGTCTAGCTTAGTCGTGGTTCTTATACCACTTTATTGGTATATGGTTTGGTACGCCCCTGGGGCTCAAACGTGTATTTGTGCTATTACTGTAGATAACTAACTTATAATTTATGTACTTCGAACTCTAGCCTCATAAAGAGACTAGAGGGGTGTGTTTAGTAATAAATACATATATTTTGAATATATACCTGGTGTGGTCCTCTTTCATTTGGTCACTCAAGAGATTATAGACTGGTAAAACAAGCTGCTTTACATTCCTTCAAGACTTAGCCTGAAGGCTGCTCTCCATAGCTACCACTAGGATAGCTTTCAATAAAGGTTGTCTTTAACCTATCTCCAATAAGGGGTTGTTTGGACTGGTGCAAGGTGCCCACTATAATTAGTGGACAGCATATGCCAGGCCAACTTCTCACATTGGTGTGCAGCGTGTGGGATTCCAGCTTGCTATTGTTTTACCAGATAATCTCAATTGAATTGATCAACTGAAAACCACTAAGGGTACCTAAGGTACATATAAATCAAGCTTAGTAATACAGTAAGTTCTACTGAACTTAGAGTTGTGTGTTAAGGGACATACACCCTTTCTACAACTCAGGAGAGTTTAGTAGGCCACACTAGAGTAGGTAGTGCATACACCACACCTCACTAGTAATGTCTTCAAAGCCAGGACCCAGTGAGTCCTTGCCAGAAGCCAGTGGGCTTCTTCCCTCCAAGTATGATAAACTCCCATTCTTGGAATTGAGAGCATTATGCAATACTAGGAAGTTGAAGGCAGGCAAAAGTGCCAGCACCCAACACCTCAGGGAGGTGTTACTAGCTGATGATCTCAGCAGGCCCCTAGGGTCTGAAGGGGTAGGCAAAGAGGGTGGGGCAGAAGATGAGGAAGGGGCCAGGGGTGAAGAAACCCAGGCCCCCCTCTGAAACTGGCCAGGAAGGTGAAAATGACCTTGTCCTGGAAAATCCAATTCCTCCTGTGGAGGAGGAGGAGGAGGATCAGACTGACTTCCCCTTTGTCCCCCAGGAAGAGTTCTGAGTGTGCCCAGAAGGTCTAGGTCTCCTTCTCAGGAGTCCAACCACTCTGACACCTCAATAGGGACCTCTGTCTCCTCTCATAGGAGGGAATCCTCTCATGAGAGGAGAAAGAGACTGATTCAGTATGAGCAAGCCCAGCTTGAACTCAGAAAACAGCAATTGGCTATAGACAGGGAGTCCCTAGATCTCTATAGAGAGAGACAAAAGTTGGGACTAGAGTCCCATGGTGGCAGCAGTTTCCCCAAAGATAGGGAAAGGTCTTATGACCATAGAAACCTGAGCAAGATTGTCCCTCCCTACCAGAGTGGGGATGACATCCACAAATGGATAACTGCTCTAGAGAGGGCTTGTAAAGTACAGAGGGTCCCTCAGGAGCAGTGGGCAGCAATCTTGTGGCTCTCCTTTGCAGACAAAGGTAGAGATAAGCTCCTCACTGTTAGAGAGGAGGGTGCTGACAATTACAAAGTCTTGAAGAGTGCTCTGATAGATGGGTTTGGCCTAACCACTGAACAGTATAGGTTGAAGTTCAGAGACACCCAAAAGGCTCAGACTCAAGACTGGGTTGATTTTGTAGATTGTGCTACTAAGGCTCTGGAAGGTTGGATACATGGCAACAAGGTGCATGACTTTTTAGGATTGTACAATTTGATTATGAGGGAGCAGATCCTTAATAATTGTCAAAACCAGCTTTTACACCAGTACCTGGTGGACTCTGATCTGACCTCTCCCCAAGAATTGGGAAAGAAGGCAGACAAATGGGTCAGAACCAGAGTAAAGACTAAGAATCAGGGTGGTGACCAGAAGAAAGATTCTACCAAGTCCCAAGAGAAAGGTGGGGATAAATCTAAGGATAAATCCACTACAGGGCCCCAAAAGTCCTCTTCTGGGGGTGGGTCCCAAACTCCTTCCTCTCCTGAAAAGAAACCCTATTGCCATGTCTGTAAAAAGCCTGGACACTGGAAAACTGATCCCAGTTGCCCCAGGATTGGCAATAAAGAAAATGTTCCTCCAACAACTACTACCACCCCTCCTGGTACTACCAGTAGTAATCCTCCAGTTGGGAGTAGTGTACCCAAAAAGTTAGGTGCTTTTGCAAGAGGAACAGAGGTGGGCCCTAGTTTAGACAGGACCCCTCAACAGACTCCTCTGACTCTGATGGTGGTGTAGGATTTGCCACCTTTACCATGGGTCCCAATGCATTGGGCAGGTACAGACTGGAGCCAATAATTAATGGTCAGAAAGCTGTGGCATTTAGGGACACAGGGGCTAGTGTCACCGTGGTGGCAGGGAACCTAGTCCCCCCTCACCAGCTTTTACCTGAGTTTAAATACCAGGTGACCAACATTGATGGTGTCAGAACAGATCACCCCATGGCCATAGTCAATCTCAGCTGGGAAGGGGTCACAGGCCCAAAAAGAGTGGCAGTGTCCCCAACCTTGCCTGTAGATTGCCTGATGGGCAATGATCTGGAAATTTCAGCCTGGGCTGAAGTTGAACACCAAACCCATCTGAGAATGCTGGGCGTCCCTGTAAAAGTTAGTGGGGCTGTGATGGCCACAGCCCCAGCCCAGGGAAATTTTGGAGAGATGGAGCCTGGAAGAATGGCCCACTCTCCCCAAAAGAGAGCACAAGGGTTGAAGAAAAGTCTTCTTCCCTCCAGACAGTAGGTAAGGGTCAGCCTCCTCAGGGAACTGACCCTACCCCTAGTGAAGGAACTGCCCCAGAGGTAGTCAGGCCTGGCCTGGCCCCACCCCTGATGGCAGAGGACCCTTCCAAGGTGGTACCCAGTCTGGAGCAGGTAACCTGCCCCTCTCTACCCTGCCTCAGTCAGCCCAGGGCTGCAGAGGTCAGGGAGGTCAGTGGACCCCCAGGGCCCCCTGTCCAGAGGAACCCCCCCATCAGCAGATTAGGGGCAAGCAGGCTAGTAGCCCTAGCCAGGTGAAAATTCCTCAACACACTGAGGGATCCCCCATACCTTTGTGTAGGGACCTCCCCCAGAAGGACTCTGTTAGGCAAGGGCAAACCTGGGACCAAAAGGGTCCAAACCTGCCATGCCCCTCCAGTGGTCCATCCAAAGGGACCCAACCCCCAGCTGTAGGCAGCCAAAGGTTGACCCTTAGAGCACAGTACAACTCAGTCATGGAAAGACAGGCATACATGGTGACCAGTGATCTGAGGAAGCTGAGACCAACCTTCCTAGGGCCTCACTTCCCTTCTCAGACACCTCACCAGCCTTGTACTTTACCAAAGCACACCACAGGTAGTAATTCCCCATGGTGGAGACCCTCTCATACCCTTAGGGTGAGGGATTGCTTAGTGGACCATAAGATAGGGGCAACCATGCTAGTGCAGGTGCTTCCTTATATGGCCACTTAGTCAATAAAGGCTCAACTGGCCAAGGTTAGCCTTTTCTCCTTTCGTTTGGGGGGGTTATGTAGGAAGGTGGAATCTGACTATATGGTTGCCCCCACTTTTTCCTGGTGTTTTGCTGGTTTATGACTTAGTTGGACTGGGATCCTGCTATTCAGGGCCCCAGTCTATCTGCTTCCTCTATAAAATGGTTTCCATGTGCCTTAGGCACATCTCTGATTGGAATCTGGAGTGCCCTTATAAGTCCCTAGTATATGGTATACTATCTACCCAGGGCATAGGTACCTCAGAGGCCTACCAGGGGCTGCAGCATGTATTGTGCCACCCCTGGAAGGCCATCCAAACTGACACCACAGGTCTGCTACTGCAGCCTGGGTAAGGTGGTGCATGCACCCCTTACTGTGATATAGGCTACCTATATCACTACATACATACACACATATAAACCTATAAGTCACTCCTATGGCAGGCCTTATCAATCCTGAAGGCAGAGTGCGTGGTTCCTATGTGAGAGGGTGCCCCTGCATGAGCTGGGCCCCTCTGCAGCGTTCGGAGACCCTTCTCTGATGCTGTTTGTAGTGCAGCCCGACCATATACTCTTAAGCGCATTATAACCTCGCGTTAAATGCTAACTTTGGGATGGCTGCACGGAAACATGTCGTGTTTGGTGTCAAACATCTTGGAATACTACCCCCCCGCCAGTTCTGGCGGCGGGGGTAGCATTCCACCCTTCTAGAGGGAAAGACATGTACACACCGGTATACCCGGTACTGACTTTCCAGAGCCCTGGCATCACAATATGGATGCCGCTGCCACAGACACGAGTCTGGCCTCCTGCTGCTGACCGAAACTCCGGCAGGGAGGCCTGGACAATAGGTTTCCTGTCCCAGGGAGGTGTAACCACCTCCCCAGACAGGATAGTGTGTATTGGGGCTGGGCGGGAGCACTCTCTGGTGCTTTGAAGTCCTGCACTGGGGGCACATTTGGTGTCCCTGTGCATACCCCAGTTCAAACCGGCTCAGGGGCTTCCAGCCCCTGCTCTGGCGCGAAACTGGACAAAGGGAAAGGGGTGTAACCACCCCTCTGCCCTGACCCTCCCATAGGTGGGGCCACAGAGTATGTCCAACCCCCTACCTTAGTATAAGTATGGGACCCCAGTCCTTAGGACTTTAGATTTACCTGGACGAAACTCTGATACAGAATCCTGGACCTTCGACGCTCTACTTTAAGATTAGAGGACTGAAGAATCTCCCTTGGGGTCAAGGAGTGACTCCCCTGCTTGGCAGGCACCAAAGAAGCAATTGTCCGGTCTGCATCGCTGAAGCTCCCGTCGGACGCCGAAGTCTTTGCATCACCAGAGGTGGATTTCCAGACTTCCCCGAGGCTGCCCTGAGTCCCCAGCAAAGCTGAGGCCCGTAGCTGTCGTGGGTAACGTGGAACCGTGACCCCTGGACACCGATCGCATTTGCAAGTGCATCCTCTTCTGGGTCTCCCACGAAGTCATGCTTTGGGCTCCGAGTAGCCCCAGCCTCCAGCACCAACTGCACCGAAGATCACTGGCCTCCACTCCACGAGTGTCCTGTGAGCCAGCTCCACGTGCATCGTCTCGAGGCTCCTTCGCGGTCGCTAGTCCGTTGCCTAGTAGGCCCTCCCGAAGGCCAATCTTTTTCTGCTTGGGCTCCCTGGTTGCTCCAGGTGTGCCCTGACTTATCCTCGCTGGGTGAGTCCCCCAGACCTTGCTGGTCTGCAACATCGTCCTTCTTCCATTTCCACGAGACTTGCCGTTGCCAAGGCTTGTTGGGTCCAATCCGGTCGCCGACACCCCTGCAATCGACAGACGTCGTGGGACAGCTCGAATCCAGCTCCTGGTCGTCGTCGACGCCTCCTGGACCTCGTGGCTGAAGAGTCAAGACAACCGTCAACCTACCTGAAGCACTCGACATCGGTGGGCATCTGCTCATCGCCTTCCTGGTCACTGGCTAGTGACCCAGACTCTGTCCCCTCTGCTTTCAGGTTCTTCAGATCTTCGATCCACCTTTGGATCCACCCGAACACTTTCGACTTGGCCGCCAGCAGCACTTTGCAGCAGATCGCCATTGAAAGCGACGACGAAACCCGACCCCGAAAGACACCTATGCACCCGGCTCCCTGGGTGAGGTAACTCGAGTACTCCGGTGCTCCCGTGGGTATTGACACTAGAACAGCCTAGTTCTCAAAGGGTTTGCTCCAAGTCCTCCTCTAAGTGTCCCTTTTCTTTTAAATTCTAATCGCGACTTTCCCCATAGAAGTTAACGGTGGTTCGCGGCTGTGTTCATACACTGCACGCGTCCCCGTGGGTCCCCTGTGTCACTGCCTTGGGTGGTTCCTTGTGGTCCAAGCACTTCTACAGGCTCTAGGCCTTGTGTCTAGCTCAGTCGTGGTTCTTATACCACTTTATTGGTATATGGTTTGGTACGCCCCTGGGGCTCAAACGTGTATTTGTGCTATTACTGTAGATAACTAACTTATAATTTATGTACTTCGAACTCTAGCCTCATAAAGAGACTAGAGGGGTGTGTTTAGTAATAAATACATATATTTTGAATATATACCTGGTGTGGTCCTCTTTCATTTGGTCACTCAAGAGATTATAGACTGGTAAAACAAGCTGCTTTACATTCCTTCAAGACTTAGCCTGAAGGCTGCTCTCCATAGCTACCACTAGGATAGCTTTCAATAAAGGTTGTCTTTAACCTATCTCCAATAAGGGGTTGTTTGGACTGGTGCAAGGTGCCCACTATAATTAGTGGACAGCATATGCCAGGCCAACTTCTCACACCGCCCCCCAACGTATTTGTGCAGAATTATCCTCATGGAGACGGACAATCAGGGAGAGTAAATCAAGTGGCATCCCCATCTCCTTCAAGACCTCCCACAGTTTATTTCTTGAGACCAAGTCAAAGGCGGATTTTAGGTCGACAAAGGCAGCATACATGCTGCCTTTGCCGAGAGTGATTGTCCGCCAGTATATTAGAACAAAATGAAAGACCTGGTCGATGGTGCTAATATGGGCCCTGAAGCCTGCCTGGAGAGGGGTGAGGATGGCATTGGCCTCGATCCAGGCCTGGACCTTGGCCAAAACAAGCCTAGCCATGACTTTCTGTATGGAATCTATAAGGCTTATCTGCCTATAGTTACCAGGAATAGATTTGTCACCTTTTTGTATATGGGAATTATCTCGGCCCCCTGCCAGGTGGCCGGAATAGGTGCACCTTGGCGTTAGCAAGTAGTAATATGTAGTTGGACCATTTTTGTCTACCTTGCAAGAAAATGTCAGCAGGGATACAATCTAGCCCTGGGGCTCTACCACCTGTTAGGGCGCTGAGTGCACCACTGACATCTGCCTCATCGAATACCCTGCCAGCAGGGAAGGGGTAGATTGGGAATGGTAGTTTATCATCTGCTTCATCTTCAGCGTATTGAGTGGCAAAATGGCTAACCCATACGTCAGGGTCAACGTGATTTTCCGGTTGCTGTGCTATTCCACCCCTACCCCATTTGACCATGTTCCAAAACCACTTGGAGTTATTGCTATCACAAGCGCATTTTCATTCCTGCCATCGGCTCTCATCCCAAGATTTTTGGGAGCAGTGGATTACATTCTTGTAGGTAGCCCTAGCAGTACGCACTCTAGCCATAGCACCCGCCTTAATTGCTTCCCCAAGGGCTTTGCGAGCACGCCTGTATTCGTGGTTGTACCAGTGATGGTTGGGCGTGATAACTTTCGCCCTGGGCTTACACTGTTTTAGGAAATGCCCTCGGATTTTTTAAAACAGTGAATTTTGCAGCTGTGTGAATTCTTTGGCCGATTCATGGGAGGTGAGGCATGTCTCCATCAGACTTACTGTACACTCAAGCTCACTACTTATGATGGATAGTGTTTCTGGACAAGCTAGGATCCTGGGCCATTTAACTCGGCGCATATTATTTGAGACTAAAAGGTCACTGGTGATGGGTAAGCTGGCCGGTTGTACTGGTTCACTAAGGTCCCTAAATATGAACCTTGAGCAGAGAGGGTCATGATCGCTCTCTAAGCGTGCCTGAACGGCCATATCCTCGAGAGTGTGTCATAGGTTCAAACTGACTAGCAGATAGTCAATGCGGCTGGAATGGTAATCGTTGTTAAATGTATCTGAGCCTAGTCTATCGGAGGAAGAACGACTGTCGGCAGCTCTTAAACCATGCTCCAGACAGAGAGCTTTTAATTGGATAGCGGCCTCAGTCCACCGTTTAATCGGATGTAATTCCAAGAGTGGGACACCCCAATGTTCATCCTCCTCCCACGCTAGATCGTTGTCCTCGCTATCAAGCGGTTCAAATGTGGTGTTTAGATCCCCAGCAACTATAGCTCCACCTTCCCCTGGAAGGGTATCTAAGAGACCGCCTAAAGTGTTGATGGTTTCAGATCTCCGCCCCCCACTCAGGCCTCTGGCATATACATTTATAATGGTGGTAGTTCCATATGGCCCGAGCGCCACCCTAATTGCAAGGATGTCACTGAAGTTTGGGGGTAGGACCCGGATCTTGAGACCTATATCTTGTCTAACCCAGATGGTGAAGCCCCCTAGCTGCCGTACCCTAGCACCCTGGGTGGCTGGAATATAATAATTTAGGTATCCCGGATGGTAGAGTGGCTCTATTGTATGTAAGAATAAGGGTACCCCTGACACAATTTCCTAAATCAGGGTGTGTTAGTCGAGTGTGAACAAAACAAATAAGGAAAGTTGAAGATAATCGTGGACCTAAACAGCATATATAATATACATACACCCTCTAATATTAAATATCAAAAATATATATTTTTTTTTATATAAACAATTTTCTTCATGTACACATTAAAAGGAAAAAGGAGAGAAATGATTGTCCTCTAAGATCAATATTGCACTATAATTACACATTTAGATTGCATGAAATGGTTATGTTTCCTATCATAAATCCAGACACTACTAGATACATATTTCACAGTGTCAACAATACATGTCTTTATAGATGGAGATATTTCAAATGATTTAATATTAATCAAGAAATATAGGTGATGCAAAAATGATCACTTCATTTTGTATAGAGGACATTCATTTCTGGCATGGCTCTTGAAAATCTGTATCCTACGCGTGTTTCGGCTGTACGCCTTCATCAGGAAGCCATGTACATAAACAATGAGACCTCGTCAGGTATTGCAGAAGGTCTGACTTCTAAGAGTGAGAATGAAGAGCCCGATGCTGGTATGGTGTGATAGATTCTCTCGTATGGTTTGCCCAAGTCCGGGGGTTGAGAGGAGAATCTAGGGACCTAAACAGTACAATTGATGGGATCCAAGGTGGGCCACAAGCTGCTATATGGTGAAGACACCGAATTGGTCAGCGTGTCAGAGTGGGTCCACTAAATATGCAAGTCCCCGTAATGGACCTGAAGGGTGTGTTTAAGACGTGGGTTGCTGATGGATGCAGTCGGTAACTTTAATATCAAGCTGCTATATGGAGCCAATATGGGGTAACTGGCGATGGTGTATATGCGAACGAGGTGAGGGGAACACGATGGGCTCACGATGTTGCGTCTATTTGGACGGATCTGGTAGGGAGAAAATCTCCTAGAAACTGCCGAAGGCTCGGTCAGAGTCCAGGGGTCCGCGTCGAAGCTCTGGTTCACGGAGCTGGTTGTGGTGGATACCCCACGAGTGGCTCTATTGACCAGGTTTCCTGGAAAGCACATATATCAAATTTTCCTATGAAATTATTCCAATCAGGAACATCGCCCCTATTCCTCAGCCCAGCGATGTTCCAAGATAATAAAGAAATGGTGCGCGACGTTTGGTGTATGTTGATATTCATAGTAGCATTTGGGGCTGCAGGATCAAATTCTTGGTTTGACTGGGCCTGGGCGCTGTCAGGGGATCCTATCTCAGTTAGAGAATTCACTGTTAGGAGTGGGGTGAGATGCATGCTAGTGCAATCTGATGGGGCGGCCAGCATGCTATGCCCGAGGGGCGGAGGAATCCATCAATCTATCTCACTTAGCATGGATACAGTTTGTTGGGGAGCAGCAAGACTATTTGAGGTAGATTCACTCATCCCACCAGGGGGGCTGTATTTAAGATGAATGGTTGTTTCAAAAAGATGTTGTGTCCGTAAATCATAGGCTACCAGGTTCTCAACCAGGTTACGGTGTGTTAGGGTGAGAGCTATGGCGTCCGTGTCGCCCCCCAGGATAGAGTACCTTGTAGCCCTGACAATGTCGTCCCTAATGATGGATTGGCATCCCCGCACTCGCCGGATCCAGTGAATAGATTTATTAATCAGGGAGACCTCGTCCTCTATTTGTAGTCTGGGTACAGGCTTAGGTACGTTAGTCAGGTAAATTGTCCGCTTCCGCGCTGGGGTGGCGTCACTACCATGAGAGGAGGTGTACCTGGGGGCCAGAGGGGGTGGAATGCTTATTGAGGGGGCCATCACCTTTTGTGGAGTGGGTAAATTATAATGCGCCACCCTATTTGTTATGGGCCCTCATACCCTATTCAGTGCAAGGTGGACTCCCTTGGCCCGTCCTTGTTTTGGACAGCTGGCGCTGCTACTGCCAGCTTCTCTATTAGCGGTCTGAGAACCTCCTGTCGATGGCTGATGATTATCCAACCCACCCGAGTCATGGACCAAAGAAGTGGGCTTGGATCCTAAGCTATCTTTTAGTAGTTGGACGTCGTTATGAACCCTATTGAAGGATTCAGAAAGGCGGCCCACTAGTGTCTTAAGTGCTTTGATTTCTTCTGTCAGATTCAGAATTTGGACTATTAATGGGCTTGATGCAGACAGTTCACTACAGGTGGGATTTGTGTGTGTTTCTTTGGTTTCGCTATGATGGTCTACAGTTCCCCTAGTGCGGACAATAGGGCTAGTTAATGGGTTTACTTTTCTTTTATATCGTCTTTTTACCTTAGACCCCCCCCTTTGGTGCCTTTATTTTTGTTACGGCAGGCTTGTCCGCAGCATCTGTCGCACAGAGAGCGGAGCAAAGCTGTTACTGCACTGGAAAATTGAGAGGTCATCCATGGGCGCCTCCTCCTCTATAGCTGTATTATCAGCCCCACTCGGACTAGGCCTATGGACGACTGTTTCAAGATTCTTATCTTTGCCTATGTTAAGAGATGATGAATTGCGGCAGTTAAAGATACTATATGTGGGACATTCAAGGGTCTGAGTAGTGTGTGCTGGGGTGCAGGGTATGTTGGATTCGAGGATGCCTTCACACTCAGACAGGAGACTATCAATTCGATCAAGTATCCCCCCTCCGCCTACCCCTGCTGTGTGACCCTCAAAGTTACTCATGGCCGTTTTACTCTTCTTTTGTTTGGCGGCTTTCGGGCCATCCTCGTTAGCCTTTCACTTTCCCAGCGATTGTAACAAAAGTAAGCAAATAAACAAAAAATTGGCGGACATGCCTTTTTTTCCTATTTGTTGACTTTTGTTGCAATCGCCACACTCGCGCTTTAGCTGTAAACATCATAAGCTAAAGCGCGGGTGACGCGATTGCTTCAAAAGTAAAGAAATACAAAAACATTTTTTTTCCCATATTTTTGCTTTTGAAGTAATCGCGGCACCCGTGTTTTACCTTAAGCTGTTTAAAGCTAAAGTGGGTGAATGCATAGTAAAAAAAAAGTACATCCATTTTTAGGTCTCGCCTAGGCAGCGCGCATGCGCTGTCTCTCCGAGACATCAAGTAATCTGTTAAAGAGGTGAAACTCCGCCTTTTGCCGGGGAATTTCTCCTGCCGCTTGCCACTTGTAAACACTGGCATTGTTTTTCTTACAGAGCTCATAATTGGCTGTAGATCCGATGCGTCACTTCCGTTCATTCCAGAAGCAGCACCGCCTAACTACAGTTCCCGCCCGCTTGCGTGCTTCTGTTTTCCTTTTGGGACTACTTTTTAAAATTGTAGCTTTCTACCCGCGCGTTCTGTTCATGCTCGCTGCCGTGTGCGCCTCCGAGATTTCAATGCTAATCTCCCCTCTTGTTTAAATTGTAGCTTTCTACCCACGCGTTCTTTTCTGCCTGTTGCTGCTTATTTTATTTTGAGGAGTTTTCACGAGTGCAGCTTATGCTCGCTGCCGTGTGCGCCTCCGAGACTTCAATGCTAATCTCCCCCCTTGTTTTATTCTGGAAGCTTAAAGCTAGCTTTTATCTGTTACCTCTAGGCTGCACGGAGTACTTTATTATGCGGTCTCCCTGCTAAGCCTGTTAACGCTTAATTTCTCCTTCTGGGAATGAACGGCTGTTTACACTATTCCTCTGTCCTGAAAATCTAAATGACGTGGTAATTCTGTTCTTTATTGTTTATTTCAAAGGTATGTGATAATGAAGTCCAGTCACATCAGGTTCGGGAGAACTGCAACTCCGGCGCGTGACGTGTATGTGGCAACCGAACGCTGGCAGCTTGCAGATAGGCAGCGCGTGGCACACTTTAGCACACTTTCATCACCGCGAAGAAACACAGCAAGCGGTCTGCTAATTAGCAGGCATCCAACATTTTATCGTTTTGTTGGCTTTTTGAACATGCAAAATCAAGCTGCAACTTCCAGTTCACAAAGAAAATAAATGTACACAAGAAAGAGCAATGCCTGGCACGTGCTGTGTTTCAGCACAGTCATTGCAGGCACCGGTGGCAGATGTTTCAAGTTGTGAAGATCATTCACGAGCGGCCATGGGCGTGTGTGTCGAGCAGAATTAGACTGCGTATACTAGCTGAGCATTAACAATGAATATATATTTGATTTCTCCTAAAAATATATTTCCCTTAGTGCAAGTTAGATAAACAGGAATAGAAAGGCAAACTGATGTGTTCTGACAGTCCAGATGTGTTTGAGATATTGAAAACGATTAGCAGCTTTGCTGATGACGTTTCTCTCTGTCAGGCTTTCACATAATTTATTCTCGGCGACTGCTGTTCAACACACCTAAAAAAACCATAATTTACTCGAGGTAAAACATCTACGAAGGGAATTATTCAGTAGCACACCGATTAAAGGCCAAAATGAAAGGTGTGTGTGTCACGCTATGTATTTCCCCGCAAATTTAATGAGCATTTTCCAAAATGATGCTTTCAGTCCGAAATGTGGTTTGCCACTTTATTTTGTGACTTTTTTTTGCGGAAGTTCGCACTTTGCATAAAAATGTCTTGAGAAGTTCTTGCAGGAGACTGGTTCGAGCAGAATATGTGCATCTTACCAGACTTTTCTTATATGGCATACGACCTCGCTTATAAAACAAACATTTGCAATGCAATAGGTCTCGCATTTACGCGAGTTTGAGATATTGGCATCGTAAATGACAATGCCTTTTATTTATGTTTTGGTTTTTAAAACATAAATAAAAGGCATTGTCATTTACAATGCCGATAGCTTAAACTCGCGTAAATGCGAGACCTATTGCATTGCAAATGCTTGTTTAAAAAAGGCATGCAACCGATTGTGAATGCATTGCAAAAAACAGTAAATAACAAGCATTTGCAATGCAATAGGTCTTGCATTTTTGAGAGTTTGAGCTATTGACATTGCAAATAACAATGCCTTTTATTTTTGTTTTCGTTTTTAAAAACATAAATAAAAGGCATTGTCATTTACAATGCCAATAGCTTAAACTCGCGTAAATGCGAGACCTATTGCATTGCAAATGCTTGTTTTACATTACGTTTGGCAACCGTGCCTGATGGACTGAGATGATCAATCGTGTGTTTTTTTGTAGGGTGGCTACTACTGCAGTCTTGACTAATGTGGTCACTAAAACCAACTCTAATAATATCAGCAGCTCCTGGCGATTTTCAATGAACATGAAAAGCTCCTGCCTGCATTCCCACGCCCGCCGAGATAACCATCAGCGTGCAGCCAGCAGCATTTCAGCACAGAGACATATCAAATAACACCGAATCTCTGCCCCCGCATACAACCAGCACCATTCACATTACACACACCAGTGACTGCTGGACATACGGACATTACATCACAGAACAGGGTTGCTGATTTACCCACACAACTGCACGAGTGGTAAAGCGATGAGCTGTAGAGGGACTGTGACTGAGACGGAAAGAACAGTCCTAGTTTGCAGTCTAGAAGGGGGGTACACCCAGGACAGTTTTTACACCCACGTGTCAAGCACCGGCTCTGCATCCCCAGGGGCAGCTGCTGCCTCTCCATCAGGGAGAGGAGTCCCACCCTGTTACCAAATGCTCTCTCTGCTGTAATTGTGCTCACAACATGGTGCAATAGCTAAAACTCACACATCAAAGGATTTCCCGCCCCCACCCCTCTCGGGCAAAAGGAAACCCCGGGACCAACCAAAAATACTATCCTGGTGGGAGGGGCTTCGTCTCACACAGCAATAGAAGGCACCCCTATAACCAGCTGCACATCCCTTTTCAAGGGGTTCACAATATAATTCATGCTAGATACGATTCCCCTTGGAAAAGCATTTTTAGAGACTCTCCCTTATGCCCCACCACAAACACGTGATGATAAATGACAGATTCGCCAGAATGAACAAAAGAGACGTGACCTGCGATAACACCACTTGCACGAGGAAAGTTTACTTCACAACCAACCTGTGGCATGAAACCCCCACAGGCGACCTGCAGAGGCTAAACTTTGACCCACCCCCAGTTGCCTGCAATGACCCTTTTGTGAGAGAACCACCTCAACGTGAAACAGCACGTGGCAGTTTTCTGACATGCAGCATTAAAACATACCACACCCCTCCATCGAGGGATTCCAACACAGAACAGACACAGGCTGTGTGGCGCTCTGTGCGGACCGGCGCTGCTCTCTGGTCCGCAGGCCCCTTTGTGGTATTTCTTCTGTTCCTAGTGTTAGTAAGCGCTTCATAAATATCACAATACATTACAATAACCCAGACTGGAAAGGATTTCTCTGCTGCTGCTACTAGACAGGACCAAATTGAAAATCCTTTTTGCCATTCACAAAACTAAGTGAAACAGTAGGAACAGTGTGTGTTTTTATTTTTTTATTTTTATTTAGTGCTTTGTGTCTCCCTTCTGTTGTTCCCAGGCGCTTCTGCTGTTTCTACTTTTCTAATAAACCCGGTTTCCCTCAAAATACGGCCCCTGCCACACCCGGCCAGCCGCTTTGCACGTTATCCTAGAACAGATCTTTAGGCAACAAACTTGACGGGGTGGGGGGTGTTGGGCTGTGTGCATTTATACAAGTTTAAAAAGATAAACTAAAAGCCTGTATTTGTCTCCAGGCTGTCTGTGGTGTATTACCTGTGCCGCCAGCACGTGTGATCCTCGCCATGCTTGCAGTGTTACTTTGGGAACCTCATAGCGGTCCGGGCCGTTGTTACTGCCACCGGGGCGGTGGGCCTGGGGGGCGTGAGATGCCTCTGCGCTGATGTCTGGGTGACTCTCCTGCAGTGGTGCGATGGTGGGGGAGGGGCGGCGCCTTTGTTCCCATTGTGCGGGGACTGTGAATGATCTCAGGGGTTGAGGGGGCTGGGCAGGTCTTCATTCAGGCTTAGAGGAACAGCTGCTGCCCGCCGAATACCTCATCTCAACCAGCCCCATGTGGGGAGGGGAGTGGGGCTGTGCAGGCTTGGGGTGAGTTCACAGATGTGAGCAGGAGAGAACCTCTTGTCTGAGCCAAGACTTCAAGCCACGGTAGCCAGGTGGGGATGGAGTGAGGGTGGGTCTGTGGGGATGTGCGCTGCCCACACGGGGCTGACTGTGCACTATGGATATCTCTGCACCTTTTGTAGCACTTTGGAAAGTGGCACTCCCATTTAAAAAAAAAATTAAACTCTAATAAGACATTATTTTATCTTTAACGCACGCTGGTTAAACATAACTTTGCACAACCTTTCCCGCACAGGTTAGGAGCATCGATCGCCCGCTCCGCAATACAAATAAATTAAGAAAAGGAAAACAAACTCACCGCCGGGATCAAAGCCGGGATCGAAGCTTGGATGAAAATAGTGCTCACCCACCAGACAAAGCCCACCGTGTAACGCCGCCAGCAAACGATCCAGTCCGGATGGGCCGTCCCAAAAGGAGACAGGGCGGTAACAAAGAAGCCTCATTTTCAATCGGAGGCCACCGTTTAGCATAAATGATGACGCCGGCCAATGAAAATGATGGGCGGGGCTTCAAGTCCCCTTCAGAAATCTCCTCGATTACAAGATGCCTCGCAGAGCGAGCAGCGCATGCGCGCTGCAACGCTAGGCGAGACCTAAAAACGAGTGGGCGCACCACCTTCGCAGCAGCTCCGATCGGAGCACAACAGATGGTCTGTACGGCCGAAGGAAATTAAAGGAGCGCACCAAATGCATGAGGATTGTTAAAGGGGCAGACTTTCAATGAATAGCAACTGCCACAAGATAAGAAACAGAGTGACCAAAATAAAGAGGCAACAGCAAACACGGGCAGGAAAGGAAGATAAATATAGTCCCACGAAACACAGATATAGAACCAAGGCGTAAATATACAGTAGTCAGGCCATGCTGTGTGGGAGGAAACTAAAGGCAAAAAGGAAGGACAAGAGGAATGACTGACCAATAACAGAGGATTTTTAAAGGACACTGAAACAAAGAAATGAATAGCAGTGGGTGGACTTTACCCCCAGAAGAAGATACAATAGGTCTCGAAAGCTCGACCTAAAAAGGTGGAGACGTAATTTAGCAAATAATGAAGTGAATTAAAGCTGGAGGACCGGTCACGCGAAATAAAGCACCAGGACATTTTGAACAAGCATTTGAAATGCAATAGGTCTCGCAATTGCGAGATTTTGAGTTATTGGCATTGTAAATGACAATGCCTTTTATTTATGTGTTTAAAAAACCTGCAATAATAAAAGCCATTGTCATTTACAATACCTATAGGTCAAAGTTTTGAAAATGCGAGACCTATTGCATAGCAAATGCTTGTTGTTTACAAGTGCCCCATGCTGTGTTTCACGTTAATAGAGGCCACGCCCCTTTCTTTAGACGAGCCGTGTCTAAAGAAAGGTCCGCGGCCTCTATTAAAGTGAAAGTGCGGTATGGGGCGCTTTTACCAAAAAAAGCATTTGTTTGTCAAGTTGACTTTAATTTCGGCCATGGACCTTTTATTAGACACGGCTCGTCTAAAGAAAGGGGTGTGGCCTCTATTAACGTGAAAGCGCATCATGGGGCGCTTGAAAACAACAACCAAAAAAAGTGAATTAATAGTAAAAAAAAAAACATGCAGCCGCATTCAGCGCCGCAAATAAACCAAAGGCGCAGCCACCATGGTGGCGTGCCGTGCTATTAAAATAAATTACATTACCAATAATATAAAAGCGTACTGCAATGTCGTGGCTGGAATAGGGGTTAGATAATTTTTAAAAATAGTACTCACCGACTGCATAATCATACTGTGTACCAACACAAGTAAGAAGTCCAGTCATTATGGGAGGTTACAAATGCAGACAAGGCGGTACCAAGGAGGGACTACTAAGCCTATTCACAAATGAAAACCAACGATTTCGCAAGGACAGCAACAGGAGGCAATTGAAAAGATGGACGGGAAATGGGAGGGGCTTCTATGCCATACCTCAATACAGCATGCCTCGCAGAGCAGAGAGAATGTGCCTCGCACAGGGGAGAGAATGTGGCCTAATGGCTAGGGCAGTCGACCTCGGAGCTGTAGACGCTCAACATTCTGCGATTCTAGGCAAATCTCCCCGAGCCTAACAAAAATGAATGTGTCTGTCTGTGACGCAACTGGTGCTTATGTAAAGCGCCCCGATACCTTCGGGTCTAGTTCGCGCTATATAAAACTCCACCCAAAAAAAAAAAAAGCAGTGCATTTAGATACACACGCACACACACACAGGGGCTTTGGGTCAGCCATCTTCATCAATTTGTTTGTTTAAGTGTAATTCACATTGTTCGTCCCTCCACCACAGCACACAGGTGAGGGCAAGGGTCAACCATTGACTCTGTTGGCTGTGACTGCGTATGCTCTTATCCCACTCTCCACCCATATTTTTCATTGACTTGTGTCATTGTCCACTGTAAACTGTGGCAGTTCATTGGTCAATAGGCTTAGTAGTGCCTCCTTAGTACCGCCTTGTCTCATTTTGTAACCTACCATGGTGACACCCCCTGTTACGTGTGTTGTTACTCGGTAGGCTTTGATTGCAGCCTCCGAGCACTATTTTGTCAAATAGCTTTATCCTGCCTGCCAAGCTCTCTCCTAACGTTTTATTTTTTTTATAGCACAAACGCATTTGCAATGCAATAGGTCTCGCATTTGCGAGAGTTTAAGCTATAGGCATTGTAAATGACAATGCCCTTTATTTATCTGTTTTAAAAACAACACATAAATAAAAGGCATTGTCATTTAAATGTCAATAGCTCAAACTCTCATAAATGCGAGACCTATAGCATTGCAAATGCTTGTTTGAACTTGTTGTTATCCCAATCTTGAAGAAACAGTGGATAATCAAGGTCAAAAGAACAAACTGGTGCATCCACTAATTAATTCAACAACAGAGAAGCACACCTAGGAGGAGTTTGTGCTGCATAGAAAGGAACATGTAGGTTGCAATTATGGCTGTGCAAAATTGTGTAATTCTTTTGGCACAATTTTGCGAAATTCAATAAAACTTCGGCAAAATTACGGTTTTAGAGCTTTTTTCACATGAGTGTGCACTGCAGTGAAAAATATTTTGCAAGATTGTGGCGGGAGATTTGTTCATGAAAGATATCTCTTGGCAAGATTTTCTCTGCGTGCAAAATTACACGAAATTGCGCAATGGACAATCTCAAGTAATTACTAGGTCAATGTATTCAGCGTAATTAATATTTCTCCCAGGAAATGTTGCAGCAAGAGTGAGAATTCGAGGCTAGGAGAAAGGGGGGGGGGTGTTAATACAAAGTACAAAGCTGGTATAAAATATATGTTTTGTAGTTGCAGGCCAAGGACATACATTCAGAGTTGAAAATCATGATTTCAGGGACTGTGAAAAATTAGGCCACTCGGTATAGGTTTTCCAATGTGGTGGAAAATCTAAGAAGGTAGACATTGCACAGAAGGGGACAGATGACACTTATGTTAAGAATAACATTGAACTAATGGTGGGCAGTGGAAGCATCCTAGAGGAGGATGCACAACGACAATGTGTTGGTAGGCCGTAAATAGGTCCAACGTCGGTGTGAAAGGACTTCATAATGGTGTTTGATGAGCTTTACCAGTGGAACTAGTTGAAGCTTAAACTTCAGTTGCTTGACATAGCACCAGATGATTATGGTACTGATACTTTTAAGTAATTGGGCCATGACATTTTTGGATCTTAGCATTTAAGAACATACTATAACTGTTTGGTCTTCTCTTCCATCTTTCTTGTTCCCCTCAGCACTCTGAGGCAACCTAAGGGTGATGTGAAGAAATAAACCAATTAGAAGCATAAGGATTGTTGGACTGTGGGTGGATTGCCACCTGCTATAAAAAGAAATTGGAACATGAGAAAAAGTGGTGCAAAACGGTGTATGATTCTTTTAAGGGTGAACTACATGGTGGAGAAGTAGTCACACCCATAACTGCTTTCTTGACACTGGGAGGGACATTTTACATTTTATATTGGACATTTGGATTCTAAATTGTGATTTCACTAGTCCTAGAATGAGTGCATGATATATTGATATAGTCAACCACTGGATAATTGTCGCCGTACTTTGCTGTGTGTTAAAAGACTTTTGTTTTTTGTGGGTTTTATTTGGGCTATTGCTACAGAATAGCATAAGACCTTGGAGCGATAGATGTTTTGCAGCAAGATGTATTAAACAAAAAACAGGGATTCTCCATGCAACACAGGGGGGCAGGAGTTCATGTACATCCTTTTCAGGATGGTGTGACTATTTTACAATATTTGTGGTATGGTTTTTGTGTAAACGCAAATCATTTGAATGGGATGATATGAAAGAATGCTGCAATAAATGTGCTGTGGTTAGTGCTCAATACTTTCAACTGGTTCGGTGTGGCATAAAATATGCATTTACATTCAATGCCATCTTATGAGATGTAGCACATGGGTCTTCACAGATTGTGAGTGAGGAACAAAGACCCCAGTACTTTTCTCCCAAATGTTAGATAGTGCTCTGCCTAATTAGTCGACTATTGCGAGCCGTAATGCCTGCTTATTCCTGGGGTTTTGAACAGTTTAAAACATCTAGGGGGCAACAGTTTTTAGGTCGAGCCTAGCGGCAGCGCGCATGCGCTACTCGCTCTGCGAGGCATGCTGTAGTAGAGTATGCTGTGGAAGCCTCGCCCACTCTCCTCCCATATTTCTCATTGGCTGGTGTAATTGTCCTTGGTAAATGCTGGCTTCCGATTCATTATGAGGCTTGTTAGTCCCTCCTTGTTACCGACTTGTCGCCATTTGTTACCGCCCATAAGGACTGGACCTTTTACTTGGCACGTTACACGGACGGCTTCATCTAGTAAGTGAGCACTATTTTTGCTGTTATTGTCACTGATGGGGACAATGGCGGCTGCTTTTTTGGGTATTTGCATAATGAGCGCGGCGCCCGCTTTAGGGACACTGCAATCATTTAAAATTTTAATTTTATAACTTTCATGATGAGCGCGGCGTCCACTTTTGGTACACTGCGCTGTTTAATTATTTTTTTTAACTTTCAGAGTGAGCGCGGTGCCGCCTTCAGGGACACCGCGCTCTGTTTGTTTGTTTATTTTTTTTACTTTAAAACTGAGCGCTGCGCCGCTTCAAGGACGCCGCGCTCAGTTTCTTTCTTTTTTTTTTTTTACTTTAACACTGAGCGCGGTGCCCGCTTCATGGACACCGCGCTCTGTTTGTTTATTTTTTTTAAAACTTTAAAGCTGAGCGCGGCGCCACTTCAAGGACACCGCGCTCAGTTTTTTTTTTTAAACTTTAAAGCTGAGCTTGGCGCCCGCTTCAAGGACACCGCGATCAGTGATAAAGTTAAAAAAAAAAAAAAAAAGAAACCGAGCGGAGTGTCCTTGAAGCGCCGCCGCGCTCAGTTTTAAACTTAAAGAAACATTTGCAATGCAATAGGTCTCACATTTACGCGAGTTGAAGCTATAGGCATTGTCATTTACAATGCCAATAGCTTAAACTCGCGTATATGCGAGACCTATTGCATTGCAAATGCTTGTTTAATGATGACTGACAAAGTTTGACATCTTTGGAATGTGCGTGATGTGAATGTGATCAGTGTGGCGACATGTGCATACAGAAGAATGCACCATATACCGAGGATGTATGGGAGAGTGTGTGTGGAGAGTGTGTGTGAAGAGTGTGCTGTGATGAAGGGCTCCGGGCAGATTGTAGGAGATGATCCAAATGAAATATCTCTACTCATAGAACTTCAGTATTTCTACAAAGTTGAAGATTAGTTGTAATGGAGTGGGAATTTGTTACTGTGGTCAATCTGTTCCACATGTACTTGGAATTCTTTTTGTGCTGAAATAAAAAATAAAAAAACACAGCAAGATAGTACTGTCACTTAATGTGCCACATATTGCGGCAGAACTTGCCTTTTCTTGCTACATAAATTTAGCAAATCCCTGTTGCATAAATGCATAATCTGGTTATCCACTGCCACACAATCCAAGTGGACCGGATTGCAATGCAATAGAGAGCAATGTGTGGTTTATGCCTCAGATGGTTATGGGGGAATACAGGTGGTCAAAGAGAATCATTTAGTGATCAAAAGGGGCCGCTGGGACGTGTGACAAGGAAATAGGAGACACAAGATCATTAGGACTGCCTAAAAGACATTCATGAGACACAGGTTAAGGGGGGTGATTTGGCAAGAATTAAGAAACCATGTTCTTGTTTATATGTATACTTTGTCCCTGTAGATGTTATATCTATTGCAGTGTCGTTGTAAGGGGGAGGATGGTCGAACAAGTCACAAGTATAGCGGAACAAGTCACGAGTGCTTATGCAGTTGACTAAGAATCAGACTTTCTGCAGGTGTTTTGGGAAAAATGGATGCCGCTTTTATTTCTGGAGATCTTGGTTATATGAACTCCAATTATATGTGTAGAAAGCGTTAATAAATTACAAGAATTTTGTTTTTGTTTTTTTACTTTTTAGTATTTGTCCCATTAATGTCAAATCAGCACACAATTACATTTCGTTTCTTTGCAATGGTCATTCGATAGCGTAATTTGCAAAATCAACGGTGAAGGTTTGTGGCATGATGTCATAGCTGTGATCACACAAGGCCCTTATTTTCTGCTGGTGCTCTGGATGTGAATTACGGCAGATGAAAGTTGGAAGCTGTTCAGTCTAACGCTCAGTCTTGATTGTTCCCTTTGACTTTGTGCGAAGTAAATAGTTTCTTAACGAGTTCCCTGTTATTCAATTCTTGCTATAGTGGTTTTACGCATACCGCCCCAGCTGGCATTACACCACACCAGGTACAAATACACACCAATGGATCCAGTCGGTACATAACACCTGTATTGTCTCTCAAAGCAAAATCTTCCCGAGCCAGATTTCACCTGAAATGGGTTTCAGGCGCTGTTCATCAATCTTACAGTGCAATTTAAGCCTGTAACCATATTAGCAAACAAGAGAGCCCCCCACCTGCAGATAGCACCAGGTACTGTTGGACTCAAATTTTCCCCTTGGTTACCAGCGCCTGGTCATACAGACAACCTGGCAAGCAAACAGTATTCAACGCAAAAGAAATGTAAACTGTGGGCATGTCGTTTTTTGGCCTCTGAACGACGGCGGGATATAAAGAGCTCACGTGCACACATTTCCTTGATTCCTAAATCTACTAGTTGGGTGCAGTTTCTTTTAACATGCATCAGCCTGCTCTTCCCCCTTAACAGTGCCTCGACCTCTTCAGGGAGCTGCCGTGTAACTCAAGCCTGCCTCCCCCGCCCCCTCACTTTGCCACTGGATTCAAGCAAGCCTGGCTGATGACGGCTGGAATGCCAGAAACCGGTCCTAGGATGCTTGTTTCCGGTCCAGGGAAGACATGGCTTGGCAGTTCGGGCTGGACTGTTCCCATGAGGCACAGGGTCAGACTGATTTGCATATGGCCATGTCTGAACTGGGGTGGTGGAGTGAGCTAAAGAATGATGATGGATTAAACCCAGATCAGTTGACTGGGGGTGAGTGTTTGATTGGCTCAAACGTTCCGTCCATCATCCCCTTTTGTATCGCTTTGTTCGCCCTAAGTTGGCGGGGGTATGCCCAGACGTGGGTCCCTTGCTCACTTTGCCACTGGATTCAAGCAAGCCTGGCTGATGACGGCTGGAATGCCAGAAACCAGTCCTAGGATGCTTGTTTCCGGTCCAGGGAAGACATGGCTTGGCAGTTCGGGCTGGACTGTTCCCATGAGGCACAGGGTCAGACTGATTTGCATATGGCCATGTCTGAACTGGGGTGGTGGAGTGAGCTAAAGAATGATGATGGATTAAACCCAGATCAGTTGACTGGGGGTGAGTGTTTGATTGGCTCAAACGTTCCGTCCATCATCCCCTTTTGTATCGCTTTGTTCGCCCTAAGTTGGCGGGGGTATGCCCAGACGTGGGTCCCTTGCTCACTTTGCCACTGGATTCAAGCAAGCCTGGCTGATGACGGCTGGAATGCCAGAAACCGGTCCTAGGATGCTTGTTTCCGGTCCAGGGAAGACATGGCTTGGCAGTTCGGGCTGGACTGTTCCCATGAGGCACAGGGTCAGACTGATTTGCATATGGCCATGTCTGAACTGGGGTGGTGGAGTGAGCTAAAGAATGATGATGGATTAAACCCAGATCAGTTGACTGGGGGTGAGTGTTTGATTGGCTCAAACGTTCCGTCCATCATCCCCTTTTGTATCGCCGCCGGCAGTGCTGCGCTTCTGTGTGTGAAATTGTTCACTTTCGGTTTCACATAGAGCCGCCGGCAACACAGCCTCAAAGGAGGGGCAAACCGAAGAGACAACGGCAAGTAAATATTTGCCCTGTGGATTAAGGCCATGAAAGAGAAGCGAAAAAAAAGAATAGCTTTCACAGAACTGCCAACTTGAAAAGAACAAGCTGTCGCCATTGCGCAAAGGCAGCCGCTTGTTTATGTTTGCATCGAGCTTTCACTTTAACAATAGCTGCCGCCCCACACAGCACTCGCGGGGTGGGGCGGCAGCTATTGTTAAAGTGAAAGTGCGATGCAAATATAAACATGCGGCTGCATTGCCAAAGCCGGCTGGGGGAGTGCAAAACAACGGACCACTGGCTTCGAAGCTGGCGTCCCACTAGTGTATTTAAAGTAAGCGGCAGGCATTATTAAAGCAAAAGCGCGAATGGCGCGCTGCTGCAAATGCAAAAAAGAAGGGCGCCATTTCCATGCGCTCTGTCGTGCCTGCTTCAGCAAGATGAGAATTAAGTAAATAGTGCATTCAACCTCTTAATGAAAGGTAGAGTGCAGGGATACATGTAAGAGGGCCAGTCCTGATGGGAGGTAACAACAGGAGCCAGGGAGGTACTAAGGAGGGACTAATAAGCCTATTAACAAATCAAAGCCCATCATTTACAAAGGACAGTCACAAATGCCAATACAAAATAGGGGCGGAGAGTGGATGCAGCAGCTTCAAATCTATACCTCAATACAGCATGTCTTGAAGAGACAGCGCAAGCGCTGCCTAGGCGAAACTCCAAAATGGGGACAAACGAATGTGCTGGAACACGTGTAGCTAGTGTGAGTTAGAGCTATTGGTGTTGTAAATTATATTATTTTCTACTTATGTTTTTGTTTGAAGTGGAGGGGATGTATGTTGTTTGTAGTGGAAATATGTGGTCTGAATTGGAATTGATAGTTGTGGAATTGTGAGGGGTTGCATTGTGTGGCATGTAGTGTATTATGTATTTGAAATATGTGGTATGGTAAATAGATGGGGTGAGAGCTGTATAAAATAGAAAGAGATTCAAATAGATAGTGATAGGTAGTTTGTATATGACTGAGAATGTCTGAGGCATGCTCTACGATCAACTTGATTCACTTGGGTCTGCTATATAAACAATGCTGCAGAGGACATCATGTCTCCCTCCCAAAAATTACTTTTTTTTAAATCCGGTCTATTTTCCTTCTGTTAAGCTTCTACCAGAGAATCTTCATGGCTTTTTGGAGCTCTGCGCAAAAGGAAAAAATGTGTGCTATCTTTATCAGTAAAGTTTAGTGCTAAAACGGCTTGCTTGATAGAGTTTTACCACATTAGTGACATGGTTAAACACCAGCTATTACCTCTAGAAAACAGTGGCAATTACACAGAGAAAAAAACGGCGGCAATTACACAAGGAAACGTGTGATGGGGGGCATGCTGGGCTGCACCCGACCGATATCGTGAACAAAGAGTAAAAGTGCTGAGAAAGGAAAATTGTGAAATCCGGTAATGCGTATGTCGTGTTTATGAGCAGTACCAAAACCTGAAAGGGTACTATTGGTAAGAGGCACGTTCTAACGCTAGGTCGCAGCTGACGAGGTGGTAGTGCGGCATGATAGTACTCACATGGAGGATTAAAGAAATGTATCGTCCCTGGTGAAGGGAGGGAATTGTGGTCCTGAGCTTTAAGGAGATAATATGCGGCAAGCATATAATGCCTGATAAACACCAGACTGGGTGGGTGGTGGGTTAAGAGAGGTATGGGTAAATTCGGAGGGAGTGCATGGTCTAAGTGGCAATGAGAAGAGTATGTTGGCAAAGTTAGTCGCTTGAAGGTCTCTGCGGTTCCCGAGGCAGTGGCCAAGAGTGCTGCATTAACGTGGTGTATGTGAGAAGTTGGCCTGGTATATGCAGTCCACTAATTAAAGTGGGCACCTTGCACCAGTCCAAACGACCCTTGGATGTATGAGGTCAAAGATAACCTTTACAAAGCTATCCTAGTGGTAGCTGTGGAGAGCAGCCTTCAGGCTTAATCTTGGAGGAATGTAAAGCAGCTTGTTTTACCAGAATATCACCTTTACTATTAACTAAATGAAAGGAGAACCACACAATAGTTATAAAAATATGTATTTATTTGTATAACACTCTCTAGTATCCTCTACACGAGGAGACAACACAAAGCACACAATACTAAAATAGTGGTATAAGAACCACAACTGGAGTCGAGACAGTGTCTAGATCACATAGAATTGCTGGGACCCCAAGGAACCACCCAAGGTGAGTAGAAAGGGACCCCACGGAGGATGGGTGCAGTGTGCTAACACGAACGCGAGCTCCGTACAATTCTATGGGGAAGTCGCAGTTACAATTGTAAAGTTTAATGACCCTTCTTGGTGGACTTCGAGGAAACCCTTTGGAACTTAGGAGGTTGGAGAGCCACCCCACCCGTGGATACCGTAGTACCCGAGTTACCTATCCCAGAGGAGCCGGGTGCATAGGCCTGGAGTGGTGTCGTAAACCACAGTCGTTCTCAATGGAGGGCTGCGAAGAAGAGCTGCTGCCGGGAAGGAAGAAAGTGTCCAGAGGAATCCAAGGGTGGATTTGTGATGGAAGGAACCTGAAAGCAGAGGGGACAGAGTCTGGGTCACTTCAGGGTGCCCACCGATGTCGGGTGCTTCAGGTGCGAAGAAGGGATGCTTGACTCTGCAGCCACGAGGTCCAGGAAATGTCGAGGACAACCACGAGCCAGATGCGAGCTGTCCCACGAAGGATGTTGAGTGCTGAGGGGTCAGTGTCTGGCTGGAGCACCAACAAGCCATGGCAACAGCAACCCACGCAGGAAGGTCAAGCAGGTTACGGTGTGGACCAGCAAGGTCCAGGGGACTCACCAAGCCATGGGGAGTCAGGGCACGTCTGGAGCAACCAGGAAAGCCCAATAGAAATCAAGATGACCCTCAAGAGGACCCACAGGCCGAATGGCCAGGAATCGGGAGGGGACTTTGAGCAAGATCACAAAGTACCAGCCCACGGAGCACTCGGTGTGAGGAGGACGGAGTTCTTTGGTGGAAATGCTGCTCGGGGTCAGGACTACACGGAGTCCAATGCACAAGCTCAGGAATCGGCAACAAGCATATGCACTTGCAAAAGTACGCGGCGCACAGGGGCTCGGGTTATGCGGTCCTCACGAGGGATACTGGCCTCAAACTAGGTCAGAGGGCAGATCGACCTCAAGGAACTTCGGAACCCACCTCCTGTGTTGCTGGAGCCTTTGGAGTCCGCAGGAGCTCAGGATCAGCAGACCGGTCAGTTGCGTTATGGGGCCTGCGAATGCAGGGGAGTGACTCCTTCACCCCAAGGGAGATTCTTCAGTTGTCCTTAATGCTCTACTGGTCCTGCACAGAGCCTGTATGGTGCAAGGGCACAGACGATGCTTTGGTCGGAGAGGGAGACGAAGTCAGGCCCAGTCGAAGTCCAGCGAAGTCCAGAGTGTCCAGACGGTCGAAGGTCAGTGGTTTCTTGTTGCAGAATCTTGTCCACGTAAAATCTAGAGTCTTACAGTCCGGTAAGCCCTTATGTACCCACAGGAGAGGGTTGGACAGATTCGGGGGAACCTCCTAGGGGAGGGTCAGGACAGAGGGGAGGTTACTCCCATGTCCTTTGTCCAGTTTCCCGCCAGAGCAGGAGCCAACGGCTCCCAGAACTGGTTTGAGCTGGACTATGCACAGGGACACCAAATGTGCCCCAGGTGCAGACTTTCAGGTACTTTGGAAGTGCACCCACCCAGCCCCAATACACTAAATCTTGTCTGGGAGGTGGTCACACCTCCCTGTGACAGGATGCCTATTGCGCTGCCTTCCTCTGCTCAAGCTTGGCTCAGCAGCAGGACGGCAGAACTGTGTCTCTGGTCGGCAGCATCCATTTTGTGCTGACCGGGTCGAGAAGGCTGGCACCGGAAAGACCAGTGGCCCCACGAAGCTCACTTCAGAAGGGTGGAATCATACCTCCCACACCAGTTACCGGTATATAACAATGTCCATATGAGTAAGATCTATAAAAAGAGGACTGAGTCTCTTTATTAGAATTGATTAGCATGCCTTGATTGAACTTTGGATTCTTGGATCCGATATAGATATGAGGTAGAGTGCGATGGCCGCCGTGTTGGCAGTGATTTTTCATTATTTCCGGGTTTGACGCTATAGATACGCCCTGCCTTATTTTGATTGGTTTGTATACGTCACATGGACGCACTCACTATAGTTCAAAAATCGGCTTCTTACAAGTATGGAATCTATCTTTGTAACGGAGGCGTGCAGACCCCGTTTTTGGCGTTCCTGAGCTTGAGAAGGTGAGATGTAAGCTTGGTTGTGACTGTAGAAACTAGATTGTTGGTGTGTGGTATTATTTGGTAGTGTGGGGCTTTCTCCTCGAACACGGGCAGGAATGAAAGTTTTTTTAATTTACTAGCATGGAGGCGTCTGTCCTAAATTTTATGCCAGTAGTTTATGTGGTAATATTAGGTAGTGTGTGGCATTTTCTACGAACACGGGTAGGAGTGAATGTGTGTTCTTTAATTTATCAGCATGGAGGCATTTGTCTTCATTTTTTTGATGCTACGGTTCACCAAATAGAAACAGGGTTTGATAAACTAACTCTACTTAACATGAAGGGGTGATTTGTGCATAGCTGGTTTGGAAAGCGGGTTATTATGAAAGATGAGAAGTTCCAGTTTGTTAGCTGATGAAAGGTTTTTTAATGATTTGTTGTTGCATAGTTGGGACTCTATGTTTCGTATATCGGATGAAAGTGGGTTTAGATGCGAATTGCTTTTGAAAAAGAGAACTGTGTTCAGCTCTGACAACAATAACATACATGATATTATGCTTTATAGATTCCTGATAACAAATAGAGGACAAGTTTCTTCTTGGATAAACTACATACAGTAAAAGGTTTGACGTTTTTTTATTATCGAGTATCTGGACTGGAAGTGCCTATATGTAAAATTGGCATGAAAAGGTAACAAAATTTATTATAAAGGCAGTATGTATGGGGAAATTGACCATGGGGGCGTAAAATAACGTATGGAGCCTTATGCTTTGCTATGCTTGTCCTTACAGAGGCACAAAATGGCCATGTCTTCTTGGAACAACAAGATAGAGTGACAGCCTTGACGGTTTTAATAATATCGATTATTCAGACTTGAAGTGCGCATAATCAAAACTGGCATAATAAGGTAATACAAATTACGAAAAGGGTAGGATGTATGGGTAGATCTACCATGGGGGTTTAGATACCCGTATAGAGCCTGATTCCCGCCTTGTTTCTCTTCACAGAGGCACAAAAGGGCCATTTCTTTCCACGTATTTTCAGTGGCATAGATCTGTTTTCTCCATCAAGGATATTTTTGAGGAGTTTCAATATACAGCTGACAGGTAAAAACGTGGTTTTATCTTAATGAATAACCAGACACACTGTTAAGGTGATTTTTCTGATAAAAGTTTTTTATTTTTCAGAATATTTGACATTTGATAGTGAAATTGATATGGGAGACTAATCTATCCCCATATTGAACGACGATAAAACTTGATTGCAGCGAAAATTGGGTGTTGCCCTCGATCTTTAGACAGGTAATCATAGGAATATTGTATGGAATTAAGAAAATCCAATATAGTGTAGTGTATTGTTTATAGGTCAATTAGGAAGCCTATTAATAGGGTTGACTAAGGGTTGGTGTATTTTCCTAGACCTTGTGCCCCTAAGAGATAGTTTTTCCTATCTCTTTTTTGATCAATTCTCGATGGATATTTTTATGGATAATTTTATTGATTCTTTTTATGAGCGTTGAATGAGTGTTTGAGTTGGTTGCTGTAATTGGGATCACCATAATATGTTTTTTGCTTTTTTGCACATCCATCATTGGCTAACTGTTGTATACATATGTGTGTGTATATATATACTCTGTGATTGTATATATTTTTTAACTTGTTTTTTTATTGTATTCTTTTTTTGTTATTGTGATTGTGTATAGAGCCATATTTTCGTATGGGAGATATTTATTCTTGTCCTGAGGAAGGTGGTGTTTTAAGCAACAATATCCACCGAAACGCGTCGACGCAAACTTGGAGAGGCGTACTATAGATTGTGTGGACATTTGTTTTGGTTGTTGCAAAGACGTTATATATATGAATTATGCATCCAACAAATGATCTTGGTCTAATGTACTAGCCTTTATTAATGATTAGAAACTATCCTTCTTGCTGTTTCTCCCTTCTATCTTTGTTTCTGTCATATATGTTTTTATATTTTTTGATTTTAATAAATTTTGTTTGTACATGATATTGCAAAAAAGATTTTTTGACATATCTTTTAGATAAATTGAATAAAATATGTTTATAAATATAGACACTTGGCTTTTGATGGTTGTGTTATGTTTTGGTGACAAGAGTGTTGTATGAGTGTAAGTTTGTGGATGTATTGAATCACCCAAAGGGGAATTTATTTCTGACTACGGTCTTTTGGTGCCCTACTCCTTTGGTGGTTAAGGGGCCCCTCTCCCTTATTTTGTGACTCATGCAATCTCTGACATGGTCAGGCTGCCTGTAAATCTTATTTTTAACAGGTAAGCTCTCACCTGTGTCCACTTCATGGGTACACCAGGTGGTCTGACTAGGAGTCAAAGAGAACATATGTCTGTATTGATTGAGGACCTTCCTGCAATCAATCTGCTGTTGCTCAGTGAGGCTGCCTGCCAAGTCCACACCATTAACTGAGCCATCATCAGGGTTCTGTGAGAGGAGATCAGGGAGTGGGTCACTCTCTTCCTCCTGTCCTTCATTAGTAGCCATGAGCAAGTCCATGTCTGCCCTGTCTACATAGGGTTTGAGCCTGTTTACATGGAGCACCTTTTAGGGGCTCCTAGGAGTTCCAAGGTCCACCAAATAGGTGACCTCTCCTTTTTGCTCAATGATAGTATGGGGTCCACTCCACTTGTCCTGGAGAGCTGCTGGGGCCACAGGCTCCAACACCCATACTTTCTGTCCTGGCTGATAAACAGTCAGTACAGCCTTTTGGTCATGCCAGGACTTTTGCAATTCTTGACTTGCCTCAAGGCTTTTGCTGGCCTTCTTCATGTACTCAGCCATCCTGGAGCAGAGACCAAGTACATAGTCCACTATGTCTTGCTTGGGAGGTTTGAGAGGTAACTCCCATCCCTCCTTCACCAAACACAAGGGACCCCTAACTGGTTGCCCAAACAAAAGTTCAAAAGGGCTGTAGTTAAACCCCTTTTGTGGGACCTCTCTGTAGGCAAAGAGAAGGCAGGGCAGCAGGACATCCCATTTTTGCCTAAGCTTTTCTGGGAGGCCCATGATCATGCCCTTTAGGGTTTTGTTGAACCTTTCAACCAACCCATTGCATTGTGGGTGATAGGGTGTGGTGAATTTGTAATTCATTCCACACTCCGTCCACATTGCAGTGATGTAACTAGACATGAAGTTTGCACCTCTGTCAGTCAAGACCTCCTTAGGGAACCCCACTCTGGAAACAATTCTCAGGAGGGCCCTGGCCACCACATGGGCTGTGGTGGTTCTAAGCGGTATTGCCTCGGGATACCTAGTGGCATGGTCCACCACCACTAGTATGTAACTGTGCCCAGATGCAGTTAGAGGGTTCATGGGACCAATTATGTAAATCCCAACCCTCTCAAAGGGAACACCCACCACAGGTAGTGGAATTAGGGGGGCCTTTGTGGTACCACCTGACTTACCACTGGCTTGATAGGTGGTACAGGAGCGACAAAACTCCTTAGTGTCCTCTGACATGTGAGGCCAGTGAAAGTGAGGGACGAGCCTGTCCCAAGTCTTTGGCCTAAGGGACCTGCCAAGGGAATATCATGTGCTAGGGTGAGTAGGAAGCCCCTAAACTTCAGAGGTATGACCAACCTCCTGGTGGCACCAGGCTTGGGGTCTCTACCCTCTGAGTATAGGAGTCCCTCATCCCAATAGATCCTGTGGGACCCACTGATACTCCCAGCAGCCTCAGCAGCAGCTTGCTGTCTGAGGGGTTCAAGAGAGGGGCATGTTTGCTGCTCCTGACTCAGAGCTGCCCTGGAAGCGCCCCCTGTCCCCAAGAACTCAACCTGATCAGGTTCCAGTTCATCTGGGACAGTTCCTTCACAGGGACTGGGGTCATCTCCCTCAAGAGACTGACCCTCTTCCTGAGCCTGTGGGGAAGACACAGCCTTACCCTTCCTGCTCCTTCTCTTGGAAGGCACCTGGTCTATTTTTTCAGAATCCAGGGCCTGTTCAGTATACATCTGTTTGGCCTGTGACCTAGTCATAGCAAACACATCTGCAGTGATGCCCAACAGTGCTGCATGTGTCCTGAGTTCCACTTCAGCCCAGGCTGAAGTCTCTAAATCATTGCCCAACAAGCATTCCACAGGGAGGTCTGAGCTAACCACAACTTTCTTTGGGCCAGTTACCCCATCCCAGCTGAAATTAACAACTACCAAGGAATATTCTGTCCTGAGATTGTTAGCATTGGTCACTTGGTACATCTCACCAAGTATGATCTGTTCAGGGTCCACAAGGTCCTCTGTCACCATAGTGACACTTGCCCCTGTGTCCCTGTATGCCATGGCCTCCGTACCATTAATCAAAGGCTGTGTCTGTATTTGCCCAGGTTACTGGGACTGACAAATAAGGTGGCAAGATCCATGCCACCATCACAGACAAGCACAGCCTGAGCTAGAGTTCTGACTAGGCCAGAACCCATCTCAGAGCCCAAGGTTAACCCTACTAATCCCTTGTTCCCTGTACCACCACCTGTACTTGTGCTAGGGGGCGCAGTTGCCTTAGGGGCAGTGGTGGTAGGAGGATTTTCCTTGGCTTTTGGACAATCCGCATCTCTTGTCCAATGTGTTTTCTGTTTACGGAGATAACACCAAGGTTTCTTTTTGCCTTTACCTTTGTTGGATTGTGACTCCCCCCCAGATGCAGGTTTTTGGGGCCCTGATGAAGACTTCTGATCTTTACCCTTGTCCCCACCCGTATCTGGAGTTTTAGCATCTTGCTTCTTTTGGTCACCACCATTGTTCGGGTTTTCCTGCTTCACCCTGGTTCTGACTGACTTATCTGCCTTCTTTCCCAATTCTTGGGGAGAAGTCAGGTCAGAGTCAACCAGGTACTGATGCAACAACTGACACCAAATGTGCCCCAGGTGCAGACTTTCAGGCACTTTGGAAGTGCACCCACCCAGCCCCAATACACTAAATCCTGTCTGGGAGGTGGTCACACCTCCCTGTGACAGGATGCCTATTGTGGTGCCTTCCTCTGCTCGAGCTTGGCTCAGCAGCAGGAGGGCAGAAATGTGTCTCTGGTCGGCAGCATCCATTCTGTGCTGGCTGGGTCGAGAAGGCTGGCACCGGAAAGACCAGTGACTCCACGAAGCTCGCTTCAGAAGGGTGGAATCATACCTCCCACACCGGTTACCGGTGTGGAGGTATGATTCCAAGGTGTTTGATACCAAACACGACATGTTTTATTTGAGCCGTTTTCGAGATAGCATTTACCGCAAGGTTATAATGCACCTCTACCTATATGTCTGGCTGAGTCACAGACAACCCGGGAGAATGGTCTCCGAAGGCTGCAGAGGGGCTCTGCTCATGCAGGGGCACCCTCTCACGTAAAACCCAGCACCCTGCCTCCAGGATTGTTAAGGCCTTCTATAGGGATGACTTATAAGTTTCAAGTGTAGTGACCTATAGATATAGTGAACCTATATCTAAAGTAAGTGGTGCAAGCACCAACTCACACAGGCTGCAATGGCAGACCTGTAGTTCCATTTTGCACGGCCTCTCATGGGTGGCATAATACATGCTTCAGCCCATGGGAGGCCTCTGGGGTACCTATGCCCTGGGTACATGTGTACCATATGCTAGGGACTTATAAGGGTACCCCAGTATCCAATCTGGAGTGTACCAAAGTACATCGCATAATGTTTTAAGGAGAAAGCAGATAGACTGGGGTCCTGATTAGCAGGATCCCAGTCAGACTAGTCAAAACAGTGTAACATCAAGAAAAAAGTGGGGGTAACCATAAGAAGCAGATCCTACTTTCCTACAGTGTACATGCCAGATGTGCTCGTAGGACCCAGAAGCGAAGTGGTGTTAAGGGGTCATTCTAGCTATGTGAGATTGGGCAACATGTTGGAACGGGAAGGAGAAGCACAGATAATTGGCCTCAGAGGTATTGAGAAGAAAAATAGACACACTAAAATGTAAGCGGGCCCAGCATGGATGTAGTGTGGCACAATGAAGTAAGGTATAAACCTAAAGGTCATGTGGGAGGTACCCTTCTTTGGAAAAGGGATGGGTATATGGACTCAAAAAAACAAAAGTTCCCTTCTCCTGTTGATGTGATTAGGCAGAGATTATCTCCTCCTGGGCCTCTCTTTTCTCAACGTGAGAAAAAGGGATTAAGTGTGCGATAGAGTCTTATGCAGGTTGCCAAATTTACAATAAAATAATTCAATGCTTTGTGATTACACAGTCAAACGAAACAACTCCACAGATGCAAAGGAATAAGATGTTTACCTATTTTATTAACCAGTACATTCTTCATTATTCATCCATGTCAGTTAAAAACACTTTTCCATGTTATTTATTAAAAAAACATATACAATACATAATAATAAAACAAAGATATTTTGAAAAAAGACTGTCGACGCGGCGTTTCAGTGTTCTAAAATATCGTCACCTTCTTCAGGACAACAATTTCCAATTATAAAAACATCTGAATTTGGTACTGTTTTGAAGCCTCAATCAATCGGCAAAAGATATTATTGCAATCCTTCAGTACTTTCGGATAAAAGATAGAATGGTGCTTTTAGTTGCCTGTTATTCATAAGTTTCTCTGTATCCTCACTCAGTATTTTCACCATGTATGGCTATCTTCTAATTTTAATGGATTCTGTTTGACTTGTTGCGTAGAGTGCGTTTTATATATCGCTATCTCAATTTACTTCAAACTTCTTGTTTCTAACATCATTCAAGGAAGTCTGTTATCTTATTCATTTCTGAGGGATATATGTGGGACGGACTTTACTTGGTTAGGTTCCTCTCTTTTGTTCTTCGTGGAGGAGGTTCTTGCCTTTTCCTCTTTACCACCCTTTTTTTTTTCCCTTTTTTTTAAAATGGGGTGTCGCATCTAAGTCTTTTCAGATCATAAATTGAAAAGGGGAAGAGCATTTCCTGTAGACGTCCGTCCGGCTGGCCTCTCAGTCTCCAACTCTGGAATGAATAAGATAACAGACTTCCTTGAATGATGATACAGAGAAACTTATGAATAACAGGCAACTAAAAGCACCATTCTATCTTTTATCCGAAAGTACTGAAGGATTGCAATAATATCTTTTGCCGATTGATTGAGGCATCAAAACAGTACCAAATTCAGATGTTTTAATAATTGGAAATTGTTGTCCTGAAGAAGGTGACGATATTTTAGAACACCAAAACGCCGCGTCGACAGTCTTTTTTCAAAATATCTTTGTTTTATTATTATGTATTGTATATGTTTTTTTAATAAATAACATGGAAAAGTGTTTTTAACTGACATGGATGAATAATGAAGAATGTACTGGTTAATAAAATAGGTAAACATCTTATTCCTTTGCATCTGTGTAGTTGTTTCGTTTGACTGTGTAATCACAAAGCATTGAATTATTTTATTGTAAATTTGGCACCTGCATAAGACTCTATCGCACACTTAATCCGTTTTTCTCACGTTGAGAAAAGAGAGGCCCAGGAGGAGATAATCTCTGCCTAATCACATCAACAGGAGAAGAGAACTTTTGTTTTTTTGAGTAAGGTATAAACCTCCACAAACGTTTGTAGCAGGAGATATTTATTTGTAACGCCATAACCCCAGCAGCATCAGGGCAACTGCCAGACATAGACTATCTACAATAATTACTATTCTATGTTCCACATAGAACTGTTCCCTGACGCTGTGAACAATATGACATCACCACAGCATCTCCCTTCTTCTTATAACACAACTAACTAAAATAGGAATTTACAAAGTATATCCTGGACCATTATAGACAGGTTAAACAATTTCTACATATTGGTCCATACTAAACATTGGCACAAAAGTATGACAAAAATATGAAACAAACAGTAAAACGCTAAAAGATCCTACGTCAGTATAGATTATATATCCAAGTAATGCACCGGCTTCATTATGTGCCTACCATTTTTAGGTCTCTCAATACCGGCATTTTTGGCAACATCACAAGGTTGAGAAACACAGCCATGATCAAGCGATGTGGGTACACTCAGCTGCATGGATTGACCTTCCGATTTTCCGGTTTTCTCAAACTTTGGCTTATACAACCTCACCACTCTATCAAGATTCCACCACTCATTCCCTCGGATGCGAACAGCACTGCCAGACACAGCCGCAACCTGGGCAGGAGCTCTGAATTTTGACAAACTCTTCACCACATGGTTTGGTTCTTTAATACACACCCATTCTCCTACTTTATCCTTGGAAACTAGATCTTCCACTCTGTGTTTGTCGTCATACCAAATTTTCATCTTGTTTTGAGATTCCGCAACCTTAGGTCGTACAGTTCTGTCAACACACTTCTCATCCATGCTGGACATAATTTTGAAACAGGAGCACGTTCCATAATGTCTTCAAATGGACTCACCCCAGTGGTGCCTTTGGGGCAAGACGGATGGATGAGACCACAACATGCTCCCCTGAACATCCACTCCATTCTGTATAGACCACTGGACACAATCCATCAAAGTATGATTCATTTTTTCCACTAGGCCATTGGCCTGTGGATGATAGAGAGCGATCCTCCTGTGTCTGATGTCATTTTTCTCCAAAAACTCCTTCATCCACCTGGACACAAATTGGGCGCCATTGTTCGATACAATTTATTTTGGACAACCCTCTCTTAAAAACACCCTTCTCATGAACCTGATTGCCCCCTCAGTGTCGGGTACTTCCATGACCTCCACCTCCCACCATTTGCTATAATAATCTACCATCCCCATGGCAAATCTCAATCTGCGAGGTAAAGCATTAAAAGGTGCAATAAAATCGATGGCTAAATTGGACCACGGGCCAGCAGGTATTTCAGTGGGTTGTAAAGGTACAGATATGGTCTTCATAGATTTGTCACTTTTGGAACAGATGACACACTCCTCAACCAATTCAATTATGTCTTGATCCATACCAGGCCACCAATATTGTGCCCTTACCTTCCTTTTAGTGATAGTTTGTCCTAAATGCCCTTCATGAGCGCACAACTAATCCTTTCTCTTAAAGCTGAGGGAGGCACAAATGTATCACAACGTATTACCATGCCATCACCTTTCACAGACAATTCCTCTGCCACCTTTGAAAATGGCTGAATTCTAACAGGCAGAACCTTCTCTCTGGGCCACCCCACAGTGATTTACAGAACATCCTCACTGAACACTTCATCCTCCAAAGATGCCACATTCCAATCCTCCGGAGAAAAACAGCTTCATCGCACACATCAAACGGTAGCAATACGAGATTCTTCATCTTCATCAGGACGACCCATGTTCAAATCATCACATGGTAAAGGTGAACGTGACAGATAATCTGCTCTGATGTTCTTTCCACCTGCCACATGCTCAACATGAAAATTGAATTTCAACAACTTGAGCTCAACCTTGCAATTCTGGGGTATGATCCCAAATCACTACCCCATTAAGGATGTTGATTAAAGGCTTGGGATCAGTTTTTAACAAAAAATGTTTACCCCAAATGAAGCACTTGAACCGCTCGACAGCCCAACAACATGCTAGTAGTTCCTTCTCAATAACAGAGAAAACTTTTTCATTCTCTCTTAAAGCCCTAGACACAAACCCAATGGTTTTCTCTACAACACCATTTGTTTGAGACAGGGTTGCGCCCAACCCCCCGTTGCTCGCATCCACTGTAATAATACACTCTTTAGTAGAATCAAAAGGTGCAAGTACTTCAGCGGAGACAATGTCAGTTTTCAAAGACAAAAATTCACTTTGACATTTTTCATCCCACTGAAATGTTCTCCCTTTCTTCAGTAGTTCACGCAAATCAACACTTTTGGATGCAAAATTCCTTATGAATTTGGTGTAAAATTTGCACCCGCCCAGAAAAGAGGAAACCTGGTCACTTGACTCCGGAGTGGGAGCCTTTGTTATTGCATCGACCAAACCAAGCCGCGGTTAGACACCGTTTTCTGAGATGACATGCCCCAGATATTCTATGGTATCCTTCTGAAATTTGCACATATTCATGTTGGCAACCACTCCAGCCTCCTTCAATCTCCTCAGAACTGTTACCATAACACTGTCATTACCAGCAATCAAAATGTTGCCTTGAAAAGAGACGATACCTTTTACCCCTTCCAAAATTTAAATAAACCAAATGGCATCCTTTTGAAGTAGAAAGTGCCCATAGGAGAAACGAAGGAAGTGAGCTTTCTAAAGGAAGGATCTAACTCCACTTGGTGATATGCAGACGCAAGATCGATCTTACTAAACACCCTGGCACCAGAAAACATCGTGACTAAATCATTAATTCTGGGTAGAGGATGGGAGTCCACCCAGATTGTCCTGTTCAAACTTCTAAGGTCAATGCATGCCCTCAATTGGCCATTTTTCCCCCTGCAATTCCTAAAGGGTACAACCGAAATGATGACTCTACTGGTTCGAGCACATCGTCTTCACACATTTTTTTAAGAACATTCGTCAAATCTTCTCTAACGCTGAACGGAACATTCCATAACTTGTGTTTTACAGGATTAACACCAGCCTGGACCCGGATTGTATGCTTAAAGGCCTTGATTTTGCCTAATTTTCCACTGAAAACTGATTTGAACCAGACATTATCTTTCAAAGATGCATCGCCTTCAGACACCACTGACACTTGAACTTTTCTACCTGGACACAAGTGTCATGTCAAATAGGCCTTGATGGTACCACCCTAGTATGCTGAGGCCTTTCTTCCCCACATAAACCTTCCCTGTAATTCTTCTCACTTTGAACTCTAAACAGGTTTCAAAACATCCTGTTAACTCTATTTTCCTGCCATCATACGTTACCGGGCTCCTGTCAGGTGAATGCAACTTCCTATCTGGTCACATTTCTTTGAATAATACATCTATAATCATGGTCATTCTTGGGCTGGAATCAATTAGCAAATTAATTACCTTTTCATCAATAATAATATTCTCATAAGGGTCGATACATTCTACTCTCTCCAACTCACCACCCTGAACAACTAGAACAACATCCCTTCCAAAACTCTGTTCTCTATTGAACACTCACACATTTGTTTGACACACTTTAGCAAAATGTCCCAGTTTCCCACAAACCCTACAATTCACATTTGTTGCAGGGCATGGATGCCCATTCTGGAAATGGGTAGGATAACCACAACGGAAGATCATATTTTTCTGTTTAAAGAAAGGATTTTTCTCTTATTTTTTTCCCCACATTCTTCTTGGTCTGATAACCTTCCCAGACTCTTTTACAACAGAAACACCACTTTTCTCTTTATGTGTCAATTCTTTGCAATATTTCTGTGACAACTCTATGCTTTTAACAATGTAAATTCTTTCAGTAAGAGTGGGATTTTTTTAAAGTCAACAACTTCTCCTGTACCTTCTTATCCCAACATCTTACCACAATTTGACATCATATAATTTGGGTTGTGTAATTTTCAAATTCGCAATCCGCCGCAAGAATGTGTAGTGCCGCCACATAACTATCAGTCGGCTCATCCCAACAATGCTCTCGCGTGAAAAACTTATGACAATTAACAATTCAACTTGGCTGTACATCAAAATGTTTTTCAAGCTTCAATACAGCTAAATGAAACTCATCTACATCTTCTTGATCCTCCCCTAGTGTTAAGTGTTCATAAATGTACTGGCCTTCAAATCCTAAATTGTGTTCAAGAAGATCTCTCTTCCTCTCTGGACAGTATCTGTTCCCACCAATGGCCACTATATATTTCATGAATGCCCTGAACCATGCCTTCCAAGATATGGGTGGATCTCCAGGCATTTGAAAAAAAGGTGGTGGTGCATTATTGCGCTGCATATTTTTAGAATCAATGATGGAAAACATTTTTATGAATGAGCTGACACAAAACCACAACTTACCAATGTACAGTTCCCAAATCAATATTAGTTCATGTATGAAGCATTGAACCATTTCACTCAGAACAGACACCACCGTAGATCCTTCACTAGTGCAATGTGCAGTAAATGTGTGTGTATCACAGCAAAATTCCTTAATGCAACATGCAGAAATTGTATGCGTATCACAGAACTAATAATTCCACAGATACACAGAAAATGTATGCGTTTCACAGTAATAAACAACAATGCAACATGCGGATAATGTGTGTGTATCACAGCAAATTGGATTCCACTAACACTGAACAGAACTGCAAAGTGAGGGAAATGTGTGTGTATCACTGCAATGATCAGTAGTGAGACACACAATGAAAGTGTGCATATCACAGCGATAGATAGCAATGCGACACGCAGTTAATGTGTGTGTATCACAGTGGAGGAGCAATACATTTTCCTGTATTTATTTTTCAACAAACAGGAAACATGTGGATGTGTGCGTGACACAGCAATGACACGCCCAGAGCTCAACTTGAAGTGTGCGTGTAACCATACTTTCAAACAACAAGCGTTAGCAGGTTGGTCCAAATATACACATAATGTGATGCCGCAAAACGCTGTGGGAAAGTTTTGATGTCACCTAGCAACACACTGAAACGTTGCTGGCTCGTTACCATTGTCGCGTAGCAACGCAACTTGTTGATACTGTACACGACGTCAATGCTGCCGTGCGTGTCTGAGTTCAAGCGTCACTACTCCCAGCGGGCGCACAAGCTGTTTACGGAAGCTCCGAGCACGAGCTGAACCCCGCGTCAGAAAGTCAGGCCCAAAATTTTCAACGGGAGAAAAAAAACACCCTGTGATGTCCCTCACAAACAGTAAGCTGAGCAAACATTCTATGCGATGTGCACTAGCCTGAAACCCCCCTCGAGGCGGTTGAATGGTCCATGAATTCTTCGGTGACCGTCTTGTCCGTCTTCTATGATGAGAGGCGCCGGAAGGGCTACGTGGGTTCTGGGTTGTGGCAAATTGAATCATCGCCAAACTTGTGGCAAAATTAAGGAGTATAAACCTCTATAAACGTTTATTTGTAACACTACAACCCTAGCAGCGTAAGAGCAACTGCCAGACATATAATATCTACAATAATTACCATTCCACATTCTATGTTCCACATGAAACTGTTCCCATACGCTGTGAACAAGATGACATCCCCACAGATGACCAAACTGTTGCTGAAGAAAGAAAAGAAACACGTTGAGACAGGTTGGGATGCGTCCCAGATGCACAAATGGTGGTGCAAGTCAGTTGTCGAAATGTAATTACAAAAGTGAACATTACTGGAACATGGGCCATAATATAGAAGTGTGCATGTGTTTGCTAGGGAGAAGGTGGGACGGCGAGAGGCCTGTGTTTCTCCAATTAAAAAAAGTAGCATTTATTGAAAAAGAAAATTTCAAAAACACCACGCGCTCAGAAAAGGGAGAGGAGTAGGGACGAGGGAGGTAGTCAACACAGACAACGGAAGGAGGCGTCAGCATAGGCAACACGGACAACGGGTGGTGCTCGGAACACAAGCAGAAAACTAAGAAAAGAAGCTGAGGCAAAAGAAAAAATGGTGAGGCAGCACTATATATGGCCGATCGTGAAACAATCCATGTAACAGGGTCAGTCTGCAGGGCGGGAACAAAACAACCAAAAGGCGGGACAAAATAAAGCATTCACGTACCAAGCGAAAGGAATTTTGAAAGGCAGGTCAAGGAACAAATGAAAATGATGGGCATGGTGAAAGCCCACAGAAGGAGATACAGCATGTCGAGAGACAGCGCATGCGCTGCCTAGGCTCGACCTAAAAATGAGAGTTTCCTTCAGGAAATGCTACAAAACAGCTCATCCAGTTCTATTTAGGAAACCGTCCCAGGTACTATTTGTCAAGTCTCATTTCACTCCACCCCTCCCAAACAGTGGCATGACACTGCATTACAGACAAACTGGCATTTCATGACCAACAGACTGAAAAAAGATGGATGCTATGGAAGCCATCTTTTGGACTGAGAAAAGGTTTTTGATTTTCAAACAAAGTGGCCACTTTCGCTCTAACATATGCAAGAGCAATTAGCTATAATAACAAACAGCATGACCGCGGCAGATCATACGTGGACACCATAGTCAAGGATAATCGCCCTCTTTTTCCCTCTGTGTTGTTCTCAACTTCTGTTCCCCAACTTAACTTCCCTTAGAATACCTAAAAACACACAATGGAATGGTACAAGCAGAACGATTCAACAAGATTTCCCCATGTATTCAACCTTTTAATTATTTTTCATCATCAGACTATTTCAGTACATTGCTGTGCTTTTAGGGGATTGCCCATCTCAGCAGCCATTGGTTGAAGAGAAATCAGTAAATACTCTCCTGGCAAAGATATAAAGACTAAGACCTACTCAAATGTGAAGAACCTCGCATTGCTGTACACTGCCGGAGTCAGGAGCATTTGGAATAAGTAAACCTACATGCGAGGGTGCAGCAGGTGATGAACAGACAATGGCTGGTAGCACAGAAGTTTGCCTCAGTGGGGCAGAGTGGTACACAGTACAACAGAGTGCTTAGGTGAACTCTGTTCTGGCATGGAAAAAGGTGCACTTTTTAAACAAATATGGCAAAAAAATATTGTTAAGCCGAAAGCTCAGCGACCTATACTGTGCCACAAATCGCTACCATGAAAGCAGTGACAGATTTGCCAAAAACTTACATTTATTTTTGTTAAGTCTGTGTAGCAAGTGTACATGTTCTGTCGCCCAAAAATGACTTATGAGAGCATATATGCAGCCTTCTGTTAAGATGGCGTGTAAATTGCCCATTTAAACCTAAAATGGCAAGTTGGTGAGGAGATAGAAAATGTTTTCTTCTGTTGGCTTTAACAGTAGAGTGTTCATGTTGCACATTGCCCACGGTACACAGGACATTTGCACAGTGACTGGGTACCAGTGGCAACGGATGAACGATAAAGCAGGGATTAGACACGGCATGCAGTGTTTGTTTGGAAGTTGATAAAGAGCTTGGTTTTTATTCACAATGTGCCCTCGTCCCCCGCTGGCAGGCCAAATATAAAAATGCTCAAGTGAGCTATTCAAATCACCCTCCCTTTCAGAGTTCTGCCTTGGCTCAGCGCTATATTTTAGCACTCCCTGATCACAATTCAGTGGTAGACTTTTTGACAATTAAATGTCTGACGTCCCCCGATGTAACTGCAGCAAGAGAGTCTAGGGTAAGCAGTTCTGATATCGGACAAGAGAAGCAGCTAGCAGCACTGTCTAGAGGACTAAGAATGAGGAATTACCACTAAGACCAGATACAAGCTGCAGCACTGCCCAGAGGACTTAGAATGGGGAATTACTGACAGTACCAGATTAGCAGCCAGCAGCACTGTCTAGAGGACTTAGAATGAGGTATTACAATTAGGACCAGAGAAGCAGCTAGCAGCACTGCACAGAGGACTTAGAATAAGGAATTACTAACAGGACCAGAGAAGCAGCTTGCAGCACTATCTCGAGCACTTAGAATTAGAAATTACAGACAGGACCAGAGAAGCAGCTTGCAGCACTGCCTAGAGGACTTATAATGAGGTATTACCACTGGGAATAGAGATGAGGATGCAGCACTGCCTAGAGTACTAAGAATGGTGAATTACCACTGGGAGCAGAGACACAGCTGCAGTACTGCCGAGAGGATTAAGAATGGAGGAGTTACCGACGGGACCTGAGAAGCAGCTAGCAGCAC